>OY728153.1:784103259-785353259 GCA_963277665.1 Viscum album
AACATGCAATTTATCATTAATCAATATTTTATGAAAACATTGTAGTTTTATAATCAAGGAAACTCACATTATCAATCTATTTATAAAAAGAAATAACCATTCATAAATAAATAGATAATGATTCGGGACCCTACACTTGGGTGGAACGAGATTAAATATTCTGCAGTTTGATATGTGTCGACATGCAGAACACAATTTTCCAGCAGTTTCATGTGCACAAACCTTAAAATGTATATATATTCACATTGTCCAAAATGATAAAAAAATTAATATATTTAACATGTACCCAAAATCAATGCATAAATGACAAGAAAACCTATAATTAGGTACTTTGAACACATATAAATTGTCAACCACTTAATAGAATGATTCAAAACACAAAAACATTGTATAAGACATACCCGAAACAATGGGTGTTAAACAATTTGAGTTCATCCACCTCACCCTTTTAGATGGATGTCGGATTATGGATAAAGGACACCAAAACACCATTTTTAAACATTAATGAAAGAAGATAATCAAAACAGGATATTTTCGTCAAACACTAAAATTTTCCAAACCAAATTAGGTACTAAAAATGCATTGAATCACCAATTACACGAATAATAACATCATAGGAGATCACACCATGAATAATCGGGCTAAACCCATGGATGAATCAGAAGAAAACACCATGAATGGAGGACCCAAGAAGGGAAAGGTCGTGAGATATAGTGGTTATGATCGGGGTCAAAGCGTGCTGCTAAAGGTGTCATATGGGGTGTTGTGCACTGATGTGAACTGGGTTTGGGAGGATGACACAGAGTGTGAAGACTTCTGGCCATGGAGAGGAGAGGTTGGAGCAGTGGGTTTTTTGGTGAATGGGGGGGGGGGGGGGTTGCGCACATCCTTGAGCATCGCACCACAATAGATAATAATAAGGGTATTTTCCCTCTTATTTTTCTAACCTAAAACCTATAATAAAACCCATAATTTACATGTATTTATTTTATTAAATTTCATTTTTCATAATAATAATAGTTATAAGGAATAAGAATTTTCATGAAATTACTATTATTACACATTTTTATTTATTCATTTACAAACTAAACCATCGATTTAATTACCATTATTATTAATAATTATTACCATAATTCCCCATAATAATAGTAATCTCTTTATTATTATAATAAAAATATTGTATGAAACCCAAAACCACTTTATAATAAAATATTTGTTATAATTAATATTAAAAATTCTTTTTAATTAAACACATTCTTCATGATACCCAAAAGATGCATTACTATCACAGAAGTATGACACCCCATTAGTCATCCAATTAAAATATTTTAACATCCAAATAATTTAATAATATCATAATAATATTAATAAACTTATTGTTATTATTAAAACATTATTTTATTTAACCACAAATGTTTCATTTTTACTTATTTAATTAAAAAAACAAACTATTAAACTGGGTAAACTGGACAAGTAGGACCGCAACCATGTTATGCCCGCACAGATCCATTAATGTGGAATTTTTTAGATCTAGTGAACCTAAGACTCCATGAGGCATCAATGAAATGTATCAGGTATATGACCATGTACAAAAAAGACACATTTAATTGTTCCGACACATGAACATAAATTGTAGAGCCTGTATTAAAAACCGACTCATCAATAAACCAAAAAAAATTTGAAACCCTTAATAGTTTATAACTAGTTAAAAAACAAGGGTCATTAAAATCTACCAACCTTAAAAACCTTTCATCCTTGAGAATTAATCTAGAACTACTACAAGATCATCTGACCCACCATGGTCGAGAAATTATGTTTTAACAAAGGCATTACATTTACAAATGCCAGACACACTATGAATCAAAACATAATTCCAACCAATTAATTCATTAAAACTTGATCAAAATAATATTTTACCATTTAAAAATTGCAATGGAGCATACATGAATGGTCATTAAAGGTAACTCATCGATGAAAAAGGTCAAATCACTATCCACCAACATAATCTAGTTGCACTTGATTTCATGGAGGACATTACAATCGCAAAACCCATACTCTCCCTTGAATAGGATAAGTGCCATTTAAAATGATATCATCACCAACTGCATGTACACCGATGTCCATACCCAACCACTACTGACATTCCCAGTAAAATTCATTGCAATTATATTTTTAAAAAACTAATGTTCCCCAACGTGAATGAAGGCATATCCAAAAGAAACCATTCATCTCACGTACAACCTAGATAAAAACCACTCATCAAACCCAACCACATTTAATACATTAGAGTGTCGTAAGACTGATTATCTCTTAGTGTCTCTATGAAGAGGTAACGATAGGGGACATGATTGTATCATTCAAAAGAGAATAATAAAAGAAAACGGTGTCTCTAAAAGATCAGTCGTACAATCACTGGTTAACTATTAACACAGAAATCTAAGCTTCTCTTATTGACACAACATAAACCAAAACCTGATTTCTATATCATCAATAGTATTCATGTTCTTTTAAATCATACCGGTGTGTCACAACCCACCTTATGATTTTCAATTTTTTCATAAGAAAAAATAATCCACTCACTAGTGTTCAGTTTCAGAACACCTTAACGCATGCATGTGACATTTCTTGAAGAACGATCACCACATCATAAATTTCTCATAAAAGTCGTAACATAAACCAATCAGCATTTCGAAACACTTGAGCCCCAAAAATTCTTCCTGAGTAGTGGGAAAAACATACCTTGACGCCCAAAACACTATACAGGTTTTTCCAAGCATGGGATAGACCCTTACGAAACATAAACATAGACCCTCTCTCACGGTCACAAACAACTGAAATCAGGTGGTTCAAAAGAATTATCCATTAAAAGTACTTCATATATACCGTTTAAAATTTTAAATAATTTCAAATAACACAAAAGTATATTTTCACAACAAGTATCCTAAATTTAATCAATGCTTCTGAGGAAAAAAATAAATTCTATAACAAACATCCTATTTAATGACTTCAAATATAGTATTATCTAAATTTTTATAGGTAATTTTGCACATAAATGAATTTTACCAAAAAAGGATTCCATCGAGGGTCCAATTTATTCAATCAAGGTTCTTCATAAAGAAACCCAGAAATAGTTCATTTCATTAAAAACACAATAGTTTTACACTTATAACCATAATCAAAAACACTGAAATTATACAAGGTTCAAACACATGAGTGTCCATCTACCATTCGATAAGGATCCAATAAACCTTATCGTTCATATTTGGCACACATTTATCACAGTGAACATGAATTTAAAATTTCAACTTTAGAATCCCTTTCACATATCAAAATATATGTAGCATGTTTTTATAAGAAACAACACAACATCATACTATAACACAAAATCATGGAACAACAACCAAAAATTATAATAACCGAAGAAATATGACATATAATCACTCATGCATGTTTAATATATCACTAAAATATTCTATCTATGGAGGAATGATAATGCAGACCATAACATGGAATTGAACCTAGGGCACACAATCCAAATTAACATGTTTCTTACTAATGGAAGTAAATGGAATTTTATATTCATGGAAAATGAATTTCATCGTGGCTAAGATGATGTCTGTATTCAACTTACTAGCCATATCAGGATAAAAAATTTCATTAAATTCTCAAAATAAATAAGCAGCATAAAATAAACAAGTCACTCAAGGTGAAATCATATCAACTATAACCACAAATAGTATAAATATTAATTCCCATCCCGAGCTACTTTGTCATCTACCATACATGGGGGGATCAATCTCAAGAATGGATTTTATCCCAAGTAATAAAAAATTCATTGTCTCCAGTCATCCAACCCCAAAAGAGTAAGACTACCGGAAAGAATCCTCTAAAACCACTTTTTAATGTCTTGACCGAGCTCACCTATGAAACGGTGGCTAGACCGGTCACCAAATGAACTAAATCATGTGTCCTTATATTCCATAGGCTTCCAACTAGTAATAGAGGTCTAAGGATAGATAGAGGTGAGATTATAACCTCTTATAAGACTAAAAATAGTTGACAATATCAGCAAATGGAGGAAGCACTATGAATAACAATAAAGCAGTGAAATAAATAATTTTATAAATCTTGTTTAAAAAAAATTAATAACACCTATGGTATAAAATGCAAGCATGTTATGATGGTATAACTAGTAAATATATAATAAATTCATCATGATCTACATATCAATAATGAAATAAATTAATAATGACTCAAATCCATGATGGTGATCTCCTCAATAATTTCAATCTTCTGCTCAGTCCTATACTCCCATCTAATATGTATATGCATACATCACAATCTTACAAGCATATAGAATCTACTCGGTTTCCCTGGTGAATTTGAAGCCAGGTTATGATGTGAGATATCAATCTATGTTGGGTGATCCTGCCGATGTCTACCCCAAATCCCAAAAGTCAATAAATAATTTAAACAGTGTGATGGAATGAATAAATAATTTAATGAGTATAATGTTACTATATACTCAATTTGCTACTTCATCCCTTAGCTGGTCTCTGTACCCACATTATACATTTTTCAAGCATACACAACATCAATAACACATTAATTTTAATTTATCAATACTTCCTACCAGGTTAAATTATATAAGTCTCGAAAATTGGCCTCATCTCAACATCACACATATTCGCCACTCACAATAGATGTCTCTAAATACCATATAATAAAATGAAGTAAATAATGAATCCAAGCTTGTTATTTGGCTTCAATATTGCATCATAAGATATTCAATTTATGCTTTCATATACTATGTCTGATCTTGTTGAATAAAAATTGTGATTCTCTTAACCAATACCAAAATACATGCATATCCAAAAAATATAGTGATCTGATCCTAGGTCGTTCTACTAAAAATAGTGATTCACACAATTCCTAAACATCTCTGTGTAAGATCCCATCCACTAAACATAATTATTCTCCCTAGGACTGTATGGTAAACAATGATTTACAAAATTCATTAGAAATTATGAACTCATCCACTCATGCAGTGAATCGTCCATGAAAATAACAATTAACATGAACCCCAAAAACATTTCATGTAAAACAAGATGAACAAGGCCTAGATATTTAGAGACCATCTAACATGGAATATCATATGTTTAAACAACTCCATCCTGAGCAACAAAATTCATGGAAAACAAACACACATCAAAAGACATACATAGACCAAGTGGCCAAAAATAGTCATTCTAGGTAAACACACCCATATGGTGTCCCTCAATCAATGTAAAGAACCTTAACAATTAATAATTCACAATTAAATGAATGCATGATAATTAATAATTTCTATAATTAATTAATTAAATCATATCACTTAACCAATGCATTAACTGATTAACCACTGACCAGTTAACATTTAATAATTAATCTATCTAGTAATCATTATCAGTTTCCAATTTATCTTCTAATAGATAACATGTTATGTATTTATTCCAAATTCATTGTTCTCAGTATAAAATTGTGCCACAATTTCCGAATTCACATCTTGATACTTCATTATACAATTTATTACCCCATTACCAATCATACCACATTTTTTAAGGAAAACCTATGGGTGTCCAAGTACAAATGGAATTCAAGTCTAGTTTACTAAAAATCCCCATGGGATGATTCCTATTTAACCATTTATTACTTCATAAATAAACTCAACATATTTACTTTTCAGCATACAAATAACCAGCAATACAAGATTAAAACTAACTCCTGGTCAAGTCATAATTCATCTCACCTGGACACCATCACTCAACAACAATAGGGGTGTCATGTATCGACATGACATATATACGTACTAACATGAATACATATTAAAATACCAAACCAATGCATGAATTATAGGACATTACCATTAATCAGAGATATATCATTAATCCGCATTTTAGGAAAATTTACATTTCTATAATCCAGGAAACTCACATTCACAAATTATTAAAAGAAGTAAATATGATATTATAAATAAATGGATAATTATTTCGGAACCTTCCATAAGGCATAACTAGAATAAATATTTATCACTTTAATATACATCGACAACTAATCCACAATTGGGCAGTAGTAGCTTTTGTGAACAAATATATATATATATATATATGGATGTGTATGTCTGTGTGTGGGTGTGTGCGCACACACGCACACATTCTCGCCATCAATAATAAAAATTTCAATGCATTAAATAGGTAAATGGAATTAATGCATAATGGACCAAAACACCTCTAACTAGGAACCAATAACTCATATACATTATCAATCCCATGATTGAAAGATATGAAACACTACAACGATGTATAAGAATTACCCGAAACAATGGTGGAGAAAAAATCTGAGTAAATCCACCTCAACCTTCATGGATTATGATGGATTCTGAAAAAAATGTCCTAAAAACACCATTTTCACACTTAAAAGAAGGAAGATCATTAAAATTTTGTATTTATATCAAACCCTAAAATCAGCCAAACCAAATCGGGTACTAAAAATGAACTGAATCTACCCAATGTTGAAGCGCGCTACTATAGGGGGTCATCCTGTGGGGTCGTGCTCTACTATGAACTAGGTTTGGGAGGAGGATTCCCTATGGGAAGTGGTCTACCTAGAGAGAGGAGAGGCTAGAGAAATGGGTTTTCTGGAGAAAGGGGGGTTGTGCACATCCATGTATGTAACACCTCAAAGGGGAAGAAGGATGGGATTTCCCCCATTATTTTTGTACTCTAAATCCAATAATAAATACCTCAATGTTTTTCTATTTAATTAAAAAAAATCATTTTTATATTAATAATTGTTTTGAAGATTAAAAACAGTCATTACATTATTATATTTCCACCATTTGAACTTGTCTTTTAAAACCAAATCCCCAGATTTAATTTCCATTATAAATAATAATTATAACCCTCAACAACTATAACAACTATAATCTCCTTATTATTATTATAATCTTGGATGAAACCCAAAACCATTTTATAATAAAAACTCATCAACATTAATTTCAAAGCTCCTAATTTAATTAAACGCATTCATTAAGATACCCCAATAGACTCATTAATTTAACATAACTATTACCCTACATTAATCATCACATTGAAATATTTTGATATTAAAATAACTATAATAATACTAAATTATAAATTATAATAATATACTAATTTTTATTATTAAAACTTCATTTTATTTGAATAAAAATCTCCAAGTTAATCTTATTAATTTAAAATAAATAAACTATTAAACTTGGAAAACTACAATGGTTGTATTGCAACAGTGTGCTGCCCATGTTGATCCATTAATGTATAATTTTATAGATTTGGTTCTCCCAAGACTCATTGGGACACCTGTGAATGTTATTAGGTATATACCCTAGTCAAAAAATCACATTAACATGTTCCAACACTCAGACATAAATTCTATTACTCAGTTGAAAAACAGGTAATTGATAAGACAACAAATAATTCAGAATACATCATAATTTAAACCAGTTTAATAAAAAAGGCCATTAAACCTTCAATCATTAATTTTTTTTCCCTCAAATGAATTCTAGAAAACATGATCCTTTACGAATTCCAAATTACTCATTGATTGTATGACACCTTAAATGTTCTCATGAAACTCCATAGCCTTTAGCGAATGTTGAACTCCATTGAAAACATGAATAAATGAAAAAAATGACCCAAAATTCCATTAGAATCCTAGATAAGTATTTAATGTAATAAAAAAACACACATGAAACTGTGGGGACCATTCTACAAAATATATTCTATATTACACCAAAACACAAAATCGAAATACAATTTGACCAAGACTCAAACAATTAGAACATACAAAAAACACATATCCCCTAAAACATCACAAACCATAACTAGATTACATACTCTAAAATAATTCATTCTTTCCTATATAAATAGTAAATTTATTTTTTGGACACATTTTTCAATCGTGAACACACATTCAAATACAAATTTACTTCACAAACACACACTTTTAAATTATAACTAAATCATATAATCTCTCTCCATTTTTGATTTTTTTTCCTCAAAAGACATTATAATTTTTCATTACACTCATAGCAATTATAATCATTCATAAAATAACTCACATAATCTCCATGAATAAAGACATTGATGATATGAATTACAATGTGATATGGAAATTGGTCGAGGCCCCAAAAAATTATCCATCACTATAAATATATTGATTCGTGAATGTAGTCTTCACATTATTCACTACTCTACGTAAGAAAAATGATAAACACTAAATCACATTCACTTTCATCCCATATCCACACAAATTAAATAAAAGGCTCAAATCATAGAGCACCCTTAGAAAATTGAGTAACCTATCAATTTAGAGTTCATGACTTTCTTCCCATGCTGATCTCTAAAGTTATGAAAACACTTATATCCAATCAACCAGTCATCCAAAATAGAAAATATCCCATCATATTATTCTTTTCCACACACCATGTTGGGCTTCCATAGGATGTGACACCAAACATGAATTAAGATAAGGACTAAGTGGCCTTCTAGGTTTTCTCAAGCTAGTGACTAGAACCAAGCATAAAAATATCATGATGAGATGATTTATTAAAATATTAACTATTGTGAAATATCCATAATAGATAAAAAACAGAAAAATAATAAAATATTATAAATAAATAAAAAATAAGTGTCCATATAGCACTATAGATGATGAGATAGAAATAATGAATTAAACCACAACCCAAATAAAAACACGCATGGTCTCTTATTCACAAAATAGGACTCCCAAACCATAAAACTGGCCTGCTCCAAGGATAACCCGAACCAAAAACATGAACCTACTTTATTACATGGGTCCACCGATGATGAGTTAAACTGGTAGGGTGTGAGCATAAAAATATCACTTGGTATGTACTATAGAGTCTGTTCATTTCCTATAAAAAATATACCTAAAAATCTTATTTTAATTACAAATAGAGAATATGGTTTTATCAGATTAATGTAAAAAACACTGATTTACCATTTTATAGAAAACACACACCCCATTTCACTTTCCACAATCACTTCAATTTTATGACCCATTTAATAAATCAAATACTAATTAATTAAGAAAATCAATTTATCAATCATCTTTTATTGGGATAATGAAAAAATGTAAAATTATAAAAATACTATAAAAATAATAAAAAATGTGTAGAATTGTAAACAGAACAAATAGATAGTAATCATTGTAATTTTATAGACATAACTAGATGACATACATGGATGTACATGGTTTGTAAACACCTATAATTGTATGGTGAAACTCTATTTTCAATGAAAAACTTGCTACTCTAAATTATACTCACCAGTGGAAAATACCACCTTTTCTCTCATTAAATTATGGTGTACAAAGTAGTGTTATATAGGATTATTTGAAACATTCACTCGACCCTCTAGATGATGCCCATGAATCCCATAACAGTGGTACAAGGAGAATGGAATGGTAATCATAGGTGAGGCATAGAACAAAAACCCATATATTCCATCGAGAATGCCTATCCAAAAAAATAATATATCCTTTGGGATGACCCTATCTTCAAAGGGACTACCATAGATGTTCCCAACATACATCAACTCATACTCATGTTCCAACTAGGACTCCACATCATGTCACATTAAAATAAATTTCAAAACACCACAATTTACCAACTGTTTAGTTTAATTTAAAATTACATTTTCATTTAAAAAAACATTTCCAAAATAAGAAGATCATATACTATTTTCTTTAAATGTAACAATTGACCGTTTATATAATTTAGTTATAAAACCATATGTTAATGTTCTCAATGGAAAAAATATTTATGTTACATTTTTAAGCACTAAAATTTTTATTTTTTGTAGAAAAAAAAAGAATCATTTGGAAATATAACTATGGGTTCTAAAAGAATCATTTCAATAGGATGTGACTAATGATGTGAAAATAGAATAATATATAATGTTTTTAAATCTGATGATTAATGGGATAATAACTATTGAAAATATTTTTCATTTGTGTTCATGTACATATATTCACTCCATGAACATATTGATATGCACACAATGAATGACATTTATCTAATAAACTAGAAAACAACAAAAAATTTCTGATTAACGGAACATTAGATCAGTCAAACCAATTACAATATTTTTCACGATAGAAACAGACCATAAAAAGCTTGTATAAAACACACACCCACCTCATTCCCACATGTAATCATTCATAATATTCCATCCAAGTCAAATAACTATCACCAAAAACCTAAAATGTTTTATAATGGGTAAATTAAAAATTTAAAAAGCATCCTATGAACATACACATGTCCTCAATATTTTGAAAAAACAATGAAAAACAATTTACATAACAATGAAAAAATGGAAGACCAAAAAAATATAATCTAACACAAAACACGAATGAATATCACATTTGGATATCATTTATGAATTATCATGACTACAACAACTTGATGAAAATATAAAGTGTATAGAATCACCAACCATAAAACTGTGCAAATTTAATAATTTTCTATGATAAGAAATGTCAGAGGATGAGTGGCAATTCACATACCATATATTGAAGGAAAATTAACCACATTTGAAACCCCATGGTATGTCCATAAAGGATTAAACGAAAAGAAGAATCATTTACATGAAGATGATAAATATAATAGATGTAAGAAACCCAAAATAATAAGTAAACATACCAAGGACCTTGGTAGAGAGAACATGGAGTTGGATATACAAATGGATAGTGGTTTGGGATACCCCTCATGCACCAGAAAATTGATATTGTGGGATGAGACCTTGATTTTGGCTTAAAAGAAGGTAGGGTATAATTGGAATTTAAATATTTTAATACTCATGAGAAAACCACACATTTTGGATGAACGATTATCCAAATCCTACACAAACCACGAATACTCTTCAATATTGGAGAGACAACCACATGGATTGGAGGAACGATTAGGGAATCCACGATCTAATTATGAAAATTACTATGTTATATTTTACATATTCTCTATATTCTTTTCTCATTTTTTCTAATTGTGTAGAATACATGACACAATTTATAATAACCAATAGGAAATTCGATTTTTAATCCTCATACACTCATATTTCGGATCAAACCATGATGAAATGGTTCATAAGTCAAGAACTCTTGAGACACCGTCTATCCGAATGAATATTCAATGGGAACTCATCCCAAATATTACCCAAATTATCCATCATAAAAAATATCAACATAATTTGAAATTGTAGTCAAGGACTGACATAGTGGTCCTATAATAATTACATTCATTTGGGATATCACCAATTTCATGTTCAAAATGAGGATATTGTAAAAAATATATTTAAGAGAATATATTGATAATAAATGAATGTGATTGTTCTTGAATGATTTAAAAATAAATTGATATCATTAGATAATTCATGATTCAGATATGTAAAATATATTTAGATTCATTGGTTTCTGTGTTTATAGATAACTTGTTTTTGTAATGTAGAAAAATTTTTATTCTTGTGAAATACATGTCTATGGTGTTCGGTATTTATTTGATCATTGTATATATTACAAAATGTAAAGGTGTTATTTTTGGATATAAGAGGAACATAAACTTGGACATGTTATCTTTGAAAAAGGAGTTTCTATGAATCAGTTAATGATAGACTATACAATCTATTAGAAAACGCAAAATTTGTTTTTTGAGATATATATTTTCGTTGGACTACATCTTCATTAGCAACGTTTTGTTCATGATTTTTCATGAATATAATCAGAAATTAAATCTTTTATAAGGAAAAGTATTACATTAAAATTGAAGTGAGAATGTCATTAGTATTTCAAAGAGCAAAAGGTTCCATTGACATCATCACCAGTCATGACATCTACAGAATCTTGTCAGGTATATGTTGAATATTTTGATTCTTTTTTATACGGGTTAAGGTGTCCTCTCATGTTAGGTGGTCATGGTGTTTCATATAGCCCATAGAAGATACAATTTCTTAAAATGACTATCTAACAGATTATTTTGAATTATCTATTGTAGTACATAATTTGAATAATTTTCATCAATATATATTTGGGGAGAAATACACTATATTAATGGATCCTAAGGTTCTGAAACACATTTTCTGACAAGGATTTTTTACTAGGAGGCAATTAAAATGGATACAGTCTCTTACAATGTTCAACATTGAAATAATGTATACATCAGTTAAGATATATTCTATAGATAATACATTAAATAGAAACTGTTTTAGTAAGTTGATCAAGGTGGCTATAGATTAGTGGCAGATGATGTCTGTGGTAGATGTCATTCACCCATATTGTGATGATTGATGTATTTTTTGTATTTTCATTCAAGTTTTATGTTTTATTAATTATAATGATATGGTTCAAGAGGCATATAATTCCAAATAAAGATTGTTTTCCATTAGGTCCAACTCCAATAGTTAGCATACTATTTATAGATCGATGATAAATTTAATATCAGTTTTCTAGTTTTGAAATTGGATGGTCAAAATAATGTTTTTTGGAACAATTTCTTCTTTGATCAATAGAAAATTTATTTTTTAAATTTTCAAATGGGGAAATATCCCTTCTTCGATGACAAGATATCAAGGATTTATAAAGTGATGATTTAGTAGTGCATCCCCTCGGAAAAAAATACATCCTGATGAAACAACAACAACTTATAAAAAATCATCGTGGGGTTCTCTAGACTACTCCCCTGAGAAAGGGAATCTATAGGAATGTTGAACTCTCATAGAATACGATGAATAAATCATCAATTGTAAATATCCAAGGTGAAACATTAAACATGCTATGTAAAATTACAAGTCAGATTAACATTCCCATGTAAAGACCTAATCAACACCTTAGATTCGGATTCCACCTCTTAAAACTACATCGAGAACCTTTTGTAAATAATGACATGATTGTGCAAAGCTCTTAATTATACTCCTAAAACCCATAAAATCCCATGAAAGTTAATAAAATATAACTGAACTATTCTAATCCCACTCTAGACCTCCCCCAAACATTTGTACATTATTTTTGATTACCATCATTGGAGATGGTATGATCAACTTATACTACAAAATATGTTTTTGGAACTGAAATTTCAATTTTTGTGAGATTAAATGAAATGAAATTTGTTTTTTTTGGGTTTCATAATTCTCATCCCTTCAATACGTTAAGGTAATGAGCCAATGTCTAGTGGGTATGATGACATCACTACTAATTTCTATGAAAATGTAAGACTTAATAGTTAAATATTTTCAAACAATTTATCATAGAAACATTGTAAATAAGAATCCATATGGGTGACCCAGGTTTATAAAATAATATTATCCATTTTAATCTATATTTATGATTCCAAAATGGTGTATTTCATTAAAAAACTAACACTGAAAAGATTTAAATAGGTACAGTGTATCAGTTTCAATTGAATTATAATAATATTGGGGGTTTACATCTCTTTTATAAGAATCATTACTTCAAGACCATTTTTGTCGAGTGACTATGACCATGAAATATAATCATAAATTGGATGCATAATAAGAAAAACGATACAAAATTTTGAAGACATACTTTTGTATTGTGGGATGTTTTTTGGGCACAAATGGGGAGAGAACATTCTGTTGGGGGGGTGGAGTTGTTAAATAAAAAATGTTAGTATCCATCTATACACATGTCTTTTTTTGAAGCATTAAATACGAAAAATTGTTGTACATTAAATTATTGTGTGTCAATAGGTGAGGCATAACATGTTTTACTAATCCTTATGCAAGAGGCAAAATAGGAGAATCAATTATTTAAAAATACAAAAGAGACAACTCATTATTAATAAAAATTGTATCCATATCATCAATTACATTCATTATAATTTGAGGTGAATGATAATGTGTTCTCTAGAATCATTCATTATATTGTACATCATCATTTTGGGCTGTATGTAATGTTTTATCCACGATACATAGTCCCTTTTAAGATAACATAATATATTAGTGTATTAAAAAATTGTTTGGAATTTCCCTCATGGTTAATTATCTACAAAATGTGTTTTATGTATATTTATCGAAGAAGAAGAATTTAAATTTTTATCATTTCATTAGATTGTATCACATTGACCTAGAGCCATATTCGATGTTGGGTTATGTTCCTGTAAGGATTTTTGATAGTTATGAGTGTTTTTTCCAGTAAAATTAATTGGTCTTGTATGGGAATTATGGATACATGATCAGATTTAGGTTGAAACATTGGAATGTTAAATGTAAACTATGGAGTAGTGGACTCAACCCATTCAGTAAAATGATGTTTTTCAACATTCCATTGTAGAAATGATCAATGATGTAAATAATTTACCCCCACTAGTTTTTGTTACCTGAATCTATAATTATATATTTAATGTATATAATGTGATTGGGTTATGATTATAGTGGTTTATAGGATATGTTTATGATTTATAGGGATTTTATTGTGGTATACAATTTAACAATGATTAATAGAATCTATGCACTAATATATAAGAACACATTCAACTGAAAAGATTTTTTTTGGTTATGTCCATGGATAGTCAAACATTTTGGCCAAATCCTACGACTCCCCATGATATATTTTGAAATGTTGGAGAGTGGGGTTTAGAACAGTTGGAACATATTTTTTTAAACTATGTGAGCCATCAATTAAAGGTTAGTTTGGAGGTAGTGTCATATTAAAAATTAGTAAAATTTACACAAAATCGTATTCCCATACCTTCAAAAATTAATATTCTGAACTAAATTTTTTTTGATACCACTCATTTTAACCCATTATTCACTTATTTTAATCTCACCATGGATTAATCAAAATTCTTCTTCCTTCAAAGGATATGAAAACCATTTCCATTGATAAACGAGGGATATTTTGGTTTATCATAAAACATCGGAGGACTAAATTCATTTTTAGGATCTTGTTCATGATGTATGATGGTTTTGTGTAGACTGTTTACATTTATGATATTAAAATTATGAATTTAGAACAATTCAATGTTTTTAAATGCAAGGATAAATATTTTATGATTATATTCAATAACTAATTTGTTTTGATAAAATTTATCATGGGATTTGGAATATATGGTTTTTCCAGTTCAATATTTCAATGTGTCCATTTATAAGGGGTGTGTAAAATTTCTGTATAGGAAATGTGATACTATAATGGGTTATGTGTAATTGGGGAATAAATATTGTGTGAACTAAATGAAGACTATGTGGATGGATAGTGGACCAAACCTGAGTATGAAACTGTCACTTGGGAATGTATGTGAGGTTCTGGGGTAATCATCTGATAAGTATAGAAAATTCATATTTTGAAAGTGTTTAATTGTTGTGAAATCATTTTCCTTGGAACATTTTTGGTATAAATATATGTTTTCTAAATTCTATTAAATAATTTTATATAAATAATTTTATATAAATTTTTCTAAAATCTTCTATCCTTACAGATTTATTTTGTATGTCATTGGTGAAAACATACTGAGTTTTATACTATCCCCCTAGTTGGTAATTTCCTATGATTCTATATGTGTTATATTGAACACATGTCAAAGAAAATGTATCTCTTTTCAATAGTTATGTTCCATAATTACATAGGTTGTTATTGTAATGTTTTATCTCAAGAAAGGTTTTTAATTTTTCATTTGATTTCTTTTGTAAATTTGAGTTTATTGGTCTTGATTTTGAATTTTCCTTTGATATAGTTTGGTTTGGTTTTCATTTCATTATTTTTTATTTCCATGAACACAAAAGTTATTTAGTTGTATTTTTGTTTTTAGGGTTCAATTATATATTTTAAAAGGTAAATAATCCCCCAAAAATTCTAAAGTCCTTGGAATTTATATCCTTCAATTATTGTATTTGGTATTTCACAAGAGTAATAGTATAAATTTGTCAACATTCCAAGCCAATGTGTGAGGATGTATATGTTACATGGCGTGTTTTGGTTTAGGATTAGAGAATAATTTATTATAATGGATATCTTATAGTAAAAATATCTAATTTGTAAAATTATTAGAATCGTATGAAAAAAATGTCACGCCATTACAGTTCTTATGATCTATTAAATGTATATTTTAATTCATCAAGATTAAAAAACCCATGTTTTGATATTCATCTATTGGAGTGATTGATTTACTAGAAATTGAAAAGTGTATAAAAATTACATTTTTTTCTATCAAATATAAATGTATCATGAAATTATATTTTCATTTATTGAAAAATAGTAACATAATTAATCAATCGTAGCAATAGGATATTGAAACAATAAATTTATCCTATCACCTTCAAATATATTTATTCAAAATATCTTCCAACTCATCACATATTTATTTTTTTTGGGCACATAAAAATTAATTTATCATTCTCATTCTTCTGATAAATAAGATATATCACTCTTTGTTGCAATTTTCTATTGTAATCAAGGTCTAAATCATGAAATCCTGTTAATATTATTCTATATAATTACCTAGTTACGTGTTATTATCCATATAATTTTTCCATATCATTGCAACTTATTAATAGGATGGTTCATTAAAAGTTTTTATGATGTAAATTTTCAATAATATAATTTTAGAAAATAAAATTCTTGATTAAATATAATAATATTAAATTATGAGGATTGAAATTTATTTAATGATGGATAATGTGACTCCTCAAAATTTTAAACAAGGAGCATTTTGTATGATATATTATGTGAAAAAACGACATAGAGGTTAATAAAACCACAAAATATATTTGAAATAACATAATCTCATATATCCCTTTTGGAAATAGAATCTGGGAGACGAAATGAACTATAATATATTAAAATACAATAATGTAACTAATAATTTTGAAGGTAAGAATGGAACGTAATAAATTATGGACATTATTTTTATTCTATTAACTAAAATTGATATTTTAATCATTAAAAAGTAAATGAAATATACAATAAAAAACATTTTTTTTAAATTATAGTTTTTTCACATTTATCATTCATAATTTACTAATTAATTATATCAAAATAAAAACATTATCTTATAAAATTAAAATAGTTTTTTATATTGAAATATAAAAATAATCATTTGGTTAATCATTATTATTTTTCTAAATTGATAAATTTCTGAAAAAAATAATGAATAATATAGAATTTCAATTGAAAACATCCTTTTGATATAAATTATACACTAAAGAGAGAATATATATTTTTTCATATTTCTATTAGACAACATAATTTTTAATTTGTGAATATAAATTATTATAAACATTTTCATGTTGAATTATTATAATAAAACCTTTTAAACATTTTATAATGATACATTTGGAAACTAACATTCACGGTGTGTGTGTGTACTATTAATTTTGAATTAATATTCTCTTACAATGTTAATGAAATTTTAAAAAATAGATTCCATAGTTGTAATCACTATAATATATAATATCTAATATAATAAACATAATCTCAATGCGTAACGAATTATAACAATAATAAACAACATTAACAGTGGTTATGTTAAAAATGGTTTTATAGATGGGATAAAATAATGATATAATGGTAATAAGAACCCACCAAATTGTCAAAATCATATTGTGGGACTATATTTAAACCTAAAAAATAAAAATTAAGAATAAAAATTTATTTTATTAATTTTTTATTTTTATTTTATTTTCCTTTAGAATTTAATATGGAAATATCCATTTAATTTCCAAAAGGTTTTGATTTCCCCACATGTAAAAGGGAACCCAATACCATTACTTATCATCACCACTAATGTTATTTTTATCTACCAAATCCATAAAATATATGTAAAACAGAACCATGAATACATTTTAGAGAATATTTTATTCCAAAAATTCCAATGATAAGGTCCTTTATATGGACTCTAAATGATATTTATCAATGATAAGAAAATTTTCCGAATGAACCTATTTCATTTAATATTATATTTTTCCACCATAAATGTTGTCTTAAAATTTTCAAAATATTTTAACCAACATCTCAGATATAATTACATGTTATAATATCTATTTCAGAATAAATATAAAAATCATCATCCATCAATTGAAAGATGAATTCATCGATAATGTGTGTAATAGACTACAAATTTTCAAGCTAATTCCGTTCATTTTCAATCAAACCCAATCATATCTAGATAAAATTATTGACTTAAAACAATTTTATGATTTTTTTTGATATTATTAAAATATTTATATATAATATCACATATACCATCCTATAATCCTTGTCTTTTAATATATAATATTGGGACTTGTATATATTAAAGACTATCACCTTGTGAAGAGATGTGTTACGTTATTCAAATATGATTTACATTGAATTTAATACGGATAAATTTAGTGAATATAGGTGTTTTATATGGAATTATATTGAATTTTAAAATATAAAATAACACATAATTTTTTATACATTCATTAAATATTTGAATTATATCATATCTTATGTGTATGTATGAACGACCATCCCGACGAAGCTATCTGATTAATTTTCCCGGACATATTTTAATAATTGTTCTAATAGTGTATGTAAATAGTAAACATGTTTAGAATAAAACCATTATAATTATTGATATAATTTATTTATATAATATGTATTAGAACCAAAACATTCATTTCAAATCACTCAGGATAAATAGAGAAAATAACACAAAAAATAATTAAATTAATGGAATGTTATTTAATAAAATAGGTGGTAAAATGATACAAAATTCGAATATATGATAATATAAATGTAAATTATTTTCGGTATAAATTAATGAAATTAAATTAATCATTATAAATGATGATAAATCAAATTCAATCAGAAGGATGTATGTATGGGTATTTGTATTATCCCGTGGTTCATGTGTGTGGGTGAAAAAATGGTCTGACGGATGAAAACTAATTAACATATTTTATAGAGAGATTCATGTCTAGCTTAACATTTATTTTTTGTACTGATTCACATAGTACTATTTTTAGTTGGAAAGGTGGTCGAGCAGAGACTAGGAAGTGTTTCCATTATTTATGACACAAATATGGTGACATAGTTGAATGGTTCTGATATGTGATTGAAATGAATAATTGTTTTTTGAAATCAACCAATGTGGGGTATGATGTCCTTATATGATCTCCATCGAGTTTATCCATAGATCAAGAAACACCCAATGACACTTTTAACCATGATTCATGGACTATATTTCCAATGTTAGGCACATGTGGGGTTGATATTTAGCCAACGACACTTTAGGAATCCATTGGTTGAATGGTTAGTAGGTTATTCTCATAAATCCCTTGTGGGTGGAAATATTTCATTTTCTAGTACTCTCTTAAATATTTAAGAAATGTTCATATGTTTGTGAATCATTAGTTCATTCTGATGAATGTGTCAATGGATTACTCTTTATTTGCAAAATCGATCCTAAATACACATATATTCAAAACCATATCAATGCATATAATTATCTCCATTTATAAAGATACTATTAAGTATTATAGATTCTTTTTCAATGATCCACTTTTGTGGATAGATCCATATTTTTGTTAACATTTACTGAGATATCGTAGATATAAGTTCTGTGATGAAGCACTCTGGAGGTTTTTTCATCTAGGGGGGATTCAATTATAAAGATTTCAGGGTTGAACCCATAATATGTGCTTCCTATGTATCATTATGAGAGGAATCATATCACACATAGTTCAGTTCCACTTAACAAGACACATCAGCATGAAGAGTTGTGTGATGAGAACCCATCTATACATTTTAATTTCAGGTGGTCAGAACGTCTAGGAAAAAGATTCCTAATCAATATTAAATGTGGTCCTTGCACCAAGAAGACTCAGGATGTCTAGAAAAGAAATAATATCTTTCCTGTTTATGACCCTAATGGGGAAATTGAAGGATGGATAATAATGTGATCTGGGTAATGAGAGTGGACCTCATGGAGGATTCATACATATCCTAATGTGTTAATCAAATAACTTATTATTCGGTTGTATTTAGGACTTACACCCTTAAGGTAGAAAATTTATGGGGGCATGATTAAGGGTTACCCATCAGATCTCGGCATTTTATAGAATTAAGTTGGACATCACTCATGATGAGGTTTACCTAGTGTGTATGGGGGGATTTTATTGTGAAAAACATATAAGGAAAATATCCATTGTGCTCAGGCACTAGGTAAGAATCCTATATATTTTAATTTCTCAAGTCCTATGTCCAACTTTTGTGTATTTCATGATCATAACCAACTTATACACCAATGCGAGTCAATATCAGTGTGTGAAACAAGCGAAGGCAATTGATCGGAATATTTCACATCTCACATTATATGCTGATATATGGTATTGGATACAAAAGGAATATAGATATGAATCTTGAATGTGTGCCTTTACTCTATTTTTTTCAAACCCAGGATATTCAGATTAACCTATTCTGTTATGACATAGGTGATGTAAGATATGATCGTTGATGTAACCTCCTCTATGAAAAGCTAGGGTATTACCTCAGTGAGAGTTCCATGATATTGGTTCTGGGAAATGGGTGTAATGTTTCTTTTTATCAAAGGGAAATGAAATAGTTATTTCACTATGATATCATATACATTCATAAAAGTAAAAGTCATGTGATTATCCTTGATCTCTATAATGGGGAGGTTCATGTTAGTATCCCAATGTTGGACCCTAGGTTAACATGAGAATGTAAACTTATGGACAATACATGGGTCCTTAAAATTGATTGGATTATCCATGTGACTCCACTTAACATAGGTTTGTAAACACAAAATTCTTACTGATGCAACCAATGGTTTTATTATATAGGTCTAGTTGCTTTGGATGAAGCTTTTTCCAGATATCGTTGGACCAGTTCGCATGTGGACTGCTAATGAGGTGATGGAAATGGAAGTAAATGATCAACGATATAGAGTGGAACATCTGAGCTTACCCCAATCCATGTAATATTTCTTCATGTGGGATGGGGGCCTCCACACATTTTGTGTATGTATGTGGGAGGAGGTCACATACACTTACTGAGATGGTATGTAGAACTGTATGCAGTCAGAATAGTGTTTTTCTATGTCATACTAGTTTCCGACCATATAAGATGATGTGTCACTGTACTAATATTAATCTCCATTGTGTAGTGTTATGTTTCACAGTGTTCTAGCAGTATAGCCTTTTATTATGTGGGGTGACGAAGTGAAGAATGTCCATTGGTTCAACACCTTGTGATGAGTTTATCTATGAATGAGATATGGTTCATGGTCCACCAACCATTATTATTCCATCCTTATTTTTCCCCTATAATGAGTGTTTATACATGTGTAATTATTTAAAAGAGGTCCTCACCAAGTCAATCAATCTCTTTGAAAAATTACATCCAATCTTATAATATCTTTTCACCTTATTATCTCCCCTTAAATAACATTTATATAGTTTTGGGGTAGATTGATATATGTATATCAGGACACCTTTTATCGAAGTCCATTTGGAGAACACATGACCAAAGGAAAAATTGGTCAACAGAGACCCATGGGGTTTTGGTTCACAGAGGAGAAAACCATAGTCTCAATCCCATGAACAACATTATAATATTCGTGTACTGCTACTGGTTTTCCACATTTTCAAATTATTATTTTCACGGGGAAATTATGTGGGGGTGAGTTTTTCTGCCTCTATTCCCTAATGACCCAGTTCGCAGTGGGTGTTGTACGAAGGGGATAAATTCATATCCTTGATTCCTTTAATGACTTGGTTCACACTGGTTGTCAGTTTAGGGGGAGAAATTATCCACCGAGATTCCTCCAACAACACAGTCTGAAGGGCTGGCTTCACATGATTCATCCTATGTACTACTCGGTTCGATGTCGATGCCTTCCTTAAACTGTACATGGGATTTAATACATAGATGAATTATTTATCATTTAAAAATTTGGATTCATCATAAAATTTCTATAATTCCTTCATCTAATTTTTTTATTTAGATTGAAAAAATAATGCTAGTATTTTCATTCCCTTTTCAATGATTTTGAGTACCCTACAAATTCCACCCATGGGAATGGGTTTCAATTAGGATGAAGAAGAGGCTATTCTGATATTGAATGTGGTCCTAAACAGAACTTTTTTACGGTATAAAGGTGAAACTATATGGGAGAAAGACCGATATATGGATGTGGAAATTACATTATTCATTTAACAGACTTATGTTGAAAACTTCTTCATTAATTTCTTTCGGCTCTTCATGCTTCTACATACCAAAGGCACTACACAAATTACTTAATCTACAAACCGTTCTTTGCATTTGGTGAACATAAATCCCATCACAATATACCCCACCAATGATGTATTATTTGTAATCTACAAACATGACTTTTTATTTTCAAAAATTACTTTAAGTCCTCATACAATAACAACTGGATAACCACATAGAAAAGATCAGTGCATGCCCCACCCAATCGTTTAATTGTGTAGTTTTTTGGACTAAGAATTTTGGGCCAACACCTTGTGGTGTTTTGGAAAATTGTTGGTTCATAGCCAAGTCCTTCCATGTACAATCTATTTTATTTAGTAAACAAACTATTTAGTTATGCACAGTAATTATAGTCCCTTTTCTATTGTTTTCTTTTATAAAATAATTTATTGGACTAACCATTTGTCTAGTTTTTTTGTGTAGAAAATAGTTAGATTTTCCTCATTATATTTATAATAATGAGGTAATTATTGATGCTTCTTCTGATTCTCATTATGATGATGTCGAATATGAGAATAAAAGGAATAAATTTATTGACAGAAAATCATTACTGCAAGGTTACATCAATCGTTAGTGAATGTGAATATAGTAGGTCCGAGGTATTATCCAATTCGAGAGAATCATCCCATTTATTGATTTTTTTAGTGTCTAAAACGTCAACTCTTAAACCATGTCAGGACAACAAACCTGATTCTAGAATAATGAAAAGCACCATTCCTGAGGCTCATATCTCTTCTAAATAATGATTCAAATTGAATTATACCATTTTTGGGTCCTTATTGAATTATTCCCCTTGATATTCGGAGGATTCAAGAAGAATTATAGATGAAAGTCCCATTTAAATCAAAAAATTGTAAGGAGGGACTCCAAAAATGAACACCATGGCTAGCCATCATTGAGAGACCATTGTTATTGAGGTTTTTTTTGGTTTGGTTTGGGGGTGACCTTTATGGGTTTGATCGAACTGTGAAGAATTATTGTTTGAATTGAAAATCATGGGGTTATATAAGGCTATCAAGGTATCCTAGACCTATGTTCCTCAAACCAGCACTTTCATTTCACATCTTTTTAGGAGACCGATTCTAGATACCAATTACCATAATTTAGTCCATTGTGTGGTAGACAATATCATATGGGATGTTTAGATTATTTATAGGGTCCCCATTATTGAAGATATGTAAACAGATTTTATGTCCCTTTCTCTACAGAGTATGGTATGTATAAGAATTGTCCTTGAACTAAGTGGCTCATAGTCAAGTTGAAAAACATTCATAGGACATCGACCTTTTCACTATGAAAGACATTTCCTTCTAATATTGGATAAATATCATTCACAAGCTATGTGGTCGAGATCTGAGTGTGTACTGGAACATATCCTTCCCAACCAAAGAAAATTGAAGGGAAACAGGCTCTTATTAGCCTGTCTTAGAGGAGGGACAATTTCAAGAATGGGTATGGGATCGTTTCCCCTATGTCAATCTATTGTTCCATCTCCCATCCTTCCTTTCCATGTTTTTTAGTTGATGGATTTTACAAGAATGAAAATTATCTAGTCATAGAGCCCTAACCATTGTCATGGTAGCCACACTGTTCACTATAAAATTCATCAACTTGTCCATTATGTTATTGGAAATGATCTACTTCTTGCACAACATAGTAAACAAGGGGAATCCACCTAATCGAGTGATTTGTCCCATCAAAATCCTATAGGGATGGATAAGATCCCACATTGGGGGTTACATGATTATTACCACCCCTTCCGATTCCACATATCTTTCATCATCTATATCCTCAATGTGCCATTGTTGTTATACCAGTAGTATAGATAATAAAGGATAAGAGAAAAGACAAGACCAAATGGAAATAATTGAAATTGTTAACTCGACTCAATAGTCACAACTGCTTTACTTATCATCATTAAAATCCCCATACAGATGACATTGTAATTGATGATTTAAAAGAATTTATTAATTGATGATATCACATTTATTTATGAGATTGAATATTGGTTGACCATATTTATGGAAAACATATCAATGATGGATATATACCATGATTATTTTGTCATCAGTTTAACTATGTATAGTTGTTCGGTCCCCCAATACTCAATGGATTGCAATATGAAATACATCTCGTGATATCCCAACTGTTGTGGGTATGATTTACATGATAGGATACATAGTTAAATTTTAAAATTCCCAATCCCATTGGTTTTGTACCCTCCCTCACAAAATGGTATGGAGAATCATTGGTTCAATTGTATCCATATGGATAGCTGGAAGATCCATTTCATGGTGTTACAACCCCCAAGGAATCAGGGGTTTGTGGAAATAAAAGGAAAATGGGGATAATTATTAACCAGTGAAATTTCATTGGAATTATATTAGTTCTGATCCCCTGATGACGATCTTCAGAACATGGTATATGACATATAATGTTTTAGAGGGTTCTTACACTACAACTAATAATTAGACTTTCTTCCATGTTGATCTGTTATTTTTAGAAACAAGGAGATTGTTCGATATTCTAAGGGAAATCCAATCATTTCAGACAATCTCCCCCTACATTTTGTAGAACATTCACTAGAATGGAGAAGTATTTCTTATTAATATTGTCTATTTTTCCGTGCATACATAAATTTCAGATGATAGTTATCATAGAAATGTTGATCCTTACTTATGGGTTCTTGAGACATAGATCCATGATCGATAGGAATGGTGTAAATATTCTAAATGAGTATGGCCATAATTTGGCCCATTTTTCAAGGGGATGAAGATCCATAGTCACAAGGTGCTTACCTTAAAAAATGTTAATGTTGAGGATATATTTGTTGAAGAACTTCATATCCACCTTGAATCCCCCAAGAGCCCATCCCCCAAGGGTTCTAGGTGTGAGAATGAAAACTGGAAGCAATTGAGGTTGATAGAACCTACTTCACATCTTCAAAATGACCCTCCATCATATGTCATTCCCATGAAGACAAACATTCCATGGGCCTGGAAGGATTGGGTTGACTTGAGACGAATGTTTCTAATTTATTAATTTGGGAGCCGCACCTACAATAAATAATTAAACATCTATTATTTGGAGATCTGCCCCCGTGGGCGTGGTGGAGTGGTCGAAGGCTCCGCTTCCCTCAGGGAAGGTCGGGGGTTCGAACCCTGTCAGGGGGTATGCTATAAAAAGCATGTTCACCACACGCGGTGCACGATTGCACGCCGGTTACCCAAGCGTTTACGCGGCGCCGGCCCCCGTTGGGGAACTGGGCTTCACCCCTTGGGTGGGCCTGGGGAAGGTAGGGGATTCGCGGGCCACTGCATGCCTGACCGCGTACCCACTCGGGGGATGGGCCATCACCCGCTTTGTTTCCCGGCCCCTACCTTTTAACAAAAAGAAAAAAGAAAAAAAAATTCTATTATTTGGAGATACCATTTCTCTTATTTGGCTTTTTAATACTGAATATCAGAATTATTTATCCTAATATAAAACAATTGGGAGCATCCATCATTCTTCCAATGAAAGGATTCAGTTTTCCGATCGAGTGTCAAAGATAGAGATATACCCTGACCCAACTTATACATAAGAAGAGGTTACTATATTGGCTGACCTCTTCTTATATGTTAATTTATTGTAAGAGTACTCAATATATACCTTACTCGTGTATTATTCAGGGGAGACCCTGGAGAATATATATTCTCTAGTGTACACAATTCGAGGTATTTCTGTTGTAGAATGTGTCCCATCAGACATGATGGTCACTGAAAAATGTTCTTCTAGAACATTTAAAAATATGGAGGTAGTTATTGTGAATCCTGATAGGAAATCCCCACCTCTGTATCAACTTGATATTCACATTAGGGGACCATACCCATTGCGAACAATGAAACATCGAGAGGAATCTCAACTATCATTACACATCAAAAAGGGATTAAATGTCACATCTATTTCTTTTTATCTTGTTGTCATACCAAATTCCATTATTTTACTCAATAATAATAGTCCACATATTTTTATGTAGAACTAATAATTAATCAAGAAGAAGTTTCCCATGAATTTACATCTCATATTCCATCTGTGGTAGAGGATGTTCCACTAAAAATTGTGGATGAAAATTTTAGAGAGGATAGACATTCAGAGAAATTTAAGGGAATTCACAACCATCATATTTTACCAATTCCATATCTAGTGACTTATTAAATTGTAGTGGAAGGTCCTTTAGAGTTCGAAACCCTAACCATGCTGGTTGGTCCCCTTATTGTGGAAAAATATCTAACAACACTAACAACATCAACTAAACAAAGTAATGAGGCTAAATTTTAAAAGGATATCAAAAATGTTCCCAATCATGATGATTCTACCACCCCAAACTAGATAGACCCCTACCCTGTAGTGGAAACTTACATTGGGTAGATGATTCAATTGAGAACATTGGTACTACTCATCTAGAATTCTCCACCATATGGGAGGTTTCTATCCCAAATCTAGAATATTATGAATGGGCCATCATGCCTTTTTCCACAAACACAGGAGCGGTCATGTTTCTTGGTACAATAAATTGAGATCTATATGTTGTTCCATTGTCCATAGCAATTATCCATGTAAGCCTAATTTCATTAAGAATTATTCAAGAGGCCTTTGTTATAGTAAGGCATGGACTTGAGTCTCTGGTTCCTTTAGATGACCCAAAATATAATTTTCTTATTAGATAATTAATATTGTCTTCATCGATCAGTCATTCCATAAGAGAATTTCAATATATTAACTCAATGGAACATGAATGTATGTTTTCTCGTATTCCAATAATTTCATGTATATTGTTTTTGACATTGTTTAGACTAAGGATTTGGTATTGTTTTAAAATATTACATTTTAGTTAAGTATCATAACCAAAAGCCCTTACAGTTTTATTTGACACCTAGGTCCTACCTCCAACAGAAATATCCATAGATTCATCTTCAAAAGAATCAATTCATGTCGAAGACATTCCTTTAATTCCTCACATATTGACCTTTATTAAGGAATAAGTTCCTTAATCCGAGATTTATTCTGAGAACAATAGATAGGTAATATATAACGTTATTACTGGCCTCCAATATGAATGGAAATAAATTTGGGTATTGATATCTCAAAAACCACAAGCCGTTAGGGTGAAAAGATTTCCCACAGTCGTCACTAGTTTTTTGTTCTGGGGTTTAGAGGATTTGTTTACCATGGTATCATTGACCCTGTGAAGTATGTGGTCATGTCCATGGAGAAATATAGGACACTGTGGTCACATGTTTTTTTTAAAGATCAAAGTCTTATCATTCTATTCCAATATTGATTATTATGAATGAAGCTGCTAACAAAGATGGAGTTTTTGCGAGGCTACAGAGAGAACTAACAAATCAAAAGGATGCTAGAGGATTAGCTTAATCAGGATGTGGATCAGCATAGTAGAAATTTATATTGTCTTAAATAGGAATTTTCCCATGTCATGGTAGATATAGATGATGGAAAAATTCTATTAGAGGAATGGGAGAAGAATGGCCATGACTAAACACTAGAGGATAAGGAATTGCAGGTAGGTAAGGAGTCTGAAATCAGGATATTTTTATTGCATATCCAAACCATTCAATAGTTGAATTAGGTATTTATATAACTATATGAGTCTTATGAACATATTTTGTGAAGGTAATTTCCTACCCATATCGAGAGGCATCATGTTTTGGATTTTATTCAACATGTATTTAAATAAAACATTCTTTCTAATACTTCTCAATTAACATTTCATCCAATCTATTCCATTTATAATTAAATTCACTTAAATAGTTATCTCAAATAATTTTATTTTTGAATTAAAACTCAGGATAACTAAAATAATAAAATTGTTATCTTATATATTCTTGAACCGAGGGGCTCATTTTGTGTAGTTTGACTATTTATAGGGTTTCTTAAAAACCCATAATAACATTGTGTCTTTTATGTTATTACACAAATTTTTTCCTATGAAAATTATGGTGACGACATTGTGGGTATAACCTGAATTATTCTTAGGATACCCTTTTTTGGTTTTAAACATAACAAGATATTTATTTCTTGAATTTTTGGATGCTCAACATTTTTCTGAAATCGTGTCTCACATAAGTTTAGAGAGTTGGAAATAAAATTTTATATTGAACTCTATTTGAGGGTATTCATCCTAATCAGTGTTTTTTTGTGAGAAGTTTAAAATATTTCAAACTGGATAGTAATTACTATTGGTTTGGGTCAATGAAATTTGAATAAGGATAATATTTTAGTTGAAACATTTTGGAAATGATATGTTGGGATAGTGATAGAATTTAGGACTCGTTAACTGAGAATGTACCAGCAACCATTGGACATGTATAATGGGTTTCCCATAACCCTAAATTCTTTTTTTGGTGAATGGGATACTAAATAATCCATGGAATCCATTAGTTATATAGAAATAGGGAAATCCTCTATTAAAGATGATTTTTTCTTAGGATTATATGCCATTATTGTGAGATATTTAAGTGAATCCTTTCGGGCATTGCGCGTACTAGATAAAAAAGGTGTAATACACAACAAGTCCTCCCATTTAAGATGGCCATGAAATTTTATAGATGTCGTTATTTTTTAGACCATAGTAGGTGGAATATTGAGGGAACAATGTATGATAATATGAGGGAATTTTTATCATCTTCGGATAAGAAAAAACTACCAAATGAATCTGGATTCTATTGAAGTGGGATGATTCATGGTTTAGTTTAACATAATAAAACCAGTACATTTAATAGTGATGGATTGAATTAATATTACTCTATCTAATTTATAAATGATCTTCCATTCTCATATTAGTATAACAAAGAATGTCCAATCATTTTTAGGAATGAGAGTTGAGAGAGGGTGTAAAATTTAATCAAGGAGGTTTCCAAAACCAAGGACTGAGGTGAGATGTAAAATTCCAAGGGGGAATATAGTGGTATGGAAATATTCTCCAGGGGACTAAATTTCCTTTTTTTGACTGACCAGTTTGTTGGAAACAAATGCAGAAAAATTAGGGCATTTTGTGCATAGTTACACAAAGGCATCCACATTACAGTAGTTGTCCACTTACGATGACTATGGATGGTTAGGGGATTCTAAACATTCAATACAAATTGTATTCTCTACGAAGAGGTGGTCTTGAACATGAATATTGGGCATAAAAATACATCATCTACAAACAATAGTTGAATATGTACTTCCCAAACATGTGTGTATAGGATTTGCATGATGGTCTTACACAAGTGTGGGAATGAACTGGATTTTTTATTTTTGATCATGACCATAAATATGATTCATAGGTGCCACTATGAATAATTAGATGATTTGAATCAAGACACACATATATATTTAATGGTTTATCCTTATAATGATATGGATTATGCCTATGATTAGGCATTTTTTTGTTTTCATGTGGGGAAACTAATGAAGCGGGGCCTGTGTTGAACGTTCATATTTGGATTCTTTTCATGCATAGAACTATGTGGGAGGAAATTCTATAGTATTTCAGTCCCCAGGAATGGAAATTTATTATCACATATTATGAAATTTTAATGTCATGTGATTAGGAAATTGATGTACAGGCCCTGCGTGTCTAATCGATGGTTGGGCCAATGTGTTCCAACATGTTCAAGTAATAGATATGGAGAAAAGAGTAAGCCTCCATTTCAAGGGTTCTTGGATAAAGATAAAATATATGGGACTAGGAAGCCATTTGGAGATGGAAATAATAAAATCTTCTATCAAAGATGATTTTCCTTTGATAGACAAGACATTTTTGTGGGAAACATTTGCAAATATGTGATGGAATATTGTGCACAGTCAAAAAATGTTTTCAAAAGGACACTAACCTCCAAAATTTGATGGTCTGGGAGGTTGATGAAGATCCAACATCAATTGAAGCCTTGATTTTTATTGATTTAAATAATATTTATGGATATAATAGGAATTTTCAGGTTGTAATCACCCATCAAGTTTGGAACCCTCCAACATAGATATAGCTCACATGTAGGGTTAGACCTTATGATTTTCTTTCAAGAGTGGGTCTTGATTTTGAACATCATGGTTTCCTAAAATTAGGCTCCATACAAAGGTTCATCCTATGCATAGGAATTGAGGAATTTTAGTTATATTTCTTGATCCGTTAATTTTAATTTCATATTGGTATGTATTTAGGATTCCCAACCTAGATGGAAAAACATTAATATGCCTTGTAAAGTCTTTTAAATGAGATCAGTCATTGTGTATATTTTTTTTAAGCTTTATATGGAATCCCATTCTGTACATCATATAGCGACATGTTATATTCTCATTATATTAAACACGGGGAGAAATGGGTTTCATTCTGCCTTATGTGGATGGATGGATAAAAGAAGGTATCACTGTTGGGCTATGGTGTTTAAGTTCATGAGGTGAGGATGTTAAAAAAAATGTTTAAAATTGTGTTGAAGGGTTGAAACATAAAATGAATCATCCATAACTATTGTATTACTAGGGAATTATATACTCAATATTCCATATATGTGAGTGGAGGATGAATGTGTAAGACATGATTCTATGAGCCCATGAATCAAGAGAGGTGATTTGAGATTTAGGAGTTGTTCGGCGTACAGGTATAGGAAAATCCACTCATGGGGATGAATTTTCCTCTGGTTGATAGGCCATATTGGGGGGAAATGTAGGCAGAGCCACTAGGGCAATGTGTTCATAATAAAAAAATGTGTCCTCATGACATTATCCATCCATTTTCGATAGTCATGTGTGATTACATGTATTTGAGCTTTTGTGGGGGTATGGTGTTTGATGACTAAATATAGGATAAATACATACATGATAAATATCTAAAACATGATTAGTAATGAGGTATGACATCATCTATATATATTTTATTCAATTATAATAGGGGAGGGGGTATATTCTTTTGACAAACCCTTATTATAAAAATAAATTTTTGGTATGATCCATATAGATTTACATTATCTTGTAAAAACAGGATGCATTTTGTTTTCCTCATGGATATGACCATGAAGGCCTATGTGGGACTACATATCTCATCATTCCACGAATCTATTCACACATAGTTATTCAAAAACCATTTAATTTAATTTGTTTTGTTTATGAATTCTTTTTCCATGCAGCATAACATGGTGTTGTTTGCACTCATGAATTTCCCAACAAAAGTCTGACCTATAAGTTGGGAGGTGCATTTTTTATGGATTTTGGACTAGAATAAGTGATCCTGGTGTCACTATGTATCCTATGATTATAGGAATCATGACATATATAGTTCTTTGTGACTCACCATTCTTGTCTGAAATGTGCACCGAGAGGGGAGCATTTGTATCATATGGTGGATGGAACATGAAATAGGGTTATGTTATCACTATGTATCCTATGAGGTATGGAATAAAGCAATATGTATTTCTCGAGGTTACTATCTATTTAACATTATTCAATTTTTACTTTTTCACGAATTCCCTTATGCAAGTCTGACCTATATACATGGAAAGAGACATTGTTCACATTTACTAGTGGTTGAACTAGTATGTAGGATCCTGGCATCACTACGTAACCATTAATGAATGAGAATCAATATGTACATTATTTTGAGGTACACTATACTGGTCAAACTAATGAACAGGGAGGGGGATTTTATACTCATATTTCTAGATGATGTTCTTATCAAATTCTATTATTATTTCTCAAAATGGGGGAACCCTTACCACCATTACTATACTCATGTGAGATACACTTATTTTGAGATACAAGGGGAGATGAGGATTTTCCCAATAGTTCTGGTGAAACATAGGATATAACATTGGAATTTCATGTCATGTGTTGGTTGGACAATGATTTAGTGTCGAGGTGTCTCTACATATCCCATTAATGAATGCAAATCTTGTTGTATGTAGTTATGTAAAAATAATTCCTTGTGTAGGCTTGGTTAATATTCAAATAGTGGGAGAAATTTTTTTCGGTTATAGTGGATTCACTACTATGTATAATCCTGAATTTCACTATGTATCCTACATGGGTAGGGATCAAACCATACATAGTTCTAGAAAACATGTTCCCTACAACAGTCTGATTCACTCATAGGTAAGGGGGTATTTTTCTGCTTTTGGAGGATGGAACATGATGTAGGATCCAGGTGTCATTGTGTATCCCATTTATGAATCAAAATCATTCTACATGTGGTTATAAGAAGCAGTCCATGTGATAGTCTAACTTTTACACATGATGGTGGTCATTTTTATGCTTCCCATACACTAATTTGACTAGAGAAGGATGAATCACAATTTATAACATAATAATCATCGTACATTTTAATTTCATGTGGTTATAACAAAATTTCCATTTAGTGTAATGTCCTGTCATTATGAAGAAGTTTTTGAGATATTTTCCATCATGTAACATGCACATAGGTGGTGATATTTTCATTAACTTCATCTAGCTACGAAGACAATTGTATAACTATACAAATTATGTCTTTTGGATCCTCACATTTGAGGTATCTATAGTGACATGTCAATCTATTGATATTATGTTTTATTCTTCATTGGAGTAGAAATTGTGAATATCATATGATCCTTCCCATTTCAGCTCCAATTTTAGAGGTTTCATTCAGAGTATCATTAGAGATTTGTGTTCAAACACCTTACCTCCTTGAAGGAAAAATCAAAGGTGAACCATTTATGTAAAAGGATCGTGCAACCCAATTTCAGAAATGTTCTAAATTGTGAATGGTATCATATATTTTCTCATCTAACCACTTCATCTCATCAAACCATTTACAGTACTAATCATGTATGGAATGTTGATCACATATGGCTATACAGAATGACAGTGGTTGAATTTCAACTGGAAAGGCCTCCTCAGTCTCGTATAATAATGATTAAGGTGTTTCTTATGTGGAAGTGCGAGTCATGGTCCCATAAACCCACAGAGGATGGACAAACTTATATATCCTTGATCATTTTCCATGTCTTCTATCTTTTGGATTATATTAGATAGGGTCTTGTTGAAGGGCTATATTTTCCCATTGTCAGTTTTATAGTAGCGGGATGAATGGTTTCAACTGATTCCATACTTATGATATAGCTTATATAATTCAACAGAATATAAATTGATTCCATTTTCAATCAATAATGAAAGAGGGACTCAAAATATAGTGATGATGTTGCATTTTACAAAGATGAGAATTCTTTTTGCCACAATCTCCTAATTAGGTAAATCTTCTACCTATTTGAAAAATAAGTCTATTACTGTGACAATATATTTTAATTGCCAGGTTGAGACTCTAGGGTATTTTTCAATGATGTCTATTACCTATATAGAAAATGGATAGGAGTACTATGATTTTATGGAGTAACTAAAATGATGTTCGATTAATGTTTCATGATCATGGAATGAATAGACCTTCTTATTGAATGTGATGAAATACCACATCACAGTGTGACAATAGTACGGATGCATTTGAATCTAATGAGACTTTTTGTATGCTGATTGATGCGCTCCACAAACTTCATCATGAAGTTACATCATGAAAGAAATTGTCTATTATCTATCCATTCATTAGAGAAGGACTCCATTTGCTGACTCACTTGTATTCATAATTTTTCTGGTTATCACCATTTTAATAGAGGAAATTGGTTCCATGTCTCCAGATATGTTCCCAGCCAACCCTATATTGTGGGATCTCTATATTTTTAATGTAATAATCAATGGGAGAAATCCAACATGTTATAGTAAAATGGGGATATTATTTGGGACTAATTTCATCAATTTCATTCATGATGGGAAAAATTACAATTAAGACCATCCGTTAGTGGGAAATAATGATGACCATTTCATTCTAACCTAGGTTGGCTAGAACCATGGATGCATTTTCAAATGTTTCTTCTTGTGAATATTGTGAATGAGGGGCCTATGTAAATGCATTATGTGATGGTAATTATTACATAATTTCGCAAACATGGTTCATCAAAGGAATGAACTCGTATTTATTGATAACCTAGTCACAATTGAGTTTCATGGTCAGCAGGTCTAAATCGACTTTTATCATCAGGTGTTCAGCTTTTTCATAGATGGCTAGCACCAGTCCTGTGATAAGATCCATGTATTGTGCTTTATTATTTGTGCACCCCAATGACATTGTGATGTTATATGGTTGAGCTACATTTTCTAGAGATATTATTATGACTCCCAATGCCACTTTATTGAGTCTGGTTTCTTCCATTCTTTTTACTGTCAGGCTTCGGGAGGAATCTTCAAGGTTCACTTCCCACAAATGGGAGTTCTCTTGAAGAGTGTACACTTCTTCATCAGGAATCTCATCTCTAATAGGGACAACTCCATTGAAGGATTATCCACCAGGAAATCATCTAATGCCTTTAAATTTATGGATTTATGTGGTATGAGCCATATATCTAACTAGTACAGGATGACCACCCACCATCGTAGGTGTCTAGTTATCATTGGATGACTGAGAATATATTTGACAAGGTTTCAATATGTGACCAAATGTAACTCATAGTGCTGAAAATTATTTCCTCATCTTCTGTACCAAAAATATCCATTCATGGAATATCTTCTATGTATTCAAATAACGTTTCTCAACAATGGTCATGGTTTGACTCAGGTAATAGATACTATTCTAATTTATAGAATCATTCTTCTATGTGGGGAAGGTTTTTAAGGATCTCTCCAAAGAGGTCACATATAGAATTAGTTTCCTTCCTTCGACCGGTGTAACTAGTACTAATTTTATTAAGAGATATATGATATTAGAGTTTAATTCATACAGACAATAATAAATCCAGTGATATTCAATGATTTTTTTTTCTTTAACATGATGAAGGGAATGAATTTTTCTACAAGGTAATATATGACGCACTATTGACTCTCCTTTTCGTCACGTTGTATAAAAGAATGGAAAGGGAAATACCTTAGTCTAAATTGATTCATCTTTTGAAGAAACATAAAAAATTGACAAAGGGATTAACAAGGAGAACATTGCCCATAGGTCGTGCAAGTTCTCTCATGGTCGCGGAAGTATACTTGCGCGCCGCCTAATGGTCGCGCAAATAACTTGCGAGACCTACATTATAACCACTCAGGGACTTCTCCAGCCTATATATAGACCCTTTGGGACCCCCATTTCGGGAGGAATTTTTTCCAGAATTCAGATACAGAGCTCTGAACGCCCAAGTCTCTTCTTTTGGTCATTCGAACACTTCTAAGGTATTTCTTTACCTATAATGGAAGGTCTAAACAAGAGGAATAAGGTCTAAGTGTTAGAATTCACTAACACTTGCACTCCTATGGTGTTTTACCCTTAAGGGGAATGAACATACTTGCGCGCCGCCTTAATTATTCACCAAAACATGAGTGTCCCTGTTCTAGAAGTACCTCAAGAAAATTATAAAGGGTTTTGTCAAGGATTTCCCAAGTGTTACCCTACTGGTTAACAATCGCGCAAGTACACCTGTGTCGCGCAAGTATACCTGTGTGACCATGACATGCATGCCCACGCAGTACCTACACGCCTGCCAGGACTTGCGCGCCCCTGACTTTTTTGGGTTCCCTTCTTTCCCATTTAACCCCTCTTATGCCATTCCACCTCTATTATTAAAGATTCAGTCTCCAAGACACTCTTCAAAGCAATTTTTGGAATGTTTTCTTGGTTGACTTCGATATCTGAAATGAATTCTGCGGAACAACTCTTAAAAACATAGTGATTAACATATCTTTATGTCACTAGAGTTAGATATTTCATTCATTCAACCTCATCCTTTATGTTGAGAGAATCATTAAACAATGTGCATCCTCCTCAGGAGTAAGCCCCAATCATAATTTCCCTTAATCTGGGCCTCCTTTTTAGGAGTAATCCCTAGTACAAGTTCTCTTAATCGGGCCTTCTTCTCATGAGTAAGTCCCAAGTCCCCTAATTTGGGCATCCTCCTCTAGAGTAAGCCCCAACCATAATTATCTAAACCTGGGCCTCCTTTTCAAGAGTATGCCCCAGTCTCGATTTCTCATAACCAGTTATAATTTACCTTTGATCTGGGATTCCTTCTCAGGAGTAAAACCCAATCATAAGTCCTCTACTAATTTTGGCCTCCTTTTCAGGAGTAAGCACAAAGTTAGAGTATTAAAATCTCCATGAAGCAAATATACCATTATGGAACCTGTTCCTGGATTTCTTCCCTGAAGTAAATCATAATCTTCATTTATCTGGGCAGTCATACATACATAAGCCCTACATTATTTCTTATGATTGCATCTTTCGTGGCACAATTTTATGGTTTTTACCAATACCTATTGTTTCTCACACCGATCATGACACATGTGAGATTAGAGTGTAAAAGAAATTATTAAATCCTTCTTTGAGACATCAATCATAAACATCATACTCCCTTACTTGAACTATGTGGGTTCTGATTCCTTTTCTAAACAAAGGATACGTAGGTTGCCCATCTGCGTGTTCGATCCCAACTCTGAAGTAATACATGTCCTTCTGAATGACAATAAACTTCAAGTGCCCCATTGGGTGGCTTTAAAACTAGCATGGTCCTCATAATTACCAAGAGACTTCTATATAAATGTGTCGAAGGATACCATTGAACAAGAAACTCTAATTAATACAGATTATTATCTATCGATGAAAAACCTCGAATACATATAAAAGATTCACTAAATTTCCTACATATTTAATCATTGATTTTCAGATCTGAGGGAAATCTCATTTTATACATGGTAATGTTATAAAGATTCACGAACATAACTTAAATCTATAAAGAGAGTCCTGGAGTAGACAATAATTCCCCTCAAAACGTTGTGATGAGTCCGACCTCCCACCTCTCGACCAATGAAAATTCCTAAGCCTCATCAGTCAACAAACTAATGAGCGACTACCATTGGAAATTAGGTCCAAATGGATGTAGAATCATTTGAAGTTTCCGGTTCTACAAACTAAACCGTTAAAAACCGATTGGAATGTTTGAACCATCAATCAAGGAGGTCATCCCCAAATTCCAAGGGAAACAAAAAATGGTGAACCCGACGTGAATCCTTAACCAAGTTAAAATGATGTTTTACCTATTTCTTAGGCCCCTATTTAAAACTATATGAGAGGGAAAACATAAAAAATCATTGACATATGTGCTCATCCAAAATATGTAGTGGGTGAATTTTTATTGATTACGTCTGTTATATAAAATAGGCAATATTCCCTAGATTCTTTGCATTCTAAGAAATGGCTGCTCTCATGTTCATACCTGTGAATACTGTAGCTGTGAATTCCACTACTGCTACTGCTGATGGGTCATCATCCGCTCTAATGATGGAATCACCAACTTAGCATCTTCAGCGCTGGGTATCAAACACACTATTTAAGTAGTACCATCAACACGATACCATTCCAACTATGGAGGCTGCCCAACAAGCCCTCCTAGTGAACAACTCACACCAGTCGTCCGGAAAATGACGACCAGTCATCAAGACGCAGGCGGTTCTAACCAGTGTCTCCAACCGTTTCGGGTCATTATCCCCGGAACACAATCACCATTCTCTCACTTATTATGGGGAGGTGAATGATCAGGTCCCTCAGGGCCGTAATTCAAGCAGGCAGGAGTCCATCCTGAAGGATCCCACCAACAATCGCCGCTAGACTCTTGCAGCAATGCACCCTCAACATGATGAGGGTACCGACTCCAGGCGTTCGGCTCAGGTTCCTCGAACCCGAGCAGGCAAGACAAATCGCTAGAGGAGAAATCCGGTTAACGGTGAGAAGGATCTATTCTCTTCCATCTCTGGAGATGTCCACCAACCTAACATGGTGTCAAGAAATGAGCGGGCACACACACCTGCCCGTTTTAATTCCAATGTCCAGCTGACTCATCTGGATGCAGCACACCAATCCCACCATGAAATTCTAGAGGAGTACTATAGACATGAACATATACCCGTTTATACATCATCTGCCAGTCAAGAGGTTTGTCTGATTACATATGATGGATCCTTCCATCCCAATGTATTGACCACCGGTAAACGGGAACATACACCTGCTTACACTCATCAATCCTACCAGTAGCCTCATCTGTCAGTGTTGAAGGAAGTTGTTCAACCATGTTTGTTGGAGTGAAATCAGCAGGCACATACACCTGCTAGTATTGATCAAGCCTACAAACAGTCTTGTTGGGTAGAATTCAGAGAAGTCAGTCGGAAAGCATCGACAACAAACAGGAGGCAGACTCAAATTTCTACCCCCACACTTGAGTACTATCAGGATTCACTAAATGGAAAAGGAGGAAAGGAGCAGGCACATAAACATACTCCAATCACGGAATAAACATATATCCCCATTTTGGCAGCTGAAGTCACCAAGAATATTCTATCAACGGTGAAAGAGCAGAAGAAAATCCCTACTCATATTCTGGATGCCTACCAGGATATTATAACAACTTCAGTGTCATCTCAGGGAAAGACACATAAATCAATCCCTACCAGTGGAGTAACACATCAACAGTTCACTCCAGAACAGACACGGACATCTGTTCCACTCCAAGAGGGTTGTGGGGCATACTCCCCCATATCATACGGACAACCATGTCTGTCACATACACATGATTTGAGTAGAGATCGTCAGCCTAACCTGACCATCTCTCCTGATCAGGCACATACACCTGCTCAGAGCAGCCACATTCGTCAACAAGTGGTTTCCAAGGTGAGTAAGAAGGCGTCTAAGAAGAAGAACCTCCAAGAACAATCAAAATATTGAGAGCCAATCTATAACAAGGCTTTGCTCGATACTGGAGTTCTTGAAGCCCTGAAACAATTATCTATTAGAATCCAAGATTGTACTCCCTCATTTCCCAATAGTGGGAACTTTAATTATGAAGGTCTTCAACATAGACTTCCTTGTGAAGGATTGCTTCATGACAATTTGGTCGATCTTGAAGTTTCATCTTCATATGAGAGCTACAATTACCCTCTGTGTGTCCAGAAGACCAAGGAGCAAGAGATCTCATCTTTTGGTGTAACCCACCATGGTGGTACTCCCCAAGATGATGAATTTCTCTATGAAAGTCATCTCCGCAGTAGTGATTCACATTGCCCAGAAAATGCTCTGGTGGACAATGTAGTGCTGAGAAAGCCCTCTTATCTTTAGGAACATACAAATGAGAGACCAGTCATGTCTGAAGCTTCATCGCTAGCAGGTGAAATACTTTCTCAATCAAGATATATCCCAGGGTGTAGGTCATTCTCTGAACCACCCCTAAGTCATGAATATACTAGTTTGATCAATGATATCTCTACTAATCTTGTTGAATCCGATGAAGCAACAAGGAAACACCAACTCTGGTAAAATCAGGTAGAATAATCTCCATTGAATGATAAGGAGGAAATGCAGAACATGAGAAAACAACTTGTGAAAGGTGAAGTTCCAGTCATGGTTTGGCCTCTGGCTGACTCCCAGTATGACATTCCAAAGATGTTGATGGACGATGGAATTCATGATATTCGTCTCAACATATGGAAAAATATTTTTCGGTTGAAGAAGAATTTCTTATATAATGATGAATATGAAAATCATGTTTTGATAATATAAGGGTTACAACGCCGGAATGATTTGGAATCTCTACCAGTCTCTCGATATCCGAAGGCTGAAAAGAAGCAGATATCCCTTCAGCGTTCATGCCTTGGTGCACTAAGAAGATTTCACCAGTTAATTTCCAATGCCCCATCTAGTATTCATATCATAGGATGGGGTGTTCATGGAGTAGTAAATTTCACTATACCCTTCAGTCAGCAAAGCCCGCTGAAAATGGTCTCATGCAATGTTATTGCCCATGGCCAGCCAAAGTCAATGGGCTTTGTTTGTAATCAATAGGTTTCCCAAGAACAGGCTTCAACTAGTTCCTCTCAAAATTAAGCATAAAGAGAACAAGTGGTTGAATTACTTCTGCATCAAGCGAACGAGAATATTGAACATGCCTCTCGTATAAAACATGCACATCACCAAGTGACAGAAGTGTCAGAAATTATCCAATGGTCTTTTGAGCCGGGTGATAAATGTGGATGCAGGTTGATGCATCCAGCTAACTTCTATACCAAGGTCTGCAATATTAGGAGAGATTTTAAGAATGTCTCAGCCATAATATGTCATGAGCCACCCCATCTTGCCAGAATGGGGAATTTTTTAAACCAACCCTCAGAATCATCAAATTGAATTCAAGGAGTTGAGTAAAGACAGCAGGAACAACCCTTGTCCACCGGAATGGGGACTTATTCAAATCATGAATCACATCCTCAATGAAAATCATTCTTTTCTCAATTGGGGAAGAATCCACAAGAGGAACGAAGATAAAAATTATCAAGAGATTCCCTCCAAATTATGGTTCGAAAAGAAGTTCCTGAGGGATCAAAACAACAAATGGGAATTTCTCAGCAATGACATGGAAGAAAACAATATCACATAAATTATGATAAAAGCAATTTGATGCGTTATGCATCAATCAATGCCATCAATGTTGTTGTTGTTGATACATCAGATGAGGCTCACTTAGAAGACTCAGATGAAGAGGATCCTACTCAAGAAGATGTACTCACTGACACAAATGAAGAAAGGGTGCATACACAAAATCAAAGGATTACTCAGAACCTAGGTAATCCTTTAAGTAAACCACTTTTCCCTCTCCGAAAAGAATCTAACAAGGGGAGGGGAAAGAATATATTTACATATCCTTCCTCTGGAGAAGGCCAATCGCTCTCACTAGAGGAAAGGTTTGAACAACATTAGGATTAAATGAAAGAATTAATGAGGTTGAATGCAGAACTACTTCCGGGTAGTCTTTTTCTTATGCGTGCTGGAGTCAGTCAACCAAGGGAATTTGTTGCAGCTACTGAGATGGATCAAGAATATCCTCCTCTATCCGTACACCCTCATAGGTCTATTCATATGGGTCAAGTGCAACAACATTTGGCAGTGCTACCATCAGTTGCAGCAACAACCACCACATCTGTCCAAGCTCCAGTCATTGCACCTGCCCAAGTCCAAGTTCAACCAGATTTTTTTCAATTGTTAAAAACTACCATTGAGCCATTAGCAGCTCGGTTAGAAACTATTGAAGAAAAGCATGTGTAGGTTCAACCCGAAAAGAATGCTTACCCTGAATTGGTAGATTCAATCTCTCCTCCATCCAGTTTTGAAAACCCTATATTCCATATTTTCAATTGATCAGGTGATCCTGAACAACATTTGATGCATTATGTGTCTTGTTGCGATCTTATGATGGGAACACCAGAATATCAAGAAGCAGTGAAACTCATATGCTTCATGCGAACCTTGCAAAGACCAACCTTTGTCGGGTATAAAAGCTTGCATTCCCAATCAATTACAGGATGTGAGGATCTTCACCAAAAATTTCTTCTTCAGTTCATCTCACCTTTTCCAAAGACAAAATTTTTCGATCATACAAACTCTAAGAAAAGGGAGAATGAAAGAGTATCTGATTTCATTGCTTGTTGGAAGGGATTAACATATTTTCTGATTTTATCACTCCCTCAAGATGAACTGTTTCAAACCTATGTGGAAAATCTATGTGATGAATTACGCATGCCATTGATCCCTGTGAAATACATAGGAGGGTATCGAGACCTTACATCAATCGCTCAACAGATTGAAGATTCTCTTATAAAGGCTAATGCTAAATCTCATGTAATTCCATCTACTCCAGGAAGAAGAATGGGTAAAGCATAGACTGCTACAGTATTTCTTAAACAAGAACATGTACCTACTTCTACTTAAAAACATTCATCTTCTTGAAGGGCTCCACCTCATGAGCACCAACAACAAAGGTTGTTTCGTCCAGATGATCAAAGAGATCAAGGACAAAAACAATTTGAGGATCTAAAGAGCAAACCATACTCTTTCCAAAATGAAAATGTTCTTGGTTACTTCATTTTGGCTCTGGAAAATAATTTGGTTCAGCTGCCAAGGCCCAAGAGGCCAAACAAGGAAGGAGATGAAGATCGTCCCAATTATTTCCCCTTTTATCAAATGTTTGGGCATCCCATCCAGGAGTATTTTGTCTTCAATGAACTGCTGCAAAATATGGTCGACTCGGGATAAGTCAAACTGAAAGTCTCTTCAGCCCAGGTAGCATGTGTTACTACTACAGTTCCAGAGGAGGAAGGCGAGTGGAAAGAAGTCAAAATAAAAAATGCACAAAAATATGATGATTGGATGGTCAGAAAGTTGATCAACCGAACTCATGCTATTTTGAGAATTCAATTGAAGAAATCAATTGTACCTTCTTTTATGAATGCTGCTGCAAAACCCTCTTCATCAGATGGAAAATCCTCAATGAAACAACATGATTCAAAGAAAGAAAAATAATCAAAAGAAGATGACTACGTGTTAAAGCCTAAATTGTCTTTGACCTTGGCAGACTTCATGCCATCTACTTAAAATCAACGGGCACCGTCCCACAAAATGACACACCCTAAACATGCTAATCAGGTAGAATCTTCATCAGATGAAGATTTGATTTTCGGTTTTGTTAATACGATTCAATTAACAGATCCATATGCCAGTCGCAGTTTCAATTTCGATGATCCTAAATTCCCTATATCAAACAGGGGAATCAGATGAAGTTCTAGAGGCTCAGGATACAGTGGAAGACGTGGATCTTTCAGAAGCCACTATTCCAATTCTACCACTACTAGAACTGTGTACATAGTAGAAACTTGTGGTAGAGCCCTACAGTGAGCTCAGAATGAACAAGAATGTTCTTCTACCAATAACAAACTCCATCCTGGCACAATTATTTTGGAAGACCGGTTGAAGGTTCCATCTTCTTCCCCTCAGAAAGTAAATAGATTTAATTGGTCTAATCTTCCAAAACCAGTAATATTACAAACTCTTATCCAAATACAAGATGCATCAACTTCCAAAGCATCTGCTTCCAAGGAACCTACTAAACCACATATTACTGTTGGGAAACATAGACCTCTGGATCAAAAGTATGATGTTTTGAAACACATGGCCCAAGTACCAGCCAAGTTATCAATTCTGGATTCTTTGAATCTGTCAAAAGATCTTCAGGAAGCACTTATCGAGGCATTTTATAGTCTTCAGGAGTTTGAATCTGAAATTGCTACAGCTGAAGTCTATCACATAGAGAATAATCATGCAGAACGCTATGAAATAATATCTTTTACTGATGAAGATGAAGAAGATGTTGTTCATGGGAATATTAGACCTTTGTACTTATCTGGAAAGGTCAATGGCGTAGATGACCGAATAGATTTCATTGATAATGGTTCAGGAGTCAACCTCATGCCCATTCGTACACATTGTCGATTGGGCCTCACAGAATCTGATTTATCTACTTCTTCCATGATGTTACAAGGATATGATAAAATGAAAAAGAACCACTCGGCAAAGATACACTCTGAACCCAGTTTGGAGATCTTGTATCCAATTCATATTTCATGGTTGTTGATCAAGACTCAGCTTTCAACATCTTTCTTGGAAGACCCTAGCTACATCAACATGTGGCCATCCCTTCATCATACCATCAATGTCTCAAATATTGTTTCGATGGTCACGTTTGGACATTGTATGGTGATAAGGCCACATTCAAGACATGTGAGACTCAATACACTGAGGTGGAATTCTATCACATGAAGGGAATGGAGAAATCGATAACAAAGGAGATTACCAAAGTTAATGCTCTATATTGTTTGTAGAAGATTCCAGTAAATCCATTTACAGAAGTGAGTACAGATTATGTGTTGCCTATCAGTCAAATTGAAAAGATAGACCCAAATAAAAATACTCTTATGGAAAAATCCATAATGTCAATTATGGTAGTCGAGCCAGTCAACATGGGAGAAATTGGTAACCCACCAAGGAGTGATTAAAGCGAAAATGGTGACAGCTTCATTTCATTTGCTGAAATCCATCAAGTCTATACTTCTCCAATTAGTTAATAAGAAGTTATAGAAACGTCGGAGGTTAACAACGATGTCAATTCTCAATCTATAATCTCCTCTTTATTACCTAAAGAATACCCTTCGTCATCAATCGGGTCAGAAATGGAAGTTTCTTCATCAAGATGTGAAAATTCTGACATCTCTTCTGATCATGAAAATTCTGCTTTATCATCTACTATACAAGTAGAAATGGAAGAAATAACACATGATGAAGAAGAATAGGAATATCATAGAGATGCTCCTCTAGCTTTTGAAGAGGGTATCTCTACCACTGTGGATGAACTCAGAGAAATAAATCTGGGTACAAAAGAAGATCCACGCCCCACTTTAATTTGTGCGACCATGAATCATGAAGAGCAATGGATGTATATTTACTTTCTAAAGAGAAATTGAGATATATTTGCTTAGAACTATACAGAAATTCCTGGGCTTGATCCTGATGTTGCTACTCATCATTTGGGTTTACCAGAAGAACATCGAGTATTTACGCAAGCCGCAAGAAGAGCACACCCAACATATGCTTCCAAAATTGAAGCTGAAATGGATAAGCTTATCAAAGATAACTTCTTCAAAGAAGTTCAGTATCCCAAGTGGTTGGCTAATATTGTCCCTATAAAGAAGAAGAACTGACAAATTAGAGTTTTCATCGATTTTAGAGATCTTAATCGACATTGTCCTAAGGATGATTTCCCAGTTCCGATTACAGAACATTTAATTGATATAACAGCTGGCTATGAATATATTTCCTTCATGGATGGATATTCCAGATATAATCAAATCTGAATGGCCCCAGAAGAAAAGGAATCCACAGCCTTCAGATCCCCTCAGGGTGTGTTTTGCTACCGGGTAATTCATTTTGGCTTAAAGAATGAAGGTGAAACATATCAGCGTGCCATGCATCGTATCTTCAAACCCTTCTTAGGGAAGTTTGTTGAATGCTATGTAGAAAATTTGGTGGTTAAATCCAAACAACTTTCTAATCAATTGGCTGATTTGGAAGTCATTTTTCGCAAGCTTGGACAACATAATTTGAATATGAACCCCTTTATAATGTGCTTATGGGTTAACCATATGATTTTTTTTTGGCTTTTTTGTACACCATAGTGGTATTGAAGTCGATCATGAGAGGACCAAGTCAATCCTTGGTATGTCACCTCCTCGAAATTTGAATGAACTAAGAGGAATTCAAGGAAACTTAGCCTATATTCGGCGTTTCATCGCCAATTTGGCAGGCAAAAGTTTACCCCCCACCAAATTGATGAAGAAGGGAGTCACTTACCAGTGGACTGAAGAATGTCAAGAAGAATTCGATGCTCTCAAGAAATACCTCTTGAGTCCACCGGTACTCATGCCACATATTGATGGAATACCACTTATCCTCTACGTGATAGCTCTAGAGTGATCATTGGGTGCCTTTCTTGCTCAGAAGAATGATTGTGGGAATGAAAACAGCCTCTACTACCTCATTCGGACTATGATTGAAGCAGAAATCCAGTATTAAAGTATTGAGAAGTGATGCCTGGCATTAATCTTTGCAGTTCAGAAGTTGGGACACTACCTGCAACATCACGTGGTCCAATTGGTATATCGCAATTACCCACTCAAATTCATCCTTAGTCGTCCGATGCTTACAGGACATCTGGAAAGGTGGGAAGTTATTTTGCTGCAATTCGACATTCAGTATGTGTATCAAAAGATGATAAAGGGCCAAGCTCAAGCTGATTTCTGTGCTAAACACCCTTCAGTGGAAGACACATCTTCAGATATTGAACTCTCTGATGAGGATGTCTTCTCTATTCAAGAATGTCCTCAGGCATGGGAATTTTATTTTTATGGTGCTTCCAGAAGTCCAACAGGGAGGAAAATGTAAAATCCTATATTCAAAAAATTTGTCTTAGAAATTGTGCTCATTTCTCCAGAAAAGGAAGTGTTACCTTATTCCATCTTATTGTGGGAAGGTGGTACCAATAATGAAGCAGAATATCAATCTCTCATCATAGTCTTGGAATTAGCGCTTCAAGAACATGTGAATAACTTAAAGGTGAAAGGTGATTCAAATGTGGTAATCAAGCATGTCAATGGGGATTATGCCATCAGAAAATAATAACTAATCCCTTTTTATGATTACGTCAGAGAGTTAATGGCGGAATTCCCTTTGTAACCAACTTTTTCTTATGTCCTAAGATCACAAAATGCCTAAGCTGATGCACTGGCCAATATAGCCATAGCTCTAGAAAATCCAAATCGGGACAAGACAACCATCATTATTTCCCACCGTCGTGCAATTTCACCTTATATTAGAATCAGAATATAGTAGATTAATGAAATTAGTCACATTACTGAACCATATGGTCATACTACAGGATGGATGTCACCTATCAGGGAATGCCTTCAAAATGGAACACTTCCACCTGATAGATATGAGAAAGAACAGATTCGGTGACGTGTGGTCAATTTTACTCTTTATGATAGCCCAGATCACTTTGAGAAAGTTCTATAAAAAAGGGGTTTTGATGGAGTTCTCATTAGATGCATCAATGGTGAAGAGACAATGACTATCATGAAAGAAGTGCATGCAGGAGTCTGTGGTTCCCACTATTCTAGACATAGACTGTCTGATAAAATTTGAATGCTTAGATACTTTTGGACATCAATGATACAAGATTGTGTTGATTTCACAAAGAAGTGTAATTCATTCCAATTACAGGCCAACTTCATTCATCAACCTCCAGAGTTGCTTCATACAGCTAAATACTCATTTCCATTTTCCACATGGGGAATGGATGTGGTGGGACTACACCCTTTGGCTACGGCCAAGCAGTTTAAGTACATTCTTACTACTACTGACTTCTTTTCCAAATGGTTAGAGGAAATACCTCTCATGTAAGTTAGTTCTAAATTCATTGTTAGCTTCATCAAGTCCAACATCATTACAAGATTTGGTGTCTCTCATACCATATTGATGGACAATGGCACCAACTTCTGTTCATCATAGGTGAAGAAATTGTATCAAGAATACAACATCAAATCCAACCATTCATCTCGGTATCATGCAGTGGCCAATGGCCAGATAGAAGCCTTCAATAAGACTCTATCAAATATAATGCAAAAATGGTGGATAAAGATAAGAAATCATAGCCTGAAAAACTCTTCCATGCTTTATCGGCTTATCGGACTACCACCCGCACTGTAACGCGGTCAACTCCATATTCATTGGTATATGGAACAGAAGTAGTGTTTCCAATTAACGTTCAACTACCCTTTTTCAGAGTTTTCATTTATGATCAATCATCTACAGATGAACAATCTCAAAAGATATTAAATGAATTGGAACGGTTAGATGAGAAAATATTGTGCACTTTGCACCACTTGGAAGTCTATTAGAATCGAATAGCACGAGATTTTAACAAAAAAGTTCATCTTCTTTCATTCACTCAGGGAGAATTGGTATTAGTTCTCAGAACTCCAATGTTACTAGGAAAGAAACCTCCCAAGCTTGAGCCAAAATGTGAAGGACCTTACTCAATACATTGGGTCTACTCCAATGGAGATTATTCTTTAATCTCAATCGATGCAGAACTCATCACTACTCCAACCAATGCCATATTTTTGAAGAATTATTTTGTATGAACACAAAATACATCATCCATGGTCCATGAATATGACCATAAACTGTTTTTATTTTTTATCATCCAACATGATGATAAACTGTATTGTCCTGATATCATCCTACACGATTTTAAACTATACCATCAAAACTACATGACACTAAACTGTATAAAATTCCCTTAATTCCATCAAGACATTGAACTGCATCATCCATGGTCCAGCATATGACCCTAAAATATTTTCAAGTCCTTTACGTCCAGTAAGACGTTAAACTGCATAACCAACGGTCCATGCATATGACCTTAAACTATTCGCACTTTCATCCAACATGACGCAATAATGTGAAAAAGTCCCTAATATGTCCAATATAACGTTAAATGGTGTACTCTTTTGTCATCACTGCATGACATTAAACTTCATAGTCCCTTCATATGTCCTACATGACATTAAACTGTGCATCGTTAGGGTTGTTTCTACATCTTGTTTCTTGCACCGAGTATGACTCACATGAGCTTAGAGAAAACTTCAACCATAACACCCTCTCTGGGCTGCTAACCATGCGTAAGTCCCAACACCATTTTTTAGGACGTTGTCCCCAAGAACAACTTGATCATTAATTCATTCATTAATTGAACTACACATACTTTGATCATTTCCTTCCAAGCTAGGTACATAGGCAACCTCCCAATATTCAAGCCCAAAACCAATCTCTTCATGTCGGTTCTCCTCCATCTCATATGATGTTGATTCAAGAAACTGCACCTAGAATCAATATCTTTACATTGGTTCACTTTTGTCCTTGCTATATGACGTTAAACTATACAACACTTTTGTCTAGTATGACAATAAACTACAATATTATTTGATATCCTCACCTGATAGGGAATCATTATTTACATTGATTTTTCAATAATGATTCATTCCATAGACTATGTGGATACATGGCAATGCCCGAATCTATTATTTTGGGTCAAACCATCATTGCACTAAAGTCTCATTTCACCCTTCACTTGTACGAACCAAACTTGTATACAGGGTATTTCTAGAACTATGTGGGCTTGATTCCCATCCTTATGGGATATATAAGAATGTTCGAGTGTCCCTCGAATCTATCCCCAAGTCTTTTGGTCCTAAACACAAATTCCTCTTTTAGTCCCCTGGATGAAAAGTCCCCAGGAAAACACACACTATGTATTTCATACAATGGTCTAAGCTCTATTACCCTAAACTAAGATCTCCAATCCTTTTGTCCCACACGAAGTTAAACCGTAGTTCAAGAAATATGTATGGATTGATTCCCATACTTATGGGATACGTAGTGAAGTCCAGTATTTCAATTTAGGATCCAACCACAACATGATTATTGTTATAATTGATCTGTGTATTTCTTCATACATTTGGACAATACCCATCTTTATGTGTCATAATCCAAACATTAAATATTTTCAGATCTTCATAACCCTTTTCCTGACTTCTAATCAGAAAATTTCCATTTTCTGTGAATTATTTTGCTTGCCCATGCAGTATGTGCCTTTAGGAGGCCTTGCATAAACAGTCTCCTTAACAGTTTTGTCAGCCAAAAGATACTATTATTTGACTATGCAGCCAATTCCTTTAGGTGACCCTGCATAATTCAACCCCTAACGGGTTTGTTAGATACTGGTAACTTCATTCTTGGAAAGAAAGCCTCTTTTGTCCTTATTTGTCTTAATGACAATATATAGTGATCCGAAAAAATAGCCATCCTTAACATACTTGTCCCATATCCTTTTTCATGATCTAAATGTATTCAAGTCTATTGGTTATATTTTATTTCCCTACATTTGGGTCAGACCTTCATAGGAGTGATATCCATCCAGTTCTTCGATAATCTTGTTTGGAAATATCTTCTCCATATTTAAGTACCTCTTTCCATATATCAAAATCTATACATTGGAAAATTTTAATCTCCATAAACTTTCACTGGATTTTATCAGTATAAAGGTAAATTTCTAAGAGTTATTTTTCCATACTATGTAGCACGTGCCCTTAGGCGGCCTTGAATAAACAGTCCACATAACTGAATTTTCAGCCAAAAGATACTATTATTTGACTATGCAACCAATGCCCTTAGATGGCCTCGAATAATTCAACACTCTAACGGGTTTGTTAAATAATGGTAAATTCATTCTTAGGAACTACTTAATCAAATTCCTTTTAGCACTTTTTTATATCATTCCTCAGATTCAAATATTTTTAAGTCATAGTTTACAATTTTTTCTCCCTCACACTTGAGTATGGTAATATATTTTCAGATAAATTTTCAAGGAATTGAGTCAATTATAATCCATTTCGGTCAAATATATTTCGACCTTAAACATTATCCTCCTTATGTCTGACGTGCATGACTTTAAACTGCCCACAAAAGACAAGGGAACTCTGAATAAAAGTCATGTTCCAGCTCAAGAAATATACATTTTGTATGATTTAGGTAATATTGAGCAATTAATAGTTTCAATGTTTGTAGGGTTATTTATATTAATCCTAGTAAAAATCAAACTATCCTTACTAGGCCCATTGGCTTAGGTAAAATTTAAAGAAGGTAGCAAAAGAATACAAGCATAAATGATTGAAGAAAAAAGTACTCTCCATTGATGCACACGAATTAGAGTGACATCCACATATTGGAGCCTCTTCTCTTTTTCAGGAGATTACAAAAGACTATCAACATAAGTCTTCACATGATGTACACCATCCCGAGATTCATCCGCAGCTACTTGAAGCTCGTGCAATCGACCAGCTTCACTCTTCTCAGCTTTATGGAGTACCTTCTTGGCATCTGCAATGGATTTCATACCATTCGTTTGAGATCCCTCCAATGAATTATTAAACTGATCATGTTCCCCTATAACAACATCTAACTGTTGCTGAAGCTTCACCTGCTGGAATACTTTTTCTTTGAATTAATGCTTCAGCTCCTTTATCTTGGCAGCATAATCAGCCTCAGCTCAGGATACCATTGCCTCAAATTTGCCGATGTTAACTGACAGTTTCACCCTGGTCAGATCTTCGCGACACTTTTGCTCCGGATCCCTCCTAAAGATGACATGTATCACCGTGGCATGGATCTTTTAATATCCAAAACCACCACGTCCTAGCATGATAAACTGGGATGATAATCGAGGGATCTTCGATGATTTCTCTTCTAAAGGAACCTCAGATATGATTTTCCATATGTTGTTCCATGCTTTGCGTCGTGAAAAGATGAACGCTTTAAGCAACTCTGGGTCTGATTCAAAATCATCATCACATGGGGCATGTAATCTGGGATTGATGCACATAAGGAAGTTCCATGTTCTACTCTTTCCCCCCTGACATGTGCTTCTTCGCTTTCAATTCCCGTTGGTGCAGAGGCTGAGGCCTCACCTCTAGATCTAGCCACTGCAGTTGATGGACATACGTAATTAATTAAATTCTTTGGTTAGTTTCAAAGGATAACAAAAGAATTGATTGTCGTGCAAATTATGTAGAATCACAAATTTTGTTATCCCTTACCCGATGGTAGATCAGCGACCTTAGAAGACTCCTCCCTATCATTCCCAGTCTCAACAAGATCTTCATGATGGGTCTGAAGAGGATTTACTTGGTTTAGCTCTACTTGAGCTAATGTTTCCTCAATGGTAGTGTTGACATCAATGTCTACACCATATTCGGGCATTTGAAGTTCATAAGATTCTTTGTATGGAACTGCATATTATTTTCAGTCATGATTTGAACTGTAAATTATATGAAAATTTACTGGGTGAAGGATAACACTCATGCCCAAGGTCTTCTAAATCACATGACAACTTAGCATGATCATAAAATTCTTCGAAATAAATTCCACGATTCATCATTTCATCCAATGATATTTTAGAATCCAGTTTAGTCTCACCAGTGGGAGCATTTGATGTGTATTATTGATGTCTTACGTCCTGCATCCCCTAACCCTGGACAACATATTCTGATAAAATCATGGCATCAGTTGCAACAGCCTCTAGAAGCTATAATATAGGAGTTGAACCTGAAGTATCATAGAATGGAAGTCAGTCGGTGTTTTGTTCAACATTTTTATGAAGCATTGCTTACTTACAAGAAACATGTTCTTCTCTTCTTGCAACAGCAGCATGAGGGTTACTAGGAACAAATGCTAGATCTTCTCCAAGAGCAGCCAAGTCAGCATGAATTTGTGATTGTTCCACAGCACCGTCTGTGGTCCTTGAAATAGGATCAATCCTTTCCCTCAGGGGAGAAATTGAAGAAGCCCCTAAAATCCCCAAAAATATGAGTAACCTTTTCATGAGTATAGACTCATGATTACCCGATGGACTTACCGTTTCTAATGAAGCATTTAGCTGTGGACTTCCTCCTTAGTTGCCTTTGCTTCTTTTGTTTTTTGGGAGTATCGGCAGTCTCTCTTATTGGCACTTGGATTGGAGAATGGAAGGTTGTGTCTAATGCCTCATTCATGGCCTTCTAGCCTGGAGATATCTCACCTGGTTCGCGAGGTGAATAAGAAGTATCCCCGATGAAAGTACCACTAGGGCTATACTGTGGCGAAGGAACCTCAGTTCCTTTCTTTCAAAGCTGCAAGATGATGAAAATAACTTCCTTAAGTTACAATGCTTTGACTGGAATCATGTTGCAAAGAAAATAAGGAATGAAAACATATATCTTCATGAGCCACATAATCATGCCACTCCTCATCTCGAGAAACACCATCCACCTCAGTGGTGCCACGATAAATCATTTCCTTCACCCGCCTGGTGATAGGAATAGACTCATCAGTGGCATATATGAGCATATCCAGCTCTCTAATGTAAGCATGCACTTCATTGGGGTTATCCTCTTATTGGATATCTGTAGAATCTAGAAGAATTCTTATTCTAGGAAGTTGTAGGACCTCACAAAAATCCAGCCAGGCGGTCTCAGTACAATAGTATAAAGCCTTCCATGTTTGGACAACCTCTTGTCTTAGATATGAAGGCTGCGAGGAAGGCCCTAAAATATTTGATTTCAGTTTCTTCTCAGCTCCTGCAACTACAGATCGAGAATAAGAAAATAAGACTTATTGCTTTATAAAGTAGTAGTGATTAAATTACCACAATGAAGTAACTCACCAGGAGTTGATGGAGTGGGTATTTTAATTCTGACCGGAGGATTATATCGGGCACGAAACCGCTTTTCCACTGGTTGTGCCTCATCATCCCCATCATGGGAATCCGGTGAATCAGTTCAAGAGGAGGAATCTGGTGAATTAGCTTCAAGTGGGGAAGCATCACCGTCATGAGGAAGGGTTTCTTTCTCTACAGTCCTCTTCCTTTTCCAAACCTGATAAAATTGGTGATTCAGCACCCCTTTGTAGTAAGATTCTATCTAGTGTTCGGCATAATATGTAGTCAAATAATGTGCCGCTTTTTCAACCAGTAGTTCAAATACCGCCCCAGTCTTCTCCCGTGACATCAGCAGCCATAGTTGCCGAGAAATGATCAGATGTTTCTCTAACCTGACATGTAGTGGAGGAGATACAACAATCTATTGCAGACATTTGAATTGACATGAAAATCTATATGGAGCATAGGCCTCACATATAATTTCTCCATTAATAATGTAAACTAGCACTCCATCCATGTAAGCTAGCATGTATTCCCTCAAATCCATGTGGGTTATTCTATCATCAACAAACCACCCAGTTGGAGGATTTCCATGGGGAAAGTAGGTTAATTCCTTAAACATGCTCATCCTCACATTCATTTCATAGTCATTAAGATCTAATGGAGAAACTCCAGAGAATGCTTGCACTGGCGGCCTGAAAGAACATCCCGGAATTTGTAATCCATTCTGTACATTATAAGTCTTGAAGTGAGTGGCGTTCCATCCCCATAAAACTTGGAATGGTCCAACTATTATTAAAGGAGATTTACCCATGAATACATGAACTAAACTCTTGTGAATATTTGCTAAAATGGGGGTATCCAACCCAACCATTTTCCCTCAGCGAATTTTTCCGCAATGACGAAGGTCCCTAGCCTGACACCTCCCTTCAATTCCCTGACTCGCAAAAGATAAACGATGATCCATAAAGCCAAGAATCCAAACAAAGGAGTCTTCTTCAGAATCCTTTGATTCACATCATATCCCCATTTCTCAAACTCTCTTGCTTCTAGATTTGGACAAAATGTTCTAGGAGCATCCCTCTTCTCAAGTTTTGGGCTGGTGGTAGGACGGGTGGGACTCTTATCCTTGGATTTCTTTTTGTTGGATCTTTTTTCTTTCGGTTCCTTATCCTTTGGCTCCCTCTATTTCTTCTCAAAAATAAATATATTCATCCACTCCTCCAAATGAATATCCTTTATAGAATGAGTTAATGAGTTCTCAGAACTCTTGAGCCTATGGAAGATCTTAAATATTTCTCGAACTAAAGAAGGAGTCTTCTCTTAATCATTCCATGTCACCTTGGGTGGAATGAATTCATCATACATGTCACCCAATATTGGATCCTCTGAGATCTTGTGGACATCCCACATACTGATACCTATTTCTCCAGGAGTCAGATGGAATGAATTAGTTTCTGGGCTCTAGTGTCTGAGTATCTCTGGCACGAAGTTATGATGTCTATAAACATATGTTTTCCCAAACCAAATAGATTCGTATATCACCACTCCTTTCAGATCCTCAACAAACTCTGAACAGGTTTTTCGCAGCCAGTATGCCCACATCCAAGTTGGTTTCACACCTCCCGCAGTACGGAAGTCCCAACTTTTCTTCCAACCTTTGGATTGATCCAACTGAGTGTTTCGGAAGATTGAATGATGAAAATGTGGTTGTAGCTCGGGTGTATGAGGTTTTAAATCTGGAATACAAGGGCTATGATGCATCATGTGGGCCTTTTCTACTGTTCCATCATTTATAAATCCTCATCTACATGAGATATTTGTTGAAGCAGTGTTGGTGTAATTCTGAAACCACAAAAATGGAAGATTGTTCTTTTCTTCTGGAATAGTGACTTCTCGCTGATGACCATATCCATACAAAGGAATATAAGTGCTTTGGGGGAAGTGGCGATGATATTTCTTCAGATACTTAGCCAAATCCGGAATAGTTCTATCTTTGACGGTATAATAATTGTGGCCAATGATGTTCATCATATCATTAATCTTCTTGCTAGCTAGTTCATCAGCTATTCTGGTTCTATGTGCCATTGATTATATACAAAATATTAATAAATTAACTCTTAAGTAAGTTGATTTTTCAAAAACATTGTGAAGGAAATTCAGAAAAATGGCTAAGGCATGAAGGCGCACTAGTCTAAACTTGGCGCACACGTATGAATGTGTCGCACATGTGTTAATGTGCCGCGCAAGTTTTTGGCGTGCAAGTATCACCGTGAAAGTCCTATTACATTGACAACAGCACGACAACAAAGAAAACAGAGGAAAATGAGCAACTTGGGTGGCAAGGGGGACCTACGTGGCGAGAGCTCTAAAATCAGGAAGTCAGATGCTCTGCGTGGAAAATGACCGCATATTTATAGGCCATGCTTCCCACCTACGCGCCTACAGCCAGCGCGCTCCATCCCGCGTGCTCTAGCCCTGCGCAACTAGCACCTGCGCGATGATGGTTGAATGGTGAGCACCCACACACCTCTTTCCCATTGGGTTTTCTTCTTTTCCTCAGAGTCATATCCTTATTCTTCCGAATCCAACTCTGAAGTGGGACTTTTGTTGACGCTCCTTTTCGTCACATTTTCTAAAAGAATGGAAAGGGAAATACCATAGTCCAAATTGATTCCTCCTTTAAAGAAACATCAAAATTTGACAAAGGTATGAACAAGGAGAACATTTCCCATAGGTCGGGCAAGTTCCCTCATGGTCGCGCAAGTATACATGTGCGCCGCCAAATGGTCGTGCAAGTGACTTGTGCGACCTACATGATAACCACCTAGGGTCTTCTCCAGCCTATAAATTGACCCTGTGGTCCCCCCATTTTGGGAGGAATTTTTTCCATAATTTAGATATAGAGCAATGAATTCCCAAGTATCTTCTTCAGGTCTTTCGAACACTTCTAAAGTTATTCATTACATAGAATGGAAGGTCTAAACTAGAGGAGTAAGGTCTAAGTGTTGGAATTCACTAACACTTGCACACCTAAGGTGTTTTAATGTTAAGGTAAGTGAACACACTTCCGTACCGCTTTACTTCTTCACCAAAACTTGCGCGCCATTCTTCTGGAAGTACCTCAAGATAATTATAAAGTCTTCTGTCAAGGATCGCCCAAGTGTTACCCTACTCGTTAACAATCGCGCAAGTACCCGTGTGTCGCGCAGGTATACCTGCGCGACCTGGACTCGCGCGCCCACGCAGTACCTACACGCATGCTAGGACTTGTGCACCCCTGCCTTTTTTGGGAGCCCTTCTAGCCCATTTAACCCCTCTTATGCCATTCCACCTCTCCTATTCAAGATTCAGTCTTCAAGAAACTCTTCAAAGACATTTTTGGAATTTTTTCATGATTGAATTCATTATATAAAAGGAATTATGTGGAATATCTCTTAAAAACACAATGATTCACATATCTTTATATCACTAAAGTTAGATATTTCATTCATTCAACCTCATCCTTTGATTTGAGAGAATCCTTAAACAATGGGCATCCTCCTCCGGAGTAAGCCCAAATCATAATTTCCCTTAATCTGGGCCTCCTTTTCAAGAGTAATCCCCCTTAGAAGTTCACTTAATTGGTCCTCCTTCTCAGGAGTAAACCACAAGTCTCCTAATTTGGGCATCCTCCTCAGGAGTAAGCCCCAACCATAATTCTGTTAACATAGGCATCCTTTTCAGGAGTAAGCCCTAGTCTCAATTTCTCATAACCACTACTAATTTACCTTTGATCTGGGATTCCTTCTTAGGAGTAAAACCCAATAATAAGTCCTCTTTTAATTTGGGCCTCCTTCTTAGGAGTAAGCCCTTAGTTAGAGTATTCAAATCTCCATGAAGCACATATACCATTATGGACCCTGTTCATGGATTTCTTCCCTGAAGTAAATCCTAATATTCATTTATCTAGGCAGTCATACATATATAAGCCCAAAATTATATCTTATGATTTCATTTTTCATGGAACAATTGTCTAGTTTTTTCCAATAACGCTTGTTTCTCACACCGAGCATGACTCACGTGAGCATAGAGTGTAAAATTAATTATTTCATCGTTATTTGAGTCATCAATCATAAACATAATACTCCCTTACACGAACTATGTGAGTTCTGATTCCTTTTCTGAACAAATGATACATAGGTAGCCCATATGCGGGTTCAATCCCAACTCTGAAATAATTCATGTCCTTCTGAATGACAATAAACCTCAAGAGCCCCACTCAGTGGCTTTAAAACCATCATGGTCATCATAATGACCAGGAGAATTCTATATAAATGTGTCAAAGGATACCATTGACCAAGAATCTATAACAAATACATATGATTCTTTATCGATGAGGAACCTCAAATACATATAAAAGATTCTCAAAATTTCGTATATATTTATGAATTGATTTTCAGATATGAAGGAAATCTCATTTTATACTTGGTAATGTAATAAGGATTCACGAACATAACTTAAATCTATAAAGAGTGACCCAGAATTGACAATAATTCTCCAAAAAAAGGTGTGATGAGTCTAACCTCCCATCCTCTCGACCAATGCAAATTCATAAGCATCATCAGTCCACAAACTAATGAAATACTACCTTTGGAATGTAGGTCCAAATTGATGTGGAATAATTTTATGTTTCCAGTTCTACGAACAAACCCGTTAGAAACTGATTGGAATGATTGAACCTTCATTCATGGAGGTCATCCCCACATTCCGAGGGAAACACACACCAAAAGTATTCTCGGTGTCCATGGAGTCCTCTAAACGTAGAAAGGTTGTTAGGAGGTAACATTCCAATGAAATCCTCTCTATTCATAGGATGTACATCAAAAATATAGTGTTGTTTGAAAAAAGAGGATGAATTTCCCTGAGGTGATGTCAAAAAATACTTTTCATGGGGTTCATTTTTATGTAGCGCATTCATAGTTTATTGAAAAGTATTTCATGATATTATATGTGATATAATCACTATAAAAAATGAACCACCAAATCATACACATAGAATCCAACAATAATTTCTAGGATGGGGTTGAAAAGTAGATTCAATGCGCACTCATATGTAGAGACAACATTTTTTAAACTGAACGGAATTAACGTGTAGGAGAATACTCCCTTGTGTCATAAAAGCTATAGCTTCTTCATATTATCTGGCCATTCAAATAAGCTTATATCCTGAATTTTCATCCATGAAAGGGAGAGAATTATATCTAACATTTGCATCAATAAAAAATACTATAATCAGGACTCATAAATCGTCTTTCAAACAATTCCAATTGAGATCCATGAAATTGATTCAAACACTATTCTTATGGTTTTTCTTCTCGATGAAGAAAATATTCTCAATTTATAAGGGTTATCAGACTTCTCTAAGGATGTAATTTCTGATGAGAAAGTAAATATCAGCCTTTATTTAGGAATCTTGTGATGGGTGCATCCTTCTGGAGGCTTTCTAGAAACCATGATTGTCTTTTAGAAGGCCATGTTAGTGAGTGGGAAACTATGGGTTGAAGGAAATTATTTCTATATTATTCTAGGAAAAATAGTGATTCTTATTTAGGAAAGAGGTCAATAATTCTTGTTTTTTATACGGAATGGATTCACTTATTAGTGGGGTATCTGGTCTTCTTATGTACCCATTTTTATATCCTTTATATCATGAATGTGGGTAGCCATGCCTTGTTCAGATACTGGAGGGGAGACTCTTGGGTCTTCTTCTTCCTCCCCTACATACTCACCATATTCCCATGTGTCTTCAAATGGGTAAATAATTCTTGTGATTATTTTACATAGTTGAGGGAAGAGTTTCAATATTTATTTTTTGGAGGTGATGTCTCGCCTTTTGCATTAGCCATTAGTGGGAGATTATCTGTAGAAGGTGATGTGAGGGGTAAAAGAGTTTCCTCTTCTTTATTATGCGAAGAGGCACTTTATCATGACTAATTTGGTGAGGTATAAATTTTCTACAATTCTGATGATGGTTCGATGGAATTTTTTTCAAAACCCACAAAATTATATTTAGAGTTAGTTACCTTTTCAAAATTATCAGTCTCAATAGCCGCGAACAAAACAATGTGGACTACTAAATACAAATATGGATTTTGACTTGTGAACTCAATATGAATGATGGGAATTATGAATAAATCCCCGATCTTTATGATGGTAAAAGAGTGAAAAATTTCTAAAAATTTGTGGAGAAAATCCAGTCAATGCTATTGATTGGAATTCACTTACCATTTGGCTCATAGAACCCTGCATCAATGTAGTGTGATTGACATATGTCAAATTGGTCCTTGTCCACACACATCGTCCCACTCATTCCATTAATTATATATTTGAGTCCTTATTTGTATGGTGAGGGTATCGTTTCATGTTGATGTTTCTACGACCTTCCTAATAGGGAATTGATGGCCTTATTATTTCAGACAACCAAAAATTATGAGATAGCTATGAGGACCATGAATATTGTTTTGAGAAAAAATTCACCTAACCGATTATACTCAGTATTATCATTGACCAATAATTTTATGGTGTAGGGTGTCAGAATATGCTCATTACGGACCAATAGATGAAGTGTCATTATTGGAAGTAGATTAACTGCAAATCCATTTTCAATGATGATATTTCATATATCATCTCCATTTATCCATCTAGACTAATATAATGACTATATGGGTCTGATAATTATAGAGTTTTCATCTTGATCTAGGGAGAATAATACATAATGGCATTCTATTGGACCTGTCACTGTCCAATATATTTTCTACGGCTACTACCTCATCTTCAAACTCTTAATTTTGTTGCAAAGCATCAATGAGTGATTCCCTGAGATCTTCTAATAGATTCAGTCTATCCAATATTGACATCATTGTTGACATTAAAGCTAACTAATTCAATCAATATCATTCATGATATATTTTTCAGAGTATTCTATCTTGGGGATTCTCATTTATAGGTAATTTTTGGTATTCATCATTTGATTATGATAGGTTGTCCCTAGAAAATTGACTCAAGGTAGCTTCCCTCCTTTGTGTATTGGGATTAGAATGATTTCTCACATGATGAGGGATATTAATCACATGTTATTCATTTGATAGATATTCTATATATATTTTACTAGGGTGGCTTATTTTGGATGTTTTAGTATTTTCCACTCACTTTTGGATCATATTCAGTGTCTTCTAGTGGGTTTATACAACACTAATAGTTTGAGAGGGGTGTTTCCATATGATTTATTTATTTAGTGGCTATGTCTCCCTTGATATCTTGGGATTTTGAAACTTCTTTCTTCAGAACCATAATATGGTGTGGGAATTCATGTTGATAACAATATTCATCACTGTATAAGGGATTCATTATGTGGATCACATTGACATTGAAAAAAATCCACTACTATAGTGATAATGATGTTGCATTATCATCTTCATATGGGGGTGCAATTTGGCTGGGTTGTGCATGTACGCATTAATATGATGGAATTAAAATCTAATTGTGTAAAAGTTAAACATGGAATTGGTTCATTTTCATCTTCCATCACATTATTTCATCCATTTAAATTGGAATACTTTTTCTCTGGTTGAACATTAGGGGATTTGGGGATGAGGATGTCAATTGTGTAGCATTCGGAGCTGTTGGTGGAACAATCGTCAACATTAACTGCATTGGGAGGATATTGTGGTATTGTTTGAATATTAATAAAATCGTCTAACTATATTTTTTTCAAAAAAAATTTATCAATATTATCTAGAGTCAGCCTTCTTCTGATTAGTGATGGATACATATGCCACTTGCCACTAGCGGTGGTCCCAACTCGACTAGTCCATAATCAATAATTCCTTGTTGGAGGTACATTGAGAAAGAGAACGCATGGTTGTTTTGCCTCAATATATGTTGCAAGGTTTAGTAATCATAAAGGTCATCAATACCTACTTCATCATCCCACATCGGCTACATAAGAAAGTGAATTTTAGAATTTATTGTGACAACAAAGTAGCCATGTACATTATCAACCCCAAATGGGTAAACAACATTTGTCCATTCATTGAAATTATTTATACTAGTTTCTATTCCAAAATATTTATGAGGTGAGGGTGTATGTTCACATCTAAGAGGAACTACATGACTTTTTACAGCCTTGGGAGGCGAATCCAATGCATGGGGTGGCTTATGCAGGAATGAAGCCACTTAATATCTTCCCTCTCATTTTATGGGGGATGATGGGGGCTTCATGGGACTTTAGATTTATTTGTTTTAAGGAATATTTAATCCTATGAGTGATGATGAATAATTAATGGACCCCTCATGTATATTTCATCAGAATAAGTGTTCTTTAGAGCTCATCACATAGGTTTTCGATGCACATGGAAAACATATCATCATGGGGGAATTGCTGGTTCATGGAGTTAGTCAAACCCTTCCATCTGTCAATGAAGAATGAAACCCTCTCATTCCCTTAATCTATAAAATTCATGTGTTCAGTAATTTATGTTTTTGGAAATGTTCTACTGAACTAGAAATTAAACTGGTTATATTGATTCTCTTATATAATTATTGAGTAAAATATAAAACTAGTGTTCCATACAAATTCTGAATCATGCAGAGTTCTCAAATGTTATTTGGTATTCGCATATTCTTGTAGCTATTGGGTTACAATAATGGGACCACAATAAGATTTGTGGTGGATTATATTTCTCTCCATGTCATCCAGGCCATTAAATATTTGTAATATGGGGTTCTTATTAATCATTTGAAATGTAATGTCCCTTAACTAATAGAGTTTCGGTTTCCAGTCTAGTTGTATCAGTGCACGTCATCCTTCCATTGATTCTAATCAATTATCCAATGAATTTATGTTATTCACGGGGCCATGGTTCATTTCATGGGGTACATTATCATGAAGAGGTGTAGTATGGGTTAAGATAGGATGTTTCAGTGCTCCTGGAAGATGATTTTTATATTTAGACATGGGAATCCTTTTTGGATTTATGTGAACCTATTCCGTTTTCTTTCCCAATGGAGGGAAGCATAGATATCATTATAAGACTTAATTTAGGTAGACTAATGGTCCAGATGCTACCTTGAATGATCTTACTGACATTTCTTATTATATCATAATGATTTCTAGTGTTAGAGAATCCTCTATTGGAATTGTGTAATGAATCTATACCTAATGAAAATATTTTTTAGGATTGATTGTTGTAGTAACTCTATGTTGGTTCTATTTAGCTCTCTCATTTATTCCTCTTGTCAAGGGTACCGCTCTTCTAACTTCAAGGATATGTGTTCTTGAGGAGGATGTGGGGAATTGTATGAATCCTTGGTCATATTATTCTACATGATGGGGATTCTCAAGGGAAGAAATAAGAGATCAGTGGTGTGAGTACCCTTGTTTTTGGTGGCTTGTTGGTTATAGGTACTCACACCTTCATGCCTAGTGGGAAAAACCTCTAGATGGAAACCATATTCTCTTGAATCTTCCTAATTTTGATTATATTTATTAAAGTACGCTGGATTAAAATTCATGATGTTTACCAATGCATACAAACTGGGGATGGCATATTAGGTGATAAATTGTATGAGTGATTCTTGTGTCCCTTATTGGATCTTCTCTACTCACTCTTGGAACCTCTTCGAGTTTCATGGTGATCAGTGACTCTATGGGAGCCTTGGAATGACTCAAAAAAATTCGACTTCTCTATATAGGAAATGAATTATGATACTGGATAGAAATAGTAACCACTCTATTTTTTGTCCTTCCCAAGTGAGAAACACATACATCTACTCGGAGGGTGGTTGAGGTAAAAATTTCCTTAGCCCTGCATGCTAGGGATTCTCTCATTTTACAATTGATGTATCTCATTCTGGATTTGTTAGTCTTATGTGGGTAATTTGTGTTAAATATTCCATATCCCTATAGATTTTGGTTGCTCCAGTGTTGTGCCGATGCTGATATTATTTCCACCATCATGATCTTCTTCATTACAATGCTGTCTTGAGCCAGATATGCTTCTGGATCTAGTTGTAAATTATTATCTTTTGATGACCTGAACAGTTCTTGTTGGATGGTTTCTATTATGTAGGTGTCCTGATAAATGATATCAATGGCCATGTTCATGAGCTTCTCAATGTATTGTTTTCATTGGGCCTGATGCTTTTGATAATTACATGAGGCTGACTCATGTCGAGCGAGACTCATTTCATGAATAGTTATATCAGTTGGCAATTTTTGTGGGATGCTATAAATTATGGATTCCATTTCTAGTGGGTTCATCCTGACTGGACATTGGTTGAACATTATAGATCCATGTTCTCCATGCCCTCTAACATGAACAACATAATTGCTGTCACTGATGAAGAAATTTAATATTTATAGTTTATGTTGTAAATCCAACTCACAATATTTAGTTTTCCTTTTCTAATTGTAGATTTCATACAGATGGAATGGATTCTACATCAATTTTCCAATAAATATCCCAAATATATTAACACAGTTGTCATACCCGTTATAGGGAATAAATTTCATTTTTGACTGGCTTAGAGTTTTCTAGACCTAAACAAAAATGTTTTTCATACATACTTATAATAACGATTTGGGAATGTTGAACAAAAAAATGTTTATGGGATAGAACATAACCAATATTTATTCACTCTCAGGTTGTTTTAATATGATAAAGATAATATGTTGTTCTTCCTCCATGAATTCCATAACTTATTGTTCCCAATGTAGATGCTTTGTGATGATTTCATCCTAATATGTAAGGATAATATTTATTTCATTGTTGCATTAACAAGGAGTGGGTGTCTTAGAGGATGAAATATGACCTTTCCCATCTCCAAGATGGGAGCTAAAGTAACTTGAAATTGATATATTTATACTGTATCTGACAATGTCATTACATGAACCTCAGAATATGAGGTCTTTCTCATATTTGGACCAGTTAGGGTAGGAACTTATTTTAATTGTGAATTGGGGTTGTGAGGTGGACCTTCACAACAAAGGATTGGTTGGCATGGAATACCATCACTACATAGGGCCCGACCTCGTGGATAGTATCTGTGGTGTGTAGCCTAGGGAGGACCTTTAAGAAGGACTACAAGATTTTGGTGTGCTCCATGTTGTTTGTTCTCATTTCAGGGATGACTATTGAAATGACACATATCATGGTGTGGGATACAATGTTGGCCAAATGTCTTGTTGTATGGAGAATATTTGTATTGTAAATTCTGGTGAGGACCATTAAGATTTACTAAAATCAGTGGAGGGATTTATTGTTTAATAATTTAACAATGGAGAGAGAATTCATAGAAACTCTAATACTGGAGAGTGCTACCAATAGATATTGACGTATGACTACTTGGATAATAATACCTATAGAATATACCATTGGTAATACTATCAAGGAGAATGACATCAAGGGGTGGACCTTAATTCTGTTCAATAACATGATCAATGAAAGGAATTCCGTAAATTTTATTAGAAGACAGTCTCTCTTGATCGCTATTTTTTGGGCCCACATATAATTCCCCCGTGGGTGTTCTTAGAAGGATATTCAGATCTACTGTTAGAAGCATTGCAGGGAGGATATTCACAAATTCTACTACTGTTTCCATGATTAGGAAATGATTGTTCAGGATCTTGAGCCACTTTTGATATATATATATATATATATATATTGCGGAATCAAGAACTCATGCTTCCTGATGAGTAAAATCATGAATTTCTTCTAAATAATATAGTTTTACATTGGCACCTTTCATTTTTGGGTGCACTCTTCATGGTATCTGGTGTTTCCTACTGTTGATAACAACCATCTTATATGGTTCCATGTTTGGTTGCTTCCCATAAAGTCACTGGGATCCAAATACGAACATCTTGAGTTCTGGAATATATAAATTCCTTATCTAGAGCATCCATAATAATGGATTGATGTCCCCATGTTATAACATGTTTTTTATTCCTGATTAAGATGTCCTCATATCATGAAATACAGTCGTCAACACTATTCTATTGTAGAATGGTTCAGTGTCTGCTTAAGTGTAAGAATCATATTTTTTGGATGAATCACCTTTCCTTGGGATAGGGGCAGTGAGACTGAATCCTCTTTTTTCTGTAGACAAGACGGCATCATTACATGTTGAGAGGATATGGGATGGAATCAATGTTTGATCATACATCATTGAAAAGATGTGTTGAAAAACAAATTTGGATAAAATGGGTATAGATAACCATTAAGATGTCCTACAAATAGTTTGCTCCTACTCTAGTCCTTCATGTGATGCTACTGGGTACTGCAAATACTCATATGGTGATGAAGAGGAAAATATATACCCTCAACTTGCATTTGGGATACACCAGCTACATTCTCTGGTTAGCACATTATATTACTGATGGGATTTATATTTGTGACTAGGAATTTATATATTTTTGAATGCTGATATATTTATCTCAATATCCTGATGTGGATATGCAGGAATTTGACACTTCTTATATTTTCTTACAACTGTATCTGACAGGTAGGCATGATATTGGTAGGAATGAATTTGCATATTCCAGTAAATTTCAATCTTACATGACTAGTTGGATCCATATGCATTAGAAACTGTGTATGACTGCCCATTGTTTTCTACCCTACATATATGCTGGACATTGTATGTTTTAGATTTAATTTTCACATGCATGTAGTTATTTTCCACCCTCTTTAGATACAGGGCTTCTTGTTCATTGATAGAGATATTAATCTATCAAAACTTTTCATCCATCATTGTGTTGTGGGACTAGCGATCATTAGATAAAATATTCATTTTCACATAATGTGCCACTATTATTCTACAATTGGATTCATAAGATGGATAGAGGGTATGAGTCATCACTTTGGATTCCACCATATTTCCATGGCAGGCACAGAAGTGGGTACAAGGATATATGACTGCTCATGGTCTTCCAATATAATTTTTGACATATCTACTCATTAAGAACCTGGGTAATGACCTACTCTTAATTATGTGCGCTCCACCATCAAAGGGTAGCCCATGGGGCTCATGCCCATTTGACATCAGCAGGTTCCCTTGGCATGAGATCCTCTTTGGGGCGAGGTTATTGGGTTTTATGCCACTGGTGGAGATGCCCTTCAGCATGGGCCCTTGGGTGGGGTTCTTGTTTATCCAAGAAAAATAGATTAGTGTAGTCATAATCTACAACTCTGAGATAAGGTAATTACTCATTTTCAAGTTCCAGGGATAGTATCCCAAAATGATTTGAGACGACATGTGTGTTAGTCCTATACTAGATCATCGATTGTAGCTAATGAGGCGGGTATCCATCTTTCAATGATGGAGGGCAAACCAAACATCCTCTACCTTTGAGATAGTATATTTCTAGTTTTAATATATGATAAATACATTTAAAACTCTACATTGATGATTCTTGGCTACATTTAGAGTCATGTTCATCTTTGAGGACTTAGCCACATGTGTGGTCGCTAATATGAGCGTATGGGGAAACTGTTTTGATTCCATTGGATTGATGGAAGCACTACATAATGCTTGTAATATATATGTCATATAGAGGCAAAAAACCCTAAAATGTATTATATCATGATCATAGGTAAAATGGGTTATCATTTTTGGCCTTATTTCTTTTGGATGAGAAAGGGTCTTGAGGTAGGATAACCCACCACCTCAGATAAGGATTCATTTCTATTTCACCATTTTTTTGAAGTGAGTTTCTGTGGGTGAAGAAATTGGTCCGATGAATAAAAATATAATTTCCTCCTATTATAGACAAATTCTTGTAGGGAAAACAAGTTTGGTTTCGACTTGATTCTCATCGTACACTTTTTGCTGGATGTTAATGTAACAATCCAGGTAAATAATGAATATAACATTTTCATATTTATTAACATTTTTCAATTAAATATTAATTTAACATTAAAGGGGATAATATGCTTGATTGCATACCATACATGAAACAACGAGTTTCTCCAATGTCTAATGATCCACACAATGCCGAGTCATACTAGAAAATAGTAATAAAAAATTATTTTAAATAGTAGTTAACGCCTTGCCGTTGTATTGGTGGAAATGAACAGAAAAAACTAAAATATGATTAAACATATTTTTTTTAACTTTTTTTACATTTATCCAAAGAAATTAGTGGCTTAAAATGTCAATGAATCTAATTTTAAGAAAAAATACTCTAATATTCTTTAAATGGTCGATTTACCGCCTTTTGATGGAAAACCATTAATAAATATATTTTTGTTCCCTTTTATGTGTTATATTTGGAAAAATAGAATTCTTTTTTTATAATAAGGATATCAAAATTTATATTGGGTAAATTTATGTTATTTTCTGATATAATTCATTTTTTTATTGAATAGTAAAAAAATACAGTATTATAATTTAAATATGTCTTTTAATATAATTTATTAATATGGTTATATTATCTTTTTAATTCATTTAAAAGTGGAATTAGATTAAATTTTTATCAGTTAATCAATTGTTGGTCATTTTATGTAATTTAACATTGAAATTGGACATATACATGTGTCAATATTTCGATATTTCTTATTTCACAAAAACACGTTTTTTGTTTTGACAGTGGGAATTAATTTTAGATTAAATAATGCATCCTCTATGTCTTTAATTAGGTAAAATATAAATCGTTTTTTAATTGGTAATATTAAATATAGCTTATGTGTAATTTTTGTTATTTTTCTGAAATCCTTAAATTTTTTATGAATGGTGAAAACACTAAGTAGTAGTAAAAAACAAACTTTTTCATTTAAGTGAAATTTTTCCTCTTTTGTGAATTGAATTTCGAAAAACCGACATTCATCATTGTTATTAGTATGTTAAATTTCGTTCAATAAGATGTAAATAATTTTTTTTATAAATTGTAACTTTTGACTTTTATTTACTATGGTTAAAGTTAAATAGGGTAATTCAATGTAATTTTTTTTAATATAATAGAATTACCCTAACATGTGTCTTAATCATACTGGATGATACATTTCAGACCAAGGGCATCCTCGGGACGATTTTGGTACCCCATGTAGCAACTTAAGAGTGATAATGATACTTTAATATTAATTAATTTAAAATAAAGTCAACAATGACATAAACATATTTGTTTTAGTAAATATAATTTCAATGGAGTTATATAAGATATATCTAAGAATATAAATATTCATTTGAAAGAAAAAAATATTTACTACATCAAGTTAATTTTTTAAATAAATTATACTTCAAATATATAAAATTATTTATGACAAAATAATGATGCAGTGTTTACCTCTTTAATGAATGATTTAAATAAATAAGATTATAATGATTAAAACAATATTATAAACCATTACAATTTATATTGTATGATTTTATATCGAACAAGTGACATATAATCTTCAAATTTAATGAGTTTATTACCTTTATTTGCCAAAAATAGTTATATAATAAATTGATATTTTAAAACATTGCTAAAGAGCCCCTCCTCCCATTATAAAAATCCATCAACACTAACCCATTACACACACCTCTCAAGACCATTGACTCCTCCATCCCTTTACCAAATAAGATATCATGATCTATCTCTTCCACTAAGAATCCATTCCTTAGGTAGATGGAACTTAAAGAAATAATTTTGGTTCAAACCAAAGGGAGTTACCCGATTAAAAGGTAATGTCTTCTCATGAGTTCTATTATTTTCTTTTACTTATCCAACTCCCTAAACTATTTTTATTCATTTAATTTATAAAAACACTAGTATATTCAATATACTAGGTTATTTAATAGTTGTATTTGAACTACACATAAAAACTCTTCCTTCTAATGGGTAAAGACCATACTATTTCTATAGATGACGAACTATTGCCTCACGAAATGATGATTGTTCAATTATCTCCTACCGTATCATATTCTGGCTATTAAGATGGAACTCTAATTATATGGGATATATACTATATTTATATTTTTTCTATTCTTATTTATTTTTTATTTATATAATTCCTTTATAGTTTCTATAGTGGGAAAATACGATAATTTCATTTCAGAAATAGCATACTATCACCCCCTCAAAGTGATGTAACTCCTTCATTCAATACATGGGACATATAATGTATGGAGTTAATAAAATTATATATTATATTATACTTTAATTTTAATATACCTATGTATCATTATGTTTTCATTTTATTATAATACTAAAGGGAAATGAATGTAATGTTCATGTGTACGTACTGCTTACTGTATCCAAGAACGGTGCATTTTATTTCTTATCTCCAAATGTTACGTACTATTATAAATACACACATATATATATATATATAATATATATAATATATATATATTACATATATGATATCTAAATCTAGAATATAATTATGGATATAATGTTCTTTTGACCACATGAACTACTTCACAAATACGACAAAATGACCATTATTAACATAAATGATTACATAATGTTTTTAAAATTGTAATAGGTGATATAAAAGGAATAATAAACATGAAAAGGTTCTTAAACTAGTATAAATTAACTCTAGTTTATTATTCATGATATTAAATAAGGAATGTGTCATGTTGGACATGATCTAATGGGTTTCTTATATCACTTTTATATTTTGAGAGACTTCCATTGTTCGATACTTATTTATTTCATGTAGTGTATTCTATACTACCACTTGATATATATTATCATGATTCTATTTATATTCATGGATTTGTTTGATTAATTTAGTGGTTAATATCTTTTGGTCATATGACTATACTGATTACAACATGGTGAGGGGTTTTCATCTCAATTTTTATTCCATTAAGATTCATGCTATATTTTCCACTATTTCATTCTGTGTGGAGTTTATGATGCCTGCGAATTTATTCATTGATTAATAAATTTTAATTTATTTTTATTTACATTTTTATTTTATGATCCTTTTTTCTTGTGGTGTATATTTTGTATGTTACAAATCGGTAATGAAATTTTTAACCCAATTTTCATTCATTGGGTTAACATTATAAATCTTAATTATTTAATGCTATGATAATGTGTGGAATCACTGTTTATTTATATATTTTGTAATTTACTCTCCCCTTTATGTGGATATAATTTTTATACACATAATCACTCCATTGATAAATTCTTATGTCATTGATATGAACTATATAAGGGTAATCGTAAATAAACTTCCATTTATTTAATTAAACATCAATATCAATGGTTTAATTTTAAAAAGAACATTTTTGAATGTCATCTAACTGATTTCTACAGAAAATCCAATCTTATTGGGTGTAATAATATTTTTCACACATTATTAGTTCATTTATTTTACCTTAGTCTAAGGATATGATCTTTTCAAGGGACTTTTTTTCCATTTACATTCAATTGAGACTTATTTTTTGGTATACACCAATACTCTTTTATATTGTGCATATACTAAATTTGAAAAAATATATCATGAATCTCTTTATTCACAGGATACTATAATATTAGATCAATGTAATTTATCAATTATCTATATTCAAGCATCTCTCATTTTCCTAGAAACTCTTTAACTAAAATAAAATTTTAAATGTTCTAATGATTTATTCTTCAATACCATTCTCATTAATTTCTTAGTTTTAAAAATAGTTTGAAGGATTTATTTATATGGAAAAATTAAATTCTTAATTAATTTAAAATATTCAATGTGGTATGGGACACATTGATTAAAAAATCACTTTATTAAATGATTTAAATTGTGTTGAAGATGGTTTGATAAAGAATTTAATATATCGATATCTTGAAATGATATATTGTGATTATAATGTGGAAAATTTATATTTCATTTATGCTAGTTTGATTTGTTATGAATATGTTAAAGTATTTGGAATTGTTTACATATACATGTGGCTCTGTGATAAGACTAGGGTGGTTGAGCCCGAGATAGCTCTCCAATGCATTGGGTAACGCGACAGAGGTAAAAATTAATGTTCTTCTAAGTGATTTAGGGAATTTACTATGATGGGAATTAAAAATTTAACTCCATACATAGATGTGAAAGCTAAAATGTATGTTTTATAGGGATTCCAAAAGATACCTTTATGATTTATGATTTCTATGTCTTATTCATAAATATAATGATTTTATGAGGTTAGTAAAAGACTTTCTATTTTGTATGTATTATTGGGATAATGATTTATTTTATTATTTTATAACACTTACTGTTTTTATTATTATCAACCAATGTTTTTGACAATTTTTTAACATGACTTAAAGATGAATATGGTCAAGAATGGTATCATGAAAAAGTCGTGTTTTCTAAAACAAGGAACTAGACATGACTCTTTTTTCCAGAATTTTTGTTTTATTAAGTAAATTGAAACTGATTAGAAGTGTCAAATTTTTTATTTTTGAGATGTAATGTAATAGTTTTTTCCTAGTTATCTAAAAATATAAACCTGAAAATGTCTTCAATGTGAATTATTCATTTTATTCATGATAAAGTAATGTTTAGGTTTGGGTCCTTATAGTTGTTATCAAAGGTCGGTTTAGAAAACTTTAGGGATTTGGTGTTTTCGATAAACACATGGTTAGTCCCTATGTCAATTATTTCAATTAAATACTTGTTATTATAACCTTTTCAGTTCATGTAATGTCACTTACAAATGGAAGGGGTGGATCTCAAATGATATTCATATCTCTTCCTGATGACATGCTTGCAATTATTATTACAATGTCATTTTTAGTTGATTTTGAAACTTTTTATAGAAAAAAACTCACATGTAAGCTATTTTTTGAGATATAAAACACATCCACTATACCTATATATCATCATTGATCAGGAGTTGCATTTAACTAAATACTTTTTTTTCTTTATTCTCTTTTTTCCAAGAAAGGTAAACCTTAACAAGGCATTTAAAAAAATTTACTTTATCCCATGATTTTGTAGCATTTTATGATTTTGAAATGGGTGATAAAGAAGGAAAACCTTACATAACCAATTTATATTTTATATTACAATATATTCTCTAATAAAATACATATGGTATTTTAAATGTACCATTGATTTAATGTTTCAACTCATACTTGGTCTGACTGTTTTATAAAATAAATGTTTTATCAGTTGTTTTGAAATTATATGTCATACTTGATTATTTTCCAAAACAATTTTTTTGTGAAAACCCATATAACCCATGTGGTACAAGGTGTATTTGGATGATGGAATAAAATAAATTTGAAGTATCTTTTAATCATTATTGCAATGGATGGACCTTCTACCTCCATGAACAATATGATGATGAAACCATATAAAAACCATGATCAAGGTATGATGTCCTTTCTTTTGGGTCTAGTTTTGTTTTATCATATAGAGGTCTAAAAAATGAAAATATATTTGTTGTTTAGGTCTTAATGTATTGGGATGAAAATGAACGGTATAATAAAACCTTTGAGTTTAAAACATGTTAGGGTTATTTTTTAGTATTACAAAAGGGAAACCCATATAAACGGTGACAACCCATCACGTCCAGCAAGGCCGCATGAATCAAATCCACAACTGAATGGTTACAAGGGTTCATCTCATACAACTAGCCTATGTTATGTCCATTTTTTTTATGAATTAATATTTTCAGTTAAATGATTTTGCGATCAAGAATATGTTTATTTTGTGAACATATGTTTTATCAAATGGATATCTTTAATATAAGAAAATGATATAGTGATTATGTGATAAAGAAAATGTAAGAAGACATTCTATTTTGTGTGGAATATTATATGATTACGGGAAATAAAATACTATGGGATCTCATTTGTGTAGTAATGGTTGAAATTTTATTTTGGAAGAATATATGTTTTCTATTGTGATTATATAGTGATTTGGGTTATTAATATAAATTAATAACCTATAATTAAGAATATGTGATTTGGATAATTACACTTCAGTGTGAGACATTATGAGCCGTAGATGTTGTTTATAGATAAGTGTTAAGATTTATCATGGAAGACTATGTGATCAAATTCTTCTGTGTTTTTTATTTCAATATTAGTTGGATTATTTTGAAGTAAATTTTATGGTAATCATGAGTTGAATGGACTTTGTAGATCTTTTGGTACTGTATATTGAATTTTGGATATGAGGAATAGTATTTATTTTATAAATGATTATCATTTTTGGGGATTATTTGATCTCTTACTGACCATTCTGGTTTTTTTGATATCTAAAGACATGGGAAATATATAGTTTATCTTTTTTGGATGATGCAATACTAGATATGTTGATTCTAGTGCTTTTGATGAGTCCAATTTAGTTTGAATACAATTTTTTTGGATAAAAGATGCATTTGTGGTTGGAATTTAGTAAAGGATGATATTATACATGACAAGTAATTATATATCCTTACAATATTAGTCTACTTATTGAAGAAATTATTCAAATCTATGAAAAATATCGTGAAGAAAAAATGTTATAAGCTCTCCTTTATTATCCAAATTTTATCTAACCCCAAATTTATGGTATTGTAGTGGTTTACTTTCTGTAATCATGTTCTCTATCACTCTCTATTATTATATGAGATTTGGTTTCTTTTCCATATCCATGTTTTCTTACATAGAATCCTAGAATGGTATATCTTAGGTGACCTTTGTACCGCTGTTTCATTCTTTTAATGTGATTGTTTTATTGACCCTTTTTCAGATTTGAAACTTTTAATTAAGATTATGAGCCCAATTTTAAAATTTAGAGGATGCTATTCCCAAAAGGGGGGAGGGATGTAACATCCCATGAAAATAAAGAATATTACATTTTCTTATTTATTAACATTTTTTAATTAAATATTAATTTTACATTAAAGGTTATATGGTTTTTTTGGAATACCTGACACACAACAATGCGATTCTCCAAAGTCTAATGTTGCACACAATTTTGGGTCATTCTAAAAAATAATTATATAATATTATTTAAAATAGTAGTTAACACATACCTGTTGTATTTAAGGGAATGAATATATATAACATCACTATGATTTTACATATTATTTAAGTTTTTTTACAATCATCCAATAAAATTGAGAGGCTTAAAATGTGAATGAACTAAATTATTAGCAAAAATACTCTAATATTCATTAAAAGGATGATTTACCTCCATTTGATGGTGATACCTATTCAAATCATGTTTTGGTGACTTTTATATGTTCTATTTGACAAGATAAAATTTTTCTTTACAATCGGGACATAAAAATTTACATAGGCTAAATTTTTGGTATTTTTATGAAAAAATTCATTTTTTAATGAATAGTGGAATATATTGTATTTAAATTCAAAACTTCATATTATTCTAAATAATTTTTATTGTTATATTATATTTTTAATTTATTTTAATGTTTAATTAGATTATATTTTTACCATTAAATCCAATGTTGGTCATTGGAAGTAATTTCACTTTTTAATTGGACAATACCAATTGTCAATAATTTTATTATTACTATTTTTTAAAAACACACATATTGTTTTGAAAAAAGGAATTAATTTTAAATTAATTAATTCAACTTATATGATATGAATTTTCTAATATAGACATCATTTTTTAATTTGGAATATCAATTATATCATTGATATAATATTTGTAATTTTTCCGAAAACCTTCAATTTTGGATTAACAATGAAAACATTGATTAGTAGTTAAAAAATCTATTAATTGGTATAAATAAATTGTTTACACTTTTGTGAAATTAATATACAAAACCTGAAAGTCATGGTTGTTATTATTATGTAAAATTTTTTTCAATAAGATGAATATAAATTTTTGTGAGTAGAAAACTTTGACTTCTATTTACCGTGGTTAAATGTAAATTGGGTAATTTAAGGTAAAAATAATATAATAAGAATATTAAATTACATTAAAATGTTTCCTTATCCTATTTGTTGAAACATTTCTAACCATTATCACCCTTGGGTTGATTTTGGGACCCGATGGAACAACATAATAGTGATAATGAATCTTTATATTAATTAATTATAAATAAAGTCAATAATGATAACAACATATATGTTTTATTAAATCATTTTCTACATGATGTTATATAATTTATCTCTAAGAATATAAATATTAATTTTAATGTTACAAATATTTCCTACATAATGCTATTTTTTTAAAAAAAATTAGACATCAAATAAATAAAATTATTTTTGAAAAAATAATGATGCAGTGTTTAACACATTAATAAATGATGTAATTAAATAAGTTTATATAGAATTAAACATTATCCAAAACCTATCCAATTCTTATTGGATGATTTTAATTAAAACTATTCGCATCTTATCTTCGACATTAATGTATTTTGGACATTTATAATCTGAAAATAATCATATAATAACATAATGTTTATAATCATTTCTAAAGATCCCCTCCTCCCCTTTATAAAAATCCATAACTTTTAACCCAATACATACACCTCTCAAGCACCTTTCCTCATCCAACCACTTCAAAAATAAGCTATCAAAATCCCTCTCTTCCACTTAGAAGCCTTACCTTAAGCAAAAGTCACTTCGATATATCTTTTGGGTTCAAACCAAAGAGAGTTACCTGATTTAAAGGTAGCATATTTTCTTGAGTTATCATTAATAATTTAAATTAACCAACCCCCTAAACTCTTTTTATTTGATTATTTTATAAAAACCCCAGTGTCCACAATATAATATATTGTTTTTATGAGATTTATTCTAACTACACATACACACACATCCATTTAATGGGTAAAGAATATACTGTTTCTATAGATGGTGAACTAATACCTCACGAAAAGATGATTGTTCAATTATCTCCTACGACCTCATATGGTGGACATTATTATGGAACGATATTTATTTTGATATAAATTATAAACTTTTTTTAAATGTTTTGTAATTTTTAATTTATATAATACCATTATGGTTTCTATAGTGGGTAAATACGATAATTTCATTTGAGAAAGTGCGGACTACTGCCCCCTCAAAGTGATATAACGTGTTCATTCCATATGTAGAACGTATTAAGGATGGAGTTAATGAAATTATATATGATATTTTCCTTAAATTTTAATATTCCAATGTATAATTATGTTTTCATTCCTTTAAAATATGAAATAATAATGAATGTAGTGTTCATGTGTACGTACGGCTTACCGTCTATATGAATGGTGCATTACATTTCATTTCTCCAAATGTTATGTATTGTCATAAATACATATATATACTGAATATATATGACATATATGAAATATAAATCATGAATATATGTCTATAGAAAATGTTCTTTTGACAACATGAACTACTTGTAATTATAAGTAGTTTGTTTTTGACACAAGTATCAAGTATCGAAAAATCATCCATTGTTAAAATAAATTATTACATAATGTTTCTAACATTGTAATATGTTATATAAAAGGAATAATAAACTTGAAAAAAGTTTATTATGTATTTATAAATTATCTTTAATTTATTATTCAGTATATTGAAGAATGAACATGTTATTTCGAACACAAGGTAAGGGGTTTCATATCTCACATTTAATTCTATGTGATATCCATTATTCGCCACTTATTTATTGCATGTGGTGTATTGAATATTTCTATTTGACATATATTATAATTATTCTCTTTATATTCATGGTATTATATGATTCATTTTGTGTTTATTAACTTTTGGTCATATGTCTCGATTGATTACAACGTTGTAAGGGTATTTTCATCTCACAATTTATTCCCACGAGATTCATTCTATATGTGCCACTATTTCATTTTTTTGAGGTGTATGTACTACCCATGGTTTTATTCTTTTTGTAATATACTTTAGTTTTTGTGTATTTACATCTTCATTGTATGATCCTTCTTTCATGTGGTGTGTATTTCGTAAGTTACCAAATCGGCAAGGGAACATTTTAACCCAATATCCATTCACTGGGTTAGTCTTCTATTTCTTAATTATGTCATTTTATGGTTATGAGTGGAAACACTATTTATTTATTTATGTTTCAATTTCCACTCCCCTTTATGAGGATACACTTTTGATTCCCATAATCACACCACTGATAAATTCTCATGACACTAATATCAACTTGATAAGGGTAATCATAACACTATTTCCATTCATTGAGTTAAACATCAACATCATTGGTTTTTTTTAAAATAACATTCGTGAATGTCTTATAATTGAATTAAACTGAATATCCAATATTATTCTGTGTATTCATATTTATCACAGATAACTATGTCATTGAGTTGTCCTTAATCTAAGGATATGATCTTTGCAAGGGACATTTTCCCAATTTACATTCCACTATGACTTATTTGTTGTTATACACCAATTAACTTGTATATTGTGAATATACTGCCTTTTACATAATATATAATGAATCTACTTTTTTCCTGATATTATATGCTCTGATTAATGTTATTCCTCAATTATTTTCATTCAAGTGTCTCTCATTTGTTTATGAACTCTTCAACTAAAATATCATTTTAAATGGTTTAATGATTTATTATTTGATATATTTCTCATCAATGTCCATGTTTTCAATGGGACACTTTGATTCAAGGATCTATTTATTAATTATTTAAATCGGTTTTGAATTTTTATTGATAAAGAATTTATTATTTCAATTTCAAGAAATGATATATTTTGATTGTAGTGTGGAACTATTATATTTCTTTTATGCTTGTTTTATGTGTTATGAATATGTTATGGATATTGGAAATTTTTTACATATACATGTGGTTTTGTGATAATCATGGGGCATGTAAGCCCAAGATAGATCTCTATTGCATTGGGTAATGTGATAGAGGTAAATGTTAATGTTTCTCCTAAGAGATTTAGGAAATATATTGTGATGGGTATTCCAAATATAACTCCCTACGTAAATATAAAAGATACAATGTATGTTTGATATGTATTCTATATGTTTCTTTAATGATTTATGATTTCTATGTGTTATTCATAAATCTTCTGATTTCATATGGTAAGTAAAAGAACATATGCTTTGTATATATTGATAAACTAATGATTTCCTTATTTATTTTATAACACTTAGTAAGCTTTTTATGCTCATCTTGTGTTTTTTAAATGCTTTTCAAAATACATAATGATGAATAGGGTCCAAGATGGGATCATGGAAAAGTCATGCTGTTTAAAACATGGAACTAGACATGACTTTATATTATCATGTGTTTTTATTATATGAAAAAATGGAAATTCTGTATAAGTGTCTACTTTGTAATTTTGGAGATGTAATGTAATAGTTATGACCTAATTCTATAAAAATATAAACCTAAAATGATCTCAATGAAAATTAATCATTTAATTTAAAATTAATTAATGTTTATGGTTTGGTCTTTATTGATATGGTTACACCAAAATTGGGTAGGGTGTTTTTTTATGTTGCAATGTAAGTGCCACAACTAAATGGTCATTGAATGTGAACGCAGGTTTTGAGATTTGTTTCTGAAATCAAACCATGTTGGTTTCATGTTCTGAATATGGTCTCCAACAGGTTTATTCATGGATCAAGAATCACCCATATTCCCTTTTATACATGATTCATGGACCTTCATTACTATAGAAGGCACTCAATGGGTGAGGATTAGGCCAACAAAATCATAAGGACTCCATTGGTCGAGAGGATGGAAGGTCTTCCCCATCACACCATTTTAGGAGAAATTATTTCCTATTCTGATACTCTATTTTAGATTTAAGTAATGTTCATTAGTTTTTGAATTCTTTTTTATTTAAAAATTGTATGCTCACAGATTAAACATACGATGGAATATCAATCCTAGAAACACGTAAATCCCAAACCTTATGTTTATATCTGAGTCTCTATATTGATAAAGTGAATTTTATATATTATATTATCTTCATCATCATTTTCCTTTTTTGGATAGATACATAATTATTTTATCTTTTATTGAAACATCAATATTTTATGTAATGTGATCAGACTCTCTAGTGTTTATTATCATTTAGGGGGATCAGAATTATTAGGATGTTGGGGATAGAACCATATGATAGGATTTCTATGTATCATCATTTGGGGAATATGATCCCACATCGTAATGTTCCACATAAATAAATATATCAAATTTTATAGTCCTCTGACAAGGACCCAAAAATACATATTAATTTCATGCTTCAAGGACATCTACGTGAAAGGTTCCTAGTTATGATTCAATGCACGACTTACATTGAAGAGGCAAAAAATACCCAGAATAGATTCAATCTCCCAGGTTGATATGAACCTATTAGTGTATTGGTCCACGAACAATAGGATCATATAGGTAATAAATTTGGTCTTCAGGGAGGATTCATACGTATCCTAGTTAGTTGGGAATAAAATCCCTATTGTTAAGTATTAGGTTGTACATACACCCTTGAGGTGGCCCATTTATGGGGGCATGATTGGGGCTTACGCATGAGATATTCCAATATTCATGGAATAAGTCAGGGCTCACTCCTAAATTGAATTCCATAGCATGACTGGGCTATCTATTTAGGGACTATCTTCAAAAGATAATATACCATTAGATCGATCCTCAGGCATACATCATGCATTTCTTGATCAGAGTAGTAAAAGGTATTCTCAAAGGTCATTCCATTTTAGGATTACATCAAGAAAGAGGCCCATGATTTAGGGTTATGTATAATTCCAAATCACCACAAAAAAATAATCCAACATGAATAATCCACGGCTTTAGAATCAAGAGGAGGTTGTATGTTTTAAGATTTTACAACTCACATTATCTGTTGATGGACTCTACTAGACCCACAACGAGAGAGATAAATAATTCCATAATTTGACATTTTCATCCATTTTTCATACATTGGAATGTAAAATTAACCTACCTAGTTATGCCTTTGGTGGAGGAAGAGTGGAACACCGATGAAACTTCCTGTAATAATTTTTAGGGGGTTACATCAGTGGATGTTCGCTAAATTTTGTTTTGGGAAAGTGGAGGAATTTTGATTCTTTTTATAAGGAAATTAAAGTTTGATTTCCCTATAATATCACTGAACTTTTAATGAAAGGGATAGTGATTACCATTTATCTCTATAATAGGAATTATACAGAGAGTATAACAACGTTAGAGCATGGGTTTCAATGGTAATGTATTCTTATGGACATTCCTGGGGTCCGCACCACTATAGGGATTACCCATGTGAATTCTCTTACCATTGGTATTTAAACTCAGAAGTGGCCAATGATGAACCAAATGTTTTATCATACAGGTCCTCTGTCATTGGAGGAATATATGGACTAATTTTGTTGGATTGTTAAACAGAGAGACTACAAATGATGTATCATAAATGGGAGGAAATGATCGATGTTGATGAGTGGAACACATGACGGTGCCCTATTGAACGTGTTGTTTATTCATACATGATATGGTCCTCTCTACGTATCTTATTGCTATGCGAGAAAATGGATTGTTTGTGTAATGTGATAGTACATAGCCTGTATGCGGTCCACATACTGTTTTTCTATGCGAGACTAGGTTATGGATGTGTAGCATAATGCTATGCAGAACTGAGTAACATCTTTATAATGTGGGGTTATGTAGCACCAGGTCCCACCCACATATCCCTGTGCTACTAAGGATGCTTGACTGAAGAAGGATAATTGGTTCACGGGATTCTGAGAATTTAATTTTTGAATGTTATATGAATTGTGATCATCATTTTATTATGGTTCCTTATTTAGATTTCCTTTATTCAATTATTTAATAACTGTGGGAATTCATCAGAAGAGGATATCACCTCATCGATCAATCTCTTCATAAACGTCCATCCAATCCTTTGGAATACAATCCAACAATTTTATCCTTTTAGATTGATCTTATAGAATTTTAAGGAATCTAGATCTAATGATTTCTTGAAGAAATTTTTGGGAAACCCTTGGCTAGATCCCCCGGCCTGTGGACCACTCAGTCAATATACACCCACAAGTTTGTAGTTCACGACCACAAAAATCACCGCCTCAATCCCATGTATGGAATAATTTTGTCTATAGAGTGCACAATGATTTTACTCATTTATAAATTGTTGAGTTCATGGGGAAATTATGTGGGGTGTGTTTCTCTTCGTATATTTCTTCAATGACATAGTTCATGGAAAGTTCCCTACATAGGGGAAAATTCTCCACCTTAATTCCCGCAATAACACAGTTCATGGTGGGCGTCATATGTGGGGGTGACATTCTGCACCAATTATTCTAGCAATGACATGGTTTATCATTTACATTATTATATGCTTCATCCAACATACTACATTTTTTACAGTGGATTCATTATAAAAACCATTCCTGAGATTCAGTACACAGATAGATTAATTTCCATTATAAATTTTCATTTTCCGACTATTTTCATTGAACCCTTTATCCAATTTTTTCCCTTCCTTTTCCCAATTTTTGGGAGTATTTTTTTCCCTAAAGAATGTTTTCAACACCACATAGTCTGCATCTAAATTTCAAATCCTTGATTAATATTGTAACGTTACACACATAATTTATTTTATATGGTGTATATAAACACAATTTCAATTGAAATGTCATTATGAATTGATAATTTACTGTATTTTAAGATTCAAATTGAATTAATTCATCCAATGGATTTTGAGAAATAATATATATCATGTGGTATATAATTTTATAACTCAATTTACTTTCATTGGATAATATTGTACATTCATTGTATTTGATATTCTATGATTATCTGTGTCATGAAATATTATTATATTATGTTCAATTTCAATATAATTTAATCGAATTTAAATTGTATATATATTATTTGTTCATTGATTAATTTTCTTGTTAATTATATTCTTTCTCTGGCAGTTTATTTCACAGTATCACTTTAGTCAAGGTTGTCTATTATTCAATATATATTCAAGGAAATTATTTTATCATTGTATAATGAAAATAATTTCTATCATTAAATTATTTTTATTTAGGAAATTTTCATTTAATTGTACATTTTTTTAATACTGTGTTTTATATAAAATACATGAAAAATGATTTAATAAATTTTGATATCATTTATCTCTTTGATCCGTAATAAGTCTTCCTAAAAATAATTTTTTTCTAAAAATTATTTAAAAACTTTTTCAATCATTTACAAATGAATTATAAAATTTATTTTTACCCATTATCACATGTTACAAAAAGTTTTTTAATGATTTACCATGGTTCTTTAAAAAACGAATCCAATTTGTATTAAAAAAATTGAAATTGGAATTTTTTATCATGTATGACAAGAATGTATATTTCAATTAACATTAAATCTAAATATTTCTAGGATTATATTATAAAAATGAACTGTTATTTAAAAATATTTTTTCAAATAGTTAGTAAAAAAATAAAATCAATGCTAAAATTTTATTTTCATCAATAATTTATATAAATATTATTTAATTGTATTTTCTATTTCATAATGATGACAACCCCTTGTTTTATATATAATAAATTGGTGATATGTTTTCTTCAAAACATATTTACTCTTTCAAATTATTGATTTTGGTTTTTTCAACATTGAATGTATTGAAATTGTTATTCATGATTCATTTCTATATTCCTTTTCATTCTATTGAAATATCTACTTTAATAGGATCATAAGAAGTAAAATTTACATTGCATATCCATATTATTTTTTACATGTTGTATAATTTTAATGTTATTAAATTAACATGGAAATTATTTATCGATAGCTATCATTTATGAAATATTGAAATTTGATTATAAGAGGGTTTACACTTACCCCTTAAAAGTGTCACTAGAAAATACAAAAATAGGATTGGTGATATTTGATGATAGGTCATATTGGACATTATTTAAGTCAATAATTCGATATGTGAGGATTGATGTAGAAAATATGTTACATGTGGGTCCTATAACTATATATCCGAGTAATGCATGAGCCGTCTCATGAGGTGAATCAGTTAGAAAAACATAAATGCAAATATATGTGTAGGTTTATGCCATCCGTTGATTATACTTCACCGTAAAGTTATAATTTATCATAAGATGATAGAACCAAATTATTAATAATTTCCCTCATTATGAATTTAGTTTTTAATACCACAGTTGGTTTTAGTGATATTATATCCATATAAATTTTATTCTCATTCTAATCATTAAATGGATTGTGTTTTCAGTTATTTATTATTTCATATTATTTATTCCATATCCAACTATGATATGCATGATATATATATTAAATTATATGTTTGTTTAATTTTTTACCATTCATAATTATCCACTCATTATTGATTCATGATAGATTTTATTATTCATAACAATTATGGAGAATTTTGAGATAGACCACTTTATTTAATTCAAAAATATTCTACGATGTTAACTATAATGGATGTTCAATGTTATTGTAGATAAGAAAATGTCATTCTATAAAAAATAATGATTTATCTAATGTGTTCAATTGTAATATGGAAAACATGGATGTATATAGTTGACTATGAAACAAAACAATTTATCCATTGGCAATGTTATTCAATGTATCTTATTTCAATAAAATAATGTGGGCACTGAATCCTGGATAATAGTGTCAGGGTCTCCACATAATCGTTAAAAAGTAATCATTTTTAATGTGTTTTTTACTACTTCGGTAGAAAATAATATTTATATTCTATGTCTCCATTATTAAAAATAATTTTAAAGGTAAATGATTTCAATATTTATAACCTCTCATTTTTTGAATTTTCTTTCATTCAATGTATCATAAATTTTTATATATGGTTTCTAAAAAAAACATCAATTTCTATTCAGTATTTTTCTTAAATTTAATTCACACTATAACGATTTACATGGTTTTTTGAAATCATTTTTATTTTAATTTATAATTTAATTAAATATGTTATCATTCATTTAGAGAGATATTTTTAAATACTAAATATTAATTTGATATAATTTATTTTAAAAATAATAATTTTGATATTATATAATTTCTTATATTCACTTTGTATGATGTGGAGAATTTTTTTTAATACACTCTATATTAATAGAGTTTCATTATGAAATTTTTATCATGTAATTTTATAGAGACTCTTATTTATATGAATGATAATGGGAGGGGTAAAAAATCACCATATAAGGAATTGGTTAAAGATTTAAATTTCGTTTAAGAATTATGTTAAAAATGATATTTTTTCTTGTTTACGACATGATGTGTATATAGTTTTTGTATTCACAATATGTAGTGTGGGGATTTTATTACCTCACAACATTAATCAGGTGAATTTTTTCTCATGAGAATAGGTGTGTGATTTTTTTGTTTAAAATATAAATCATGGGAAATTTATTATCCATATAATATATATGGCATATTTATTTGATTCAAAATCTGAATACTATGGGTATTTTTTATTCAAGACATGATTTATATAATGTTTATTTTTAAACCTATAATTACACTATTAATATTTTTGTAATAAAATTATTTATTTATATAGCAGTCCATATTTCTATATTCCTAGTTTTTTTCTCACGCAACAATGTTTATTATATCCTGAATATTTAACTTTTCGATTGTATAGGTTAATTAATTCTATTTCAAGTGTTCTCCAATAATGTATTAAGGTTTATTATTTTTCTTCAGCAAAATTTTTAGTAATATATTTAATTCGTATCCATGTTTATCATTTTAATAGGATCTGGGTCTTTATAAAATTATTACATTTTCCCAATAATGTGCCTTTGGGAACACTAGATTATTATGATTCAAATTCCATTGGTTATGAATATGGTTATACATTATGAAATATATAGAATTGGGTGTATAGGATTTTAGTTATGGGTAATGATTACATAATAAGATTCTTATGCGGGTTATCACCAAGACTCCAACAATTTCAATATTTGTGATGTGAAACTATTCATGATATATTTTAATAAAATTATGGAATAAATTTCTTTTTTATGTACTGTTTATATGGGTCTCTATATGTTCATCCGTATAAATCATAGTATATCATACGTGTGGCTAAATAAATTTTAATTTTAATGGATCTTAATTTCATTCATGGATACTCATATCTACATTCATTATTCATTTTAGGGATGATATGAAATTTTTAAATAAATTACTTTCCTTTCTATTTTCTGATGACAATAAATGCGGTGTATATCTCAATTTTTTAGATGATATCATAATTTTATTTTCATTTTAATTTTATATTGAATTTATAATGTAATTATCTAATTAAATTTATAAAAAGAAATTATTTATCTGAATAAATTAATATATGATTTGTAAAGACCCGCAAATTTCAAGGAAATTTTTTTCTTAATTTTCTTTGGAATTTTACAAGAGCGCAGCTTCAGACGGCACCTGATTCCGAGGCCCGGTGTGCCCGGAATCAATTTCCGAAGTTTGGCTCGGGTACGTTCAGTGAACGGACGAGCAGGATTTTCTATCTTTTGAACCGGTGCCCGGAATCGAATTCTGAGGGCACTGATTAAATCGCAGCGCCGGTATTTTCTTAGAAACGCCTCTTCCGGAGTTGCGTTTGCCCAGACGTGGTTTTTAAATTTCGGGGCATTAAGTCAGAAATAAAATAAATTTGTGCGACAACTTTATTTTATTTCACTTAAGCTGCTTGGAAGCCACTTGAAGCCACTTAAAGGCGGCTTGATCTGAGTTAAACTGGATAGGATGCTATCCAGAAATATCCTACCCCCTTGGTAGGATATTTGTGAGGTGGGGCCCGCACGAGCCCCGCCTTTTCTTTCGCTAAGTAACGCACCCGCGAAAACCCGTCAAAGTAACTGAAAAGTCAACCGACGCGTTTTCTTAAATTCTTAACAGACCATTTAATTGAGCGGTTTATTTCATGAATTAAATGGGCTGTTTCGCTCGTTGAATTAATTCAACGAACTGATGGGTCGTTACTTACGCTTTTGCGTTTGTTGGCACGTTTATAAAATAAGACCAACCTAAAAATCCTTTGAAAGGATTTGAGAGGATCTTTGTTTCTTCATCTCCCCTCCTCGCGAAGAACGCGAAGAACGCGAAGAACGCGAAGAACGCGAAGAACGCCGGCGACCGGAATTCTACGACGCACACCGTGATCTGCGACGTCGACGAGCTCTACCCGCGACGTTCTTCGGCGACACCTCTTCTTCCGCGGCCGATCCTCGTTCGGCAATTAAGGTGAGAAACGAATCGTTTATTTCTCCCTTTTTTTTTAATTTCAATGGCAACGGATTTAATTAATTAAATCCGTTTGATCTTGATCCGGAGATTGGCGACGCGACCCCGGATACCGCGACGACGCGACGATCCCCCTTCTTCCGCGACGAGCAATTCCGCGACGACCTCTCGTCCGACGACGACGACAAGGTAGGGGTTGTTGGAATTTTGTCTTTCCCGTGTTTATTCTTTTTAAAATAAAGAACCTGATCTCCGAACAATTTTAATTTAATTAAAATTGTTGTTGATTATTTTTCTTTTCCTCCCGTTGTTTATGACTAACGCGGAGGGTGCGGGTCTAACGAACAAGACCCGGCAACCCTCCGCCGATCTTTTGTTGTGCGGATTTGGCGGACGACGATGAACCGTGCGGCAAGGGCGATCCGTTGATCCCGCAGTGAAGATCGGCCCCCGGGAGAAGCAACGGCGCAGATGGGAGGCAAAACGGGCCGCCGGAGCAACTCCGGCGGCCCTCCGAAGACGGCGGCGGCGCGGGTCGCCGGCGCGGCGGCGCCGGCGGCCGGAGGCGGCGGCACCCGACGCGCCGCCGTGGAGAAGTTCCGCCGCGGCTGAAGCCACGGCGGCGGCGGCCGGTTCCGCAGCCGCGCGGAACTGGGGAGGGACGCGGCGGCCCGGCCGCGTCCGCGTGACAGGCGGCCCCCCGCGGGGCCGCGTTTTCCTCCAAGCCGCGGGTCAAACCCGCGGCGGTTGCTTCGGCCGCTCGGCCGAAGCCGAGCCGGCCGGTCCGGTCGGCCGGGCCGCGTCCAGGCCGGACCGGACCCGGCCTAGCCGGGTCGGGCCGGGGCGGGTCGACCAGGTTCGGCCAGCCCAGGGGGGGTTCGGGCCGGGTCGCCCCGGGCCCAGAACCCCCGTTTTCGGGCCCTCTTCGGTCTTTTGCCCATATCATGGGCCTGAGTCCTCCGATTGACGAACCGTCAGCGGCTACGCGATCCTTGGATCGATACGGTCATTTCGGTATATTACACTCAAGGTTTCGGAAGACTTTGGGTTCGGCCGGGTTGGTTCGTACACGAAACCAACCAGGCCCTCGGAGCGGAAACGCTCATAACTTGAGCTGCGGACGTCCGAACGACGTACTGTCAGCTGTGGTAGTTTCCTCTAAGTGAGACGGAACTTTTGGCATACTCCGCCCGAGGATCGGATACAGGCGGAGTACGGTCGGGTTGGTTTTGCCCTAAAAACCAACCGGGCCCCTGGGACGAAAATGCCAATAACTCTCAGACCGGGCGTCCGATTGACGCGCCGTCTGTTGCGTTGAGATCCTGTTGTCGATACGGAACTTTTGGATACATCAACTTCGGACTACGTGTCAGTTGATGTATCAGCCTCTCGGCTCGTAGAGCGGACCCTCCTAAACGAGCTCGCTATGTGCGGGAACCCTAGCGCTGGCTGTGACTTCGACGACAGAGCAGAGATCCTCCGTGGACTGCGACGACGGCAGAACAGAGATCCTCCGTGGACTGCCACGAAGGCAGAGCAGAGATCCTCCGTGGACTGCGACGACGGCAGAGCAGAGATCCTTCGTGGACTTCGGCGACGACTGTGCAGAGATCTTCAGTGGACTGCGTCGACTACTGCACTCAGCGATCCTACGTGGATCAGTGCTATAGGTTCTGTGCGAGCCCGATCCTATGTGGGTCCTTACTACCGGTTCTGTGTGAGCCACTGCCTACAGGTTCTGTGTGAGCCCGATCCTACGTGGGTCTTTTGCGGGGGTTAGTACCTATCGATCCTTCGTGGGTCCGATGACTTAGATGGATCAGTGATCATCTTTGACGTCATCTGAAAAAGTATACCTGGTTGAGCTGAATCTTATGTTACTCTCCTTTGTGGATTGTGTTGAACTATCCTATGTGGATTTACTGTTAACTCTCCTTGTGGATTTGAGTCTTGTTTTCCTTTGTGGATTGAGTTGTTCTTGAGCTCGTGAGCAGAGCTAGAAGTGGGGACTTAGGTATATGTATGGGCATATACCTAAGTCGAGTCAGATGTTACTTCGTGATTGCATCTTTCTTTGTGCTATATCCTTTGTGGATTTCGGGAGACCTTCGGGGGTCTCGGGGTCCTTACTGAATAGCTTATACTCACCCCTGCACGGGCTATGCCCGCACCTTGTTGTGTTGGATGCAGACGACGGACAGCGCTGATCTCGGTTGGGGCGTGGAGCAGGACGGTACCTGGAGGTGGACCACTGGGCGGGACGTGCTCGGAGCGGACGTGGGACCCGAGGAGCCGGGAGGCTATCTGTACCCACCCTTCAGGTGGGATTGCCAGTGGACGACGCGAGGCCGCCACCTTTTTCTTCAGTTGCTGTTCTTTACCTTTTCAGTTGTACTTTACAGTTGGGCTTGTATTTCCGGCCCCCTTTACTTTTCTGCACTTTGTAGTTACTTTCCGCTTGCTGACTCTGTGGTGGTTGTTACTCATAAAGGCAATGCCTTCCCTGTTTACCGGGATTTTACGCCTTGGTGCTAGTCGCCAGCCCCTGGCCTATGGAAGGCGGGCTTGGGGTAGTCACGACACAGGCCCCGAGGTCGGGTCGTGACAAATTGGTATCAGAGGTGGTCGGTTCTACCGCAGACTCTGATCGTCTTTTCTTCCTATATGAAGCAATAGTGTTTAGTGTATTGAGTGTGGTTATCAGTTCAGGGAGCCCAGTGTTGGTGCGGCGGCCGACGTATCCGTACACCAGGACCCTGACTCCTGATTTCTGACTTAATGCATGAAAACATTGATTGCGTGTGTGCTTCAAGTTTCTTTGTGATTACTTGTGTCAGCTCACCGGGTATACTGATCTGCTTCATGAAAGTCTCATGTTTTCCTTGTGATTACTTGTGTCAGCTCACCAGGTATACTGTTCTGAATGTGGTGCTCTTGTTCTCCTTTTCAGGATGGCCCCGCGACGACAGCCAGGTAGGGTTCCGAGTGTAGGGCGCGACGGCAGCCCACCGAGCGACGAGGCCTCGGTGTAGGGCCCTTTGCCAACAGTGGCACCGGCGGTAGCTTTACCCGCCGAGCCACCGATGCTACCAGTACCAGACGCTGACGATGCACGTCGCCTTAGGGCACTGCATGAGTTTCAGAGCCAGCGACCGCCCAGGTTTCGCGGTGAGGCGGACCCCCAGGCCGCCGAGGACTGGCTAGAGGCGGTGGTACGGATCTTTAGGCTAGTGAGGACACCAGCGGATCTCATGGTGATTCTCGCGGCGAGCCTCCTGCAGGCGGCGGCAGGACGATGGTGTAGCTTGATGCTCCAGGTTCACGATGAGGCATCCTTGCTCTGGGCCGACTTCGAGAGCCTCTTCCGCTCTGAGTTCGTCCCGGCCACCCTCCGAGCGGTGCGCATCCAGGAGCTTCTCCAGCTGCACCAGGGCAGCATGACGGTCGCTCAGTACGCGGCGAGGTTCACTGACCTATCTCGCTACTCGACCGACATGGTACGGGACCCCTTCTTCCGGGCCCGGACCTTCGAGCAGGGCTTGCGACAGGAGATTCGGGCGTCACTGATCTCCCTCAGCATTCCGACCCAGGCGGAAGTGCTGGAGCGAGCCCTCCTGATCGAGAGCTTCCTGGCAGAGCCTTCTTCAGCGACGAGACCTAGCGCAGGGCGGCAGGTAGCTGAGTCTTCGGCAGCAGGTAGCCGACAGATGACTCACGGGTCCAGGCAGACCAGACCCCCACGCAGACGACCTCAGGACACCGGCTCAGCAGTGCGGGGCACACAGCAGAGTGCCAGTCTTCCGAGAGGCAGGCTGTGCTACTCCTGCGGCGGGCAGGGTCACATGGCTCGTGACTGCCCGACTCGCCGACCAGAGGAGCAGCAGACGGTGGAGGGGCCACCCAGGCAGAGGCAGAGGGTCGACCGTGGCGGTCCGCAGGGAGGAGGCGGACGAGGCAGAGGAGCTGGCCGAGCAGCGGGTGGTGGGCGACGCTTCCAGGCTCTACCCCCACCACCACCAGGAGGGCCACCTCGACCACAGGGAGCTTGCGGGCAGGGACAGGCCCAGCTCCAGGCAGTGGAGGCCTACGACCCCGACATGCCAGAGATGATTCGAGGTACGATCTGTGTCTATTCCACCCTTGCTGCAGTACTTATAGACACAGGAGCGAGTCATTCTTTCATAGCCTCTGCCCTTGTTCAGAGCTCGGAGATTCCGACTGAGCCGTTGGCTCGATCCTTACGGCTAGAGACTCCTACGGGAGCAGACTCGACGATTACGCACTGGTGCCGGCAGTGTGAGCTAACTCTAGGAGGCGAGAGCTTCGGCTGGGATCTCCTTGTAGCGGCGTCGAGGCCTTACGACGTCATCTTGGGCATGGATTGGCTATCCACGGTTCATGCCCAGATCGACTGTTTTAGGCGCAAGGTGCGATGTGTTCGCACCGACGGGAGCAGGTTTACCTTCACCGGCAAGAAGGGAACCTTTGCAGCACAGGATGGACTTCCGCGGAGGAGAGTGCAGCCCATCTCTCATCAGTTGGCTAGCCTCATCCTAGGAGAAGTGGACGTGCGGAGTCCAGCTTTTCCTGCAGTGGTGGACCAGTACGTGGACGTCTTTCCCGACGACGTTCCAGGGCTACCTCCTCGTAGAGAGGTAGACTTTTACATCGACTTGTACCCCGGGACAGCCCCGATATCTTCTCCAGCATACCGGATGGCCCCCGCCGAGCTTCGAGAGCTGCGGGTACAGTTGGAGGACTTGCAGAGCAAGGGGGTTTATCCGACCCAGTGTTTCACCCTGGGCTTCCCCGATTTTGTTCGCCAAGAAGGCGGACGGGAGCTTGCGACTGTGTGTCGACTATCGTCGCCTGAACCAGGTGACAGTGAGGAACAAGTATCCGCTGCCACGGATTGATGACCTCTTCGATCAGCTCAAGGGAGCGCGGTGGTTCTCGAAAATAGACCTCCGGTCAGGCTATCATCAGCTTAGAGTTCGAGACGAGGACGTGCAGAAGACAGCCTTCAGGTGTCGGTATGGCCATTATGAGTTCTTGGTTATGTCGTTCGGCGTAACCAATGCTCCAGCAGTGTTCATGAGCCTCATGAACAGGATCTTCCAGCCATACCTCGACCGATTTGTCATGGTCTTCATTGACGACATTTTGGTATACTCGACGACTGAGGAGGAGCATGCCTACCAACTGCGAGTTGTGCTAGACACACTCCGAGAGCACCAGCTTTATGGCAAGCTCTCAAAATGCCAGTTCTGGTTACGTGAGGTCCATTTCTTGGGGCACGTCATTTCTGAGGCGGGAGTTGCAGTGGACCCCGCGAAGATCGAGGCAGTTCTAGCTTGGGAGCCACCCAAGAGCGTGACGGAGGTGCGGAGCTTCTTGGGCCTAGCCGGATACTATCGGAGATTCGTGCCAGACTTCTCCAGAGTTGCGGCACCACTCTCAGCTTTGACAAAGAAGGGAAACCCTTCGTGTGGTCAGACAGATGTCAGCAGAGCTTCTAGGAGCTGAGACAGAGATTGACCAGCGCACCTATCTTGAGGTTGCCTGAGGAGGGAGTTGGATACATAGTTTACTGCGATGCATCAGGGACTGGACTCGGGTGCGTCCTGATGCAGGAGCGGGCCGTGATCGCCTACGGATCACGTCAGTTGAGGCCGCATGAGCAGAACTACGCCACTCATGACCTGGAGTTAGCAGCAGTGGTCTTCGCTCTGAAGACTTGGCGGCACTATCTGATGGGCGAGCGCTTCACAGTCTTTTCTGACCACCAGAGTCTCAGGTATATCTTCTCTCAGAAGGACCTGAACCTGAGACAGCGGAGATGGCTTGAGTTCCTCCAGGACTATGACTTTGAGATAGTCTATACTCCTGGGAAGGGGAACGTGGTAGCCGATGCCCTCAGCAGGAGGACGGGCATTCAGCTACTTGAGGAGGCGACGGAGCAGCTAGCCTCCTTACGGATATCCTTCGTGGATAGAGACGGAGCAGCCTTTCTTCAGTCTCTCACAGTCTCTCCTCCACTTCTACAGCGGGTCAGAGAGGCTCAGCGTGGGGACGCTGACTGTGAGACCCTGCGTGCACTGATATCCTCAGGTCAGGCGCCTGATGGTTTCTCCCTTGGAGCAGAGCACGACATCCTTTTCAGAGGACGTACCTTCGTACCAGTCGCTTTACGAGAGGAGGTGCTGAGAGAGTTTCACACTTCTCCCTTGGCGGTGCATCCCGGAGTGGCGAAGATGTACCAGGATCTCAGGCGACAGCACTGGTGGCCGGGCATGAAGAAAGCTGTGGCAGAGTTCGTTTCACGATGCCTCACCTGCCAGTAGGTGAAGGCAGAGCATCAGGTACCAGCAGGCTTGGTACAGCCCATGGAGGTCCCGGAGTGGAAGTGGGACGGCATATCTATGGACTTCGTGACTGGACTTCCACGCACTTCCAGAGGTCACGACTCCATTTGGGTGATTGTTGACCGACTCACCAAGTCGGCACACTTCTTACCCATCAGAGAGCAGGGCTCAGTAGAGAGCTTGGGACGTCGTTACGTCCAAGAGATCGTACGGCTTCACGGGGTGCCATCATCTATCGTCTCCGATCGAGATGCTCGTTTCACTTCCCGGCTTTGGAAGGGGTTGCAGGAGGCGTTCGGGACGCGGCTCCATCTGAGCACAGCCTTCCACCCTCAGACGGATGGTCAGACTGAGAGGACCATACAGACACTCGAGGACATGCTCCGTGCATGTGTTCTCGACTTTGGTCGCAGCTGGGAGGACCACCTACCCTTGGTGGAGTTCGCGTACAACAACAGCTACCACTCCACCATCGGGATGGCACCATACGAGGCGTTGTACGGCAGACCCTGCAGATCACCGTTGTGCTGGACAGACCCTGGGGAGTCAGCACTTGTGGGACCAGAGATGGTCCGAGCCACGACAGAGAAGGTCCAGATCATTCAGGAGAGGATGAGGACAGCTCAGAGCCGACAGAAGTCATATGCTGACAGGAGGCGGAGGCCACTGGAGTTCGAGGATGGCGACCACGTCTTTTTGCGTGTCTCCCCTCGACGTGGTTTACGGAGATTTGGCCGAGGCGGCAAGTTGTCTCCACGCTTTATCGGGCCTTTCCAGGTCCTCAGCAGGATAGGAGAGGTGGCTTATCGCCTGGATCTACCACCTCAGTTGCACCGGGTGCACGACGTCTTCCACGTGTCTCAGCTGAGGAGATACGTGCACGACCCGACGCACATCATCGACTTTGGGGAGCTGGACGTGGATGATGGGGCGACTTTTGCGGAGGTCCTAGAGGAGAACGAGGATCGACAGGAGCGGGTCTTACGTGGGCGGTCGATTCCTCTTGTGCGCGTCAGATGGCAGCACGGGAACCTCCAGGAGAGCACTTGGGAGCGGGAGGCTCAGATGCGTGCTCAGTACCCCCATTTGTTCCCCTAGTTTTTGATGTATCTTTACGGGGACGTAAAGCCCTGAGGTGTGAGTAATGTAAAGACCCGCAAATTTCAAGGAAATTTTTTTCTTAATTTTCTTTGGAATTTTACAAGAGCGCAGCTTCAGACGGAACCTGATTCCGAGGCCCGGTGTGCCCGGAATCAATTTCCGAAGTTTGGCTCGGGTACGTTCAGTGAACGGACGAGCGGGTTTTTCTATCTTTCGAACCGGTGCCCGGAATCGAATTCGGAGGGCACCGATGAAATTGCAGCGCTGGTATTTTCTTAGAAACGCCTCTTCCGGAGTTGCGTTTGCTCAGACGTGGTTTTTAAATTTCAGGGCTTTAAGTCAGAAATAAAATAAATTTGTGCGACAACTTTATTTTATTTCACTTAAGCTGCTTGGAAGCCACTTGAATCCACTTAAAGGCAGCTTGATCTGAGTTGAACTGGATAGGATGCTATCCAGAAATATCCTACCCCCTTGGTAGGATATTTGTGAGGTGGGGCCCGCACGAGCCCCGCCGTTTCTTTCGCTAAGTAACGCACCCGCGAAAACCCGTCAAAGTAACTGAAAAGTCAACCGACGCGTTTTCTTAAATTCTTAACAGACCATTTAATGGAGCGGTTTATTTCGTGAATTAAATGGGCTGTTTCGCTCATTGAATTAATTCAACGAACTGATGGGTCGTTACTTACGCTTTTGCGTTTGTTGGCATGTTTATAAAATAAGACCAACCTAAAAATCCTTTGAAAGGATTTGAGAGGATCTTTGTTTCTTCATCTCCCCTCCTCGCGAAGAACGCGAAGAACGCGAAGAACGCGAAGAACGCGAAGAACGCCGGCGACCGGAATTCGACGACGCACACCGTGATCTGCGACGTCGACGAGCTCTACCCGCGACGTTCTTCGGCGACACCTCTTCTTCCGCGGCCGATCCTCGTTCGGCAATTAAGGTGAGAAACGAATCGTTTATTTCTCCCTTTTTTTTTAATTTCAATGAAAACGGATTTAATTAATTAAATCTGTTTGATCTTGATCCGGAGATTGGCGATGCGACGCCGGATACCGCGACGACGCGACGATCCCCCTTCTTCCGCGACGAGCAATTCCGCGACGACCTCTCGTCCGACGACGACGACAAGGTAGGGGTTGTTGGAATTTTGTCTTTCCCGTGTTTATTCTTTTTAAAATAAAGAACCTGATCTCCGAACAATTTTAATTTAATTAAAATTGTTGTTGATTATTTTTCTTTTCCTCCCGTTGTTTATGACTAACGCGGAGGGTGCGGGTCTAACGAATAAGACCCGGCAACCCTCCGCCGATCTTTTGTTGTGCAGATTTGGCGGACGACGACAAACCGTGCGGCAAAGGCGATCCGTTGATCCCGCAGTGATGATCGGCCCCCGGGAGGAGCAACGGCGCAGACGGGAGGCAAAACGGGCCACCGGAGCAACTCCGGTGGCCCTCGGAAGACGGCGGCGGCGGCCGGTTCCGCGGCCGCGCGGAACCGGCGAGGGACGCGGCGGCCCGGCCGCGTCCGCGTGACAGGCGGCCCCCCGCGGGGCCACGTTTTCCTCCAAGCCGCGGGTCAAACCCGCGGCGGTTGCTTCGGCCGCTCGGCCGAAGCCGAGCCGGCCGGTCCGGTCGGCCAGGCCGCGCCCAGGCAGGACCGGACCCGGCCTGGCTGGGTCGGGCCGGGTCGGGTCGACCCGGTTCGGCCAGCCCAGGGGGGGTTCGGGCCGGGTCGCCCCGGGCCTAGAACCCCCGTTTTCGGGCCCTCTTCGGTCTTTTGCCCATATCTTGGGCCTGAGACCTCCGATTGACGAACCGTCAGCGGCTACGCGATCCTTGGATCGATACGGTCGTTTCGGTATATTACACTCAAGGTTTCGGAAGACTGTGGGTTCGGCCGGGTTGGTTCGTACACAAAACCAACCGGGCGCTCAGAGCGGAAACGCTCATAACTTGAGCTGCGGAAGTCCGAACGACGTACCGTCAGCTGTGGTAGTTTCCTCTAAGTGAGACGGAACTTTTGGAATACTCCGCCCAAGGATCGGATACATGCGGAGTACGGCCGGGTTGGTTTTGCCCTAAAAACCAACCGGGCCCCTGGGACGAAAATGCCAATAACTCTCAGACCGGGCGTCCGATTGACGCGCCGTCTGTTGCGTTGAGATCCTGTTGTCGATACGGAACTTTTGGATACATCAATTTCGGACTACGTGTCAGTTTATGTATCAGCCTCTCGGCTCGTGGAGCGGACCCTGCTAAACGAGCTCGCTATATGCGAGAACCCTAGCGCTGGCTGTGACTTCGACGACAGAGCAGAGATCCTCCGTGGACTGCGACGACGGCAGAACAGAGATCCTCCGTGGACTGCGACGACGGCAGAGCAGAGATCCTCAGTGGACTGCGACGACGGCAGAGCAGAGATCCTTCATGGACTGCGGTGACGACTGTGCAGAGATCCTCAGTGGACTGCGTCGACTACTGCACTCAGCGATCCTACGTGGATCAGTGCTACAGGTTCTGTGTGAGCCCGATCCTATGTGGGTCCTTACTACCGGTTCTGTGTGAGCCACTGCCTACAGGTTCTGTGTGAGCCCGATCCTACGTGGGTCTTTTGCGGGGGTTAGTACCTATCGATCCTTCGTGGGTCCGACGACTTAGATGGATCAGTGATCATCTTTGACGTCATCTGAAAAAGTATACCTGGTTGAGCTGAATCTTATGTTACTCTCCTTTGTGGATTGTGTTGAACTATCCTATGTGGATTTACTGTTTACTCTCCTTGTGGATTTGAGTCTTGCTTTCCATTGTGGATTGAGTTGTTCTTGAGCTCGTGAGCAGAGCTAGAAGTGGGGACTTAGGTATATGTATGGGCATATACCTAAGTCGAGTCAGATGTTACTTCGTGATTGCATCTTTCTTTGTGCTATATCCTTTGTGGATTTCGGGAGACCTTCGGGGGTCTCGGGGTCCTTACTGAGTAGCTTATACTCACCCCTGCACGGGCTATGCCCGCACCTTGTTGTGTTGGATGCAGATGACGGACAACGCTGATCTCGGTTGGGGCGTGGAGCAGGACGGTACCTGGAGGTGGACCACTGGGCGGGACATGCTCGGAGCGGACGTGGGACCAGAGGAGCCTGGAGGCTATCTGTACCCACCCTTCAGGTGGGATTGCCAGTGGACGACGCGAGGCCGCCGCCTTTTTCTTAAGTTGCTGTTCTTTACCTTTTCAGTTGTACTTTACAATTGGGCTTGTATTTCCGGCCCCCTTTACTTTTCTGCACTTTGTAGTTACTTTCCGCTTGCTGACTCTGTGGTGGTTGTTACTCATAAAGGCAATGCCTTCCCGGTTTACCGGGATTTTACGCCTTGGTGCTAGTCGCCAGCCCCTGGCCTATGGAAGGCGGGCTTGGGGTAGTCACGGCATAGGCCCCGAGGTCGGGTCGTGACATGATTAATATGTCCTAAATTTTCAGTGATACCAAATATAATATAAGTAATTTTATTAATAAATTATGTTAAAATGGATGTATTTAAATCTTTAAAAAAAATTAATTAATTATTGGGGATGAATATGATCAACTGATTAATAATTAATTGAAAATAAAAATATTTGTGTCATATGGTAATATATTTAATGGAACATTATGTAGGTTTAATAGATAATTTTCTTATTTTTGTCAAAAATTAAATCAAAAAAAGAATAATCCAAAATTATATATTATCAAGCGTTTTTAATCATAAATTTTTTCTTACATACAATATTTTCTATTTATATCATAGTATTGTGATTGTTATTTTATATAATATTGGCAATATTGTTACATTAATCTACCAACATCAAATACAAATTATTTAGAAATATCAATATATGTTACTGATGAATCAAAATTTTCCATAAGATAGAATTTTTAATTCTAACTGTATTAAAACAAATTCTAGATTCTATGTTTTGTTGACATATTTAATATGGTTATCTAGAAAAAAAACTAATCATATTTATTGTGATGAACACATCAGATAGTATTAGAATTTCATTCATCAATCAGATTATAGTGAGACAAAGAAAATCATATTGCAACTAAACATTAAAAAATGAGAGTCACAAATTTAATTTTTTTATAGATTATTTCTAAAATAATACATAATTTTTTTATTTTTCAATTAGATTTATAGATGTAAATGATTAATCGGTGCATTTTATCATAATGATGTTTCTAATAGATTATTTACCATTTAAATGCTTATATTATTTTATTATTTTAATTATTTTTCTATGAGTTTCCACATCCTATGTGTTAAATTTTAAAGTCATATTTTATAGTGTATTTTATGTGGTATATAAAATGATATAAATTATCTTTCAACTATAGAATATGGGATTTCAGGGAAATTGTATTATTAAATTAAATTTATGGAAATATAAGTTGATTGATCTATGAAACCATTTTATTTTAATAAAATTAACAAAATTCTCCACTTATAGGGTTATGGTTGATGAGATAATAATTATTGATTATTTTAAAAATATTTTACATCAAAATATTCTGGTTATCAAAATAAATATTTGTTTTTTCATGTTTTCCATAGAAAACATTGAATATTTCGAATTTATATATCTATGATCTAGAAAAAATTCCATTCAATTACCATAAATATATGTGATGGTTTTAATTATATTGGTAATGTACTTATAAAAATTTTATTTTAGTTGATAAATCTTCACCCTTACTAAAATATTTTTTTCATAATATGACACATTTTATAATATATTTGTAATTAAATATATATATATTAGTTTAGTATATTTCATTCACAAAATAATTATACAATTAATTAAATTTAGATTAGTTAATTTTCTAAAAATTATGATATTTGTTTTCAAAATATTAAATATATAAAAATTTTATTTAATCAATCGTGATAAATTTTGAACAATTTACATTTTTGGAGTGTTGGAAACTTGTTAAATATTTTTTACTATAATTTCTTCCACTATATTGGTCCATTATATATCTCTTATAAGATGTCAACAACATCTAATATGTATAAATCAAAAACAACTCCAGTTAGGAATTAATAATTAATTATCACTCTATTTATGATAAAAATGGAAAATTGAGTTATATTGTTTATTATTATGGTACTTTAGAATGTACATATTGACTATAGAGCAACTATTTCAATAGAATATGTGTAATAACATGGTACCAAAATCCTATTCACCAAGAGGATGGCATGTGTTTTCCAATGTGAGTGGATTTAACCCAAATGGATTATTTAATTTTTCAACGAATATGGGAGCCGTTTGTTACAGATAGAAATTTGTCACTACTGTAGAGAGAGTTACCTACTAAGATTCTTTGTTTACAGACTCCAATTATGTTATTGTAAGTTACCTCATATTCTTCATTATTTCTATTTTATATGAAATTCATATCTGTATTGATGATTATAATTTACATAACATAAATTTTGAGTCATCTAATGTTATATACAAGACTTGTGTATAGTTAGACATGATTTTTAGTCTAAAAACTAAATATGGAATGTAATAAAATTAATAATGATATTGCCAATATACTAAATTCATTTTTATGAATGTTATTTAATCAAACGTAGTAAATTTAAAACAACTTATATTTTTGGAAGGTTGGAAACTTATCGACTATTTTTAACTACAATTACCCCCACTATAGTTGTAGATTCTTTTTATATTATAGGATGAAAACAACATCTAATATGTATGCATCCGATAAAACTCCAATTATGAATTAATTATTATCTCTCACTCCCATTATTAATAATACGATAAATAAAGTTAAAATTTTTATTATTATGGTACTTGAGTATGTATATATGAACTATACATCAACTAATTCAATAGAATACATGTAATCACATGGTACACAACTCATATTCACCAAATAGGATCACTTGTTTTCCAATGTGGGTGGATTTAACCCAAATGGGATGCTTAATTGTACATTAAATGTGGGACCCATTTGTTATAGTTATGAATTTGTTACTAGTGTATAGTGAGTCACTTACCGAGATTCATTGTTTATAAAACCCCGTGAGATTGTTGAAATTTATCCTAGATGCATGTCTATTTAGATTTTACATTACTTACATATCCACATTGATTTTTTAATGTACATTTGATAAATTTTGATCCATATAATCTTATATACATGTCTTGTGTGCTGTTAGACAAGGTTTTTCGGTATGAAAACTCAATATGGCATGTAATCAAGTTAATACACATATTATCAATATACTAAAGGAATTTTTGTGAACCAAATTCATATTATGTGATTTGTTTACTTATCATATACAATATCCACGATATCATACGATATATAGATACAATGAAATAGAGTGCTATATACTATATAGTTTGTAAACTTATTATGGTTCATATTCCATTCTCGATCACATCACGTATTCTCACATATGAAATTTCAACCACATTATATAAAAAAATTATATTGATATCCATTTCATAAAATATCAATGATTATTAGGCCCACCACCCCAACTAACAATTTCCCACCATTCCATAGTTATGTTTTTATCTATATATATATATAATCCTACTACTTTCATGGGGGAATACAAATCCTTTGGAGAATAAAATACTCACCACTTGTTTGTTAACTTTTAAACCTCCAATCATTAATTTTATCTGTTAAACAAAAAACCATAAGTATATCAAAAATGATAATTTAAATTGGATAATTGAAGATTTATGGTATTTCAGATTTTTCAACCACCTACATCTAAGTTTACAACAATGTTAATTGATTTATGAAATATAAAATGTTTGAAAAAATTATTTTCTATCAAATACTAATTATATTATTATGATCATCACAATTATTGATTATCATTAAAACCCATTAATCTTATTATGATAAAAATCCATCATTTCCTAAAATGAACATGGTTATACATATACATGACATTAGATCTACCCATGACAAGGGTGGAAAGGAATTCATAATCCCCTTGAGTTGGTGAAAAGCACTCAGGGATAATTAATAACTAGTGGGAAAAATTTCTATAACATGGAAACCATAAATTAATATAAAATGACTATTATTAATGAAAAGTAGGATTCCAAAAATGATTCAGATTGCAAAAGAGAAATATTACAAATAATATACAAGTTCCAATAAAAATAGTTGTACAAAATTATATAATATATATGAAAACACAAATATATGTGATATATGGTTATCATCAATCCATGTCTCTGAGAAAATCCAAATACACACTATCATGCGTACCAATTATGATGATGTGATGCCCTTCCATTTTCATCTTCAGATAAGGAAAGACATATATACTCTTAATGTTATATTTATGGTGTGAGAGAAACAATCTTATTAGGATCTGAAATAGTGTTTTATATGTATAATATAATAATAAATAAACAAAATTCTCATATAATAAAAATAATGGGGTAAAATTCTGTTTTTTTTTCATTATTAATGAAATACATGTAATTCACCACTTACGTAATATATGATAAAACATCAACAAGTAAACCAAACTTTATTGAATAATCATTTACCCTAAACCAAATGGGAGAATAATGGATAATGATTTCTTGGTAAAATATATTTTCATAGATTGTATCCAAATATAATTGATAACAAATGAAATTGTGTATATAAATCCTTAAAAATGGATTTAGGAATTCGAGACAAACCCATATGGTGAATCACATGTAATATCATAGATTAGTTAAAGTTATATTAAAAATCGAATTTAGGTAGATCTAAATTATTATATAGCGATTCTATAAAACTTATACCATGTAAATGTTTCCATGAATCATGTGTTCCATATTTAGTTAAAGGGGCACTATTTCTTCACATAAATCATTCAAGGGATTCATACATATCAATAATAAATATTCAATAAAACAAAAAAAAATACATTTGAAATTATTTTCACAATAATTCATAAATTGGAAAATTCAATTAAAAAATTTATTGAAAAATATTGCTATCCCATAATTTTAAATCATATCATAAACCAACATATAATTTCATCTATGATTATAATGTATTTATTTGATATAAAAAATCATTATCATGAAACCTACCACTTTATGCACTTTTATTTTTTTACATCTTAACATGATCACGAAATCATGGGAAACAAGGGATCCCCTACTCTGAACATAATGGAAAAGGGAAATGGTACATACATAGAGAAGAAATAGAAACCATTCAAGTAGCTTAGATGTTGGAAGGTCATATATAACTAAACCTAAATTTATCTATAAATGTATCTTTTAAGAAATTATATCCATTAGGGGCATCTGGAGAAGATGAAATGTCATGTATGATACAATAACCCTAATTTAATAATATTATTCACTATCATAAATGGGTCTAACTATCACGACCCATCCACTGGGGCCCGTGTCGTAACTACCCCAAGCCCTCCTTCCATAGGCCAGGGGCTAGAAACTAGAACCAAAGGCGTAAATCCCTATAACTGGGAAGGAATTGACTTTATATAATGTAATCAAATACAACCAGAGTACATATAGAGGAAAACGCTAAGTAAAAACTCTATAACAAAAGATGTTATGGAAATAAATGGGGCCAGAAATACAAGCGCAATAGTATGGTACAAGGAAAAGGAAAAATAGTTTCAACTAAAAAGGGACACACAGCTGTAAGGTATCTAGAATCTCATGGATCATCCACCACTTTTCTTACCTGAATGGTAGGTACATATAGCCTCCTCAGTGCTCCACGTCCATCCATCTCCTCTGGTTACCGTCTCGTCTTGAGGTCCACCTACGAGTACTGTCTAGTACTCGCACACTCTATCCCGGTAAGCGTTGTCCATCGTCAGCATCCAACACAACGAGGTGCGGGCATAAACCATGCAGGGGTGAGTATAACGATACACAATAGGGACACTAAGACCCTCAAAGTCTCAAAAAATCCATAAAGTATAAACCACAATGTATGAAATCAACAGATAACCCTTTCTTAGGTATATTCCCATACATATACCTAAGTTATTAGGTAACCAATCTCAATCATGAGGAAAACACAAAGGTCATTGACTCAGCTCAAATCATGATTTTCATTATCGAATCCATAGATGATAGAGAACTCCTCTATCGTGTAAAGTGGGAATATCGTGACACTGAGGCGCTTATCAATAACCTTGGACTGCTGAGATACACCTCTTGTCGAGTACCTCGGGTCTACTGTCAACTACCAGGCGCTCCGTCCACTGTGGGTCTGCCGCCAAATAATGGGTGCTCCCCCTATAGCCTACATAGGTACACCACCTTCGAAGTAACATGGATCTGCTACCAACTATCTGGTGCTCTGTCCGCCATGGGTCTACCGCCAAATACCGGGCGCTCCCCACTGGTCTAGTCGAGTCTCTCCGAGTCGAATCAGTCAAGCGGTCGTCAGGTCTACAGCTACTTGGTCTCTGCACTCTGTCTGCTCGTCACCGGAAGGATCCACTCCATGAGCAACTAGTCGATACTCTATGTTTCAAAACTTCTCACAAGGTGGTATCTCAATGGTCTGTCTTTTCAGTGGGATCTCAAAGGAATAGATGGCACATCAATCGGACACTCAGTCAGTGAGTTATTAGGCTTTTAGTCCTGGGGGCCCGATTGGTTTTGTGTAAGATCCAACCTTCCAGTATCTCAAATATACCTCAAACATTCTTGGGGTATTCTCAAAGGGATGGCTTTCTTCCAGGAGTATCATCACCGCTGATAGTTCGTCAAACAGACACATGTAGCCCGAGATATGGGCGAATAAGTGTTTTCGGTTCTGACGGGTCTGGGTCCTGTCTGACCCTGTCGGACCAACTCGACATAACCCGGGTCTGGACCAGGGTCCGACCCAGTCTGTGGGTCCAAAGTGGTCTTAAGGGGTGGCCCGACCAAAAGAAATGGCCTAACCCGGTTGTCTAGATGTGTGCCCCGTCCCGGCTGGCCATGTGGTGCGTCACGTCTGGCCGTGTGGCCCGGCCCAGCTGGCTGTGTGGCCCGGCCCAGCTAGCCTTGTGGCGCCCGGCTTGCCCAGGTGGCCAGTTGGCCGCATAAAGGGGTGTGTTACACCCATCCCGGGCACCCTAAACATCTTTATCAATGGTGTTGATCCCCTGTTCTCCCATCGTAGCCTGCCCTGGTCAATGTCCTTCACCATCGGCGAGGCGCGACAGCGCTGTGACCCTCTGTCGCGACGAGCGTTAGCCACGACCTCTTGTTGCCCTCCGCTCGACGCGATGGCTCCATGCGCCTCATCCGCGGCCCGATGGGCTGAAAATATCCTTTCTTCTATGGTGAAAGGTGGTCATGGGTCTTTCTGGTGAACATGTGGTCTTACCCTGTCGGTTTCCTCGCGGTCGGCCCGACGCCGGCCCCCTGGTCCACTTCCGTCGTCAATAACATACAAGGTCAAAAAGAGGGAGGGTCAGTCGTGTTGGTGCAGTCTGAACCCCCCAGGTTATGTTCATCACATTTGGCATAACATAAACCAAAATATTAAATGACGTAAAATTAAAACAAGGAAACTCAAACCCCTACCTCGATTGTCGCTCGTTGACGAAGTCGCGGGAAGCGGACGTCGTTCCATTGACGTCGGGTCAAAGATGAAGAAGTCGAGGTGGATGGATTTGGGAAATAAGAGTCGAGATGACATTTTCAGCGTTCTTCATGGGCAACAATGTTTCTTCTACTTGATCAAGATGAAGAGGGAGAAGACAGTTCTCATCATACTTCATTGGTGACGGGCGTTCATCACATTCTTCATTGAGAGAATGAAGTCCTCTCAATTCTCCCAAAGGATCTTCCGATACTTAATTCTCCCAACGTGGATTATTCCAAACCCCATAATAATGATACATCACATATTATAATGTTGTCATAATGAATTCAAATAATTCAAAATGATTCCAAATTAATTAAGTTACCTTACTTAATTAAATTGGTGGAGTTGGCTCATTAAATGAAGGGGGAAGGTGAAGAGTTTCACTAATTTAATTGGGGGTTTAGAAGATATTTAAAGTTCATGTGGGACCCAACAAATAATCATCCCAAGGGTGGTTATGTGATGGTGTTCCCCACCTCCATAACCTCTCATGGGAGGTTATGGTGTGGTGGTCCCCACCACAAACCTCCTCTTAGATCTTATAACCACCAAGAAATAAAAAATAAGCTATCACCTTATTTTTATTTAACATTATTAAAGAACCCTAAATACTATCTTCCACTCTCGATAAAACACAACTGTGGTGAAGGTCTCACTATGAAATTGTTGATGTTGTGAGTTCAATGGTGCCCTTATATTTCGATTCTGAGCACTGGTTCAGAATTTATAAATTCCCGCTCACACTTTTATTTAACATACCTAAAAATCAGAAATTGATTCCGAGAACACCAGGCCTCGAATCAAGCGCTGTCAGATACATCAGACTCGTAAAATTCAAATTTATTTAAAAATAATAAAAAAAATTCCATGGGATTCTCAGGTCTTTAAACTAACACACCCTAATGATCATACTGTCCATTTTACATCAATTAAATATTAAATATTTATCACAATTACATGGTTATACCCACCATGTCCATCGTTTTATTAGCCTCACAACTCAGAGTAGAACAAAAAATTCATCGTGTTACAAACCAAGCTATTTTGGACACACCATGGCATTGTGATTCCATTCATGTAACGAACCTTCCCTTGGTATACTAGACCTATTGCCTTACATTATTACATTGGCATAGATAAAAGATTAAAAACACAATTTACCGAAGACTTTATATGTGTTAGAAAAAAATATAACATTCATGATAACCATATTAAACTAGGAAAAATTATAATGAATAACTAATGTAAATTATCATTCTCATTGATCCTAAATTCAAAGATTTAATCTTCATATTATGGGTATTTCAAAAAAAAACTATGTGTGAGAATAAATGACCAGCAAGGGTAAAGAACATGGATGATATCAAGATTCAAAAAAATTATTCAATAACAAATTTTATATATCTTAAAATTAAATCCACATAAATAGTTGGATATTTAATAAACAAATATAGATAGGACAATTACATACCACATTAACTTTATTCATTAAAAAAGTAATGATATTATTCTGTAGATATGTTCATGTAAAAATATTCTAATTTAAAATAATAAAAACTGATTTGTCAATTAATTAATTTTTTATATATTAGAGTAAATGTTTAACACAAACATGGATCATTTAACTTCTTCAACATACATAAAAATGTTTAAAACATACTAGTTAGAAACCCATATGATTGTGAAAAATACTACACCACATGTGACAAACAATTAATCAATGATTTTACTATAAAACTTCAATAACCCATGTAAATACAGTACACCACATTCCAAATATGTCAAATAATATTTTTAACAAATAATCCTTGTCCTATATCAATGATCAATGTCCTTTAAAGGACACATATTTACCAATATTTCTGAAGGCGAAAAAAACCATTCAACATAAATACCATGAGAAAAATTTATATATTGTTTTTGAAATAACCATATAAAAACTAAAGTATTTTTATATTTAAGATAAATGTAATTTTCAATGGAAATTGATAATAATAATGTTATTTTTCAAGATAATGTTAAAAATAACAAAAACACAGAAACATTGAACAATAATTTTTGCATTTGATAATTTCCATGTAACATCTATGTGAGAGTGATAATTAAATATAAAAAACAAAATATCAAAAATAGTAATTTATTACTGATTTTACATGTGAAATGTAAATTATATACCCAACGTAAACATGAATCAGTGTATAATATCATATAAGTCTCAATGAAAAGTATATTGAGATAAAATATCATACAATACAATTCATATTTGATAAATTCTTATTAACCTCATACACGAGGGTTTTAATAATTTTAATAATATAACATATAATGATTATATTATTTAAAAATTCATATATTATTCTGTTATAAAATAAAATTTCAAAATTTTAATAATCATTCATTATTTTAAATACTTCGTGTGTTAAATCCAATATTTTTCAAGTTTGTTTTGATTAGTTATTTCAATGTACATCATACATAATTACATAATAAATATCCTAATTTGTGTTATTTATGATTCAATTATCATATAAATTCATTATATATTTATTTAAATAAATGAATAATTTTTTTATATTAAATGGAATTCAGTGTTCGTGGAGGCGGTGAGTCGTATGTTAACTTGAAGGTTTATTTCATTTTCATAACATATTAATGAAATAAATGTTTCTGTTATATATTTATATTATCATGATATTATCCACGTTGTTTAATATACATGGAATATTATTTATCAACATTCTTAATAAATTAAATGTAAATTGTTAATGAATCACATTGAATCTTGATGTTATAACCACTCATATATACAACGACATTGATTTATTCCCAAAAGTTAAATAGTGTGATGGAATGCATTAAAAAGATAATTCATAATAATTAATACATAATAATTAATCTAAATTTATTATATAAAATTTATTTCTATAGTTACTCTAATCCTTTGATAGTAGTAATGAAAAAGCGAAAAACATTGGTTCGATATGAAGAATATGTCGTACTCACAAACGATGATTTCATAACCCATTTTATGGATGTTTTTTAATTTTATGTTGAAACATTTACATAAAAAATATTATCATAATTATGATACATATTTAATTATATATTCACTATATAATAAAAATTTATATTGGGGAGCAGTAATTAAAATAAAAACCCTTTTAGAAAAATACTGCCTATTGTTTGGGTATCGAACATTGTTTTTCACAAATTCCACCATATGTTTTATTTATATATATTGGATTTATTATAGGATGAGTGTATAAATTTTTTAATGATAATTGGGAAGTAAATGGATGTTCCAATGTTGTTTGAATTTGTTAATAGAGGAGGAGTGGTGGTGGAATAATATAAGTTGTGTGAGTGACAAGCCTGTAAAAGATTGAAATAGTGAATTCCACCAACATTTCATTGATATTACGTGGCTAAAATATTAGAAATAACTACTTAATAATATTAATAATTTCAATATATGTCAATTAAATTCATTTGTAACGTATTCTAGCTCATTTTCAACATATGAGTAATGTTTCATCCGTCATTAAACATATTTTTCTCTTAATCACTTTGGATAATTTTACATTCATTATCCAATAATTTTTGTAAAAAATAATGTTGATATCATTATAGTTTATAAATTTTTATGATTTAAAATTTATAATCTACATTAAAAAATTTAAATCACAAAAATTTGAATAATGTTTAGTCAATTGATAAACATGTTTTTCTCTTAATCATTGTAAATAAGATTCATTTCATTAACAAATAATATTGGTAAAAAATAATATTCAAATAATTATAGATTACTAATTATCATTAATAATAATTTTTAATCCATTTTTTAATTTAAAATCACTAAATTAGAATATATTAATTTAAAATTAACCCCACAAAAGGATGAAAAATCATGTTTTTAATGATAAAAATTTAAAAAAAAATAGGTTTTTTTTTCTAAAATCAATATGAAAAATAATAAAATTCCTTAAATTGTTTTAATAGTATAAAATTAATCTATTTTTATGTTTAAATAAGTTAAAAATAAAATTTAACATTATGAATTATTTTCACAAAAAATTACTTTTCAGTTTATATTATTTATTATTCACTGTAAATAAAAATATTAAAAATTTCATAAAAATTAAAAAAAAATCACCATAATATATTTTTTATATTAACCATTCCAAAATAATGTGTATTATTTCGAATAAAATTTATAAAGTTGTAAAAATTGGTTTTAAAACTAGTTTTCGCTTAAATGGAGGCAAACTATCTTTTGCAATATACATCATTTTATACATAAATTTATATTTGATCATATTAGATTCTAAAAATATATACTAAATTAATGTAATATATTTTCATTAATTTAATAAATAGAATTAAAAATACTAATTACTTATGTATTTCTTTTTACAATTCATTTGTTTGATAAAAACGATATTCATAAATATATTTTCATTATATCAAATTAGTTTTTATATTGACTTTTAATAAATTATTAACATATGATTTCATCATTAAATTTTGAATAATTTATTTTTCATATTAATAATAATAAATTTGAAGGATAATATAAAAAATATTATGTTAATTAATAATATGTAATTTATATATCACCTTTCAAATGACATAATGAATCCAATGGTTTTTTTCTCACATGTATAACATTATTACTTGGTACTGTGTGCATAAAATATATAAAAAATACTAAACATATTTTTAATAGAAGATATTGTTTTTTATTGGGGTGTTACATTCGTCCGAAATTAAAAATATTATTTAAAGTTTCATTGTTATTACATTATAAAAAGATAAGGGTAATTATTTTTTATAAAATACTCTAGTTCCCATGTTGCTTCATAAATTTTGTGATTCTTCCAATGTACCTTTAATAGAATATTAATATTATTCGAAAATATATTCTCCTTAGTATAATGAATCTGGATGGTTTCTTCAGAGTGTAATAGATCTGGTTCCAAATGTATTTATACTGAGGTAATGATATCAATTTGGTTCCGCATGAGCATTTCTAGGTAAGATATATAGTTTTCTTTAGGTAATTTTAAGAGGATTGGAGGAAAGGAAAAATTATATGAAACAACTCTAATTCATTAAAGAAATTTAAATTGTATATTGTTTTACGTTCTTTTCTTCACGTTCTTATTAAATTATATAACATTATTATGTGGAGATACGTTCATGAGAACATGATTAACCACATGTAATTCAAAATCGTTCTTCCAATTATTTACATTACTCTTTTTCCTTATTTGAGATTATATAATGGTTGACAAAATATCCTTTACCTTTACTGTTTTCACTTCATATATTCCCTACATGTTTCATTAACCAACTTCATCCCAACATGATTGACTACAATATCATCTTCTATAATATTCCATATAAAAATCATATTAATACATTAATGGGACCTATTTTTACAAAAAAAAACTCTAGAAATGGTAAATAATGATCCCATATACCTTGAAAGTGGAGTTATAAGGTCCAAATCATGTCTTACAAAATATTAATTATTATCTTAGACAATTTATCATTTTTATATTTGTACTCAGTATTGAAATTAATCTTATTATCAATATCAGTTTGAATAAATTAATATAATTTTTACATAAAATGATGATATGGATCAGAAAAAATTGAAATAGGTCTTACATATTTTCATAAAAATTCTAGAATATATATCCATATGATGTTCTAAAATGGTAAATCATATCTTATACAGATTAAATGTGTGTATGTGGATAAGATATCATCAATAACCCATAATGGAAAATTCTTTCTAAGAATTTTTGGTAGCCTCATGACAATATCTATAGTAATGGAATCCATTGTCCACATATGAATTGGAATATGAATCATGACTCCTCCATGAATCTACCTCGTATCATTCACTTTTAAAAAAATATAATTATTGAAATATAATTAAAAAATTTACACTTCGGTTTTTTGAAAAAAAAATCATTCAATTCACTATGCATGATAATTCTTACAATGTATTGAGGAATTTCATCTTTGAGCATAATCCAATGATTCCCTATTTCAATATAATGAATATTGAAAAATAATATTTCTATAAATATTATAACAAAATGCATGAAAATTAATTTTTCTATTTTCCTATCTTTCAAAGATTAAATTTTCTCCTAAAATAATTCATCATCAGATATATAAACATTTATAACATATAAATATTAGCTGGATTCATTAAATTGAAATAATATTGATGTATTAACATTAATAGGTACTATAGTATATATATTTATTAGATAAAGAGACATAGGATCTTTATCAATAAAAATTTTTCTCATAATTATATTATCCTTCACAATCAATGAACATGCTGCCAAATTTAATTTTTAGGGTTGATAGTCTATTGAGTATTCATAATCTTGGAGTTTCTTGAAAAACCTCTTTTGCCTCATATCGATCTCTTTATAATAATTTTTTTAGGAATTTTATGAACCATGTATATATCACATATTTCAACATATATATTATTTTCCATATCATCAAAGAGAATATTACACCTACCAACTCAAGATATTGGGTTGGATGGTTATATTCACGAGACATGAATTGCGTTTAACCATATTCAATAACATTATCTGTTTTCATTATGACCCATCCATGTCCCCTAATTGATATATGTATATATATATATCTAAATATCTAAACAATCAAATGGAATATTTAAAATCCATGAATGGCTAATTCCATATTTAGTTGATCGAAAAAATTATTAATATTTATTTTTTAAACAATCACAATGTATTTAATTGTATGAATGGTTAATGGGTTAACTAATAAAGAATAAATTTGAATGAATCTATAATAGTTACTATAAAATAATAATTAAATAACATTCCTATGTTAGGTTCATTACCGTAGTAAATTATTTGAATATCTTATTCATTGAAGGATATAGTGAGATTATATATTTTGAGAAAAAATTGCAAAAATAGAAACATAATAAAGAAATAAATAATTATAAATAAATAGATAAAATAAATATTTCCTGATAATATTCATAATAATGATCCAAATATAATTCCCATGATCCTCCTAGAAATTAAAAATCACTGAAACAATATTTTTGAATACACAATGTCCATCATCAAGATATTTATTTAATACATTGTTCATTATATCCATAATAATTAATGGTGCACTATTAAATCCAAATTTCATTACTATATAATCATATTGTACAAACATTATAAAAAATATTTCATATAAATTTATTCAATCACAAATTTTAAATGGTGATACCTAGAAAAAATATCAATATTAATAAATATTGCGTACAATGATGTTTATTGAATAAGTCATTAATGTGAGGAATATGATAACTTATGTTTTTTGTAAATAAATTTATTTTAATATAAAAAATGAACAACCACTTAGATCTATCATTAATCATAACAAATAGAGTATGTAATATTCATGAAAAACACTAGGTAAAACAAAATACTATATTAACCAACTCCTCTAGTTTTTTCTATAACTTCACAAGGACAATAATAGAAATTATGTAGGGATTTTTAATATTGTTCTCGAATAATGTGTTATATCAATGGAAATATCATTTTCATATATTATAAGGATTCTAATAAATTCATATGGAAATGTATTATTATATTCATATACAATAGGTACATACTTATTTTTATTATAACATTCTTTATTCATATATATTTTTTCTATTCATCCCCCTAGAGTTTCAATTGGTATATGTATTGGGTGTCCATTTAGATATGAATAATATGAAGATGTATCTTCTATAATGATAATTAATTCAACATATTCACCCAAATATTTTATTTCCTTTTATATAAAAACTATTTTTCATTATATTTTTAATCCACATCATACCAAGTATTATATCAAGGTAGTCCATAGGTATGAAAACAAGGTCATCAAATAAATCAAGTTTTGGGTCAAAATGTTGAATTCTTGAAAAATAATTATTGTAATGAGACACACGATTTCTGTATTGACTAATAGATCTCTTATTAATTCAGAAGGTAAATGTAATTTTTTATGAGGATATGATAGATATATAATCACAAAATTATCTATAAATAAATAAATCATTGTATAATATTTGTTATTGTATTAATTTGACTACCACCACATTATTGGGTAATTAAAGATCAGATTTTGAAATAAAATAATCATAGATATCTCCCATTTTCTTATTCATTGGTAGATTCCCTTGAAATTATAGAATTCAAATTCAAAGTTCCCCATCTCTTTGTAGGGGTATCTTGGAATAACAAAATTTTCATTCTTCAACATACATTCCTTTACCTGATGAACTATTTGTCCATACATATAAATATCTCTCATACTATTTTATATTTTTTGAGGCCACAGCCTTCCATGGTTCTCACATGGTAGGAATTTCATCACCATCTTATTCTGGAAAAAAAAATTATAATATTTATTATTGTTCAGAAGACCTCTTATTCTATTTGATTCTCTTGAATATGTAAAATATAGACAATTATTCCCATTTTTTATGTAACACTATACAATTTCATCATACCATGAAAAATATTGTAAGGCCCTCTCCCTTTAAAGACATTGATTCAATACATAAATGAAATGATAAATCTTTCACTCTAGGTTGCATATGTATTGTAGGGTATACCTAGATAATCATGTAAATGATTATTCACAATAAATGGAAAATTATTATTCATCTTTTATTAAGATATTTAACATTATAATAATATCAATTTATTTTTATTAAGGGAAATATTTATTGAGTAATTTCAATTTAGTAATTTCAATAATATGAGTTATAATATTTTATCATATCTTGGATTATAGATTAATGGCCACCAATATGGAGAGTCACCATAGTGACAATAGAAAAAAAAATCCCTATACTTCTCACCACAACCAAAGGCTATTAATATCTTCTCCAAATATATAACCTATTTCACTTCTACAGTTTTTAGGCACACCAATAAGCTATGGTGGTTTCTATCAAATAATGTGATCCTACATAAGATAATATAAATTTGTAAAATGTTTCTCTATTTGGGAAAGGTTATTTTTCATAATCTGATTAGGCCTCCCAAATATATCAATAATTGTCTTCATTATTATTACAAATGTATTAGTTTCCTCGGTTGTAAAATATCTACATTATCCATGAGTATTGATACCATTAATAATTTCAAACATTGTTTCTTTAAAAAACATATACTGGATTAGATAAAATCTCTTTGAAATATAATATATAATCCTAATACTAGTAAAATATTTAACATAAACAAAAAAATATATTTATATCTTATATAATAATAATAAACATGGTTTCTTTGGGATGTTTTTATTTAAATATAAACAATTTATATCATAGGGATATGTTTTGTAATCAATGTTTATGTTATCATTATATGTATGGTTTCAATTTAATTGACTCTCATATAGACTATAATGACTCCACCCATTATATCCTAGAGACAATGACATATTTTATTACATTTTAATTTATAAATTATCCAAATACCAAAAGAACCAAATATTATAGAAGTATTTGTAATAGTAATTGCATACTAGATACAAATATTCCATTGGGGAAATTAAATAAATTATAACAAGAGTAATATCTCAAAAAAATTTAAACTCATTACAAGTATTCAACTTCTTATCCAATGGGAATTAAAAAATATAAAGATTATATACAATGATCAATAATGGTTAAAATATTTAAATATATCATCAATAAATAATCATTATAAATTAAGAAATTTAGATAACTTAACATTCATGAGAAATAAATATTTGGATAAGATATAATTAATATGTGGAGGAAAAATAACCAAAACATGGGAAATTTAAAAAAAACTTAAAATGAAATGAATCCATAGAAATTTAAATAGAGAAAATATTTAGATAAAAATAAGAACTGAATTATAAATTAGGTATATGGTTAAATATCGTATTAAATTTTTATATATTGTGTGGTACCTTTAATGTTAATATCTATCACAAGATGGTATAAAACTCGCTTTGGAGAAGTCCATATGAATTGTCTTACAGATTTATCTAATTACACTACCATTGGATCAAGGGGATAAAATGTTATGATCTCCAACCCATGTCAAAAGATTTAAAATAATTACATATATATATTATTTAATACATTAATGAGGATCCTTAAAAATATATATAGTGATTAATGGGTGAAAATAATTACAAAATGGATTTGTATTTTGGCCTCTATATTTTATAAAGTAAGTCTCTAGAAAAACATTTGCATTCAAAATGAAATAGTCCTTCTCATAAGGAAATTAAAAATGACCAATTTTTATAATGATCCACTTTGTACTATCTAACACAACTCGATACCAAATAAAATCATCACAAGGATAAAAAATACATAATTTAAACCATCCAATTGATAATAACCTCACCATAGAAGATTCTCCCCATAAAAATGATGAAGAAAAAATTTAATAATTTGAAATTAGAATCTTGCATCTCAAATGGAAAAAAACCATCCCTCATAAAATTTTGAAACCCATCACAAAAAACCATCGTAACTAATAACATTCAACTATTCCGTAAACACATAATCTATAAAGGTAAATATTTATCCTGAGATGAATAAAAAATTAATTAGAAATATAGTGAATCACAATGAAACAATTGATAAAATATCAAAACATAATGAATAACTTTAGATGGCTATACTTGAAAATACTACAAAGAATCAAATTTCACAATTATTCCATTATATTTCATTAAATGAATTGTAACATTATTATTTTAAAATTAGATCATTGATATTTCATAATTTCATAAATGAAATTTGATAAATAGTATAAAAATAATAATTATTCTTCCAAACTAATCTCAAAATTAACATAACAACTTCATTTTCAATTTATTTTAGAAAATATTCTTATTAATTTATAATTTGAAATTATATATTTTTAAATTTTCAGAAACCAATAATTTGAAACAATAATGAAGTTAAACATATTTAATTAATATTAAATATTATTGGGAAAAATTATGAAGGTCAACAATTGTGTACTCATACTCACCTTCAAATTCATCGGTGCAAGTACAAGGCATGGATGAAGATAAACAATTTCTAAAACAAGTTAACCAATGTAAGTATTTAATGGTACCTTTAGGCTTTGTAGAATGTTTTTTTTCTAATTTATTTATTCGTATATGTGACAGACATACTAGGTGATATGTTTTGTATTATGGGTTCATCTTTGTCTAATCATATAACTATGATATTATGTTATGTGATGAAAATTAATATGGATCCATCATCATTTCCATTGGGATAATCTTTGGGAATCCATATAACCATAAGATTAAAAACTATTTCTTTTGTATCTCATACATAAATATTCGACTTGAAGGGGTAGAACTTAACACCCATGGTAACTCAAAACAATAAAAATGAAAACAAGGGTTGGTTATCCACAGAAGTCATCAGAAATTACCTTGGTAGACCTCTCACACATGTGAACCATCATAACTAACCAATTACCATATACTACATCTTAGAGTCAAGATATCCCATGGAACCTATAAGGTTTCCATTACCACATCATTCACAAACAACCCACTTGTGTTGCTAAATATCAATAACATCCCTTATTTCGACACTTATCACTAATTATGAATCACATCCCAAGACATAATCATAATCACATTAAGACCACACTATCTATTATGGAAATCCTTACTGGAATTAGGATCAATATATGGTATCATTTTTATCTCACATCTATATTCACTATTTGGTCCTCACACACACAATATATAAATAATATACCAAGGGAATACCATCCATGGAACTCACCTCCCACCTTAAGAGCACGAGGAGGAGGAGGACGTGGCGACGGCGGTCATGGCAGCGATGGTGGAGGCGGCGGTAGTGGCAGTGGCGGAGGCAGCGGCGGCGGAAGAGGCGGCGGCGGTCGCGGAAGTGAGGGTGGAGGCGGCACAGGAAGAGGCAGCCATGGTATCGGGAGTAGGGGTGGAGGCGGCAGAGGCGGTGGAGAAGGAGGAGGACGAGGTTAATGAGGAGGATGAGGGGGAGGAAGGAGGAGGAAGGTGGAAGAAGGAGGAGGACGAGGTCGCGTGATGAGGGGCCTGGTTCAGCTTTCGAGAGAGCTTGACCACGTGAAATCGACGATGAACAGTTAGGGTTATTATATAAAAACTGACATAACCTTTATCAACGCTCGTTAAAAGCACTGATGAAACATTCATTTATTAGTTATTTTTTAGTGATGATAAAGAGCTACCTTTATCAGCGCTAAAAATGCCCTGATAAATGTTAACTGTTTTCAGCTCTTTTATATTGCACTGATAAAGGCATACCCCGTTATCAGTGCTTTCTCTTTAGCACTGATAAAGGGCAGCGCTGACCTTGCCCTGTTTTGTGGTAGTGGCATAGGCTACAATGATCCCCTTCCTAGGAGTATAGACTATTTCGAAGTCATATTCCTGGAGGAACTCAAGCCAATTTCATTGTCTCAGGATCAGGTCCTTCTGAGAGAAGATATACATGAGACTCTTATGATCATAGTACACTATAAAATGCTCTACCATCAAGTAATATCACCACATCTTCATGGCGAGGACCACTGCTTCTAAATCCAGGTAATGTGTAGCGTAGTTCTGCTCATGCAGTCTAAACTATCGATAACCATATATGATCAATGCTCGCTCCTACATCAAGAAACATCCAAATTTGGTCCCTGATGTGTCACAGTAGACCATATACCTTACTCCCTCATCTATAAGCATTGAAATGGGGGTACTAGTCAGTATCTACCACAGCTCCTAAAAACTCTGCTAGCATCATTCCGACCACACGAAGGTTTTCCCCTTCTTCGTCAAAGATGATAATGGGGATGCAACCCTGGAAAAATCTGGCACAAATATCAGGTTGTATCCATCCAAACCCAGGAAACATTGTATCTCTGTCACACTCCTGGGTGGATTCCTAGCATGTACCATCTCAATCATCACAAGATCCAATGCAACTCAGGCCTCTGAGATGATGTGTCCTAGACACTGGGCCTCTCAGAACCAAAATTGGCACTTTGAGAGCCTACCATAAAGCTAGTGCTATTAGAGTGTGTCCATTACTACAGGAAAGTCATAGGCATGATCCTCCTCAGTAGTGGAGTAGATTAGAATTTCATCAATTAATACTACTACAATGAAATAATTGTTTGGCTAAATGATATTCTTCATGAGTTCCATGAACACTACTAGACTGTTAGTTACACCTAATGGAATATCCATGACCACATAATGGTCATACCAATATTTGAAAGACATATTCTGCACATCCTCATCTCATACTATGAGATGGTGATAGCCTGATCTATGATCTATAATTATGAGCCATAGTTTTCCGTTCAACTTACCAAAGAGGTCCTCAATCCTTAGAAGTGTGTACATGTTCTTCATGGTCTCTTGGATCAGGAGTGGATAGCCAACACCATTTCTCAAGCTCCCATTTGCCTTCCTGGTGAACAAAATTAGAGATGCCCATGGAGAAACACTGGGCTGAAATAACCCCTTCCCCTGAATGTCCTCTAAATGTACATGCATCTCATGACGCACTATGTGAGCCATCCGATATGCTGGTGTGGATATTGGTGTTGTCCCGGGGTATACATCAATGTAAAAATCCAATTCTATGCGAGTAGGTATACTGAGAACATAATTAGGGAATACATCCTTGTCCTGGTCCACCACTACAAGATAACTCAAACTCACCACATCAACTATTTCGAGTGTATGGAAAACCACTGATGAGTGATCAGATGTACTCTCCTCCGGTTAATTCCATCTTGTGCTAAAAAGGCTCCCTTTTAACTGGTGAAGGTAAACCTAGTCTCATCCATGAAAACACACCACACATTGCACCTAATATAGCCAATATGTGCATGGACTGTAGATAATCAGTCCATACTCAGGACGACGTCTTAAGGCCTCGACACCGCTACAAAAAGATCTCTGCTGAAGATCTCACCTCCTAGAGTAATCTCGCACTATCGGATCCAGTGCATAATCATCGAATCCTCTCCACCAGGAGTCCCTAAATGTAAAGCTTCAGCCAACGGCTCCATTGGAATATTCGAGCTCCGAACTAGGTCAGCCCCAATAAAAGAAGGACTAGAACCTATGTTTATCAGTACTGCTTCTATGGTGGAGTACACATAGATTATTCCTCATATCATCTCCAGAGCGCCGTGAGTGTAGGCCTCATCAGTCTGGAGCTAACCTTTCCCTTTTCATCATACTCATAGGGTTCAGGGTAGAACTTCTATTGGTGGTGGAAGTAACATCTTGAATTGCCTCCAACCTCCTATTACATGACCATCTCCTCTACAATGTACGCCTGCTCCCTGAGGACCTCCTCGGTCGATCCTCTGTCTCTGCCTAGGAAGTCCTTCGACCATATTATGATAATCCGTATGGAGGGCCGAATAGTCATGAGCCATGTGACCATTCCCGCATAACGCATAACACTACCCACTCCTTGCTCTACTTTCTCTACCTCTAGTGCCATGCAGAACCTACCCTGAATTCTGCGGTCATCCACCTATAGGTTTAGACCTTTTGTACATCTGTGACATATGTCTGCTGCCAGCTGCGGAAGACTCCACTATGTGACGTCCGGTGGTGGGTCTCGATGCTGGTGACTGCTCAGCAAGGAAACCTTTCACTATGTGGGATCACTCTAACACACCTGTCTACGTCATGATGCTATGAGAAATCATTGAAGCCCTGATCTCTCACCTGAGTCACTTCTCAAAGTTATGTGCCCTAATGAATGGCTTCTTACACCATATAAGAGGAGTATCATGAGATTTCAGGGATCCTCTATTAGTACAGATCCCCAATCATGCTTCCATACTACATATAAAGATTCTCTTGTATGCACATTGAGCAAAGCATCATTGGAAAAAAATCTGCTCAAAATAGGCTCTCAAAGTTTTCCTAGAGAAGCATCACCTCATCGTGAGCCTGGAGCATCAAGCTCCACCATCTTCTTGCCACTTTTTGTAGAAGACTGATGGAAATGATCACCATGAAATTGGCTGGTGTCCCTACTAGTCAGAAGACTCCCATCATAGCCTCCTTCCAATCCTCAGATGCTTGTGTGTCCAACTGTCCCCTAAAAATGGGTGGCCTCTAGCTCTGGAACTTGTTGATTGTTCTCAAGCAGTGTTCACTCTGTGTTGGTGGGGTCGGTGTCATTAGTGGCCCAGTGGGTAATGGTACCTTTGGTGGCCCCGCTGGTGTCTCTACTGTAATACGTCCCTACTTCGAGGCCTCATCAATCTGGGGGCTATCAGTGCATACTATATCTGGAACTCAAGATGGCTGTCTACGTGGAGGCATCCTGAAAAGAACAGGTGCACCACGGTCAACAAGTTATTACTAGTGATCTGACTCAAAGATCATAGAATAAACTTTTAAAAACGGACATGTAATCAGTGCTTTCGTGCACTGAGTCAGAAATCAGAAGTCAGGGTCCTGGTGTATGGATACAGCGGTCGTCGCACCAACACTAGATTCCCTATACTAATAACCACACTCACTACAATTTAAAATATTTGCATTAAAAAAGATCAGATTCCTATGTTCTATGATAGAACAGAATCCTTTAATACCAATTTATCACGACCCATCGCCCGAGGCCCATGCCATGCCTACACCATGCCAACAGTCTATAGGCTTGGGGATGTTGACAAGCACCGAAGACATATTCTCTAAAACTGGGAAGGCATTGGCTTTTTAACCTATAAATATATGCATCCATGAAAACAAAAAGATATGACCTCAATTAAACTAAATAGTAAACATAGTGTGTATAGAAAACAAAGGGTCCAGAATATGAACCCAACTAGAATGTAAAATAAACTGAAAGTGCAAATTAACTTGAACAAATATTGTGATCCTATTCCAAGGATACTACCTGAAGGGTAGGTAAAACTCTCGAATGGTCGTCTCTATGGTACGACTCGTCTCAGGTCCACCTATTAGATACCTCTAGTCCTAATACTCTCATCCTCATTTAGCAGTATCCATCGTCTGCACCAAACACATCAAGGTGCAGGCATAGCCCATTCCGGAGTGAGTATAGAGATAGTAATTAGGGACCCCAAGAGCCTCAAGGTTTGAAATAATCTACCAAGTATAAACCATCAGGCTTGTAAACCATTGAGAACCCTACATAAGTATATTCCCATACATATTCCTAAGTTATCATGTATACCAATTACAATTATTAGGAAACACAGAGTCCAACTCAAAATCCCAAAGCTCAACTATTCCACAAAAGAAGGAACACCACGGAGGTAAGTACTACACATGTAAGCCACATAGAAGAATTCAACAATGGTTCTGACTCAGCACACACCATGTATATCTTTGGTACAAAAGTACAAATGATTAGATGTAATTATTGAATCATCATACTCTGCTAAGAGGCTCTCCTGCTGACCCACAATGGATCGCTCGGTGATGAAACATAGAGGATCATTAGATGTTGACCCTCATAGCATATCTATGTGCTGACCCATAGAAGATCACTCTGGGCAGACCCACACAAGATCGCTCGGTGGTGACCCACATAGGATCGCTCGGTACTGACCCACACAGGATCGCTATTTGTTGACTCACAAAGGATCGCTTGGTGCTGACCCACACTGGATCTCTCGGTGATGACCCACACATGTTCTCTCGGTGTTGACCCAAACAGGATCACACAGTGTTGACCCAAACAAGATCTTTATTCATTCTTCACATTACAGACAGCTGCTAGGTTCCCGCACTAAGCATGGTCATCTCCAAAAGGGTCCACTCCTCATTCCACTGGTCTATAATTCAACAATAATAAAGTCCCATGAAAAAGTGTCCTGATGGATCGCCATGTCATAGGGGTCTCAACGCAATAGAGAGTGAGTCAATCAGACACCCGATTTGAAAGTTATTAGCCTTTTAGTCCCGAGGGCCCGGTATGATTCGTGCTCCATCCAACATGACAACCTTCCATCTTTAACCAAATCTCAACTGGGGTATACCAAATGTACCGTATCTCTACATGGTTTACATCACCATTGAAAGATTGTAAAATGGAAGCTTGGTGACAATGTTATGGACGATAATGCTAAAAGCACGTAGTTGGTCGTGGTCTGGTACGACCCGGTCGGACCGAACCGGCCCGACCCGGTTTGGGTTGACATAGCCTACTAGGTCTGGCCCGGCCCGCACTGGGTGCCGCGTGGGCTGCGGTGTGCCGCGAGGCCGTGAGGGTGGTGCATAGGTTTTGAGGGAGGCTTAGAGGCTGCGAAGGCGGGGAATATGTGGGGGTCATGAAAGGACGCGGGGCCATGGGGCTGTGAGGGGACGCTGGGAAGTGAGGCCATGGGGGCCACGGAGGGCCACTGGGAGGTGAGGACGCGGGGGCCGCGAGGCCGCGGGATGGCAAGGCCAGGGTGGCCGCGGAATTCCATGGGCCGGCGAGGCCATAGGGGCCGCTGAGGGCTTCTGGGCAGCGAGGCCACGATGCCGCAGATGGCCACGATGCGGCGTGGCTACGTGGTGGAAGAGGTCGTGGTATGGTGGTTCGTCGGGGCCGACATTGCAGTTTTGTCACACGTCGTGCCTACCCAGCGGCCAGCTTGACCAGCCACACTCTGGTTGTTGCCTTCGGTGTGGGAGGTCGTGGTGCCGACTGTGGTTCTCCAGTTCCACCTATGCGAGATACCCACAATGGTCACCATCACCATCATGAAGAACACAAAATGTAACCATATGTATTGGGGAGGGGTCGGGCCATGATTATTTGGACTGTACCATTCGCGTTTGGGAGGTAGAAAGTGGCTCATGGGGAATGGTTCAATGTGAGAGGAAAATTAATATTTATCAGTTTGAAATGCACCCCTACCACGTTCTTTTGCTTATGTCTTCAAGGATTCAAGGACATCCGTTGATTGAAGATGTCCCATGTTTGGAGGATTCCTCGCGGAAGAAGATGAGGACATGGGTCAGCATTCTTCATTAGAGTGGCATTCTTCTTTGGAGAAGAAGATTTCATCGAGTGTTCTCTCCCAATTTTCTTTTACTAAAACTACCCCCAATTCCACCAAAATGAAAAGGTGTCCAATATAATATGTTCCCCCAATTGAATTGTAGGAAAAAATTAAATTGGAATCATAATTACATTGAGGTTGACATAATAAACATTGGGGAAACCTAAATGTCACCACCCTCAAAAATTGGGAGTTCATGTAGTTTCTCACATTATGAGTGTTCAGGTTGTCCCCACACATAAATTCAAATTGGGGGTTTTAGTATCGGTTGTCCCCACCTCCATAAACTCACATGGGAGTTCCAAATGAAAATAAAATATTACAAAATTTTATTTTATTTTATTCATTCACGAATAAGTGAAAAACTAACATTTACCCTTAACCCACTGTAGTCAAGGTGAATGTCTCCTTCAGTGACTATCAGCGCAACATGTTCAACGGTGCCCTCAGATTTCAATTCCGAGCACCAGATTAAAAGTTAAAAAAACTGCTCGCACGTTTACTGAACATGAAAGAAATAATGTTCAGAAATTCATTTTGGGTACAATGGGGCTTGAAATCAAGTGCCGTCAATTTTCACAGACTCATAATATTCCCATATAATTAAAAAAATTACATGGAATTTTCGGGTCTTTACCAATCGTGCTCTTGCCTCTTCCTCGAGGAGAATATCACATGGTCAACTAACATGGTTCGAAAATCTATTCACTATAATTGAAAAATCTAACCTTCCAACATTTCATGGTTTATCCTTCTATCCCTACGCTTTAGACAAACCATGAACATACCCTTGTGCCTTCCCTTTAGAAAATGTATAAATTAGTACAGTTATCTATATGAGGTATATGGATACTACATAACATTATCAAACAATAACCCAAAAAATTATATAAAACATTACAAAAGGATTCAATAAGTACCCAAAATCACCCAAATTGATTACATTTTTAAAAAGAACAATTAAATGGTTACATAATTGAAAATAGTGGTGATGCATAACTCAACATCCATTTTCAGAGGATGTGTTTTATCGTTAAAAAAACATAAACTATTTGAAATGATAATTAGCGATGAAATGAAATAGTAAATTTACTGTTCATGAATTAATAACTAGAATAAAATTCTGCTCATAATTTTCTAGCTCTAAATTAGATGTATTTTTGGAATAATATTTCACTTTTATTTTGGATTTGGTTGGTGTTGACGTTGATTACCCTCTAGGAATTGAGGTTTAGTGAATTTTTATTAATACTTCAGAATCTCCATACTGTTGAATCATTTAAATATGTGTGATGCCCTACTTTTATCAACCACATTGTATTGCTTCCTCACATACCTTTGATATTCATGAAAATGCTAGCCATCTCTACATAATTTTCCCAACACATTTTATAAATTCATATAAAGATTTTTCCAAAAAAATTTACAAGTGCGAGGTTGATATTTATTTACACCTTCTTGCTCAAAAAGAATTCATTTATCATACATCTTATTGTTATGTTCTCCATATCCATGGAACTATTCAATAACATCCATCTCCACATTGAAAAAACATCGAACAATTTATTCATAACTCCCAAAAACACTAATTGAAAGGGATATTTGAAGGGTTGGTTTTAGAAAACAAATAGTCACAATAATTTTTAAAATTTTTTTGATATAAAATAGCATGCTCTACCTTGAAATCATTTTGAAATTTCCAATGTATGTATTGATAGATTCATGTTCCTCTATTATAATCTCTATGAATCCTATAATCATATTGTTATGTATTGTTTGAGGGAAATACTTATTATGAACTATTTGTGGAAAGTCTTACTAGGCTATATCATCAATTTCGTCATTTGAATTGGTGTTATAAATCAATACACACCATATTTCAACGACTAAATTTAAACGATAAATGGCCTAAGTCAAATTCTCTATATCATATCAGTGATGTATGGGAATGATATTCTCCATTGTGTTGAACCAATATTCTATGACTAGTGAATCAGACAATCAACTAAATGTTAGTGGTAATTGTGGCCTAAAATAATCAATAACCATTTTTTCCATATTAGGTGATGTATGGAATTCCCTATAATTATGTTTATTGTTCATAGTGTTAGTCAAATGGGTAAACATCAAAATCAAATTTTGAACACTGCCTCCCAAGGATTTCAATATATCATTTTTCAAATCATTATATTGTCTATTATGCGATTTGTTGGTCTAGATTATCTTGGTTCATAAATATTTTTAAAATAGATAAGTATTTAATATAAAATAATACAAAAATGCTTAATAAATAATTAATTCATTTTGGAATGTAACTATAAATGCATATCTTATTGGATCCATATCATTACAATTTTTCTAAAACAAGTATTATTGGGATATTTATTATACGCACCCTCATTCTATTTGTTTTCACAAATGTAACGTAATCCAAATTCTCAATTTATGTAAACCATTCTCGGACACCAACTATATCCACACGAATTTTTACATTATTGTTACATTGTTTTAATAATAAATAACATAAATGAGTTACAATCCATAATCCATTAATTTAGTGTGTTAGAAAAATAAGGTCCTATAATAAAATTTATATAAAAAAATAAAATTTATATAAGACCTTCTTCACTGGATTTATATATGCCTCATGTACTTTGTAGTATAATTAGTCAATTGAGGATATATATAAAAAAACAGGGTAAGCTAAAGAACAGTGTGAAAAATGAATCATTATAACAAGGATGAGAATAATCATCATCATTATAACATAAAAATGGTATAATCATTATAATATCAAGATGGGTATTTAGATAATATCATATAATATATCAATGAAAAAAATGAAACATCATGCATTAGTTGTCAAATTCTAAATATAGTTGTGAAATAAACTAACATCATTTCACAACTAACATATCAAAATAATCATAAGATCATCATTAAAAATAATGATAGCATTTTGTTCACACTTATTGTATCAAATATCAAAATATACATAACATTACCTAATGCAATGGAGCTCTAATAAATTTATGTTTCAACCTGTCACATCATAACATTAACATTGTCATGCTTTGAACATAGAATGAATATCAATCATAGACATAAAATATCCCTTTGAAATGAATGGTTTTCATGTGAATCACAGAAATCATACCTTCGTGAATGAACATTGGTGGTCCCAAAATAAAAAGGGAATAATATAAACTGTATAAAAATCACCAATCTAATATAAAGAATAAACAATACAAAGATAAGTAAAAATGTGTTTTTTGATAGAAGATTTTATGTGGAAATATCATTGGATTTTTCATAATTTCATATTGATATTGTAAATATCATATAAAATAATATTTAATAACAAATAGATTATATTTTTTAAATATTAAATAACGTCCATAGTGGAATTGGGAATGATATTAAAATTACACAAAGAAATCAATTTGTGTTTGAGAATCCCCTTACATTAAGATAAAATAAATTTTTCCCATTAATATAATGGATAATTTTTTTAATAAATAAATTTACAACATATTTGTCATTTCTTTTATACAGATTATTTTTTTTTATTAAATCCATTTTTATGAGTTTTAGAGTTCAATTCTATAATTATGAGAGTTTTACTTTTCTGGATATCGTTAACAGTTCAGTAGTATAAATTCATGAAAGATAGTATAAAATGAAGATTATTATCCAAAATTCAAATCATATGTTATTAATGAAGATATATAACTTTTAATTTGACTTACATTATTTTTTCCATATATTATGATTAATTAATAGATGAAATTTTATTGATATCCTTTTAGATTTATTTTTGCAGTTTTCAATGATAATGATCTTTTTTTATATTATTATTCAATATTATTTTTATCAGATAGTTATAGAATATATAAAATATTATAAAATAAATTTAACAATTTGTATAAACAATATTAATGGTTTTATGAAAATCAATTATGTAGGAAAAATAAAAATAACACATCTTCTATGATGGTGTTAAATCGACATTTCACAAATAATGATTACATTTTTTGAATATAATATAGGGGAGAAGAGGACTAATGATGAATTATTACATTATCATAATAGAATTACAGTATATATAAGAAGTTTAATATTTCATTTCCCATGTAGTGTGGGATAAATTAGATGAAAAATAAAATAATTAAATTTTAAATAAGGTAAAGGAAAATAGAAGATGATTTTATCTATTTCTTTCTTATCCCTATGGAACGCCATATAGAAATGGTTTCTGTATTTTTTTGAGACCAATGATTCCTGGACTTTAGGGAGAGGGATAGGATTGGGTATATTATTGGGTAAAAAATAGAGAAAATTCAAAACATTAGAGTTTTAAGGGGAATAGGTGGTGATGTGTGTAATTTATATAGGATGAGAGGGGTATTTATTGAATATATTATTCATTATATTATTATTTTGGCTCAATATATGATTAGTTATAACAATACCACTAAATATTTTAAATAATTTTAGATTGTTTTAGATTATGGTTAATACATCATCCATGAATCTTCAAATAGGGATTTTAACTTATACTATAATATACCATATTTGTTAGGTTTTCACTATTAAAAATAATCAACTATTTAATAAATCACATCCTAAACATTTTTCAAATATTATAATTCCTAAATAAATTCCATTTTTTTAAATTAATTTTACAAATATGAATTATTTTAATTATAAATAAAATCATCATTTACTTGGAAAATTCCATTTTAAAAATTATACATCATTTAATAACATTAAGAAAAATTTATTTTCCATTCCATAGATTTATATTATAATAAATCGAATGAATAATATTAATTTTTATAATATATTATAAAAACAAAAAATTTCTATTAAATGAATATATAAAAGTTAATATTGTAAATAAATTTTTTGTTTTATCAAAATGATAACTCATTATTAATAAGTATTAAAACTTTTCTTTACTTATAGTATGAAATAATTATAACATATTATAATTTAAAAGTTGTGTAAAATTTATATAGAATTTTATATATGAGGTTACTAATATATTGGATGAATTACTATTTGTAATGTTCATATAACTATTCCAATTGTCATTTTTAATATTTCATTGTTATAAGATTAGTAATTTTTAAAAATACATATAATTTCAATCATTATTCATTTATATATTTAGTATTTTGTTCTAAATGATATATTATATGGTTTATTATATATTAATTAATTAAAAAAGAGAATTTACATTGATAAATTAATGGTGCATTAAAATTTCCATAATAGAATTTGAATACACAATTTTTGACGTAGAAAACATCATATTGTGTAGTAGATATGATCATGGAGGATGATAATCATTATTATTATTTTTTCCACACACACCACTCTGATTTCTTCCACTCTATTATGACTTGGTGTTGTTAAAATATCCCCTGGACTAATTTTTTTACACTATTCAACTTGAACTTTTCATTTATTTATATTCCATCACAGTTATGTATCCATATATATATCATTGGTATACATAATTCATCAACGTTTCATCCCTAAAACGTTGGTAATTTATTACAATTCACTAAATAATACAAATTCATAAATTATTTCACTAATAAAAAAGAATTCATCAATTTTTTTATTAAATATAGATTAATTATTCAATACATTAAATCTAATAATGTTCTGTAGAATGATTCTCTAACCATGTACAATCATGTTAATAGTAATATTTATATAGTAATAAGAAAATATGTTAATCAAAATATTTATTTGTTGATTAATTATTTTTTCTTTGTTTACTGATCAAAATCATTCTTCATCATTTAATTTATACATTAAATTATTATCGACATAATCTATGAATGAAATGTATAATAATATTTACATTTCCAAATTTGGTTGAATGGAAATTCAAAATAAACAAATGAAATTATATTTAAAAATTGAATTAACTAGATTCAATAATAATAATATACTCAAGAAAAATAAATAAAAACTAAATAAGAAACAATATATTGTATATATTATGATTAATGAAATACTATGAGATCATGTTATAAATTCAATATTGATTTTCCTCGATATCTTATGTTATGAGATAGTCCTTGTTATCAGAAATAAAAAAATACAAAAAACATTATTATTTAATATACCACATAGTAGTCAGAGTAGATATTATAAATAATATAAATTAAATTATCAAAAATCAAAAAATCAATTTTTTTATTTTTCAATCTATTGTTATAAAAAAATATGTTTTACTTAAATGAAAAGAATTATTTTATCATAAACAATATTTTTCTGAAATATCGAATTTTCATGCTTTCCCATATAATATAAAAAAAAATTACGATATTTGGAAAAATAATATTGATAAATAATATATATATTTGATATATTTGTGACTGAAATATAATGGGATGTTTTTTGTTGATTTTTAAGAAAAGTTCAATTTTTGGATTAATTGTTAAAATTGTAGATTTATAATTAAAAACTACCTTTTAGTTTATATTTATTATAATGATAATTTATTTATTAATTTTTTTAGTGTAATATTATTTCAATTTTAAATAAATTTATCCATTTTGTGTATTTTTTATCATTTTCATAATAAAAATATATTTAAAAATGATGTAATTGTTTTTACTTTTTCAATTTACAACCAATATTAACATCTTGTATATTGGAATAATATAAATATATATTAGGAAATTCCGTGTATTATATTTATGAAATTAGATTAAGAATTTTTAGTCCTGATATTTGTTAAATTTTAATATTGTAACCATAAATTTTGACAATAATTAATAGTGATTGTATTATGAATTAATTACGACATTTAATGTAAAAATATATTTACATCAGGTTACTTAAAAATTATATCGCTAAAAAAGACTTATAAACATTTATAAAACACTTTTATGGACACTTGTCTACCTTTAAACGTCTATGGTTATATAATTTCTCATTTTTACCCTTTATAAAAAATAAAATCATTGGAGGGATCAATTCGTTTAAAAAATAACAAGGGTGCCCTCTCCCCCACATATTAAATGCCACCACCAATCCTCTCCCCTTTACAACATTAAAAAAAATTGGATTACCCATGAAATACAAAAATAAAATCCCAAAATAATTCTTATTATTATATGATCATTATTATGGAAAACATAATCCTTAATTTATTTATTGCAACCCTAAAGAGGATACCCAAAGAATACACAATGAACTTCAACAGGCATCTTTATATTACATCATTATACACCACATTAAATTTTTATTTAAACATGATGATATTATAAATCATTATACTAAATATATTTTTATGTATTCATTAGTATCTAATGGAATAAAAACATCTACACCACCATAATGTTGGTTAAAAAATCCTCAGTCGTGAATTAGGGGGACTACCACCTTGGAATCTAATGTTATTATTTCTTCAATTTGATCTTTCATGATTGGGTATGATGATTGATTTAATGAATATATATTATCTTAATCTCTTTTTTATACCTCTTTTTACAGTATAAAATATATATATTTAACCTTATTTCCTGTATGATATAAAATAACATCTCTTAATTGTATTATTGATTACTGGATCGTGATGTGATGTGATTCTTGTTTTCACCAACTCTTCACATAAAGGAGATAATGATAATTCTAATTATTATATTTCATATAATGACATAAATAAAATATTAATTTCATATAGATCACTCTATAAATATCTAATATATCATTTTTATTCATTATTTTTTTGTCACATAATTATTATATGTTAAGTCATTTATTAGTGGAATGTCTCATTCACGAAGCAATGTGACTCTATTTTCATCACTAAACAACATGGATTATATATATATAACAATATAATATGTTATATATTATATTAGGATAAATCTATAAAGGAAATCAATTTCATTCCCCATTTATATATGGATCATCCAAAAATTGAAATTTTACATATAAATATGTATGATCAACCATTGCATGGATTATAACACACAAAATTTTTATAACAATTTTTCATTATTATTTTAAAAAGTAAAATTTATTTAAACATATTATCATTATGTTTTAATTATTATTTTCATCATATTAAATTTTAATATGTTCATGATCCAGACCTTTCTTGATGAAAGACACATGAGAAAACAAGGAAATTATCACCTCAAACAATGATAATAATTAATGGTGTTTAATATTTATTTAATGTTTATTTACCACACATAAATATAATAAAATTATTTATTATTTATCAAAACAATTTTACAATAATTTTTTGTCTTTTTCGCAATCTCATTATAATATAGTTTTTCAATTCCTCAATACCAGTTGATGAAAATTGGAAGACCATTTTCTAAAAAAATTGATTTTTATTCTAATATGGTTATTTAATATATTTTAAATTAATACTAACATTACTATACCTATAGGTAATTAATATATCTTACAAAATATGTCTAATAAATCCTACATCATTTGTCTCCCCAATCAGAAATATGATTTCATCAAGAATGATATTTTCTAATAATTATCTAAAAAGGGTTTTATTCCTTCTTGAAATGATATATAAGTATAATTTATACCAATTTCTAGTCATATGATTGTTTTATTAATGAAACCATATTATTTTCAAAATAATTCATGTTTTTCATTTGACAAAAAAATATAAATGAATATCATTATCAATTTTTAAATATTAAAATTTATAATCATTAAATTTTGAAAATGGAATGCTTTTGACATTTAAAACATATATGAAATTACCCAACTTCATTAATATAATTTCATCAAATAAATCCTCAAAAGTTTTCTTGGACTATTATAGGGAATTTTTTTAAGTTATTATCTATGAAAATGTCATTCTATGTTTTTTTGCAAATAAAAATTAAATTTTCTTGAAAATTTATTGTAACAATCATATTATGGTATTTCTAGTGAAAAATGAAAAAAATATTATTCTAACTCCAATGGGTATAGTTTTTTTTCAGTTCCCCTACCAAAAAGGATACCATAAAGAAGGTAATGTTATAATAACCCTCGAGTCTAGCAACTAGTAGGCCCAGGAGGGAAAATAGCACTGAAGATATAGAAATATCACATTATGGAAGGAATTCAATGTTACATGAATCAATGTTCTATAGATATTATGAATTAAATATCAACTATATAACAAAGATATAGAAAAATAAAAAATCATTATAAAATTAATGTGTAAATAAAACTAATATTGATAAAAAAAATATCCACAATAAATACCAAGAAATACAAAATTTATGAGCAAGAATTTAACAATCCAATGGTATATATAATTAATCATAGAATGGTCTATGTAGTCCTCCTTGAATCCTAATAAATTTTATATATATATAGTGATAATATTCATATACTCAATATTAAAATACAAGGAATATCATGCCCTAGTGAAAATATAAAACTAATGCAACCATGTAAATTTTGATGAACCAAAGAACACCAAAATAGGTATACTAACCAGCAACCAAACCAAAATATTTCATTATCAAAAAATAATACAATCCATGTATAATAATATAATATGAATCACATTATTGATTTGTTATTACATACCAATTTCTTACTAATTTTACACTATAACAATTAAATTTCATAAGTTAGGGAGCTTCTAACTATTCAAAATAACCTCACAACACATCACATACCACCCATAAACACCTGAGCCATCACATAATTTACCACTCAAAGATAACCAATCCATCACATATCATCACATCATAAGTCAATAGTGGAGCATCTGAAATCTCCCTATAATAGATTGGGTGTGTCCCTCTCATCACCTAAATGAGAGAGCATGGAAGGGTGGGTAACCATCCATCCATCCTCCCACTAGGATATTGTCAAAAATCCATGTTACTATGAAGGTTTTGGAACATAGTATTCAACGAGGGTAGGGTGAATATAGAAATAAAAAGAACATACAAGGTATATACATATATGGAAAACAACATATATTCTTTATCCTAATGGATCACAACCATTGTATCAAACATTTCACAGAAAAACTCTTGTTTTTATTAATAATCAAAATTAATAACCACTATAACAAAAAAAGAAGCCACAATTATTGTTTTATTTTTATTCCTCATTAAGAAAATTCCAAATTTATATTTTTCCATCCTGCTCCATTTTGGCATTCACTATTTTCTAGCACACTACATGAAAAGTATTATTTTTCATTATACCTGACCTATATCATTCATTTTATTATCTATTACTAACCAGGAATATAACATAACATAACACACAACAACAAACATAGAACAAGATGAACAATCATTTATAGATCCTCTTTCCATCACAACCTCACAGTACAACCACACCGTGACAACCATTGCATCCCCAGTACACAACCTTAACTCCTACACTACCTTCATAGTCATCACATCACAGACCAAATCTCAAGAAATTATTATTTTGAACAGACGTTCTATTTTTTTATTTCACTTCATTAAATAATAGTGTTAAAATAGAATTTATTATATCCAGGTATATCTATTCCATTAAACAAACAAAAATGGTTATCTTCTTGTTTATAATGATAGAAAATAAAAAAAAACAGATGTATCAATGATGTTCTATATAGAATAATCAAGACTCTAATATACTTTATTTTCATTAAGAAATTACCCCCACCTAATCACAATATTAAATTGAATCAAGTCAAATCAACAAAAAGTTGAAACATCATACTTCACATTCCCCAACCACATTCATGTAAATGTAAATCGGTCTATTATCTTTATTAATATAAATGAAACCATTTTCACAATAGATTTCAATTGTATACAAATCATGGATGATAAACATATGATGAAACAAAAGAAAACCTACATGGAAGAATATTATTTTCCTAAACTAGCTCAACATAAACATTGTGCACACCAATATGAGGGATCATCATCCTCAGAAAGTCAAACTAACTATAACAATTAGTTCTTTGACTCCTAAGGAATAAGGATTTGGGGCGTCTCGTATAAAGAGAATTTAATCCAAAAGGAAAGAAATGAATTTATTCTATATAAAAAGTACAATTATTATAATAGAGTGATTGGTTATGGTTATAATTGACCATTAATGGTTGGTACCATGAATCAACATGGTTAATTATTTTAATAGGTATTAAGAATTTTTATTGATTAAGGATGTAAACAATATATTTTAAAAAGGATTATAATTATTTAATTATATTATTTATCACAGTTTTCATCCTAAATTTTTTCAAAATGGAAATTTTGTTTTTTTAAGAAAAATAGGGAAATTCATTAAAATGGAAAACTGTCAAACTGATTGGAAAAAAATTTACTCACTACCAGAATGATTCACTTTTATAATTAACTCACTACTATAAATGAATAAATGGCAAGAAGAATCACCACTAGAAATGACTCCCCCAAAAATTCTCACAACCAGAAATGAATCACAACCAAAATGAATCACTGCCAGAAATATATAACATCTATAATTACTCACCACCATAAAAGACTCTCTTCAAGAATGAATCACTAACATAAAAGTCTAACTGAAAGAAGGACTCACCACCAGAACTATTCACCACTAAAAAATAGAAATTTGGAAAACCATTGGAATGTACAAGCATTGAAAAACAAAAATTATGGAAAACTGTAAGAATGTATCACTTTCAAAATGTCTAACATGTCTCAAAAAACCCATGAATTCCCGCAAACACCTCAAATATCGCAATTTTATAATGTAATGCTTTTAATGGATTTGTCTATTACACCTACTACCTCTTAATCTATTCTCTCCATCATGAATTTAAAACCAACCCCAAAGTAATGATATGAAGGGTGAAAAACAATCCCATGAGATACCTCACACACATCTCATTGTGTTCGAAACATTACCTTCAATTATACTTGATATCCCAAAAACTATTAGCAACTGAACAAAAAATTATTCCACAAACATAATATTCATATAATTCCATCATACATGTCACGATATTATCCATTATTGATGTTGCATACTCACGAGCTTGGGATTAATCTCATCATAGTAAAGTAATTTTTGATTAAGAATCATTTTTTCTCTTTTTGGGATGTCACCACATTATCGCAGATCACACAAAACACATCACAAGAGTTGGAAAAATATATTTCATAAAACACCATAGATTAATAAACACATAAAAAAGATAATAGATAAGGGAAATTTCAAAACAACTCTTAGTACTATAATAAAATTAATGTATCAAACTTTTAAGTACTATCCTCTAGGGAAATATACCAATATAGAACATGAAAAAAGGGAATAATATTTACCAAGATCACCTTATTCTGATAGTTATGGATCTCTATCAATTCTAATGAAAACATGTAATCCTCCATATCAGAATCATCTATGTCAATAATTTTTTTTCATTGTGATGATAATGATATGGATGATAGATATTGAATACATTATGGATCTGGTCTAGTAGGGGTGGATGTTCCAACCTATATGCCACCTCTCCAACAATCCCTAAATCCAATAAATTCATAATAAACTAAGGAAAGATTATACTTCCTTTACTGACCCTCTTATTCCTACATCGAGTGGAAAAATTCAAGTACATATGGCTTCCAAACTCCAAGTCCAATTATCTCCTCCTATAAGTCTTTTTTTGGACTTCCTCCGCCATCATCCTCTCTATAACCAATCGAACCTTATATGTAAATTTCTTTACTACCTATTTTTAATGAACTGCTTCATCAATGACCTCTCTCTAGAAAAGAAAATTAGAAAATAACATCCCGTAAAAATCCTTGAATGTATACATTCTAGTGGAAGTGTAATAAATTTTGTCATAATAAATCACGACCGAGGACAAGATTTGTCGCCATGATCATCTGATGTCCAAAACACATGTTCACAACGTATCCTCCATTGTCTAGATTATCCATTATGTATTCCAATTATTATGATGGTGCAATGTATGATGAGTCTCAAATCTGCTCAAAATATTGATACAATCCCTTGTAGACTCATGACGTAAAATATGCATTATGGATTGATACAACGGACCACAAATCTCAATGTAGTTGTACCGCATCCACCACATTCTTATTTTTCAAAACATCCAAAATTCCAATATCCTTGATTTTTTAGGATGTGAGTTATTATTCTAATTGTTTCAAAATCACTTATGTAGAATATAAAATACCTATATATTTTGGTATCCCAATAACGAAATACATTGATATATCATTCCGTTAACACTTAGAAACATCAATGGGATGCAACAAACCTCTTTAAACAATATTCTCAACTATTACCTAATGTAAAACAAAACACCGAGACATAAACTTCACCACAAACCATTTTATCCAAAGGCACCAAAACTATTCCCTCATTACATTATACATTTTGGAAACACCATGGTGGATAACCAACAGTGAGGTATGAAAAAAAGGAAGGACTCCCTCATTAATCAGTACCGAGATAAACTACCTGCCACAAAACAACATCCATTTTTACCATACATTGACCGTCCCAATGAAGTATCAACATTTTTGAAATTATCCCAAAAAACCACTTCCTCCAAGACACCCAACTAAAATAATTCCACCGACAACATTAGGGAATAATTATTCAAAATCTGAAACGAACATCCTCTACCACCATCCACCGATGTAGTTGAATACATGTCAGAAAACTCCTACATTTCTCCCCAAGACTCTGTAGACTGTTGAATAATATCATGTTGTGAATTTCATCTCATTGCATCATCCATGAAATTAAACATTCTTGAGGTGTAGAATATCTGAAAATCATATTTTTATTGAAACTCTATCCACCTTCACTGCTATAGACTCATATCATGCTGAAAAAGGACATATGTAAAACTCATGTGGAACATGATATTCCAAACATCTCTCCCAAATGAGGTAATTTCTTACCAACCTCAATGAAAACACAACTACTAATAGCTATATATGCTAGGTTGAATTGTTATGTTTTTGAGGGAATAAAATCCTATACCCATAAAAAATTTCTACCTTTTCCTCGATCTGAATGTACGGTAACATGAGATTGGATGCATCATACAAAACCTCAAACAACACACCCTCCATCGGATGATTATAAACTATAACACTAAACAAATTAAACATTATTTAACAAAATGATTCTTATAAAAGATTATTCAACAAAGAAGATGGTCCTTCTATGTATATTCTATCAATGTGGATGAAACTATAGAGAAATTGGGCTCAATCTTATGATAATAGCATATGTTTCCAAGGAAGCGTTAAACCACTATAACATGATTGGTTAAATCCCACAAAACCACTACATCTACCTTTTATGTGTATATATACACACCTTTTTGAGACACCACTCATGTCCATAAATTTCATGTGGACAACATTCTATAGAGTTAGCGGAAATGATGAACCCACTCAATAGATATGAGATGTTAAAAAATGGACCTCCTATGACCATCAGTAGATAAGTATTTCATCGATGATGAAAATGAGAAATTAGTATAGGAAATCATGAAACATAGTGTTCACAAACCTCCTGAACATGGGTGGTGTGTTCACTACACCAAAAGACTTGATCACAAAATGAACTGAATCATACCAATATCCAATGTGTGGAATATGTATTAAACCATACATCCCCATTATTTTCTGATATCTAGATCGTAGATAGATTGTGGATAAAAAATAGCCCTCATAAACATGTAGAAGATGAAATCAATCATTATAGGATTATATTGATTCTTTATTTTCACATTGTTTAACCTCCAGTTGACTATAAACATAATTACTCTACAATCAGCCTTCTTGGATAATTACATTGGCATACCCCATGGTAACAAAATAGGTTGGATGAAACCCCTCTGAATTAGATCATCTATCATAACAGTCAATTCTTGCAAGTCAAAATCCTCCCCTCAATAGGGGACCATCAAGTCCTTCGAATAATCGGGCATCAAGGATTTCCAAAACATAAAGCTGGGTCAACATGGTAGTGTGACAAACTCCTTTGGGAAATCATCCCAGAATTCACTGAAACCCAAGGTAGACTTAATATTCATTTTTTTAAATTACTCCACCAGAAACTGAGTCTCCAAATAATGAATGGGTTCTAAATGACCAGAGCCCACCTTGAAATACTTCTCACCAATGAAAAGAAATCTCTGATAATCCAAATCAACGAACATGATACTCCTAAAGAAGAAGTCAATAACATCATGCATATAATATGAATAGTTGATGATAATGATGAATTATTATGGATACATCCCATGTAAGATAATGTCCACACATGAATGATATTTCCATATCATTATGTAATATCTCCAACACACATAAAAAAAGATGGTCTAGCCTTTGAATAGCGTAGTAAATAATAGGTGAATGGTAATCCTATATACATATTATCCTATATAACATAATAGAGGGTGGAAAACAATGAAGTGTGAAGCTACTAGATCAATGAAAAAAATGTTACATGATAAACTGAGAAGACTTCGAATGATCTTTGGACCCTAAAGTGGTGTTTACAATATTAAATGAAATTTTCCATACCCAAATTGTGTGACCATCTACTGACATCCACCACTAATACCACGCTCAGGATGAGGTACATGAGGATGAGTAAAATCCTGATGTTATCCTCTACATTCCTTATATTCTCCAACTACAGCATAATATTTCTTTTATGACATGTAGAACAACCTCACTGGTAATAGTGAATGAGGCTGATGATTAACCTTACCAACACTACAAAGACATTCTTGAGAATCTAATGGGAAATCCACACGATGATGTATAAGAAACCCATTGAATAAACATGCTTCTACAACATTCCCATTTTTATTATGGAAGAAATCATCCCCATATGTCAATATGATATGATTTTGAGTTTGACTCCCAGATAGTGAAACCATGATGGCCCTGGTTCTTAAGACCAACCACAAAAAACTGTACCCTTTGACGAAAGATTCTGGTTCTCCTCCCAAAATATTCCTCTACATGAGTGCATCCGATCTATACCCTCTCACTTATATTGAACCTCTAGGTATATTAGAAATGTATAAGGAGTAACTATATACTGGATCATCGGATGATGTTCCTCATCAATAATCCTCATACGGGAATCCACATCAGGAAAATGAATGGGGTAAAATCATAGAAGGTCCATGAACATGATCCCAAATCCCATAAATATAGTATTACTTAATTAAGGGAAAATATAACATTACTCTTCATAAACTTCTTCGAATATGAAAGGTAGTCTAGAAACAACAACTACTTCTAGAAGTTGTTATAAGAAAAATATGCCTCCTACCATTCCAGAAGGTACAATTTCACCCATTGATGTGCACCTCCTATCATCTGAATAAATTTCAAGAGGGCACAATTATGTAATAGGGGACGTATCAAAAGAATATATATCTCCTCAAGCTAGAACAATACCACCACATCGGAACAGATTCCCTTATACTTTCCAAAGGCCTTCCATTGAAAATCATGCAACTTCCTCTAATACTTATCATCAAACTCTACTGGATCAACCCTTAGGGAATCAACTGGTTCAGCCTTCTGAACCTCCACTTCCTGAGCCACATGAATGAGATTACTTAGAGCCATATCTGAAATAGAAAATTGTATTTAATAATCCTAGTATTATTTATAATGAAATATATTAAATAATCTTAGTACATTTTATTCTTTTTATCCATCTTATCATTCACAAAAACTAAATTAAAACACAAAAAACTAGTCATCATGATACATGTACCTCACATATATATCTACCCTATAATATGTTATATATCACATGGTAATTCAATAAATTTTAGAGCTTGTACATTAGATTATAGTTCCCCCTAAAATACCATTTCCAAGATGGTCTCTATTGCCTATTCCATACACCAATGTCAACTGACATTATTACAGTACCAACCAATGCATTCCATTCATTAACATACTCTAAAATCTGCACTATCACACAACATTATGATTTTTTCCCACTATGACATGAACCATACCACCAAGGATACAACAATGAAGGGAGAGAGACAAAGACCCTTGAGTCCAACCTCTAGTATGCCCATGGTTGTCCAACAGTTCCAAGGGTAATGATTTCACACAATATTTTATGAAATCCCATCTATAAGAAGAAATGATAGTGATATAATAAGAATCAACCACAATCCACTCTAGGACATATATATGAATACAAAAAGATATCGAAAAATCATCAGTAAATATAACTAATACTAAAAAAAGTCTCCAAATTAAATACTCAAAAATAAAAACTAGAGTAGTAAAATATACAATGTCTAAGGGTACAACTCGTAAGGTATATAATAGTCTGTGGAGTCTTTATAAAATCCGGGAAACAGAATTACCAAAGTATGGTTCACAGACATGTATACATAGTTGAAAAAACCAACATCTATTTTGAAGAAAGTGTAAAGAGAAAACTGATGCACCTATGTGAAAGTAGCGGATCCAAACAAAACATAAAAATATATACTAAAAAATGCAATCCTCTTCATGGATCAATCAACAAATAATGTAATCCAAATATAATAATATAATATGAATAACATCTACTATTGAGTACCCCACAAAACATTCCAACTAAATTTCTACTGTCACACCCCAACAGCAAACATCCTAGAATTCCCATGTCTACTGAATAACCTCACATCACATCACATTATGATCATACACACTCAGTCCTTCACAAAACATAGCGCCCAAACACACCTTGTATATCGAATATCTCCACATCACAACTTGAAGGTGGCATCATTTGAATTAATTCCACAACAACCCATGAATTTCTTCCTAGTCTCTTTGAAGATAGGGATAGGAAGAGTAGGGATCTATCAATCCACCGCTTGTATTGTGGTAAAACACTCACCATCTGACTATATGAGTTCCGTAACAATGTTTTCGATGAAGGGTGGGGGGTGGGGGTGTGGGGGTTCATATAGACATCATATGAACATACAAGGAATGTAATTATATATAACTAAAATGAGATCCTTACTAATGCTTCAAAAAATTATATACAACATTTAATATAAAGACCCCACTATTGATATTGATTCCAAATACACAACCCTTCCATAAAAAAAACAAAAGAAACATTTCATGTTTTATATTTTAATCATCATTATTCAATTTCCCATTTTCTGCATTACCAACCCCTTCCAAAAAAACATTCTTATTTTCATAACACAAAGAATGAAACCTTATATTGAGTCATTAAACATCTCCAATATTATTAATTTCATCTTCTAATAATAACCATGAATCTAATACAACGTAACACACAATAATTAGCACATAAAAATCCCAACAGTCACGTCCAATTACACCTTCCCTCGTAGCCCTAAGGCCAAACAACACTATGACAAAAATTACATTCACACTGAACAACCATACCTCATTCAATAAATAAAAACAAACCAAATCCCATATAAAAATAGAAAATATATTTATATTTAATAGATGTTAACTTTCTCAATTCAACATTATTAATTAAGTGTGTTGTCAGGAAATCCATTTGATAGTCGGGAATATATTCTATTAACTGCAAATATAAGGACTTGACCCTGGTTGCCTAGAAATGATACCATATTTGATTACAATTGAATGATTACAATAAATTAGTATCCTAAAATAAGAAATTGTTTATTTTCTTAGAAAAACCAGTTATATAAAAATGGTCAACCTTACATCATGAGAGGAAATACATTAATCTACATCTTTTGAATCAGAAATAATTATCCATTATATTCATTCATAACATAATTTTTAACAAACTAGGGAAAATGAAACATGTGAAAGGCATGAACACAAATTATCAATAAAGATAACTAATAGAGTATGATAAATTATAAACCTAATCACTAGACATGATAAATAACTAAAAATGCATACCTTTATAAATATACTTGAGCATAATATAAAAGAATGTAAACTGATAAAATAATTCCATAAAACATAAACGTGGGTATTGTACTAGTAAAAAAATAACATGGAATATAAATATATTATTTCATTATGAGGGAATGTATAATGTCGAAAAACTTAATCACACTCTCATGGCCTCGTTCAAATACCATAATGACCATTCTATGAAGGTCTCATCCTAAGAAAATAGTTTGTATAATGAGAACTACCTATTCATAAAGGGAATATTGAGGGACTCACCCATAAATAAATAAGATCAATTCACTCTTCGTATGAATTTGGATACACATAAATAACATGTATATTCACATTGAAACTAACATAATAAATTTAAATAGATTTCAATTATCATTAAACATAAAAGCTAACCATTCAATGTAAACTGGTGAATTGTATCAAGATAGTACATACAAAGTAAAATTAATCGTAAAACATTCAATAATATATGATTTATGAAATAAAAAAATTATTGTTCCCAATTAAATATTATAATTAAAAATTGTGTTAAAATAGATGAAAATACTATTATAAAAATCTCAAGTAATTCTTGAGATAAATAAACTTTTACTTTAAAAAGAAGTGTTATTTCATAAAAATATTTGAAAAAAACTAGGATTTAATTAATGAGGTGTTTAATAATAAAACACTAATTATATAAAATTAAATTCATCTAAAAACATATTATAGTGTGACCCTGAAAATAGGAAATAATTCCAGAAATTCCATTTAACTGAGCTTGTATTTCAGGAAGAATTTTTGAATGATCCCTTTAAAATATCTAAATACACATAAAATAAAGAATAATTATCATTGATAAAAATATATAGAACACTCACACATAACATAGAAAGCGTACATAAAATAAATACTAATTTCATTATGGAATGTAGTGAATAATAGTGACCTGAATGAAAATAGAGGTTCGTGTAGAAAACCCTCACACTATGTACAAATATTTTTTGTCAGGAAAACATAAGGCTCTCTAAAATAAAATTATGATAATTAATAAACTAAATAGAATCATATTTGTAGTTTATGTGATTTATTATGATTTTATTTAGTTCATTAATGGTCATTTTCATGGATTTAGACATTCAATATCGTCTTCTGTGAGCGCTTGTTTCAATAGTTTTTTTGGTCAGATACTAATATTGATTTTGAAGTAAATTGTGCATTGGATTCTTTAATTTCTGTTTTATGTTACTAATTTTCATAAATATTTTTAAATTATTGTATAATTTATTAGGATATTTTGGGTGAGTATGAATCACTAAATAGAATTTTAATGATAAATCGTTGGAATAATTTGATGGTTTTTCGATCACTATGAACTCATTTTGGATTATAAATTCATACCATGAGTACAAAATTATTCCCTAACATTAAATAGAATATATTACATATATTAAGATTGGGTTCAACCAAAAAAAATGCATTCCTTATCAGAATTTAATATGGTAATATGTGCTGGAATCCCATTGTTCATGAATGATATAAATTACTATATCTCGAATTGTGTTTTCATTTATAGTGTAAAAGGAAGGGAAAGGGGATATGATCATAAATCATTCCATTATAATAAAAAAATTACAGTACATTTGTGGTACTATAGTTATCATAATAGTTGGAGTAAAGGAAATATGTAAAATAATTAAAGGATTTGGAAAGAAAATAAATTATATGAGAAGTGAAATTTTCCTCTTGAATTTATATTCCTTATGAGCTTCTTTAGGGGAGAATATTTGTGCTTTTTAAGACACCATGTCAATATATACATGGGGTTGAAAAGTGGAGGATATTTTAGTATAATTTGGTCAAGGAACAATGCTTGATAAGAGTGATGAGATGAAGTGAGGGGTGGTTCTTTTAGTTAACGAGAGGAGGGTATTACCGTTATTTTAATAATAATTTTATTATTTTAAAAATACAAAAAATTGTGTTGATTAATGCGACCAAAAATGGTAACACGTGAATTTGAGTTTGAACAAAGTTTTCTTACATCATCCATGATGCAAAGAATATTTTATTAATCTTATAATTTATTTATACTATATTTTATTATTCACCTAAAATTTTTGTTTTTTAGAAAAAATCCAAAAAAATATTCCTTACCATTTATCATCATGTTGAATTAATAAATGAACTCCATTTTAACAAAATAATTTTATAACTAAGAGAAAATTAATTTTTAATTAAAATAATTATTTATATGAATAATATATAATATAAATTTAAAAATAATGTCATAATAACATCAAAAATTAACTGAGTTAACATAAAATTGTCCTAAAATCATCGGTCAATAATATATTTTTTGAAGAATACATTTTCTGAAAATGTATTTTATTTCAAATTAATTTTTTAATTTAATATTGAAATACAATATTTATTACTCACAAAAAACAGTCACAAAATTATTAATTTTTGAAATACTATATTTCAATTATAAGGTGTCTAATTGTTTTTACAATTTATTGGGAATGATTTATATTTCTATGAATAATATTATTATTCATAAGGGTACTTTTCTATTCATAAGGGTTCATTACAATTCATCAATAATGTATGTTTATCCTACAAGACTCAAAATATCTTACTTAATGAAACTTGGTATCGATGTTTTTATAAAATGATATAATAGAAATGGAAATATTAAGTTGACATGCTTTGTTAGAACAAAGTACTATTTTGTGGAGACTAATTATTTCATTAATTTGATATTGTATTTATCTTTGGAACCATGTATTCATACATTCTCACCCACCCACCCTTCAAAGATTTTGTCCTCAAAATTCAAGAATAATTCCTTATAAAAATGTTTTGGTTGTTCATCATCATAAGCTCCTCTAGCTCGCATAACTCTTCATCAATTTTATTGTTTTTTCAAATGCACCATTACTAGGCGAGTTTTCCAATTCCTCAACACAAGTAACTTATTGTCTTGAATCCACAGAGGTTCTTCATAGTAATATAAATTAGATCCTAATTATATTTCATTAGATGTGATGACATGTGTTTGGTCTGGCATATACATTCTCAACAATGAGACACGAAACACATTTTATACTTTATATAAGATAGGAATAGATTCAAATGATTACCCACATATCTAATTCAATCCAGAATTTAAAAATGGAAAATATAATTGGGAATCAGTTTCCCTTTCTTCCCAAATCATATAACACCTATCCATTGTGATACTTTCATTAATGTGTGATCTCACACTAGAAATTTCAGATCATTCCTTCGAGTATCAGTATTGTCCTTTTTCTTACTCTATTCTACATTGATAAGGGTTTAGATAGTCTTTTCCTTCGCTATTTTCCCCTTAAAATGATATGGTTCTACAATCTTCCTTTTATCACCTTCATTCCAACGTGTTTGTGTATGACATCTCATTCCATGAAAAGCTTCATATGGTTCGATATAAAAGTTATAATGGAAACTTTTATTGTATTAAAACACTGCTGAGGATAAATACATGTCTCACATACCATGAATATCAATTGTGAATGATCTCAACATTTCTTTTGAAGTTTGGATAGTTCTATCTGATTTGCCTTCAGTTTGTGGGTTAAAAGTAGTTGTAAAACAGAGCTCAATCTCCAATGATTTATGAAGTATTTTCTAGAATTTAAATGTTAATTGAAGATTATGATTAGACACTATGTAAATATGTTTTCTATAATGTCTTATAAATTCATTTCTACTGACTTTTCCAAGGATCTCCAGTTTGAAGTTCCACCCACATGGTGAAAAATGGTGCATATTTTGTAATTCTATCAATAACTTCGAATATTGAGTCAATCATTATTGTAGTTTTCGGTAATCTAGTGAAAATATCAATGATTATTTCATTCCATTTAAATTTATGAATAGTTATGGGTTGCATTAATCCCCTAAGACGTAATCATTCGACCATCAATTATTGAAAGAGTAAACATCGTGACTCATAATCTTCTATTTTCTTCTTCGTGTTCTCTAAAAAAAATGTTCCTTCAAATGAATATATATCATTTGGATTCCAGGAAGTGTAGACAAATTAAAACTATTTTCATCATCCAATAAGTCCCTTTTTAGCTTGGGTATAACTATAACATAAATCCTCCTCAAAAACATCTGAAATATATCATTTTATGTCATGTCTTGAAACATCCCATCACACACAAAATTAATTATTATTTAATGATTCTCATCATCGGGATGAAAACATTTAATTATTTCATATAAATACATTTGATAAAAAATTGGAAAAAGTAATGATGTTTCACCTTCTGTGATAATTCCCATGATAATCTTTACTATATCTATGAATTCAAGATCCCTTTCAATCCTTATTTTGGTTAAAAATCCAAGATCATTTCATCTCAATTCATTATCTACCTTATTTTTCTTTCCATGGTGGTAGTGTATTGAACAATTATAATCCTTGAGTAGTTAAATCTATCATATTTTCCTCATGTTGTTTTCTTTCAATTAGAAGATATATTTTTTGTTATCTTAAGATCAGTATATATCTCACATCATTATCCATATATATAATGTATTCGTATTTTCCAAGATGATATTAGAACTGGTAATGCTGCCTGAAAACAACAGATTTATTGATTTTTAAACGTACAAGGAAATGTTCAAACAAGACATATAATTAAGGTGGTCTAAAGTAATGGAGACCAAGGGCAAAACTGGTAACTCAATATCATAAGTATTATAGTTTTGTTCATAAAAAATTAACTTCTTTTAGTATAGGAAATAACCCAATCATTATGCCTATGGAAAAATCCAAGTCCTTTTTTGTGTTGCATCACTATAGATCAAAAAACCCATAATTCCATCATGATTGAACTAGGATCAAAGAATTCACAAATATTCACTATAATTCATTGAATCGTTCCTGAAATTATTTTTTACACACATGGATATCCTAATTACAATTAAGATTGGTTTACAGTTGCGACAATCATGAAACGTTCTGAATGAAACACTGATAATATCCCTCAAAAACAATAAAATTCATACCTCATTTTTTTCATTGGTGTCGGACATTCTTAAACATCCATTGTCTTCATAGCATTAACATATATTTCATCCTTATAGAAAATATTACCCTGAAAAGAAACTAATTGAATCTAACATTTCCACTTGTTGAACGTCCCATATAATTCATTTCTTCTATGAATCATCACAATAATGCACATGTGATTTTCATTATCTTTATAGTTTATAATTATCATAATGTATAATAAGTAAATACCACAATAAATTCATTGAGATATTATAGAAAAACCATATCAATTAATTCTTTGTAAGTAGAGGGTACATTAGTATATCAAAAAGGCATTAATGTAAACTCATACTGCCTATAACAAGTTGGAAATGATGTCTTTGTAAAATCATCCTTCGTCCTCTAAAATCGATGATATCCATATCGAAGGGTAAATCTTCAGAAAATATTTGTCTTGGTGAAGTTCATCAATAAAACTTCAATGGGAGGAATATGATACTAATAATTTATTTTTATATAATTGACCCCCAATGTAGTCCACCTAGATCCTAATAGATGCTTCCATCATGACGAAAATAACTAGTGGACTCTATAGAGAAACACTAGGGTGAAAAAATCCATTATCACTCAATTCCTATAGTATTTTCATTATTACTACTAACTACACCGTATCCATTTTATATCGATTCATTGAATAGTTATTGAACTATGAATTAAATAATTAGAGAACTAAACTTACCACAATGTAGAATGTCTTTGTAAATCCTCTAGAAACACATCAACAATTTTTTTCAGAATAGTTATGTCCTCTATTTGAACTTTACATTACTCACCCATATATATTGTGTTCTCGTTCTACCCAGTAAATTAATTCATTAGAGATAATGGGGTTGGATATAGTTAATACTAAAATGCCTAGGATTATTATTCAACACTAATTGATTTTACACCATTCTACAAAATTTTAACCTCATTCTTATTGAAATATATTTTGCCATTATAATTTGACAGAAAATTCATAATTTATAATTATATAACAATAAATCATTGATATCATGATAAGGGAATCAAATAAAAAATGTTTATTTGTCAATAAGGGGATTGAATGAACAATCATTATTGCAATGATACATTCCTTCTAAGTTTTCCCTGAAAAAATATTGTATTAAATAAAATTGAAAATGTATATTTCTCATAGAAAACAAGGAAAATATAAAATAATGTGATTATCGAGAATCAAATGACTAATTTTCTTCATTTTTTGAAATTATTAAATTACCTTCCACCACATCATTAGAAACCTCAACGTCTATATTTATGAAAACATAAGATTGGTCTTGCTACCTTGGCCTTCAATGGGGAATGATTCCTTGAGGCTTAGTATAATCATTTCTATAATTTCCCTTATCATTGAAGTTATATTATCGAACATCAGTATCTTTATTATTTCTATTTTAATCACATGATTGGTGACCATTTTTTATTATTTTAACAAAATCACATGCCCTTCCAACAAGTACTGAGGTCATTCATCCAACAATTATTATATGGTGGAAAGTAAAATATTCCCTTCTTCCATATTTATTTATTTACATTTACATAGTTTTCAGTATCTCACTTCTTATCTATATTTCCTTTAAAGTCATAAGACATCGATAATTCATTTTCCATCATAATATGAAATTAGAATATATATGCATATAATGAGAAAAATTGTCAAAATACTTCCCTATGGGGGAATGGTTTTAAACCATCAAATAGTCGATGAATATTTTTTATTTGATTATATATGTAGTCTGTATAAAATCATTCTATGCTTGTGATTCTGTCTTTATAAATTTCAACATTATTAACCTTATTTTTTAAAAAATTCATGAACTGCCTTCCCATGTTATCTCTCTATTCACAATAGAAGTTTTTTTCTGTGACGATTCCTTAAAAACCTCAATTCTATCTCTTCTACTTTTTCGTCCTCCTTTGATTTTCAAATAAAATTCTACCATTGTTCAGCATTTCTAGATTGATGTTAAACTGCAATGACAACATTTTATCATTCATAAAATCCCACTGTGAGAAATATATTCACTAAATATCTTCTCCATTACTCTACTACGAAAGGGTTCATTGTCCAGTTGAACGGTGGAGGGTTTTAACTCATAAAGTTGTCTAACAAAACTCCTCCATGTTTTGGACCTAGATGTCCCATAATTGTAGTGTTATTATTCATAACCATATGCAACTACCCAATTATTGTTATAATTAACACATTAATTTTTGATGCACAAGATCCAGTATCATTTTCATTCATAGGAGTAAAATCCTCGCATGTGATACATGTGTTCATGTGGTATCCATTACTTCCAATAGGCGACAGGTCTAAATAATGGAATACATTATTTAACTGTTTTAATCATAATCTATGATCTCAACATTTAAAAATACTTAGAATAAAATGAAATCTTTTCCATAGTTTATTTCATAATCATGGTTTATTTAAGGAAGAAATTACATATAATTCATTCATAATGGTTTGTAAAGAAAATTGAAATTATTCTAGTAATATCCCCTTGGTCTGTCAAAAGCGGTGCATAGTAATAATTTATGTCGTGAACTAGGATACCATGGGAAAAGCCCAAAACTCAGTATCAGAGTTGTTACTCCTATGTAAATCGGTTTTAGAACCACATCCTCTTTATGTATCAAGATAGGGGTGTATTTTCTAGAAATATCCACATAATCTATTCCCTACCAAAATTATAGTATGTTCTTGTATGATTATCCTCAATGAATATCATATGGTTTTATTTCCTAACCTACTTTTTCTAAACCAGGCTTCCATTTTTTTATCGAATTTCATTTGATACCATCTGAAATGACATGATTCTAGTTACCCGGAACCATTTCATTATTTAATTACCCTAGCATGATTATAAAAACATTTGTATCCTAAAAGAATAAATAGTGTTATATTTTTGGAAAGCTAATAATATGTACATAGGTTCAACATTAAATATTAAAAGGGAATACAACATACAAATTTTTTGTTTCACATATAGTTATCCTTACAATTCAATCAAAATATTCTTATTCACAACATTAGGAAAATAAAACATGGGAACAGTGTGAGATAATATGCTTAGTATGGGTATATTATATAGCCGAATAAATTATAAATATAAAAAGTAGGCATTCTGAATAGCTAAAAATTAATTCTTTTATAAATATACTTGAGCATGATATGGTCGGAATAAAACTAATTAAATAATTCCATAGAACATAAACATCGATATTTTAGTAGTCGAATAATCACATGTACTACCATTACCTAGTTTCATAGAAATTGAATTACTAATTTTAGACATCATAATCACACAAATAAGGCCTCATTTCAAGATTATAATAACCATTTCATTAAGGCCACGTGCTGATACACGAGTTTTTAAAATAAGATCAAGAGATACAGCGATGAGATATTGTTTTCCCCACTCATCACATAATAGTTCCAATGAATTCCTCATATGAAAGGGGATACCCATAAATCTAATATACCTATATATTTAAAAAAAATGAAATTAAAATAGATTTCCCCTATCATTAAACATCAATGCTAATAATTTAATGGAATATGGTGAATGCTGTCAGGAAATAAATCTACTGTCAAACTAATAACAGACAATTAAATAAATATGGTACACGATATAATAAATTATTAATCCCAATTTTACATAATAATCAATCAGGGTGTTGAAATAGGTGATAATATTCTTATAATATCATTGAGATATTATTGAGATAAATAATCTTTTACTTTGAAAATAAGTGTTTGTTTGGAAAAATATTTGTATAAAACCAGAAGAGAATTAAGTTATTTTTAATAATAAAAATAGTTCTATTATAAAAATAAAATTTGGAAAAAACAAATTATATAGTATCTTATAAAACTTGTAAAAGTTTGAGAAATTCTCTTGATTCAAGCATCTATTTCCAAATGAATTTATAAAACATTCTTTTCTAATATGTAACTCCCCATAAAATAAATAATAATTCCAATTGGTACACATATATTGAACATTAAAATTGAATATAAGATGATTATATAAAAATAAATAATAATTACATAGAAGTAAGAAGAGAATAAGATGAACCCGAATGAAAATGGAGGTTCATGGAGAAAACCATTGCATTATGTTCAAATATGATAACCTCTTGAGCATAAGATCAACGGATATAAAATTTGACATTTTAATAACATAAATAAGGACCCATTAGAATTGTATTTGATTTAATATAATTTTATTATATTCATTTATGTTTTTTGTGGGTTAAGATATTTAATATCTTCTTCTGTGACTGCTCGTTTCAGTAGTTTTAATGATTAGTTCTCTTGTATGGATGTAAATATAAAATGATAACTAAACTCCAGAATTTATGATATATGTCATTAATGTTCATTAAAAAGTTTAAAAGATCATATATTTATATTGGTTACTTTGGGTGAGGATAAATCATTAGATAAACTTTTAATGATAAACACTTGGATTAATTTGGTGGTTTTTCGATCACCACAAACTCAGTTTGTTTAATAAATAAATTTCATGGGTCAAAAAATGATTCCATAACATTAAATAGGGTGTATAAAATATAATATGATCTATTTAGACAATAAAATTAGGTCCATGTCAATATTAAATATGGTAAGATAATTTGAAAAATTGATGCCCTTAAATGTGATATATTAACACATCTCAGACGATATTTTCATTTCTAGTATTATATGAATGGAATGGATTTGACTACGAATAATAAATTTAACATAATAAATTATAGTATATGTAAATTATATAGTTATAATTAAATTTGGGTGAAATGAGGTGTGGAAATAAAAAAAAATAACTTTAAAGAAAATAAATGAAATAAAATATGGAATTACTATCATCAATTTATCATCACTGAGAGCATTATTAGGGAAGAATAATAGGCCTATTGAAGAGACAATGATCTTCTGGATGTTGTGAAGAACATCATAGGATAATTTAGTATAATTTTGTCAAGGTATAATTCTTGAGTTTAGTGAAGAGAAGAGGGAGTGAGGGGTGGTTTTATAGTTGTGGAGAGGTGGGTTTTCCCATTTTTAATCATTTGTTTTATTATTTTTCAAAATACAACCAATATATTTTATTATTGTGTCCAATAATAGTAATATTTACATGTGATTTTTAACCACATGTGCTTAAATCCATAATTATTTGATGATTATTGTATTTATCTTATAATGTATTTATAACAAAAATTACCATGTTTTACTATTCACCATAAATGTATGTTGATCCTATCGAACTCTAAATATATTACTAGAAAAAACAACTTATTTCAGTTTTTCTATAATCAAATCAATTTTGTTGAAAAATTATGTTCAGTGGATAGGTTGGAAAAAGGTGGTGTTTTGTAGAGACTTAGTGTTTCGAGCATTCAATATTAAATTTATTTATAAATCCGTGGGGTGTTATAGAATATAAATTTTTAGCCATTTATTTATGATGATAATAAAAATTCACAAAAATTGGGGTTTCTATGATTTTAACTATTGTATTTTCAATCCACTAAAATACAATGTTTTGATCAAGTAATTACACCCATATAATTAAAATATCCAATCATATCAAATCCAATCCAAAAATAATCTAACATCAGAATACACATTCCACCACCACTTTTATTATATTAAAACCAATTACTTTTTATTCCTAACATTGGTGAAGCCATTTTATTCAAGATATGAAAATAATAAACCCATATCACATGATAAATATTTTTAAAAATGTATGAAACCATATACATTAGATATAATATTATCTCGAACTCACTACACCAAAACAAGGGGTGCACATATATGGGGGATAATTATTAGTGGAATCTGACACTAACTACAAAAGAAACATTGATAAATCCTAGTGACTAAGGATTTGTTTCCTCTCATATCATTAGAATGTAATACAAATTTAATTAATTAATGGTCTTCACTTCAGAACTATTAGATTTGATACTAGGGGGATTGGTTATGGTTTTGATAGACCACTAAATGCGGATCCCATCAATATATTTTGTATATCTGTGTAAAAGATATCCAAATATTCTGGGAATTAATGATATGATTAATCTCTTTTGTAATGCACTGTAAACCCTTTAATTAGAAGATTAACCCATTTTTATTCATAAAAGACATCAAAAGGGAATGTTTGTTATTTTTTGGGAAAATCAAATAAAATTACGACATATGTAAAATGGTCGGAATGAATCACCACCATAAATGACTCACCACAAGAATAAAACACTACTATAAATTAATCACTATAATAATGAACCACTAATTTAATGAATAACTATTAAAATTACTCACCACTAAAATTACACATAGTGACAAATAACTCATTGCTGGAAATTACTCATCACTAGAAATGACTCACCACTAGAAATGAATCCCCACTAGAGACGAATCACCATAAGAATGACTCACCACTTGAAATGAATCACTACCAGAAGTTTTTTTAACACTATAATGATTCACTACTACAATTATTCTCTGTAATAATTCCTTACATCTATAATGGATCACCACTAGAATGAATCATTGGAAGCAATGACTCACCATAAGAATTAATCACCAAATGAAATTTTTCATCTCTATAATTACTCACCACCCTAATTACTCATCTCTAGAAAATTAGAATCATGGAATTCAAATGGACTGTATCATCAATAGAATTTCTCAACATTGATAAACTGAGGGAATTTCTCACTATTGTAATGTCTCACATGTCTCAAAAACACCCTAGACTTCCCCCGAGACACCATAACTATGATATTTTTATTAATTTAATGGTCCATATGTTCATTCTATTAATTATACTGTAATTAAACCATAATTAAAAATCATATAGATTGTTTACGATCATTTGGAATAAATAAATTATTTATATTCACTTCATTTATATATGTTTATAACTATATCCATTTCATTAAATTATTAATTTCAATCAGACGTTAAATTTCCCCTAAATAAAAAAATTATCATGGAAATGTAAATTTCATTAAATATATATCATTTTTTACTAATGGTGTTTACTATAAACTATAGTTTATTAACAGGGGAAATTTCCATAAATATATATCTTTTACTCAATATGGATTCTTAATGATAAGTTTAATTGTAAATTAATTAAGTAAATTTATTGTTATATGTGAAATTAAATGGAAATATAACACCCTGGTTGTGGACTAGTTAATGAAGTAACCTTGATGAATCTTTAGGATCATGAGTCAAAATTATTTGACAAAAACTATTGAGTTTCTAATTAGAATATTTAAAACTAGCATTTATATGGTCATTAAAATTGTGATATAGTTTTTAAAATAGTTTGGTTTCTATCCAATATGATTTTAATCAACATATAAAAGATATTTATTATAAAGGTTCTTTGTGACTGGGAAACATGACATATATAAATTAATTATATACTTCATATCAATTATTATTGTTATACATGATAATTTGATAATGATGTCATATCTAGATGAATTTAATTCTCAAATTATTGATTTTATGTAATTTGTGTCAATTTAATTACCATGTACTATTTACGATTCCACTTTTACTAATGCATATATTTTATTTAAACATAATGTGGTTCTAATAATTTTTCATTCCATATTTAGTATTCCTTATATATTCACTAATTCATTTTATTAAAATGGATTTAATGTTAATTTTTTTTAACAATTCTATTTTTAATAAGAATATAAATTAATTATATGTTATAATGAAACCAAAAATGGAATTTTACCTCACCCTTGTAATATATTCTTACAATAAGATTCCAAATATTCTAATATTAATGATTCACCCTAATATTTTTTATGTAATAATCTAATTATAAATATAATATCTTATCATTTGAAATTTTGAATGTAATGAGGGACTCTAGTATGCATTTTGTTTACAAAAACAAATAATCCTTTTTGTCTATAAATATGTTCTTCCATGAATCTTTTTCCAATGTAATTATAGAGACATCATATTTGTGCTATTGGGATCTCAGATTCTACATTTCATATAATAATACATATAGTAGATTCTGTGGGATCTAGATTTACGATGGAAATATATTAGGGATCAATACACTATAATATTTTTTAGGAATGTTATTGAAGATCATGTAAATGTTTTTGCAAGGAGTAAATTATATATTTTTTCATTTATATTAACCACTATCTATATAATACATATAGATGTTGTTTTGGAAATGATGTATCTAAGGATAATTACATCGACATGGGTGTTTTAGTCTTAAAGAAATTTTTACATGTTTCATGAAAATAGAACATACTATAAAACAGGTTCGAAGCTATAAAATGATATGAATGTATAATTCATTTTTTCTATAAAAACTATAGTGATGGACATGAAAATTATATTTTCCCAATGAAAACTTGTTTATCATTATCATATTATGTATCATTGTTTTTCAATTTATGTGATGTATTTAACATGATTTGTGATTATGAATTATGTTTCAAATAGATATGATCTATTAAAGTGTATTAAATCATTAAAATGGTTAAAATTAATATTATTAGTATCTGAATAAATTACCATAATCCAAAGGATAATAATGATAATTTTGTTAATGATATAATAAAAAAATTAATGAATGTTTCCACCCAATAATTATTATCATATGATGACATAATACCGTATTATAACAAGACAATGAAATCATCATCTAATAATTATTGAATCAAAGGAATGAAAGGTAATATGAGTATTAAATTCAAATGGATGGATTAAGTGAATATGAGAGACAAGGTTTATACCACATATGATAACAATGGAAGGGAACACTATTGGAAATAATGAATGGTATTGTTTGATTATGGGATTCCTAAAAAATAGTGGATATGGAACAACGAAAAAGCATTGATACAGTGTTTTAGCATTATGTAACTGAATAACTACACAAATAAAATATATATACATAAATGGAAGATATCATAGAATAATATAAGATATTTTGGTGAAAAATATATTATTGATGAAACCATAGTGGAATGACTATTGTGCTTCTATTTTTGGTACCATGACATGTGTTTTAAAGGTATTTTATTAATGATATTTTCATCTTAATAATTATGAAACATATAAGGATTGTAGATCTATACCATTTCCTTAAGGATTTTAGATTATATGAATAATGGTACAAAATACCAATAAACAAGATTTAGTGGAATGACGAACATCTAAAAAACAATGTTTTAAGATATGAGAACCATAAATATGACCTAAATGATTTTATAATGAGTTCATTATGAATAGATAATTGATTTCGATAAATTTAATTTTATATTATGTTATACATAAACTCATAAAAATGATTTTTTGACAACGTGTTTTAATCTTGATGCATTTTACAATACTATTTTATTTAGGGAATATATCCAATATTTTTTGTATTATGTAAGTAATTATGAAAGATTCGTAATTTCAATGAAATTTTTTCGTGATTATAGTTATTACCATGTTTCACAAAAATATGTGATGAATGTTTTCACATATTTTTTATGTAGCGATTATGAGGTATTGTTAGTTGTATAGATGAATAAATAATATGTTCATTTTGGAAATTAAGTGAAACTATAACAAATGTTTTGGATCTTAATCATTATGAATTATCACAATGATTAACATTATGAAATTAAAAAAATTGATCTTTTGATGTTTTTTTAATGAATTATTTATTACATCATCATATCATTACTTATGAGTATTAAGTAACATTTGATAACCATATTAGTTCAGAAAAGTATGTGGAGAAAGAAATATACAATTTTCAATATTTTACGGATCTTACATTCTCTTAATTTTGATATTTAGTGCATTAGGAATGTAAAATTAATTTTTGTATTATCATTTCATATACTAAAAGATGAATTATAATTAGATCAAAGGATATCTAATGAATGAAATTTCACTAAGGTAGTAGAAACATATTTTATAACTATATATCCTTATATTCATTAATAGAAAAATAATTCCTCATATCTTGGAAAATGATATTGATGATAAAAATTATATGTTTTCAATCATATAGGATGAATCATATTTTCTTTTTTATTATCACAAATTTATGGATTTTAGGCCCTTAAAATTCTATTAATCACTACTTGTTTATGATCAATGACTATGTTACCCTATAAATTTATTTCCACTTATTACCAATTTCTATATATTCACATTACACCTACTTTATCCTACACCAATTCAAATTTATGATTTATTGGAAAGTTCATGGTACATACTTCTATCCCATATGAAGAGGATGTTTAATCATCTATTTTATGATGTGTAATTTTTTTGTATTGGTATTTCCAAATATCAATGCTTTGACAACTAAGATGAAGTTATAATTGTGAGGAAAAGATTTATTTAATATGGAGAGATTGTAACACCCAATAATTTCAATGATAATAAAATAATATTTGATATAGTTTGTTACATAATATAAGGTGTTCTATTTCGTTAAAAAAATTAGTTTCTTCGATAGTGGTCATTACATATAATAAAAATTTAAAAAAAAACAATTAATATTATTATCTAATATGAAACATATAAGTTAAAATATATAGTATTAATATAATTTTGTGAATTATGATAATTTAAAATTTCTAAAAGAATATTATTTAATAATTTATCATAAAAAATTAATTATTACTAGAAAAAAATTGACGTGTTTCTAACAAATTTTATTTCTAAAATTGAAATATTACTCCCACATTCTACACATAATTTATATTTATTATTTATAATATATTGAAAATATATTTTGAAAAAAATCATTTATTTTTAGAATTTCTATACAAAAATTATATTATGTTATTGTTTTGGAATTTTTTTCAAAAATTTTCATTTTTTTAATCTATAATTAACAATAACGAATTATAATTAAATATTATCTTTTTAAATATTCATTTGATATATATATATATATACTATTAATTATTTTAGTAATTTTAATAATTTTCATAGATATAAATTTATAAAATTATTTTCACTCTAACGATTTTCATGTTATATTTAGATAATATATATTGCAATTTTTTTTAAAATTTTCACATTAAAAACATTCATTTGTGTAATATCTTCATGATTTATATTAAATTAATTTTTCATATTAATGTAATTTAGTTTGTAAAAATGCATTCCATATTTTCAATCAATATTAATTATAAATTCTAATATATTCATCTTATTTTTTGGCTAAAATAACTAGGTAATGTAGTTTAAATTAATTAACACAGTTAAGGTATGAATGGGTTTACATCTTGTAAAACTAGACTAGTATGGGTAGTAATGAATTTTTCATTTCTATAAATAAATTTTAGTATACATATTTATAACATTAACCATCTAATAATATATAATTAACAATTATGGAAAAATTTTAAACATTTCACGTAAGAATGAACTCAATTCTATTAAAAAATACCAAGTGTTTCCTCACCCCCACTTATAATAGGCCACCCCATCCTCTCCCCACGTCACACCATTAGAAAATTTTTTATATAAAATTAAATTATAAAAACACTTCCCAAATTCCCTACCATAATCATTGATACCTTATTTTTTGATGAAATCCAACTCTTGTAGGCTTTAAGGAAACCCCTAGGAGGATCCCAAAAGAATAAGTGATGTTATTAAATACGTGTAATTATTTTACTAATTTATCTACCACATTAAATATGAATTCAATCATGAAGATAAAATTACATAATTAATTTCTTTATAAATTAATTTTTCCTCAATTATAATATTAAATAATAGTATCTCATGTTCCATCAAACGGGTTATTAAATCATTGTTCTGGTCTAAAGCAGACCATCACCTTGTGGAATTATACCATTTATTCTTCCAATACCTCCATTAAAATTTGGTTAAGAGGATGGATACTGAATTATTTGTTGTTATACTATAAAAAATTTATACATTTACAGTCATTTTTATAATATATATATACATCATTAATTTTATAGGATAAATGATTATGTTACTTGTGTGTTAAGAAAAATACCTCCCTATGAAGCCATCTAATTATTCATTCATTAATTAATCACATGGATTGATATAAAGAAAAATTTAATGATTATGTGATACATAAATTAAATAACTATTATGTTAATTGAATATAAAAAATTTAGTACAAAATATATATCCATTTAATTATTTATTTTTTTAGTCATGAAAAAATTATGACATTATTTGTCAATGGGTGGACAACACCTTCATGAAGCGTTGTGAATATATTTTCATCACCAAAGCATGTGGATGACATAAATAATTATTTAATATGGTATAAATGATATTTCTATCAATTTTATAATGTCAAATTATATATACCACTTTTTCATAATGATGTTTGAAAAAGTGTGGTGATGCACATGCATACGTACGACTAACAGTTTCAATGATCATAACATACACAAATTTTGATAATAATATTTTATGATAGGTTTTAATTTTAAAATAGATATATAAATACGAAAGTAATTTTAGGATATTATTCTGGAGAGTATATAACAATTTATTATGTTACTTAGACACATCATTCATGATGAAACACTCATTATAAAACAAGGATAATATAACTATAAGAAATGAAGATAATAAACCATAATTAATCAATGGTTCATAAGATTTTGTAAATAGATAATTTATGATATCAGAAATTGTTATTTTTTTGATTAAATTAATAATAAATCTAAATGCACTATATAGTTTATTAATTTATGTTCAATAAAAAAAGAGTGAGATAAGGGATTTTGTAAATCAGTTTCAACCCATTGGGAAAAAATTATAAGGCATTAATTATGACCTTATAAGATTATGTGATTGTTTAATTTTTAATATATTACATTTCCAATTTTTTATATGGATTTATGGTTTATAAAAAAATTAGATTCAATTATTAATTCTAAATTCAATGTTATAAATATTTAAATGGATTCATTCATGATCTAATTTAATCAAAAATCATTATTTATCAATAATAGTAGAACAAATTTACAAAATAATTTACTAATAAAATGATTTTTTCTTATTACTTGGTTATTAATGAATTTATCATGTAAAAGTATCATGTTCCGCTCATTTCTACTATAAATGTTTTTATGATAATTTTACTTCATTCTCTCCTTAGTAGAAAATATGATTTCTTCTGAAACTATGTCCTCAATAAATGTTTTAAAAAATATTTTCATCCATCATGAAAAGATTAATCTATAAAATTTTTACCCATTTTGAATATTTAATAATCTCTTATTATTAATATTATTTCATTTTGGAAAAAATTACCAATATGCATTTATTGAAATTTTGAATGGAATATTTTTGGTTTTTATGATCATGGATCACTCAGAACCATTATATAGTTCAAAATAATTTTCTTTGTTTAATTTAATGTCTAGAATTATAATCTACAATTAATTTTATTTCATTCAGGATTAATTTTCAATATCCAATAGATATTATTAATGATATTTTAAAAGTTACATTCAAATAAAATATTCATCCAAATGTTTTTTAAAATGAATATGACATCTTTTTCATGATTTTTATTGTACTGATGTGTATGGTATTTCTATTCATCAATGAAATAAATGTATTATTATTTATCCAATTGGTATATATATTTAATTTATTCAATCAATAATTTTCCACTATATCCATTATGATTTTCTTCACCATGAAATGTATTGGAATTCACATTGTTGATTCATTTTTTGAAGACATTAATTTTGTATTGATTTATTCATTGTCATGTGGAAAAAAAATTTGAAGTAAAAATAAATTTTATTTATCATGCATAAGTATATAGAATAAACCATAAACCATTTTAACAAACACTCGTTTCATTAATAGTAATTTGATTTACTGGGGAAATATTAATAAATTTAAATCCATTACTCAAATTGGACATTTAATGATAAGGAATTTTTTTTTACTAGTTAAAAGGATTCCTCAATAAATGAGTAATTATTTGGACATAAAATATATGGTGTTTTAACTACCCAGTATAATCTCCTATATCAATTGTTTGTATCCTCATAAAAAATTATTGGGCTAAACATTATGAGATTGTAACTAGTATGTTTTAAGATGTCTAGTAAAATGTGTAGAAAGGTGTGACATACTAGGCCAAAAAAGATCTGTTTCAACTAATTATGATCTAAAACTTATTTTTAATTGTCTTAAAGTTAATGGTATCATTTCCATGGGATTAGTAGTGTTCGGTAATTAATCATGGCCTTCATTTCTTATTTTTTTATTATCTATAATATTTTCACAAGGATATTATCCCTTGATGCATTTCATTCTAATATATCATGATTACAAGGAATGTGTGTTTAGATATTTACCTTCACATTTTTATTATTAATAATATTTATAGGTATTCTTGTTTTTAAATGGATTGTGTTTCAAATTATTTATCATTACATAATTATTATTCATTAACAATTCATGTTGTCGTGCAATTTAAATGGAAAACAAGTTCAGTTATTTACAATTCCATATTTATTATTTTTATTGACTCATGATAGATTATGTTGTACATATTTCATTCATAGATTTTGATATCACCCTTATATCCTTCCATCCCATAGGAAACCATTTTGTTTATTATGAATGTTATGTAGGGAAATTCCAGATGGAATAATGTTATTCTTGAAAAAAATTAATTTTTAACATATGTATTCAAATTTAAGGAATGAATAAGGTATATATATTTTTTTCAAATCATAATGCACTATTTTGTACAAATAGATGTGTTTTCTGGTAATTTATTATAATTTAATAAATTATGAAATGGATATAACTAACTGGGGTATGGGTAACTAAATTTTCATGAACCATTATTTTTCAAAAATGATTTATAAAAATAAAATGGTTTCAAAAATACTTGTTACATTTTCAGAAATTATTAATCATTTATTTTTAACATATTATTAATTAATCCCTTTTCGTTTTGTTGTTAAATTTTTTTTTATAATATTTGAATCCCCAAAAAATCGATGCAACTAAATTAATTTTTATAACTACTAATATTGGAGATATTCCATATTAAAGAATAATATAATTAAATAGTATTAGTTTGAATATCTCTTAATTATAATAATATATTTTAATTAAATTCATCATTATAAAATATATTTCATCCTCAAAAGAAAATAATTTGTGATTTACAAGTATAATTCTATAAAAAAATTTATAATACCATGATTTCTTCAATCTCTTGATGATAATGAAAAAAATTCTACATAATTTTTATCATCATCGCCTATTAGAACGTGTTCATAAACAATAAATAATAATTTCATCAAAATATATTTTTACATATAAATATATATTTTTCAACAAACAAATTATAGGATTTGATAGATCAATCCAATGGGGGAGGTAATGTTTGGGTGGAACAATATAAATATTCATAACAGATATTGCATAATTCAATATTGAATCCCATTCATGTTTTCTAATAAAAATTATTCCAATAGTTTTATATATTATATATTAGAAATCCATATAAATCATTAGCTATTATTTAACATATTATAATCCTGAAATTGTATTGAGTCAAAAATATTATTTCCCACTTTTCCATTCTGTTAGTTATGAAATAACACTCAACTTCTCTTGAACATGATTACTAATTTTTTTCAAAAGGGTTTTAGAAATCTTTTCAGAAAAAATCTTCATTAAACTAAATATTAATATTTCTATAAATATAAAAAATAATCATATAATTATTTATTATGATAATCATAATGTGTGTGTCTTATAATTAATATACCAACTCTTATCAAATAAGATGTTATAAATAATTTTTTTGACTATTGTAATGATAAAGTGATAATAACCATACTGATACTATAGGTACTAAAAATTAGACTAATAATCAAAATGATTATGGTAATGAAATTTTTATGAAAGTACATCGGATTGAATTATGCATATAATAATATTCAGAAGAATTATTTCAAATGGCATGAATACATTTTAAACATTTGTGGTTTAATCCAATAGGATAAAAAAATCTTGTTATGCTAGAGACAAAGTCGTGGAAAAGAGTTAACTGTTCATGTAATTATGATAATTATAGAGGAAATATGATGGTTTAGAATTCAATATGACCATTCGGAATATTCCTATAAATAACAAGTCATTCAAAGAGTTCAAATATTATTATTTCTACTGTTGAGTACCATATAGATCACATTATTTCTCAAATTATTTAGAAGATTTCAATTTGTGAACAACTTGTTAGTTGTATTTTTTAATTCATTAAAGAGAGAGATTATAATAACATACATGTAGTCATGTTATATTCATATGAATTTTTTTGGTTTTTTGATCATACATGTGATAGTTGTGATTATGATCAAGTGTATCCAGTGATAGGATGATGAAAATTCCTATAACCATGATCAACTACTTACGGCATTAGTGAAACAAAAAATATGAACTGTAAGATCTTAGGATTATGTGGCTAATAAGATATCCAATCGTCATATAAGGGGATTTCCTTACAATGGAAATACCTAATATCGTGTAAGTATAAAATTTGGATACCAATAACCAACATTATGGTATATTTTACTCCTAATGTAAAAAAGAGGGTTATCATTTAATAATAGTTGTATGTAACTAATAAATTACATTTTTATTGTATCTCTTGTTTATTTAAATGTATATTTTCTACTAAATTTATATAAGACAATTTGAAGCATCATATTCATATTTCAGTATTGTTTGTTTTATCTTTAAAAAACTAATTAGGATAAACATGATCGGTTCAATCATATCTATAGTGATTTTGATATTTTATACACTCTTATTTAATATTATTCATTCTAATTACCAATATTTAAATGTGATATATAATATAAATTCGTTATTATGGTCCTTTATAATTATGATATCTAATGCTAAATCTGATACTATTACTCAAATATATTTGTGAACATATTCATTTTTAACTATTTTAAATTATTTTATAGAACATAAATTCACCCCCTCTAGTAATTGAAACATAAAGAACACATATTTTTCTCCTATTATGAATAAAAATATTATAAATATCAAAAAATTAGTATCATATATGGATTTTACTGCTCATATACATCGTAAAGATTTTATGTTCATTACTATTGAATGTTTCTTGAGTTTTGTAAAAAATTATTTTTAACATACTATTATTTAATAACATGTATTGCCAGAAAATAATATTATTTTTTAAATATATATATAATGAATGATATATAATAAAAAAATACGACACATAATATATCTCCTATTTTTTATGGTGGTGATTTTGATTACTAATGAGATATTATGATGAATTCTATTTTCCACATTGGGGTTGATAATTTTTTTTGTTGCCCATTGATTATCAAATTCATGATAATGAAGTTATAACAATTAATTATCATGAAAAATCGGAATAAAAGTTTAATTAAAATTTTATAAATACTTTTTATAATATATGAATATAATTATTTAAAGTCAAATATAATCTTGTAAAGTGGGCAACATAATTTAGAAAACTTTTGAAGTAACACATGTTTGAACCTAAAAGGTCATAGAGACTACAAGGTATATGTAATGAGGTGAATTTCAAGTATTTTATTTCTTAATAGGTGAATGCTTATCAAATAATCATAAATGTTTCCTGACTATTATAAATACATTACAAGCTATTCTTGAAAAATATTCAAATGATGAGAATCTAGTAGAGAATATAATTGATATTATTTTCAATGAATGAAAATCATAGTGAATTGTTGTTGATGAACCCATAATGTTGAATAATATTACTCTTAATGATATAACTATAATCCATATTCAATATGAGGGATAATGAAAATATATGATGAGAAACATTAATAAAAAAATAGTTGAGTTCATATTTCCACCACAATCTAACCATCCAAGATCAATCTGTTGAGAAAATTGAAAAATCAGCAAGAAATGTTAATGATTTTATTTAATCATATTCTAGAACAATAAAAAGTTCTTAGAATATTTTAGAAAATTTCGATAGAAGTATGAACAATATATTTTGAATTAATTATTTTCAATACATATATAAAAACCCATAATGTCAATAGTTATATTAAAGATTAATTTTCTTTTGATGAATGTATGAGAGATGTACACATTATGAAAAATTTTCCAAATCTAATGAGGATGGATAAAAATGATAAAAAATTAATTTGGGTAACAAAATAAATGGTAAAAAATAAGGGCAGGAATGTTTTGAAATATGCTAACACATGGATATAAAATATAGGTTCTTCTAGTGAAGTTTATTGAATAATTAATGATCAGAACAAGGGAACATAAGACTTTTTTAAAAAGTATATAATTATAATAATTGTATCATGGATTTGTTATTAATTGTTTATAATTTTGTAAATATGTCATTTAACTCGAAATATCATGATGGGAATATTTCATCATCTTATAATAAAGAATCACCCTCTTCTAGTGAATAAAATATATTACCCTCTTATGAAGAATTTTCGCAATTTTTCAAAAATATTTAAGAAATGGAAATTTTTAAACTTGTCAAAATCATGAAAATGATAAAATAAAATTTTATAGTTTTTATAAATGGTTAAAAGTCCTAAAAATGAAATATTTGATCTTCTATATTTATTTTATAAGGATTGTTCTTAATAGGGTACTTTTTCAATTGGCATAGGAAAAGTAGTTTCTCATAAAAAAATATTTAACAACTGGTTCTTATAAAAATTATTCCAAGACTATTTCTGGTGATATTAATTTTTCTTATAAATATAATATAAAAAATATCTTCCTTGAATGATATTTTCTCAAGCATTATTAGTGTTAAATAAAAATTTGATAAAATGGACAGAAAATTCATCCTCTTGGTTATAGGGTTCAAATGGATTTATGTTATAAAATTATTTCTTTAAAAAATTACTTTATTCCTAAATGTTATATGTTTTCTACCAAGTGTATAATTAGTGGCCATTTGGAAAATAATTTTTCAATATCTAAAAATAAATCTATATGTTTCTATAAGTTGTATTTTTTTATTATATGTGGAATCAATTTTTTTATGTCACCAGAACCAATATGTTTTGGTTATGAAATTAGAATTTTTTTCATTTATAGAAAACATAGAAAGTATATTAAAAATTAATATAAGTCTCATAGATAGTGGATTTTCATGGAATAAGACTTGAAAAAAATAATTATTTCAATAAGATCATAATAATGAAACATTGAAATGTAATATTAATATATAATGATAAATGTGATATTGTCATAATTTTTAATAGTAATATTATTCATAAATAAATAATAATAAATTCATTTTTTAGAATGAATTAATAAAAACCATATTTGAATAAGTCACTTATTTGATGAAGGTTATCTTTTGAATGTTAGAAATGTTTTGTTCCTACTACATAGCTTCAAACATTAATTTATTATATCTTTGAATGGTCATGAGAATGTTTACACTATTATCCTAAAATTTCATATGATTCAAGAAAAATACTTCTTATTTGAAATAGAAGATCAATCATTGTTATGTAATCGAGTGTTAAAACATAGTATCCTTATAAATATATACATGTTGATAATGAAAATACATGTTAAGTATATACAAGAACATTTTTTTAATACTTAAAATGTTTACTACCCTTTTTTATATTGTACGAAACATAAGTAATGTTCCAAATATATTGGTGATGTATCAAATTTGGATTCATTAAATTTAGTCCCCATTGAATTTTTTGGAACTATAGAAACATGAATTATTGGGGGGAAAATATTATGTAAATATTTCAGTTGATTATTACAGTAGATAATGTGTGGCTTATTTTCTCACAATAAAATCTTTATGTTTTTTAGTTTTAAATATATTCTATCCAATGTTAAAAAAAATTCACACATTTCTTTGTTATTTATTCAAAGTGAACTTATAAGAGAATTTTTAAATTCCAGTTTTTGTGTTATTTTTACAAGGTATTCTATAAAACATAAATTTTCATCTCCTTGAACACCGATTTATAATGGGTTAGTTTAAAGAAGAAATATAAATTTTCATGGAATAGCTATCAATATTTCAAATGAATACTAAATTGATAATAATTATTAGCACATGTTATTAGTGATTATTTATATACTATAAATTATTTTTAAATTATACATTTAATAAAAATTATTATTAGTTATAGACTAGAAGATTACAAATACTTTCATACATAAAAAATTTTGGCTACAATGAACAAATTCTGAATACGAAAGATATCATAAAAAATTTTAGACACAAATACGAAGAATTGTTTTTGGTTATTAACAAATTATATTGAAATGTGATGAGAAAAATATTATAGATGAATTGAACTATTTTTCATGATGACTATGAATAGATATATATAATAATATGGTTATGACGTAGGTAATTATGAAATTTACCACTATTTTACATTAGGATAAATAATTTATATAGAATTATTGTGTAATTGTATGTGATATTGTATATGAAAACCCTTTAACAGAGATATATAATATATTATTGAACTATGTATTCTAATATTTTCATTTAAAATGGTGTAGTCAATTTTATGGAAAATATATATTTTATTAAAATCAACTTTAATGTATTATTTTATTTTCACTTCTCTTAATATAACCACGATGAATTTTTTAAAGAGACTTATAATTATTAATTTTACATAGTTGACTCAAAAATATTTTCCTGCAATGTATTTTTAATTAATTTACAACTTTATTTCCTATATTAATGAAAATTATCTCAAATGGAGTATCATTTCATGTTTTACAGCCCAATTTTATATTAATATTAAATTATATTTTGGGGATGATGTTTTCGGTGTCGATAGATTTATTTGATGACATTGTACTATTCATAAATGTTATAAATCCACATGTATTTCCCTACGTTCATTAAGAAAATTGGGTTTTTATTTTTATTATTTATAAAGTCCATTTTATTTGAATGGTATTTTTAATAAATGTGAATGAATACCATATGGATGTTTATGAAACATGTTCTTCATATGTGGGATGATGAGTATATGTTACTAATGTACATTCAGTGTAACACAAATGTGTGGATGATGATGTGTGGGTCCCAATATCAATCAATAATTAATATTTATTGTCACATTATAAAGTTAGTTTTGTACATAATGAGTATATTCACATACTCATGTTCATGATGGGTTTTATTAGTTTTTTTAGGATTCAAAATTTTTATAATTTTGTTATAAATGATGGAATATTGAGTTTCCTCAACTATTTTTTCAAATTCATATTGTGGCCCCATTTTACAATGTTCATTATAAACTAATGCTAAATTTTCATAAAGAATTATACTTCTATGAATGTACATGCGTGGAAGAATATTACATATTTTTAATGGAGTTTCCACATTTATGACATGCTCACTTGTCACATGCGTATCATCATATTGGATTAAAATAAATATTTCTTTATAAGAACAGTTTTCATTATTAGATTGTGTTGCATATAAACACATGTTTTAGGGATCCTAGATTTACTATTAATATTATTATTCAAACATGTCCATTATAACACTGATGTTATGGTTAGATATATTGCTAATAATAAAATAAAATTAATTAATTATTTTTTTTCCTGATAAATAATATATCTTCATAAATAAGTATATAAATTTTAGTAAAATCTATATATTATTTAAAATAATTATTTTGAAAGATGGTTTATATTTTTCATTCTAAATAAATACTAAATTTTATTAAACATAATTTTAGAAAATTAATTTCTAAAATTTATGTTCAGTCATTCTAAAATTATTTTAAATATATCATAGAATTATTTTTCTGATGGTATTTGAAAACATTAATTTTTAGATAAATACTAAAAAATACCACATTTTATTGGAAATAAACATTTCATTTAAATAATTTACTTTGATACCTCTTGAAAAAAAATATTTTCACTTAAAATTAGTTGAATTGTATTTTTATTAATCATTTATAGTCTACCTTAATATGTTTCATAATGAATTTTTATATTATAACATTCCTTACATTAAAAAAGTAGCATTAGAGAACACAATTATTAATGTTTACAGAAATAATTTTAAATTAAATTCTATCACTCATACTTATTTAAATTGATGAAAAGAATTCAAATTCATTATCGAGAGAAATTAATATTATCTAATGAGTTTATAATATTTTTTTACCTTAAATTATATTTTTATATTTACAATAGTATAAATCAAATTCCAAATTTTAGGATATAATAGGATTAATATGGATTAAAAATTAATGATATTTTGTATAATGTAATAAAAATTTTACGAAATACTATTATATTTATGTGTTTCAACTGTAACACTTATAAGGTTCTTGATTCATCAATTACGGATAATTTTTAAATCTGGAAAATGTTATTATGATGTATTCTTTCAAAAAAACACATAATTTTCAACTTCTTCACTTACAAAAGGCCACCATATCCTATCATCATAACATATAGATATCCCATTTAGATTGGAAAATAAGTAAAAAATAGTAATTAAATAAATTAAAACATCCTACAAACCATATTTTGATTATGGAACCCTCATATGAAGTCATTAGTTATAAACATATTGAGTCTCTCCGAGGATTATTCATTGTCCTAAACATAGTGTTTTCGTTTTATTTCTTCCAAAACATTAATAAAATATCATTACACATTGATAATATAATACAACCAGTTTTTTTTAAAAAAAAATATGATTTTTATTATGATAATGGAATAACCTATATCCATCTCTTAATCCATCAACTGTTATATCAAGCTTTCAGTTTTGTATATGGTGAACTACCACATTGCAAGCAGTTGAAATTATTTTCCCACCACTTATCACAATAATAAAAATTGAATAATTAAACAAATTTATATGATATATATGATATCAATATATTTTTTAATGAAAAGACAAAATCTAACATCGAACTATACATTTAGTGGAAGTATGATAACCTCTCCTGTTTTTATAATAGAATAACCCATCATTATGTATTGTGATTTGTTTTTATTATGATTTACATGAATGGTTATAATGATAACTTAAATTAATATATTTCATATATATGAAATAATAAAGATGGAAATGTTATATATTATTTTTGTTCCATTAATTTCATTTGTTTAGAAAAATGGAATCAACATTCGCGCATGCCTATTTTAATCTCTCTCCATGAATAGTGTAGTCCATTTTATTTCTGTAATTTTCACAGTATACTATAAATATATATATTTTGAATAAAAATTATATTTATATAATTTTTACCATATTTTTATTATGAAAAGTTAATGAATCAGATACCCTGGATCCATTACATTTTCAAAATATAGTATTTGAGGTGTTTAGGGGATTCACTGTGACTCATTTAGTGATTTTTTTAAAAATAGTATTATAATGGTTGGAAATTCATCAGTTGTTCGGGTATCTATATGTTGGGAATCGGTAGGTCAGGAATTGGTATGTCAGTCATTGGTGGGTTTGGAATTAGCTAGTTTGGAATAGGTTAGAAGGGCATCGATAGGAAGGGCATCAATTGGAAAGGTGTCAGTAGGAATAGTGTCGTTAGGTCGGGCATTAGTAGGTTGTGTGTTGGTAGTTCAAGCATTGGTGAGTGGCGTCAAAGAGTGGTATCAGTGAGTGTCTTAAGTGAGTGATTTCATTGAGGGGCATTATGGATTTATGTCTGTAGGTGGTGACAGCAGGTGGTGATGGTTGGTGGTGATGGTCTATGGCATCAATGAGTGGAATATGTAGATGGCATCGATGGGTCTCATCGAGGGGTCCCATTAGTGACTTTGTCAATTGTGAGTCACCGTAAGGGTGACAAAACCATCAGTGACCTTTTTCGATGACTCACCCATGGGTGAGTGAATTCCATATTTTCCATTTTTTCAGGGTTATCCCCTCTTACGTTTTATTTGACATAAATCAACTTTAAAAACTTGTTTAATCATTTTTTTGAATCATTTTAAAAGGATATAAATTATATATCTATTATCATAAAGCCCCGGAAGATTCCATGTTGCATCTTCATAACCATGATCTGAATATTAAGTACAACAATATACTATCTCATCTGTAGAAAAAGGAAATACCCTGTTCAAATTGTGAGATCATATATCCCTCGAACCCTTTTCTTTTCTCTAGGTGTGCCAAAAACCATTATTCCTTGAGGAGTCACATCATTTCTATATATGTTGGTTGAGTTTTCACTTTAAGTCATTCCTACTACTACCATGAGCCCCTATTTTTGAAAAAGGTGGATTTTTTGATCATTTGTTCGTCGAAGTAGGGATCTCATAGTCTTTCATTAATTATGTTCCAGGTGGGGTAGGTAATCTAATTTCCCATTATGATTATGGCCATATCCAATCATTTAATTATGTTTGGGATGAATATAATCTGATCTGTTATAAAGATAATCAAACTTTTTTTGATAACATGTTTCTTCATATTAGTAATATGTGAGGGGAGGGGAAGATGATGATGATGATTGATCGTTTTTTATATTGTGTTCGATCCCAGTTGTGAATTGTATTCCTTCTAATAATCATATTTTTTTGTTGTCCTCTCTTGAACACGTGTGAGGACTTACACTTTGTTATGGATCCAATATTAAACATTTGGAATGATGAAATTTATTTGCCACATATACCTTATTAAATAAATGGATTCCCCATGATCAAACTTGTTATATGATAACCCATGATTTATCAACATCAATTGTAGAAGATCTCGGTTAAATCTGAATACACATTTCCTGGTTTAGTGTGGATGTGTGTTGTGTCTGTATTGTTTCGGTATTGTTCTATGTATGGGTTGTGTGGTTAATTAGTTGAGAGAAGGGGTGGTGTTTGTGGATGCTTAAAGGGAGAAACAAAATATCAGGTGGAGATATTGTATGATTGTGGGAAAGATGGGAATCAGTTGAGAAATAGGACTTCATTTTTGAATTGTGATATGTTTATGTTATTTGGTGAGCATTTTTTTCCATTGGCATATCAATTAGGATGTGATTTATTTGTTACTGGGTGTGGTGTTGTTATTTAGTGTAGCTACTATGTATTATTACCATGTGATATATTGGTGGGTACTGTTTTTAGTTGGTATTTTTCCTATAGTTTGGAATGCATTACACAGATGAATGATAATGGTAGTGGTTATCATGGGAGATATGTGGTAATGATGTTTGATGTGGGGTGTTTTATCATTTTATTCTTCCTTTATTAGCATTGGAATTCAGGATTGGTTTGCGCTATGGTTGTTAGTTTAACGGATTGGGAAGGAATAACTAGTAAATGATTAATAACATCAAAATGAATGGGTGTTTGGTGGGTTTTTTTATGAACATATGATGTGATCATTATTCTTCCTGATATTTTAATTTAAAGGTAGAAATAATGGTCCCATTGTTATGGGGCTGATTTTTTCTTGAAAAATAATAGTTTGGGATGAGTGTGTTGTTCATTTATATACATACTTGTAAGTTCTTGTTGTTCTATATTCTACCCACCCTATATGAGAATTTCATGTCGAACTACCACATTTTATGGGGTATGGTATCTTTCCTAAATATTATGGTGGGATGACAGGTGGATGGATACCCTCCCTTCCCTATTCCATATCGATGTGGTGATAGCCAAAGACTATTTAGAAATGTTTGTCTTTGGGAGGTCAAGGTGTCTACGGGTGTGTTTTGCTTCACACCTATCTTGAGGGTGATATTTGTTGTGGTTTGTGGCCCATGTGTCTGTGGGGGGGGGGGGGTGATGATATTTGGTATGTCACCCGGGTTTGTGTTTTTGTGGGTTGTGATGTGGATCTATCAGAATAGGTTGGAGCACCATGTCATTTTTATTTAAGTTTTCAGTGTGGAAAATCAATCCAAAAATGGTGTGGGTACCATCTCATTGATTTTCATTCTATATTTCCTTAATTGAATATTGTTATTTTGTGATCAATCCTTTTGTGAGGTTGGGGTTGCTGGTATAACATGTTAGTGTAATTTATGTTATGCTATTTCGTGTGGGTGGATTAGTATGTATTTTCAGTTGTGTGTGGGAGACTTTGGTTTTCCTTCTGAGTATACTTGTATTGTAACCCTATGTTATAAAACTGATCTCAGGTTTCAAAGTGGACTATGGGTACAATAATTGGAATTATAAGATCAGACGTGGGGACAATTTTTGTGTCACTCTTTAGAAATGTTCTTCTGGTATTTACTACGTATTCCTATTCTTGGAATAACATATATTTTAAAAACATGGATGTGGGATGGATTTTAATTTCATTTATATATGTAATGGTGTTATTTTGTTTTTGATATAAATTACATCTTGGTCTTAGATACAATAAAAATGGTAATTCCTATATTTTTTTTGATATTTCCATATAATTAGTTTTTGTTGCCACCTCATTGCCTACTAGAGGTGGAACTCGGGGGTACTTATCTCTCATTCTCCATTACCATCTTAGGAGGGAAACATTTGGAGTGGGGTCATGATATAAATGTATTATATATAGGTTGATAGATATGATGGAGGATGGAGTTAGGCATTGTGTGTATTTCATGGGTTGTTAGATCAATAGTTCAAGGAGACCTTGGATAATGACATATGCTCGGAAGAATGACTAGGACATGAGATTTTAGTACCCCCATGATTCGATGCATGTACTCTGAGTTTACTGAATGACCATGTGTGGATATTTATATAGTAGAGACCCTTGGTTAGGTACATGAATCATGATGAATTGTGTTTTTTTTATTTGAGTATTTTTTTCGTAATTTTAGTTAATACTGAGTTAAAGGGATTATTTAATAAGACTCTATATGAATCTGTATTAAGAGTACCTTGATTACTTTGTATCAATGTAATATAGTTCATTTCAATGAGTGGTTTAAGCTGTGGAGGATCAATAGCATGATCTGGATAATCAATGAAGTGTTAATAATGATAACGATGACATCCAGTGGCATGGAACCTTATGTGCCTTCCAATAGCATACCATGGGAACGTACAAGGATACTTTATCATACATGGAGATAGAGATATTTCTAGAGAAACAATAGATCACCTTCAAGTTTATATGAGATCTGAATGATTTATGGGTTCTGTTGGTGGTTAATCAGAAAAAGGTAGATTCATGTCAATGGTGCATTCTATACCTGGGGGATGAGAAAGGAGACTGATGTTCCATGGGGTGATTTCATGAAGGAGTTTCATGTTTAATTTATATCCACGACCCTGTTGAATGAGAAGCGATATCATTTACTCTCCCAATATCATTATAGTATGTTGGAAAGGGAGTTGGGAAAATGATAAAGGATCTACTTCCCTTATATCTAGATCTTATTTTGGATGTGGAGTCTCAAGTAAGGCACTTAGAGGAGGCACTTCATTATTCCAACCAGTACGTTGTTACTCCCTTAATCTTGCTGACATTCCTAGTGGTCTAGAATAATGATGAAGTGGTTTAGAGGACTCAATCCCGAGTATTTATACCGTGATATAGGATCCATTAGGTCTGTATGAAGGAAAAGGAATCTAGAATCATTTCATAGGTTACAGAGCCATTTAGGTTTCATCCAACAAGTAATCAACCTCAGTAGCTAATGATTCATCCTTCTGATCTATGTTCTTTTCCCTTAGGCATTAGACTTAGGGGGTTCAGATGTTGATGATGTGGTCACCTTTTTAATTGGTTCATAGTTGGAGATCAATATGGTGGGGATTGGGAGGCTTAAGGCGTTCCCCAGTAGCAGTTTCAGTCTAGGATATTCGAGCTGTAGGAACAATAGGATCATTGTCTACAGAGTGGAGATGATGCGGGTGGAGAATGTCCTTAGGATGATTCACAGGGATCTCATCCTGGTTGTGGTCAAGGTGGATGTTTCCCAAAAATTTGAATAGGGGATGGGTTTTGATAGTTTCACGCCACATATGATACAGTTCCAACAACGCTGGAGATTGTAAGAGGTAAAAATAGATTTTTCAGCACTATTTCATGCTCTTTGTTTTATTTAGGAGCTTCTCACCCATTTTTTACCTTCTCTAGACCAATATTTTGTACCATACATAAATAGGATTCCCATTCCCCTAGTTTTGATTATGGAAGTCAGAGGTCAAACCAATTTGATTGATATATGTCAGTGATATAGACTGATTACAAGGACATATCAGTCATATGAGGATCATTTCCTGTTACATATGAAACTATACAATGTCATTATTATCATTAATTTGTAATAATAATTTCATTTTTTTATCAAAAAATTCTAGATAATGGTCGTGTTTTCATACATGGATAGAAAGCATGTGGCTTTCATTAGTAAGAAGAGTCATCAGATAGGTATCTAATTTGTTGAGCCCCTTCTTTCATTATTGGCTGAGTTTTCCTATGAATCAGTGGATGGTAATATGAAGGAGTTTCCAAGTGTTTTGGGGGAATTCATAGATTACATCCTTAAGGAGGTTGTTACTCTACACCCTATATGTGATGTTGAGTTCTAGATAAATTTTTACACCGATTCTTTTCTTATTTTGGTGGCTCCTGATTGGATGACACCTTCTAAGTTGCAGGAGCTACAGATTCGAACTGATGATATGATGAATAAGGACCCTATAGGTCCATGTCTATCCCCATGGGGTGCTCTATTCCTGTTCTAAAATAAGGAAAATTATGGTATGAGTTTGTGTATAGACTACCAGAGGATGAATCATTTGACATTTAATTACTATTACCATATACGTGAGATAGTTGATATTTTTGACCAGCTGTGTGGAGGAAGTTATTTTTATTTGAACGATTTGTTGTCTTGGTATCAAAAATTGAGAGTTATGGAGGATGATATCCTAAAGACTACATTCATGTGGTGGTATGGGAACTTTGAGTTTATGGTTATTCCTTTCATTGTTACAAATGCATTAGCCAGGTACATAGGGATTATGAAATCTGTTTTCTATGAGTTCCTAGAATATATTGTCATTTTATTCATTAATGAAATATTCATTTAAACGAGGTTAGATGAGTTGCAAGCTGATAATATACAGACTATACTGTAATTCCATCAATTCCACCATTTATATGGGATGTTATCTAAGAGAAATTTTTAGATTCATGTCTTTCATTTCTCTAGACATGTTCTGTCACAATAGGGTTTATCTGTGGACCTATCAAAGACAAAAGTTGTTGATTATTGGTAAGAACCCATGAATGTTGAAGTGGAATGAATTTTTCTCTATATAGGAGGATATTACAATAGATTATTACATTATTTATCTCAAGTAGAAGTTCGGTTAACATCCTTGACCTGGAAAGACCATGAATTTTTTTGGAGTGAGTAGTGCCCAACTACGTTCAGCTATCTGATGAATATGTTTGTAAATGATCCAATGTTTCAGTTTTGAGAGGAAATGGTCATGTTCGAGGTGCATTGTGATGATTCCCATCTAGAAATTGGGTGTGTGTTGATTCCACAATATGGTGTTATCTCTTAAAGGACATTGTAGTTACATTGCTCGGGACATAACAATTCCAGATATGATCTGGAGTTAGAAGCGGTCATGTTTCCATTAATGTTGTGGATGAATTACATCATTATGGAGCTCTATTTGGTATTAACCAGTGACATGATCTTGAGGTGTAGATTTTCCTAGCAATATATGAACATGAGACGTTGGAGGTGGTATAATTTTTATCCCGATTAATATTTTTATATGTCTAAAACAATATGGAAGGGGAATTTTGTGTCCAATGCCTTCAGTGTGAAGTCACAGAAGATGGTTGTTTGGGAACCATCAGACAATTTGAAGGTGATGGAGAATTTGGTCTCCTTGCACTTAGAAGCAAGAATGAATGGTAGTAGACGACATAAAATTTAGACTATAGTTCTACGATTTCCGAGGAAGCATGTGGTGGAGTATCAAAAGGGATACATGGAGGTGTAGGTGATGTGTGATCAAATTAACAATGGAAATGTTCCAAAGGTTCTATTGGAGGATGGTCAGAATCAAATTATGTTCTTTTTGAAGTAGTTCTTTCTAGTGTAGTTGCATTATGTAGTTCTCCGTGAGATTCATAACTCACCCGTAGTGGTACACACATGGGGGGTCCATGATATATCGTGGCTTGTTATGTTTTTTGTGTCTATTAATATGTGGTTGGTTGAAGAGTTTGTGAAAACATGATTAGTGTTCCAATATGTGAATACTGAAAATAATGTGCCTAGTGGTTTGTTACATCCTTTATATATGCCTATGTGAATGCGGGAAGAAATATTGATGGATATCAACCCTAGATTACCCAAGGAATAAGGATGCTATGATACAATATTTGTAGTGATTGATCAGATAAAAATATTAGTTTGATTCTTATCAATAAAGGAGTTCTGCATGTTTGATGCATCAAACTAGACGTTCATGCATTAGGTTGTGAGGTTACATGGTGTTATGATATCCATTGTCTCTGATTGGGAAACAAGATTTACCTCACAATACTAGAGGGTATTACACCATTCCTTCTAGAAAAAAATTACGCCTTAGATGTCACGACCCGTCCTCGGGGCCCGTGCCGTGACTACCCCAAGCCCGCCTTCCATAGGCCAGGGGCTGGCGACTAGCACCAAGGCGTAAATCCAAACAAAAAGGGAAGGCATTTCCTTTGAAAAGTAAACAAGCACCACATAGTAAGAAAGAGGAAAAGTAAACACTAAGTAAAAACTGTACAAGCTGTGCTGAAAGTAAAAGGGGCCGGAAATACAAGCCCAACTATAAAGTACAACTGAAAGGAAAAACAGCAACTGAAAAGGGAAAACTGCAGCGTCGAGCCATCCTCTGGAAGTCCCACCTGAATGGTAGGTACAGATAGCCTCCACTGCTCCTCGGGTCCACCTGACCGCTCCGAGTACGTCCCGCCCAGTGGTCCTCCTCCAGGTACTGTCCTGCTCCGCACGCCTCCACCCCGGTCAGCGCTGTCCGTCGTCTGAAACCAACACAACGTAGTGCGGGCAAAGCCCGTGCAGGGGTGAGTATAAGCTACTCAGTAGGGACCCCGAGACCCCCGAAGGTCTCCCGAAATCCACAAAGGATAAATCACGAAGAAGAGGTACAATCACAAAGTAACATCTGACACGGCTTAGGTATATGCCCATACATATACCTAAGTCATCAATTCCCCGTTCGGCTCCAACGTCCGAGCCCTAGCACAACCCAGTCCACACAGGAAAGCCAAACGCATACCCACGCAGGATAGAACAACACAATCCACAAAGGAGAGTAAACAGTAAATCCACACAGGATAACTCAACACAATCCACAAAGGAGAGAAACACAAGATTCAGCTCACACAGGTATACTTCTTCGGATGACGATAAAGATGACCACTGAACCATCTAAGTCATCGGACCCACGAAGGATCGATAGGTACTAACCTCGCAGTGACCCACACAGGATCGGACCCACACAGGATCGGGCCCACGCAGGACCTGTAGGAGTTGGCTCACACAGAACCGCTGAGTGAAGACCCACACAGGATCAGATCCACACAGGATCGGGCCCACACAGGACCGGGCCCACGCAGGACCTGTAGCACTGATCCACGTAGGATCGCTGAGTGCAGTAGTCATCGCAGTCCGCTGAGGATCTCTGCACAGTGGTCGTCGCAGTCCACTGAGGATCTCTGCACGGTCGTCGCCGTCGAGGGAGCAGTCGCAGCCAGCACTAGGGTTCCCGCACACAGCAAGCTCGTTCGGGAGGGTCCGCTCCACGAGCTGAGAGGCTGATACATCAACTGTCACAAAGTCCGAATTTGATGTATCCAAAAGTTTCGTATCGTCAACAGGAACTCAACGTCGCAGATGGCGCGTCAATTGGACGCCCGGTCTGAGAGTTATTGGCATTTTCGTCCCAGGGGCCCGGTTGGTTTTTAAGGCAAAACCATCCCGACCGCACTCCAACTGCATCCAAACCTCGGTCGGAGTATGCCAAAAGATCCGTCTCACTTAGAGGAATTCAACAAAGCTGACGGCACGTCAAACGGACGTCCGTAGCTCAAGATATGAGCGTTTCCGTTCCGGGGGCCCGGTTGGTCTCGTGCACGAACCAACCCGGCCGAACTCAAATATTCTGAAACCTTGAGTGCGATATACCGAAACGACCATCTCGATCCAAGGATTGCGTTTCCGCTGACGGCGAGTCGTTTGGAGGCACGTAGCTCAAGATACGGCCATTTGAACGAAGACGTCCGAAGGAGGGGGGTACGGGCCCGGGCCGACCCGGGCCGACCCCCCCCTGGGTCGGCCCGAACCGGGTCGACCCGAGTTCGACCCGGTTGGCCCTGCCCGGACCGGCCGGGGCCGGTCCGGCTCGGCCGGCTCGGCCTGGCCGAGCGGCAGGCGCCGCGGGCGTTGACCCGCGGCCTGAGGAAAACCGCGGCCCGCGTGCGGGCCGCGGTGGTGAACCGCGGACGCGGCTGAGCCGCGTCCCGCCTGGGCGCACCGGACCCGCGCGGCCGTGGGTCCGTTGGCCGCCGCCGCCGCGGCTTCAGCCGCGGCGGACTTGTCCGGCGGCGCGCCGGGGCGCCGCCGTCTCCGGCCGCCGGCAGCTTCCAAGGGCCGCCGACGTCGCTCCGGTGGCCCGTTTTCCTTCCCGTCTGCGCCGTTGCTCCTTCCGGGATCCGTTCTTTACTGCGGGATCGTCAAACACCCGTTGCAGCATGTTCCGTCGTCACCCGCCAAATCCGCACAAAACGAAGAACGGCGAAGGGTCGTCGGGCCGTTTTCGTTTGTCCCGCACCTTCCGCGTTAGAGATAAACAACCAGGAGAAATTGTTCAACACATGAACCAACAATTTTAATTAAAATAAAATTGTTCATTTGAAACCGTCTCATTAATTTTCAATGAACTTTCACGGGAATAATTAAAAAGGGGTAATTTTCCAAAATAAACCCCTACCTTGTCGATCGTCGCGCGCGGGCGTTCTTCGCGGAAAAGATCGTCACGAAAGAGAGGGATCGCTGCGTCGTCGCGGGGAGGCGTCGCGTCGTTGCGGAATCCGGCGTTGAGTCGGTGAGCTCAACGAACCAAGAACAGCAGATTTAAATTATAATTAATTAAATCTATGTTTAAAACCAAAAGAAAAGAACCTTGAGCGGAAATCCGAAATCACTCACCTCAAATGGTCGGTGATCGGAGATCGGAGATCGGAAGAACGTCTCGGATGAAGACGTCGTCGATTTCCGGGTTCGACATTCTTCGCATTCTTCGCGTTCTTCGCGTTCTTCACGAGGGAGCTAAAGAAACAGGGATCCTCTCAAATCTTTTCAAAAGATTTTGGGTTGGTCTTATTTTATTAACATGCCAACACACGAAAACAGGTTATGAAACGATCGAAATAATTCGTTGAATTAATTCAACGAAAGAAACAGGCCATTTAATTCATGAAAGAAACAGCCCATTTAATGGTCTGTTAAGAATTTAGAAAACGTGTCAGTTGACTTTAATTAAGATGGGTTTTCACGGGTGCGTTTCTTAGCAGAAAGAAACGGCGGGGCTCGTGCGGGCCCCCACCTCGCAAATATCCTACCAAGGGGGTAGGATATTTCTGGATAGCATCCTATCCAGTTCAACTCAGTTCAATCTGCCTTTAAGTGGATTCAAGTGGCTTCCAAGTGGCTTAAGTGAAATAAAATAAAGTTGTCGCAAAATTATTTTATTTCTTAACTTTATGCCCGAAAATAAAAAACCACACCCGAGCAAACGCAACTCCGGAAGAGGCGTTTCTAAGTGAATACCGGCGTTGCAATTTCATCGGTGCCCTCAGAATTCGATTCCGGGCACCGGTTCAAAAGTTAGAAAAACCCGCTCGTCCGTTCACTGAACGTACCCGAGCCAAACTTCGAAAAATGATTCTGGGCACACCGGGCCTCGGAATCAGGTGCCGTCAGAAACTGCGCTCTTTTAAAATTCCAAAGAAAATTAAGAAAAAAATTTCCTTCAAATTTACGGGTCTTTACACTACTCCCACCTCAGGAATTTACATCCTCGTAAAGATACATCAAAAACTAGGGAATCAAATGTGGGTACTGAGCACGCATCTGAGCCTCCCACTCCCAAGTGCTCTCCTGGAGGTTCCCGTGCTGCCATCTGATGCGCACAAGAGGGATCGAACGCCCATGCAGGACCCGCTCCTGTCAATCCTCTATCTCCACTGGGACCTCCGTAAAAGTCGCCCCATCATCCACGTCTAGATCCCCATAGTCAATGATGTGCGTCGGGTCGTGCACGTATCTCCTCATCTAGGATATGTGGAAGACGTCGTGCACCCGGTGCAACTAAGGTGGCAGAGCCAGACGATAAGCCACCTCGCCAACCCTGCTGAGGACCTGGAAGGGTCCGATGAAGCGTGGAGACAACTTTCCGCCTCGGCCAAATCTCCTCAAACCACGTCGAGGTGAGACCCGCAAGAAGAAGTGGTCGCCATCCTCGAACTCTAGTGGCCTCCGCCTCCTGTCAGCATATGACTTCTGTCGGCTCTGTCCTGTCCTCATCCGCTCCTGGATGACCTGGACCTTCTCTGTCGTGGCACGGACCATCTCTGGTTTCACAAGTGCTGACTCTCCAGGGTCTGTCCAGCACAAAGGAGATCTGCAAGGCCTGCCGTACAACGCCTCGTAGGGTGCCATCCCGATGGTGGAGTGGTAGCTGTTGTTGTATGCAAACTCTACCAAGGGTAGGTGGTCCTCCCAGCTGCGACCAAAGTCGAGGACACATGCGCGGAGCATGTCCTCGAGAGTCTGAATGGTCCTCTCCGTCTGACCATCCGTCTGAGGGTGAAAGGCGGTGCTCAGACGTAGTCGCGTCCCGAACGCCTCCTGCAACCCCTTCCAAAGCCAGGAAGTAAAACTAGCATCCCGATCGTTGATGATAGTCGATGGCACACCGTGAAGTCATACAATCTCCTGAACGTAGAGACTCCCCAAGCTCTCCACTGAGCCCTGCTCTCTGATGGGTAAGAAGTGTTCCGACTTGGTGAGTCGGTCAACAATCACCCAAATGGAGTCGTGACCTATGGAAGTGCATGGAAGTCCAGTTATGAATTCCATACATATCCAGTCCCACTTCCACTCCGGGACCTCCAAGGGCTATACCAAGCTTGCCAGTACCTGATGCTCTGCATTCACCTGCTGGCAGGTGAGGCACTGTGAAACGAACTCTGCCACAGCCTTCTTCATGCCCGGCCACCAGTGCTGTCGTCTGAGATCCTGGTACATCTTCCCCACTCCAGGATGTACCGCCAAAGGAGAAGTTTGATACGCTCTCAGCACCTCCTCTCGTAAAGCGACTGGCACCAAGGTACGTCCTCTGAAAAGGACATCGTGCTCTGCTCCAAGGGAGAAACCATCAGGTGCATGTCCCGAGGATATCTGTGCACGCCGTGTCTCACAGTCAACGTCCCCATGCTGTGCCTCTCTGACCCGCTGAAGAAGTGGATGAGAGACTGTGAGAGACTGAAGGAAGGCTGCTCCGTCTCTATCCACGAAGGATATCTGCAAAGTGGCCAGCTGCTCTGTCGCCTCCTCAAGTAGCTGGATGCCCGTCCTCCTGCTGAGGGCATCAGCCACCACGTTCCCCTTCCCAGGAGTATAGACTATCTCAAAGTCATAGTCCTGGAGGAACTCGAGCCATCGCCGCTGTCTCAGGTTCAGGTCCTTCTGAGAGAAGATGTACCTATGACTCTGGTGGTCAGAAAAGACTGTGAAGCGCTCGCCCATCAGATAGTGTCGCCATGTCTTCAGGGCAAAGACCACTGCTGCCAACTCCAAGTCATGGGTAGCGTAGTTCTGCTCATGAGGCCTCAACTGACGTGATCCGTAGGCAATCATGGCCCGCTCCTGCATCAGGACACACCCGAGTCCGGTCCCTGATGCATCGCAGTAGACTACGTATCCAACTCCCTCCTCAGGCAACCTCACGATAGGTGTGCTGGTCAACCTCTGCCTCAGCTCCTGGAAGCTCTGCTGACATCTGTTTGACCACACGAAGGGTTTCCACTTCTTCGTCAATGCTGAGAGTAGGGCCGCAACTCTGGAGAAGTCTGGCACAAATCTCCGATAGTATCCGGCTAGGCCCAAGAAACTCCGCACCTCTGTCACGCTCTTGGGTGGCTCCCAAGCTACCACTGCCTCGATCTTCGCGGGATCCACTGCAACTCCCGCCTCAGAAATGACGTGCCCCAAGAAGTGGACCTCACGTAACAAGAACTGACACTTTGAGAGCTTTCCATAAAGCTAGTGCTCTCGGAGTGTGTCTTGTACAACACGCAGGTGGTAGGTGTGCTCCTCCCCCGTCGTCGAGTACACCAAAATGACGTCGATGAAGACCACGACAAATCGATCAAGGTATGGCTGGAAGATCCTGTTCATGAGGCTCATGAACAATGCTGGAGCGTTGGTCACGCCGAAATGCATAACCAAGAACTCATAGTGGCCATACCGACACCTGAAGGCCGTCTTCTGCACATCCTCGTCTCGAACTCTGATCTGATGATAGCATGTCCTGAGGTCTATCTTCGAGAACCACCGTGCTCCCTTGAGCTGGTCGAAGAGGTCATCAATCTTGGGTAGCGGATACTTGTTCCTCACTGTCACCTGTTTCAGGTGACGATAATCGACACACAGTCGCAAGCTCCCATCCGCCTTCTTGGCGAACAAAATCGGGGAAGCCCAGGGCGAAACACTGGGTCGGATGAACCCCTTGCCCTGCAAGTCCTCCAACTATACCCGCAGCTCTCGAAGCTCTGTGGGGGCCATCCGATATGCTAGAGTGGATATCGGGGTTGTCCCGGGGTACAGTTCAATATAAAAGTCTACCTCCCTGCGAGGAGGTAGTCCTGGAACGTCGTCGGGAAAGACGTCCGCGTACTGATCCACCACTGCAGGAAAACTGGGACTCCGCACGTCAACTGCTCCCAGGATGAGGCTAGCTAACTGATGAGTGATGGGCTGACCTCTCCTCGGCGTGAGTCCATCCTGTGCTGCTAAGGCTCCCTTCTCGCCGGTGAAGGTGAACCTGCTCTAGTCGGTGCACACACATCGCACCTTGCACCTAATGCAGTCAATCTGAGAATGGACCGTAGATAACCAATCCATGCCCAAGATGACGTCGTAAGGCCTCGACGCCGCTACAAGAAGATCACAGCGGAAGCTCTCGCCTCCTAGAGTAAGCTCACACTGCCGGCACCAGTGCAGAATCGTCGAGTCTGCTCCCGTATGAGTCTCTAGCCGTAAGGATCGAGCCAACGGCTCTGTCGGAATCTCCGAGCTCCGAACAAGGGCAGTGGATATGAAAGAGTGACTCACTCATGTGTCTATCAGAACTACAACAAGGGTGGAATAGACACAGATCGTACCTCGAATCATCTCTGGCGCACCGTGGTCGTAGGCCTCCGCTGCATGGAGCTGAGCCTATCTCTGCCCGCCAGCTCCCTGTGGTCGGGGCGGGCCTCCTGGTGGTGGTGGTGGCAGAGCCTCAAAGCGTCGCCCACCACCTACTGCTCGGCCAGCTCCTCTGCCTCGTCCGCCTCCTCCCTGCGGACCGCCACGGTCGACCCTCTGCCTCTGCCTGGGTGGTCCCTCCACCGTCTGCTGACCCTCGATACGACGGGTCGGACAGTCACGAGCCATGTGGCCCCGCCCGCCGCACTCATAGCACTGCCTGACTCTCGGAAGACTGGCTCCGGGCTGGGTGCCCTGCACTGCTGAGCGAGTGTCCCGAGGTCACCTGCCGGATGGTCTGGTCTGCCTGGAACCCTGAGTCATCCACCTGCTACCAGCTGCCGAAGACTCCGCTATCTGCCGCCCTACGGTGGGTCTCACTGTGGACTCAGCCAGGAACCTCTCGATCAGGAGGGCTCGCTCCAGTACTCTTGCCTGGGTCGGGATGCTGAGGGAGATCAGCGATGCCCTGATCTCGTGTCTCAAACCCTGCTCGAAAGTCCGGGCCCGGAAGAAGGGGTCTTGTACCATGTCTGTCGAGTACCGAGAAAGGTCGGTGAACCTCGCCGCGTACTGAGCGACCGTAAAGCTGCCCTGCCGCAGCTGAAGAAGCTCCTGGATGCGCACCGCACGGAGGGTGGCTGGGACGAACTCTGAGCGGAAGAGGCTCTCGAAGTCTGTCGAGATGAGGGTGGCCTCATCGTGTACCTGGAGCATCAGGCTCCACCAGCGTCCAGCTGCTGCGTGCAGTAGGATCGCCGCGAGGATCACCACGAGGTCTGCTGGTGTCCTCACTAGCATGAAAACTCGGACGACCGCCTCCAGCCAGTCCTCGGCTGCCTGGGGGTCCGTCTCCCCACGGAACCTGGGTGGTCGCTGGCGCTGGAACTCGTGCAGAGCTCCGAGGCGTCGTGCGTCGTCAGCTGCCAGTGCTGGAAGCATCGGGGGCTCAGAGGGTAAAGGTAACGCCGGTGCCTCTGCTGTCAACGGGCCATGTACCGAGGCCTCGTCGCTCGACGGGCTGTCGTCGCGCACTACTCTAGGAACCCTAGCTGGCTGCTGTCGTCGTGCCATCCTGAAAAGGAAACAAGTGCACCATGTTCAGAACAGTATACCTGGTGAGCTGACACAAGTAATCACGAAGAAAACTTGAAACACACATGCAATCAATGTTTTTGTGCATTAAGTCGGGAATCAGAAGTCAGGTTCCTGGTGTATGGATACGTCGGCCGCCGCACCAACACTGGACTCCCTGGACTGATAACCACACTCACTACGCTAAACACTATTGCTTCACATAGAAGAACGATCAGAGTCTGCGGTAGAACCGACCGCCTCTGATACCAATTTGTCACGACCCGTCCTCGGGGCCCGTGCCGTGACTACCCCAAGCCCGCCTTCCATTGGCCAGGGGCTGGCGACTAGCACCAAGGCATAAATCCAAACAAAAAGGGAAGGCATTTCCTTTGAAAAGTAAACAAGAACCACAGAGTAAGGAAGCGGAAAAGTAAACACTAAGTAAAAACTGTACAAGCTGTGCTGAAAGTAAAAGGGGCCGGAAATACAAGCCCAACTGTAAAGTACAACTGAACGGAAAAACAGCAACTGAAAAGGGAAAACTGCACCGTCGAGCCGTCCTCTGGAAGTCCCACCTGAAGGGTGGGTACAGATAGCCTCCACTGCTCCTCGGGTCCACCTGACCGCTCCGAGTACGTCCCGCCCAGTGCTCCACCTCCAGGTACTGTCCTGCTCCGCACGCCTCCACCCCGGTCAGCGTTGTCCGTCGTCTGCAACCAACACAACGTAGTGCGGGCAAAGCCCGTGCAGGGGTGAGTATAAGCTACTCAGTAGGGACCCCGAGACCCCCAAAGGTCTCCCGAAATCCACAAAGGATAAATCACGAAGAAGAGGTACACTCACGAAGTAACATCTGACACGGCTTAGGTATATGCCCATACATATACATAAGTCTTCAATTCCCCGTTCGGCTCCAACGTCCGAGCCCTAGCACAACCCAGTCCACCCAGGAAAGCCAAACCCATACCCACGCAGGATAGAACAACACAATCCACAAAGGAGAGTAAACAGTAAATCCACACAGGATAACTCAACATAATCCACAAAGGAGAGAAACACAAGATTCAGCTCACACAGGTATACTTCTTCGGATGACGATAAAGATGATCACTGAACCATCTAAGTCGTCGGACCCACGAAGGATCGATAGGTACTAACCTCGCAGTGACCCACATAGGATCGGACCCACACAGGATCGGGCCCACGCAGGACCTGTAGGAGTTGGCTCACACATAACCGCTAAGTGTAGACCCACACAGGATCGGATCCACACAGGATCGGGCCCACACAGGACCGGGACCACGCAGGACCTGTAGCACTGATCCACGTAGTATCGATGAGTGTAGTTGTCGTCGCAGTCCGCTGAGGATCTCTGCACAGTCGTCGCCGCAGTCCACTGAGGATCTCTGCACGGTCGTCGCCGTCGAGGGAGCAGTCACAGCCAGCACTAGGGTTCCTGCACACAGCAAGCTCGTTCGGGAGGGTCCGCTCCACGAGCCGAGAGGATGATACATCAACTGTCACGAAGTCCGAAGTTGATGTATCCAAAAGTTCTGTATCGTCAACAGGAACTCAACATCGCAGACGGCGCGTCAATTGGACGCCCGGTCTGAGAGTTATTGACATTTTCGTCCCAGGGGCCCGGTTGGGTTTTAAGGCAAAACCAACCAGACCGCAATCCACCTGCGTCCAAACCTCGGGCGGAGTTTGCCAAAAGATCCGTCTCACTTAGAGGAATTCAACAAAGCTGACGGCACGTCAAACGGACGTCCGTAGATCAAGATATGAGCGTTTCCGCTCCGGGGGGCCGGTTGGTCTCATGCACGAACCAACCCGGCCGAACTCAAAGTATTCCGAAACCTTGAGTGCGATATACCGAAACGACCGTCTCGATCCAAGGATTGAGTTTCCGCTGACATCGATTCGTTTGGAGGCCCGTAGCTCAAGATACGGCCATTTGAACGAAGACATCCGAAGAAGGGGGGTACGAGCCCGGGCCGACCCCGCCCGACCCCCCCTGGGTCGGCCCGAACCGGGTCGACCCGAACCGGGTTGAGCCTACCCAGGTCCGACCCGGTTGGCCCGGCCCGGCCCGGCCGGGCCCGGTCCGGCTCGGCCGGCTCGGCTCGGCCGGCTCGGCTTGGCCGAGCGGCAGGCGCCGCGGGCGTTGACCCGCGGCCTGAGGAAAACCGCGGCCCGCGTGCGGGCCGCGCTGGTGAACCGCGGACACGGCTGAGCCGCGTCCCGCCTGGGCGAACCGGACCCGCGTGGCTGCGGGTCTGTTGGCCGCCGCCGCCGCGGCTTCAGCAGCGGCGGACTCGTCCGGCGGCGCGCCGGGGCGTCGCCGCCTCCGGCCGCCGGCGCCGCCGCGCCGGCAACCCGCACCGCCGGCAGCTTCCGCGGGCCGCCGACGTCGCTCCGGTGGCCTGGTTTCCTTCCCGTCTGCGCCGCTGCTCCTTCCGGGATCCGTTCTTTTCTGCGGGATCGTCAAACACCCATTGCAGCATGTTCTGTCGTCGCCCGCCAAATCCGCACAAAACGAAGAACGGTGGAGGGTCGTCGGGCCGTGTTCGTTTGGCCCGCACCCTCCGCGTTAGAGATAAACAACCGGGATAAATTGTTCAACACATGAACCAACAATTTTAATTAAAATAAAATTGTTCATTTGAAACCGGCTCTTTAATTTTCAAAGAACGTTCACGGGAATAATTAAAAAGGGGTAATTTTCCAAAATAAACCCTTACCCTGTCGATCGTCGCGCGCGGGCGTTCTTCGCGGAAAAGATCGTCGCGGAAGAGAGGGATCGTCGCGTCGTCGCGGGGAGGCGTCGCGTCGTCGCGGAATCCGGCGTTGAGTCGGGGAGCTCAACGAACCAACAACAACAGATTTAAATTATAATTAATTAAATCTGTGTTTAAAACCAAAAGAAAAGAACCTTGAGCGGAAATCCGAAATCACTCACCTCAAATGGTCGGTGATCGGAGATCGGAGATCGGAAGAACGTCTCGGACAAAGGCGTCGTCGATTTCCGGGTTCGGCGTTCTTCGCGTTCTTCGCGTTCTTCGCGTTCTTCGTGAGGGAGCTGAAGAAACAGGGATCCTCTCAAATCTTTTCAAAAGATTTTGGGTTGGTCTTATTTTATTAACATGCCAACACACGAAAACAGGTTAAGAAACGATTGAAATAATTTGTTGAATTAATTCAACGAAAGAAACAGGCCATTTAATTCACGAAAGAAACAGCCCATTTAATGGTCTGTTAAGAATTTAGAAAACGCGTCAGTTGACTTTCATTAAGACGGGTTTTCACGGGTGCGTTTCTTTGCAGAAAGTAACGGCGGGGCTCGTGCGGGCCCCCACCTCACAAATATCCTACCAAGGGGGTAGGATATTTCTGGATAGCATCCTATCTAGTTCAAATCAGTTCAAGCCGCCTTTAAGTGGCTTCAAGTGGCTTCCAAGTGGCTTAAGTGAAATAAAATAAAGTTGTCGCAAAATTATTTTATTTCTTAACTTTAAGCCCGAAAATAAAAAACCACACCCGAGCAAACGAAACTCCGGAAGAGGCGTTTCTAAGCGAATATCGGCGTTGCGATTTCATCGGTGCCCTCAGAATTCGATTCCGGGCACCGGTTCAAAAGTTAGAAAAACCCGCTCGTCCGTTCACTGAATGTACCCGAGCCAAACTTCGGAAAATGATTCCGGGCACACCGGGCCTCGGAATCAGGTGCCGTCAGAAACTGCGCTCTTGTAAAATTCCAAAGAAAATTAAGAAAAAAATTTCCTTGAAATTTACGGGTCTTTTCATTAGAACTATGGTCCACCCTCAAATAAATGGGGAGATAGAGTAGACTATCAAGACATTAGAGGACATGCTCTGAACATGTCTCATGGGCTTTTGTGGTTATTGGTAGTGAAACATTCAAATGTTTTAGTTTTATTTATTATAATATATATTACTCATCCATTGGAATGTCTTGGTTTAAATAGTTTAATGAATGTTTGTGACTTTCACCTTTGTGCGGGATAGACTCTTGTGTAGATAGTTGTTCATGGTCTTTAGGTTGTGTAGACCACGCAATAAAGGTTAAGCATGTTAGTGAGAGTCTGATGTTATAAAAATAACGAAATATTTCATATAAATATCATAGTAAGAGTCCATTGAATTTAGAGGTTGGGTACCATGTGTTCTTTATGGAATCCCATTGATGTGGGATGTGGAGTTTCAGTTTAGGGGAAAATATTTCCCCCAGGTTCATCAGACACTTCGTGATGTTGGGGATAATTGAATGGATCAATAAAAATTAGTGTCTCGTCAATATATGTAGATATCCAAGACTTATTTGATGTGTCCCATCTTCATTGATATCTTCATGATGACACCATGTCATTTACTGGATAGAGCTGGATATTGAGTACGACACAAATTTTTTGGAGCTGCTAGAAGAGATCAAGTATCATTGGTATAATATGCTTTCTGGGTGAAACATTTATTTGGTTCGTGTATACTGGAGGCATGAAGACCTAGAGATGAGTACATGGGAGGAAGAAGCATATATTAATTCTTAATACCAATAGTTGTTTTTAGTTTCTTCTTGTTGGGTTTTAATGTGATTCTAGAACTTTATATTTGATGAGATGAGTTGCTTTCAGGTTTCATAATGCTTAAAAAATTCCTAACACCTAAAAATGGGAGGACCTAATTCCTTATCAAGATTCATTAATGTTGATGTGCATAAACACATGTGGGTGAGTGAGCACTACCCAAATCATATATTATCTCATCCTGGAGGATGGAATTCTATGATTCATGTGACCAGATGATGTGTTTTTGTGCTCGTTTGGTGTGTCTTTTGGGTATTTGGAGGTAGTATATGTTGAAGGAGGTGTTATGGGATGTTGTGGTTTCACTTTATTTTTGGAAAGAAATTGGGTGGTTTATCATTGAAACATGACTATTTTTTATTTGTTTCATGTGTAGAATGAATATTGAGAGGTATCTCACGAGGTGGTTGTTTTGACCATAATTTCTTTTAGGTTTTATTTTAAATTATAAAGGGTTATAATATATTGATATGTATCTGATGTAATGTCATGAACCACTCTTGACCATATGTTTGTAAACATTTATGTGTGGAGCTATTCTGGGGAGTCATAGTGACTCATATCAATAGTTTACCAAATATCTAGTTTTCCAACTACTGATTAGGCATCAGTACATCATGAGTCTGCAGGTCAGGCATTGGCAGGTAGGGAATTTGAAGGTCATGCATCGGTAGGATATGAATTAGTATGTCAGGATTCAATAGGATGGGTGTCTATGTTGGGAATTGGTAGGTCGGGCGTCGGTAGGTCATGCATTATTGAGTAGCATCAGTGAGTGGCATCATTGGGTGGCATCAGTGAGAGTTGTCATTGAGTGGCATCAATGAGTGGCATTAATGAGTGGAATCATTATCATAAATCAATATGTGTTGATGGTAGGTGGAGTTAGTGAGTGGTTTCAGTAGGTGGAGTCAGTGGTCACATCAGTGGGGTCAATTCAGTGACATGTTCAACAATGAGTCACCTGATAGTGACTCATCCATCAGTGACTCACATCAGCATCTCATCGAATGGTTAGTCATTTGAAACATTTCCTAGTGTTTTCAGTTTTTTCCATATTGTGGTATATTTGATGTAAATATTGTTTAAAACTTTTATTGATAGTTATTGAATCCATTTCAAATGATATTAATTATATCATTAATATCTTAATACCCCATTGACATTGAAATGGAAATCCTACATAGTCTTCATGAAGGATTTAATTATATGTAATTTGAAATCATCTACCTATTGTTGATATAGAATCTAGCCATTTCTAAATCTCGTATCCTCTATTCCTTTAATCCTTCCTTTTTTAAAGGTGCACCCATCAGCTTTCATCCTCATGGAGTCACAACTCTACTATATACGTTAGTCAAATTTCCCATTTTAGTCTTTCCTACTACTTGTGTGACCCCCTATTTTTGATATAATGAGAATTTATTAATCCTCTTTTCATTGATGTAGGGATCCTATTTTCAATTATTTATTTTGTATCATGAGTGATGGCTACAAAAATATCCCATTGTGACTGTTTTTAAATCTCATATATTAATTATGGTAGTTATGAAGATCATCAATTCGATTATAAAGATAATCATACCTATTTTGATGTTGGGTTTGGATACATTAATAATAAATGTGTTTTTTGATGAAGAAGATGATTAGTATATGTGTTATATGTTATATTTCATCGGTGTATTGAATTGTATTCCTTATAAAAATCATTTTTTGTTGGGGCACATTCTTACACACAGGTGATTCGTTACCCTTCTATGGATCCCCTACTGTTCTACTAGAATTATGAAATTGATTAACCATGTACACCTAGTTAGAAAATTGTATTCCCCATGATCAGAATTGTTTTTGATAACCCATAATTTACCCATGTGAATTAAATAACAAGTATTTCAAATCTATATACACATTTTCTTGTTTGCTGTGGTTGGGTGAAATCTGTCGATCTAGTTTATCATTTACTTTTGATGTGTTCTGTGGTGATGAATTTGAAAGAACGGTGGGGTTTTTTTGTTTATTAAAAGGTGTAATGGAATCATAGGATGAGTGATTTTATGATTTGGGAAATAATAAGAATTGGTTTAGAAACATGGTTGTAGGTTTGGGTTGTTCTATGCTTAAATTACCAGGTGATCAGTGTTGGTAATTGGGACTACAACCAGGTTGTGTTTAGATTGTTACTTGATGTGGGTCTGTTATGCATTAGGGTATCTGAGTATGGTTGTGACATGAAATTTTGGAGGGATCTATTGTGAGTTGGGGGTTATTCCATAGGTTTGGTGGAATTACTTTGTTGAATGATAATGGTATATGTCAGCTTGAGAGATAGGTGTGGAGGAAGATTGAAGTGGTGTGTTTTAGCATAGTTTTCTACATATGCTTGTCTTGGTTGTGAGTATGGGTGTGTTTTTTAGTTTTTAGTATCACAAGATGGGATCTAATAACTATTAAATGCTTAACAACGTCAGAATTATTTGGTGTCAAGAGGCTTCATTTTAAAATCTTTTTATTTGACCTCCATTCGTCCAAATAAATTAATTTATAGGAAGCCACAAATGATGAAGTGTTATGAGGTTGTTGTTTTCATAATAAATCCTAGGTATGGATGTGCGGTTGTTACAAATACATATAGACTTTTAATTTCATGTGATTATATATGAACTCCACCCTAGTTGAGAACTACGTGGTGAACACCCCCATTGTTATGGGGGGTGGTGTCTTTCCCAAACAGCCCAGTTAGAGGATGGATCGATGGCCACCCTCTCTTACATACACCCACTTCTAGGTGGTGATATGCCAATACTATTTGGGTACGATGACTTTTGTGTCACCCATGTGTGTGTGGGTTTGTTTTTCATCCATGTTTACATCTAGATGAGATGTGGTTTTTTGTGGCCCAGGTGTTGGCAGTTTGGATGAGATGTGGTATGTAACCCCATTATGTGCAGATAGGTTGTGACATGGTTCTTTCATAATGAGTCGGAGCACCATGATGATTTCTGTTAGGGATTGAGAGTTAATAATTAGTGGTAAATTGGTGTGGGGTACCCTATCATTGATTTGATTACTAAATTTATTAACATTAATTTCACATTATTTGGTGAGCGTGCCTTTGTTGAGGTTGGGGTGGCTGGTATACATTGATAGGTTCTTTTTTTTCTTCTATTTCTCAAAGGCACATTATTATGCTTCTCCACTAATGTATGATAGTCTTTGGTATTTCTATTGAGAATAACTATATGATCACCCTATGTTATAATGACATATTCAGGTTTCATGGAGAACCACAAAGACTATACTATGAATTACTGACTCAGACATGGGGATAGATGATATGACATGATATAGCCCTGTTCTTTCACTATTTAATTTGGAAACTCTTTTTTTATAAGAAATCTATTTTAATCTCCTAAAATTGTGATGGATTTTGTATTTATTATATATATTTATTTGAGTTTTATAATTTATACATCTTATCTCCTGATCCCAGTTACTATATAAAGGGTCATGCCTCTATTTGTTTGGGATTTCCATACCATTGGTTTTGGTCACCACCCTGAAGACTACTATAGGTCATACTTGGGGAGCGATTATCTCTATTTATTCATTTGAATCTCATGAGGGGAATCATTAAAGAGTTGTGGTCATTAAAATTACATTAATAAATATAAAATGAACTAAATTATCTTATGTAAACATGATTACAAAACAAACATTCTATCACAAGAGATAATGATTTTAATAAAGAATTTTTAGTAAATGACTGATAATGGAATATAAGAAAAATATATAAGGGTATTATAAAATGAGTATGGTTATGTAAGTCTTGAATAATATATCTATATTTATTATACTAGATGTTTATAAATAAATTTTGGATGTTGGACAGGTGGTAAGGGCTTCTCGCCTCACTTTTTAAACCATGAGATATATGTCACATTCACAACATAATTGTTTTGTGCTGGGAATATTGTTCTTATTTAATATGTTATATCCTGATTTATTTTATATTTATTGTATTTAATATATAATTTTATGTTATTCCAGTCATGTGGTTTATGATTCAAAAGTACCTAATGTTTTAAGGCTTATTCAGAAATATCATATTTATTTCGGATTGTTTATGTTTAAGCCTCCCATATGGAAATTAATTAGTAACCATATCATAAACATAATATATTTTTTATCATATCTATATTAATTATATTTTTTTTCATTAGTACCATTTTAAAACATTGTAATTCAAAAAATAATAATGAAATTGTTTTTATTGAAAATATATTTTATTAATATATTCTTTGGAAGTCCTTTTTATTCCATATACATGTATTAATAAACATATTTTAATTTTTTTAAACATTATCGTACTAATTTATAAAACCAATTTATATCCATTATAAATTGTTACCACTTTTTATTGGAATCATCATGTAATTATCCATGAAAGGAATATTTTTAATTCATAAAAAAATGTATTATTTTTTAATACGTACGATATGATCATAATTATCTATAGTTATAAACATGTAATATTCTCCTGATTAAGTCATATATCTCTATGTTTATTTTAAAAAATATATTTTCATTATATTTATAAATATATATATATTTATATATATATATATATATTAAATAGTGGATTTTAATGTAAAATTTTTATTTTACCCCAAAATGGTTTTATGAATATTTTTATAGTATTTATAATCATTAATGAAAACAACCCTTATTAAAAAAATATCCATTGAACATATTTTATAAAAACTCCATCCTTATTATATATCTCGATTATATATAAATATTTTTATTGGGAGTGTACTATTTTTCTTATATTCACTATTTTACTCCCTATTATTTATGAATATTTATATTGATTAGGGTACATATTAAAAAATGTCATCTTAGTTATTAAAACACAATGTTTATAATTATATTGTTTCACCCCTTTAATATTGGGAATTCAATGAACATATTATGTGACACATGGGAATGATAATTTCATATCCCCTTGATGCATCGGTATGTCTCATGTGACAAAACCAAATAAATATTTTTATGAGGCATTACCAATTTGAGTAAGATTTCATGGCATGAGGCACTGAGCGCATAATGTCTCGGAATGAGTCCTTGATGATATTTTTATGGTTATAATAATTATAAATTAATTTATTAAGATATTAGTTATTTATTTATATTTGATTGTATGATTTTTTATCATATTCATGTATAGTTTTTCCTATTCATGTGATATTGTTTATGGTTTTATTTCAAAATCATTTATTTTTACATCCTTGTGGTCAATTAATATTTAAAATTAGATGTTATTTTGTTATTTACCATCCCATATTGATTATCCATTATTTATTATTATTTCTTTCCATTGAATTAATACCCAAACTGAGCTTCAGAACTACACAAACTGAGCTTCAGAGCTGACCAATTCTTTTGTTTTACATTCTCTAAGATACAATGAAACTCATTATGATTGATATGTATAGATATGATAAGGGGAATAATGGATTTATCAAAGATAAATATCTATGAATTTTATGTAACAAATTTAATATACATTATATATTTGTATCTAGAATACCAATACAAATAAAATATTCGATCTAATGGTATGATATTTCATGTTTATATATCTATTGAATTATTATAACCCCATACTCTAGGATAGTAGGGTTTGGTTCTATATAGTAGGTTTCAGAGTAGGTTTAGTCGAACCCATTGTAACGATATTTTGAAGAAATATAAATTATGGAATATAACCATATGACTAATTTTTTTATGATATGAAAATTTTCCAAAAGTAGATCATGTTTATTAATTTGATATTAGTAGTGAATAATTTTTTCAATTAATGATAATAATTTCACAAGTTTTTGGATTATACATTATGTAGAATATTTTATAATGTAATATATTATATTCCATTATATATAAATATATCCTAAAGTAATGAATTAAAACCATATCAATGTGGTTACTCATTTTATATATTACCCTCTTGAGTATGATATTAAATATGGACCAAGATTTATAGCCAGTATGAATGAAATTATATCTCTATTTGGGTAAATGGTTTAGGTTATGAGAGATTTCCATTCATGTGTAAATAAATTACATAATCGACCATGTTGTATTACAATGTTAGACTATATCATGCATCAACAACCATAATCATTCATTAGGATTAAATATTGATTTGTATCTGATTAATGTATTAGTAATATTCTTAACATATTTCATTCTATGGTAAGAAAATAAAGGTAGAGTTTTTTATATAATTTTATCATCATTAATAGTGTGTAAATAAATGGTGTCTTTTGAATCAAAACATACAAATGAGGTTGAAATATAATTCCTGGAATAGAATTATTTTAATGATATTTTAGTGGGAGAATATTATCCTCATGAACAATGATCAAATATATAGTAAAATTTCTTTTGTATGAGAATAATGGAAGTGGAAAATGTTTTTATTTATTAAACAATATTTACAAGGTAATAATGTCATGTATGGGACTATATAAATAATTCAAATATAAATAGTTTTCATATATTTTATTTACATATTATAATCCATCAAAAAGAATTTTCTCCAAAAAAAATTTCATCATATGTGTTTATAATATCCTGTACTATCAAGATAGAAAAATAATTATCATAGTCTTCTGTATTTAACATAAAACAAGACACAAAGAAAGTGAAATAACAAAAAATCATAAGGGGAATAAGGTAAAGGGAAATTTTATAAGATGTGAAACTTTTTGAAAAAAAACTTTGGTAATTTCCTAAAAGTAATTGAATATTTCAACATGTGGAGAAACTATTACCATCATGCTAATCAATAAAATGGTTAAGGAGAAGATCTCAATTTACAATATTTTAGCTGTAATGAGATTAGTAACTATTCCATCCAATTAACAAACATTATGGGAATGTACCAAAAAATGAACCAATGTAAAAAATGTAAGGAATATGAACAATCAATATCAAAAAATGATTTTCATAAATATATTGTTAAAGGAACACTTATCATCCACTCTAATATTGAAAATGATTTATTTTATTATGGTTCTATCGACTCTATTATATCTGATGGAATTTCTAAGAGTATAAAATCACCAACTAATATATTCTATGTTTAGTTTATGTGAACAAACCAAATAGTAAACTGATAAGATCTAGATACTATGTCTCTTCACTAATTGATTTTACATTGAATGTTTTTCTAATGATTTGTTTATTACCTCTTTTCGAATATGATGTTGTCCATGGAATGTATTAGATTTATCTAAATAACAAAATATCCATTTCAATTGTGGTATGCAATTTTTATATTCCAACCAAACCCTTAATCATATATAATAATGAATGTTAAAATGACACATTATTTTATATGGAATTGTCTATGTTAGTCTTGATTCGTATTCAATTTTTTTCAAAATGGTTTGTAAAAAAATTTATATCGTTGATATACATATTGTATCAGTGATTTACTATTATGTTTTGAATCATTATACATGATGTACACAATAATATTATGTTGGGCTATCAGAACAACTCATTTTTATTTTGATACCTATTTCAGAGACTCTATTAATAATTCAACTTCACGAGATGCGTGGACATAATAATAAAATAAACGGGAATCCAGGGAATAAATTCAATCAGAATGTTTTCTCCTTTAGATACTTAATATCATTATTTTATAAATAATTATCTATCAACTGGTATATATATTAATTATTTATAACATGATCACTATGTATAACACATACCAATTTCCTCCTATTGGTTGTTTTTTGATCAATTACATGATGTGTAGTACATTTCCCAAATTGATATCCAATCTTGTTAATGATTAGTTTAGGGGAATAAATCTTGGTATACCCAAAGCCGGCATTTTAACATAGTACATACACTATGAATTTATATTTTTCTATTTGGTCTGATGCATTCACCTTCTATTTTAATAGATTTAATGAATAATTCCCTTATAGATTAACATGATTAGTTTTTCATTTTATTTATATATTATATTCTGACATAATAAATCATATATAATGATAATGAATATCACATTAGAGTTGTTATTAAGACCATAAAAAATAAAAATTTTATTAACAACCATACAAAGTGTTGGTTTTTGATGTATAATTTTCTATTATTTTCTTTTATAATTTCATGTAAGGGTATTATAGAAGATCCTTCATGGAAATATGTTATTGATAAATGTCCCAGACCATCCCTATTTTATAATATATATATACTTTTGTGGTTTAGATGTATATTATTTACTATATTTTGAAAATTCTAAGGTATTCCTAATTAAAATGAAAAATTAACACTGATGGGAGAGAATTTATGTTTGATAGATGAATTCAAGATATGATTAAAGGATCTAAACAAAATTGAGGACATTCATCGTATTCATGCATTACTCTATATTGAATAATGAATTTTATTGTATAGTGATCCATCAATAAAATAATTTTTTATTTTCAATTTTAGAGTGATATGGTTATTTCTTATAACTCCTAATAATTGAAGTTACATGAGAAATATTTCTTAAGACATGATTTGGAGTTTGTAAAGGATATCTTAGCATCATAGATATTGAAACATTTCCTGTACATGAAAATTGATGATATATATTCCATAGATCGTATATTTTTATATATATCTACCCACAATGAGAAGAATATTCACTAGATAAAATTAGTGGAGATGAATACAGATTATCAATACTAAATAAATTAACACCATTAGAAGAAAACATGTTGGCTGATCTTATATATATGAAATAACATATGTGATTTTCTATAATAAGAATCAATTTTTTTTTAATATTTATTCATTTTCAAATGATGTATGATAAAATAATCAATGAAGTTGAGGAAACATTTTTTTCTCAAATGACATTACAGCCACAAATTGATGTAAAGATTAAAAAGGAATTAAAATTAGATGTGGAATTGAAGAAATAAGTGAGAAATGTACCAAATAATAAATTTTATTTGGTTGAAATGATATGGTCCAAGAACCATATATGTGTTCTATCCATAATAGATCTCAAAAAAGATACATTGGAAGAGGCACATGTAAAAAAATTGTATATTTATCCTACATGTACATAGATTTATAGTTATATAAAAAAGAATATATTGTGGGATGCTATAAACAGATATATAATAGTGTTTTTATATCAGTAAATGGTATATTAGTATGATATGTATGGGAAAAATGTATAATGGGATTATAAAACAACTATATATAATATAATGAAAATCAGAAAGCACCATCCTTTATTTTTTTCTTTGAACTCCAAAATAAATAAAAACAACCTAATGTTTTAGGAGTTATAATCAATCATCATAAAATGTCATCAAAATCTATTTACATTATAGAAGGAATATATATATTTCATATACATTGATTATAATTTATTGAATTGTTATTTTTCATATAAAATTACATTTTATTTTTTCAAATTAGGAATATATTATTACTTTGATATTTTGGAGAATTCGTCAGCATGATATTTATATTGTGTTAAGAATATTCAATTTATATGAGACTTTTACTGATAGATAGAATGACATAAAAATTAAAACCCTAGATGATATTTTCAGACATTGAGATTTTTGGAAATGGGTTTTTAAATAAATTTAATATTTGTTGTATTTTCCATTTCACCACACATTGAATATATGGTTTTTATTTATAAGAGAACTATTATTTTCATGAATTATAAGTTACACTATATTAATATTGAGAAAAAACAACAAATATATTTGTATGTGTTACATTAAAACCAATGTTTTGTTATTATTTCACAAAATACTAAGTCCATTATAAAGAATTCCTGACATACATGGGAGAGTTTTTCCAAACTAAAATGTATTATGAATAATATTATCAGAATGTTATTATAGATACTACATAGAAAATACAGTGGAAGTCACAAATTATATTAAAAATATTGTATAAATATGATTTATATATGGATATATAATTAACCATTGATTAAAAATTATTTTAATTTAAGGAAAAAACTATTTGAAAATAATGAATTTATATTTCTAGGAAATCCATTTTTCTATCCACATACCCAATTTTATCTCAATTAATGACTAACCGCAATTTTGATTAAAATTTTAAAAAATACATATTTTATATATTGAATAACTTATTTATTCTCATTCAATATATTTGATGGGTCCATGATAACACAAAATTTCATTTTATTAATAATAGATGAATTTCACTAAAAACATTTTACCACCATTTAATGGATAACCCATTTTAAATATTTTATTTTGAAAAAAAAAATTAAAAAAACATTAATTTTAGATTATTAATTATCAATTTTTCTTTGGGTGAATAGTATTTATTTTTACGAGTTGTTTCATTTTGTGATGAATCATAAAAAACATTTCATTTTAATTTTAATTTTATTTTTCATCTAATTGGTTGTTATAGTAAAATTATGTATCAATTTGGATTCAAATTTTCATAATTTAAACTATAAAAATGATAATCCATTTTAGTTCATTGTCATCATTTTTAAATTTAAATAACATATTATTACATTTCAAACCATCGAACATTCAAGCTTTAAAAACTCACTTTCTCGTCATGACTACGATATATAATTTATATTATTTTCCACAACTTATCTGAATAGAACATCGAAAACTGGATACTATATATAGAATATAGATAATTGAAATTATATATTTATTTAAAATAATTTTTTTATAAAATGATTTTGGAATTTTATTAAAAATAATTATAATGATGAAGAGAAAACGGGTATAAAAAATAATAACTATAAAACATAATTTCCAAAATGGCCTCAAAACATTTTCAAAATCCATTGGATGGCCATATATAGACCATATATGCCCTTTTATTTAATTTGAATCATTATTGTTTGGAAATTTATCGGTGAAAAAAGTTGGTGTAATTCCATTTGAAAAAAAATTGCCATAATGTCACACATCGTCAACTATAAAAAGGCACTCACTTGTACCAATTATTCAAAACTCTCAAGAACATTGGTTCACTCTAAAAGTAACATCACAGGTAAATAAAGAATAATAAAATTTCATATTTATTAATATTATTGAATTAAATGTTAATATTACATTAATGGGGTGTTATGTTCGATGGCGTACCTGATACGCAACAATAGGTTTCTTTGAGATCTTACGTTGCACACAATGATCGGTCATACTGAAAAAATTATTATTATTATTTGAAATGGTAGATAATTCCTAGCCATTGTATGTGTGAGCATAAATATAACTAACGATAAATGATAACACATGTTTGTTATATGTTTTTACATTTATCCATTAAAAGTTAGAGGCTTAAAATGTGAATGAATCTATATTTAATCAGAAATACTCTAATATTTTTTAAATGTCATTTTACTCCCATTTGATGGTGGACAATTTTTAAATTTAGTTTTTTCAATTTTATATGTTATATTTGAGAAAATAATATTTTTTCGAATAGGAACAATAAAATTTAAATTGGATAAAATTTTACAATTTTTCTGATAATATTCGTTTTTTAATGAATAGTGAAAAGTACTATACTTCAATTCAAAACTACCTTTTAATATAATTTATTTACATGTATAGATTAGATTTTTAATTGGTTTAAAAGTGTAATTAGATAATTGTTTTACCATTTAAACCAATTTTGGTCATTGGATGTATTTTCACATTAAAATTGGACATAAAGAAGTGTAAATCATTTGATAGTAATTATTCCTAAAAAAGCATTTTATTATATAGTAATGAACTTTAAATTAATTAAAGAATCTACTTTTTTTAAGTAGAACTATTTTTTTAATTTGGAATATTTAATATAGCTTAGGATGATTTTTTTGTATTTTTTTGAAAAAAATCTATTTTTAATGAATAGTCAAACACTCAGTAGTAGTTTACAAACTGACTTCTTCATTAAAATGAAATTCTACAGCTTTTGTGAATTGAATTTCAAAAATTTGACATACTTGGTTGTTATTTGTAAGTAATTTTTTTTCAATATGATGAAAATAATTTTTGGTGAATAGTAATATTTGACTTTTATTTTCCACGGAGAAATCTAAATACAGTAATTCAAAGTAAAAATAATATTATATTAATATTAAATTACCCAAAAAGTGTCTTAATAGTATTGGTGGATACATTTACGACCATGGGAATCCATGGGATGATTTTGGGACCCCATGAAACCACTTAAGTTTGATAATGACACTTTATATTCGTTAATTTGAAGTAATGAAAAAAATTACATAATCCAATATCATTTAGTAAATCAATTTTTACATTGGGTTATATAATTTATATATTCAACTATAAATAATAATTTTAATTATAAAATTATTTCTATAACATTTTATTTTTCTTATAATTAATAAATATCCAAAATATAAAATTATATATGACATGATATTGATGTAGTGTTTACCTCAATAGTGAATGATTTAAATAAGTAAGACAATAATGATTAAAAAAATATAAAAAACATGTCCAATTCTTATTGGATGTCTTTATTTGGAACAAGAGTCATCTTATATTCAACTTTAATGTTTTTTGGACCATTAGAAATGAAAAATCATTATATTAAAAAAAAAAATTTCTAACATTCCTTAAGAGCCCCTCTTCCCCCTTCTAAAAGGACAGCACACAAACACATTCTTTCCTAATATCATTCCATTAAATAAGAAATTGAAATTAAAGTAGCATTAATGTGTACGTATGACTTACCATCTCCAAGAACAGTACATTTCATTTCATACCTATAAATGTTTTGTACTATTATAAATACATATATAAATAGGATATATATGAGATATATGATATCTAAATAATGAATAACATTATGGAGATAATGTAATTTTGACCACATAAATAACATGTAATTATAATATGATCAATTTTTAATCAAGTATCTAATATCGACAAAATGACCCTCATTAACTTAAATGATTACATAATGATTATAACATGCTAACAATTTATATAAAAGGAATAATAATCTTTAAAAAGGTTATTGTATAATTATAAATTAAGATTAGTTTATTATTTAAAAGAATAAAGAAAAAATAGGTCAAGTCAGACACAAGGTAATTGACTTCATATCAATCTCCATGTGTTCGGGCATACATTGATTTATACAAAAATTTCAATTATACAGTGTATAAAACCTATTGACTTTTACTTTTATTCAAAAGTATCTTTTTTACTAAGTGTTTTATCTAACGACAAAAGAATTTTTCTTTGTAACGTATGAGGTGAAAATTACCTTTCTTCACCTGCAATAATTATTTCATATTAGGCTTCCATAAGAAGTCATAATGTTTTTAAAAGGAAAATATATACTATATATTCTATTTATGAATTTTGGTATTGAAAATGATCATGGAAATCGACTATTTATTTCAATATATTGAAATATTATTTTGTGTTTGGAATGTGGAAATGTTATCTTTCTATTATGATTGTTTTAAGTGTTATGAATATGTTACAGTTCTTGGTAATTGTTTAAGTATACAGGTTGTTCCGTGATAATCCTAGTGTGGCTGAGCCCGAGATAGATCTTAAATTAAATGTTTAACATGATAGTGGTATACATGAATGCTTCTCTTAAAATATTTAGGTAATATACTATGATGGGTATTCCAAATGTAACTCCTTACATAGCTATTAATTATACAAAGTAATTATGTTATGGATTCCATAAGTTACCTTTATGATTTGTGATTACTACGTGTTATTCGTAAATATTATAATTTCATGATGTATAAACTTATTCATGGAATGTATTGGTGGAATAATGTTTTCATTATTTATTTTTAACCCTTAAAAAACTTTTAATTCTCATCCCATGTTTCAAAATGTTATTCACATGAAATAAATATGAATTAGGTCAAGGATGAGATCATGGAAAAGTCATGTTGTCTAAAACATGGATCTAAAAATGACTATTTTTTAAAGATTTTTTATTTTATGAAAAAAATGGAAATTGAGTAGATGTGTCTACTTTGTAGTTTTTTATATGTATTGTAATAGTTATGGTTATATTCTCCAAAACACTAAACCGGAAAAGATCCTCAATTTTTATTGTCCATTTAATTCAAGATTATTTAATGTTTTAGGGCGTTGTTATTATACACAATCTGATCAAATAATCTACCATAATCATTGCCATCATCTAGTAATTCTCAAAATTGGGAATTAATCCCAGTTTTGATGTCCTTTAGTGCTAAAAAATAGATGTTTTTTCTCAAAAGAGGTATCATTCTTCCCCGGGATACTCTTTTTAATTTTCACTCTTCACCCCTCAACTATTCATATTCTATTCATACATAATGTACTGACCCAAAATTATTATAAATTGAAATTCCATTTTTATAATTTAGTTATATATTATAAATCACATAAAATATAATTAAATACATTATTAATACATTATTAATGGATAATTAATTTTAAAAGAAGTATTTATATAAGTTTAGGAACCTATAACGATTAAATAGTAACTTGACCTTTTGAATAGTAATATTACACTTATGAATATTAAATTTGAAAATAGTATACAAAAATTACCTATGAAAATATAAATAATAGTTTGGTATCTTATAAAAAAAATATGATATAAATATATTAAATTCATGGTAAAATTTTTTTTTATAAATTATTAATTATATAAAAAATTTTATAATTAACAAATACTTATAAAATGAACTCATTAAATGAATTCATAAATTAAGAATATTTTTCTTGTGATTATAAGAGAATTTTATAGGTCCTTATGTAATTTTCCAAACTATTATAAAAACATTTATTATTTTAAAATATTTATTTTCCAATTAAATGATGATTGTGATAAAAATGTTAAATTTATTGTATTCATAAAATTCATTCCACAAAATGATGATTATTTTATAATTTTATACGTAAAAAAATGGATAGGTGAATTTTTGGGTTTTATAAAATACTTGAATTTTTGGTGAATAATACAACAAAATAATATATGGAATATATACATTATAATTTAAATACATTATTCAAAGATTCATGTATAATTTATTAACCACTAGTTAAAACATACAAGATATAATTATGTTATTTAGTGACAATGGTTAACACTATTTTATTTCTAGAACAAAATAATAAATTAATGAATAAAATAATGAGAAAACATCATTCTCATCCACTATTAATACCATCACTCACCACCACTTATCATCATACCTTACATGCTATGTTCCATATAAATATTATTTTCATTACACATCCTAGACCTCCCCCCCCCCCGATGTAAATAATCTCTTGGTGTTATAAAAATCACTAACATTTTCCATATGTTGGTTTTAGAGGATGTGAAATTTAATATGTAAATTCTTATTTAATTTACATTTAATTTCATTCCATGTACAATTGTAATCCTCTCCAAACATACATTCATCCAAATGGTATGATAACACCATGAAATCACATAAACTGGTATTTTAATATTCTAATGGAATAATCTATCAATAAGTCCCCTCCTCTTACTTTTATTAAAAAAATTAAAATATTATTCGTGTGGTGTTAATTTAACTCATTCATGGTTAGAAAATTTTAATTTTCCATTAACACCTTCATGGATAGTCAGAAACACATTTTTATGGTTAAAAAATAATATATTTGTATTTCATATATTTTAATGTTCTGTAATTATTATATACAGATGATAATAAAGAATAAAAAACCAACTTCATTGTGAGGGAAAACCACGAAAAATATTTCTATTGTTTATCACCAACACCTTGTTAAATGATTAACCATCACCCAAATAACCAAATGGATTATATGATAATTGGACCTTATATATTTTCAATAGTAACTTATTACTTAAATTATTTATATCTATTTCAATATTACATGAACATCAATACTATTATACATGAAAATCGATTAGGAAAACTAAGAAATTGATCACATCAAAATGTTGAAATTCAACACTGAGACTTATAAAAAAGGTCGTAAATGATGGTAATAAAATTTTTGAAATCAGTTAAATTTAGAAACGATTCAAGAATTAATAATTATCTATTATAATTTTATTTTTTCGGATATTAAAATCAAGGGTAGAACCATTTTTTATATAAGATAATGGATCGTTTTAGAACCTATAATTTACATTCGGGATACTCTTTCTCTTTCATTACCCCAATTTAATTCCACTTTATTTTTATGTACATATTATGAATATTATGGACATTTAAAAAAAACATATATCTATGTTTTATCATCCTTATTTTATCTAGAAATACATGTTTTAATAAATATCCCATCTAAAATAATCCAATAAATCCAACCTAATAAAATGGAACTATGTGATTTCTTACCAGTTTTGATGTTTACATAATAATCTATTTTATGAAATAGTTATTTTACAAATAAATCATCGTATCATGAAAAATTGTCTTGGTTCATTTATTTTTTTATACAAAAAATTATTAATTTTCAGTTTTAAATTTTCAGTATATATTTTTCTCAAACAACACTAAATGTTTTATTTCTAAATATTCATAAACTCTATTATAACATGTATTATCTTCTGCTTTACACCACATATCATGGTATTTTGATTTTTTACCTTATTAATTTCCATGTATAGATTAATGTATTCCATTCATGGACACCATTATGATATTTCTTTATTATATTCCATTCGACATGATTATGATACCCAATTCTTACCATGGGTTACCCTTATATATATATTTATGATTCTTTATGTACAATTAAACATGTGGGACACTTATTCATGAAAATGTTATTATGGGTGTTCCCATATATCATTCCAATGAATTGGTTAATGTTTACCCTCATTAGAAATCATTTTTTAATATCTTCATTATGTCTTGATATATATTTTTTCAACATTCCTATGATGTTATGGTTATATTTTAGCATGTTTTACATCTTATATTTCATTATGATTATCCATGTTCTATTCCACTTATGTAATCATGTTATGATTTATAACCCATGTGTTATTTTCAGTTTACAGTGCCTATGTATATACTATGCTTTATAGCTCATCCTTTTTTTCTCGTATATTATTCATACATCCTAAGAAGTTATCTAATCTCAATGGAAGTTAAGACAACATTTTATAGATTATATGTATTAATATTTCATTATTTTTAATTATGTGTCTAATCTTCCAAATACATTAGACATTATGGTCCTTGGATTTTAATTTGATATTTAAATTTTAATAACATCATGAAATCATATGTGTCAATGACTAGGGTCACTATTTTTATTATTAGAAGAAGATATAGTTGTTGATGGGATTATGTTTATAAAACACTTGAAAAACCATTATATATATAAGATAAGACAAAATTAAAGGATGAATTCAGTTTTTTTGTTAAATACGAGTAACTGGTTTTTCATGATTAAAATCCATGTCAAGTTACTTCAACTGATTGGGGTTCTAGTACAAATATTCATATGAGGAACAACATTGAATTTTTTTTCAAATCCAGACATAGTGTAAACTACTACATGGAAATGACCCTTTTTGGGGACATAGTTTGGTAATCATGGGGGATATGAATTGGTATATTCATATAATCATTGTAAATTATTATTAAGGAAACATAAAAAATCCCATAAGAATATATACTAGGAAATAGAGAAGGTATGTAAATTACATAATACTAGGGAATCCCAAAAAAAGGATATAATTTTCCTTTACAATATTCTCCATTTACATTTTATGTTTTTTATATTCTTATTAGAAACTTCTTAAAGCCCAGTAATTGTACAATATTTTTCCTAGTTACTGAATGGAAATAGAAGAATTTGTTTCCATAATAAACATGATAATAAATTTCATAATTTAAATAATTATATATCTATTATTATGGGAACATGGGATCAATATATTGTACTATTACATACCCAACTAGATCAATTAATGAATGAAAACATGAACCGTGTGGAATACCCTCCTTCTACAAAGAATGAACCTTTTTTTTGTCTAATCCTTATTGCCAAAAATTCTTACATGTTTAGTGTATTTTTTGATCCCCTCATCACTAAAACATCATTAAATTCATTATTATGATTTTCTCTATCCTCCAGTGCTCAAAAAAGAGAAATGTGTACTTTAAATATATCATTTTGATGGGTAATCTTATTAGTGGTGGGCAATGATCAATAAGAAATATCTGAGGAGGGTATATATTCTATGAAATATATAACATTGAAGATAATATATTTCAAAAAATATTTTCTTCAAGCCCTTCAAATATATAATGAATGTGAATTCCTCATCCTATAGAAAAACTCTGATGAATCTATCATGTATTTTTAAGAATCATCACAAGGATTGTATGATATGCCTCTATATTTATCTTGAATAGTGAAATAAATTTGGATCACTTCGTTAGTAGACTAAGGTTGAGTCTACAAATAGAGGTAGTCATTAGATAATTTGACAGTTTTGAGGAGATTGTATTTTGTTAACTCAAGGTTTAAATAGAGTTCATAAACATTCAGTGTTCTCATGGGTCTGATGAAAGAATGTGGAAAATGGTGTTTAATATGGCTGATAAATCACATGATGGAAAAAAGATGTTAGATCCCACATTTCAAAAGAATGGGAATAAGAATCTTCGAAACATATTAATGGTAACCAAGAGGTTCTTTAATTATGGAATATAATGGAATATATATAATAACAACCAAAGGTATATAAAGAATCTTAATAACGGGGAAGAAGAATGTATGTTCTATATCAATAATCAAGTAGTTGTTCAATGTTTAAACAAAATGGATGATTCTAACTAAGAAAACCATTTCCCTACTACAATTTTTTATTAGAGGTAATAAAAAATCATTCTGGAAATAAGGAATTGAATACTCTGTCAATACTATTGAGGTATATCCAAACAATGATGTGGTGATAGGTACAGTAGTTATTCATTCATGAATAGAAAAGGTGATATTTGATTCTAGCTCTACACAGTCATCCATATGATAAATTATTAGTATAACTACTCAAAAATTACCAAAAAATGGAGGTTAGGATACCTATGAGAACATAAAATTGGGTAATTACTACTTCCTCTGCTGATAACTTTCTCACCAGTAAATTTATGTGGATTAAACCGCCCAAAAAAACATTTCATACCCCCATTGGAATATTTTGAGGATATTTTAGTCATGGATTTTCTATCATTATATAATTCCAACATCTATAATTAGGTAATGTAGATCACTCTTCATATCGAGATGAATCCACCTATTTTTTATAATTGTAAAGAGGAAGATGAATCTTTTTTAGAATATTCATCTCAAATGTGGACAATGTTGTCCTGGGAGAAATCATTTCAAGCTCAAATTTATGAGATGAAAGAGAAAATCATTCTTATAGAAATGTTCAATGGGCTTGATTCCCATGATGTGTTCCTAATTAATTGGTTGTACTTTCTCATGATTGAGATGTTGTGTTCTTAATTGAAATGATTCCTCGAGAATTTCTTATATCAAAGAAAACTTATTGAATTTCCACCATTGAGCTAGAATTAATGAAAAATAATTTACATGGAAATTTGGACAAGGGTATTATACCCCCCGAGTGTTTTACCTTTGGCTTCACTAGTCATATTCTATAATAAGATTGATGGATCAATGCATATCCACATTGATTATCATGAGATCAAAGAAATCATGATCAAGAATATGTATCCACTTCTATGGATAGATGAATTTTTTGATAATATTTGTGGGTCCAGTAATTTTTCTAAAGTTTACCTTCTATTGGGATATCAGTCCTTGAAGTCGAGGAGGAACATATTCCCAATACAACATTACAAATGATGTATAGACACTATCGGTTTATAGTTAGTCCTTTCGGACTCCCTAATGCTCAAAAATGTTTCATGGACTTAATGAATAGATTCTCTAGATATTAGCTAAAAAATAATTATAGTCATTATTGATGATATTGTGATATACTCCAAGAGATATTATAGACATGAGGAGAATTTGTATAATAATATAAATTCCTTGAAAGAAGTTAAAATTTATTAATATTATTGTAAATATATGTTCTAGATAGAAGATGTATCTTTATGAGATCATGTGATCCCCAAAAAAGAAATATTTGTGGACCTTCTATGATAATGGAAGTCAAAGAGTTTTCATGCCATCATTTGTAATAGACATTTTAGTTTCCTTTGTCTAGAGTTCTATTAATGACTATTTGTGATGATCGTCTCCTCATTATAAAAAAAATAACCAAGATGGATTATATGGGCGTAATGTTTGTCCATACCAGTGAATATGATGACTACATTTTGTAGTTAATCGAATGTCTTATCACTACACCAGTTCTCACACTACCAAAAAGTTGGAAACTTTTTGCTGTGTAAATTATTCATTAAAGAATTTATTATGCAATGTAGTAATGAAAAATGAAAAATTTATAGAATACTTATTAATGTAGTTGAAAATTCATGTACAAACTGTCCCACACATGATGTAGAGTTAAAAATTGTAATGTTAATATTGAAAATATGGAATTATTTTTTCTATGGGGATATTTTTGAGAAACGTACTAATCAAAAGTGACTCAAAAACATTTTCACATATAAATAGATTAATATGTATTAAGTGAGATTTTTAAATCTCATCACAGTTTATGACATATCGTTACCCTGTCATCCTGTTATAGAAATTTAGGTATAATATTTTTTATGTAGGAAAGATCTCTCATCTTTATATATGATTAAAATTGGTAATTCCCTAAAATTAATAGGAATACAAAATATGGAGCAACATGTATCCATACAAAGCGTTCAGTAAATATACCCCAACATGCTTAGTTTGTTATCAAGTTAAGTTAAAAGAAAAATATCTATGGGGATGATGCGACCACCAAACCTTCCAGCGTAGATGTGGTAGAAAATTTTAAATGATTTTTCAAGAAACATGTGATGAAGTCCAATGGAACACTACTATATTGGTGGTTGGATTTCTTTATACAAATATTGATCCATTTATCACCATTAAAGAGGATTTTTTTCCAATATAAACTTGCAGAAATACATATGAGATAAGTAGAAACACTTCACCGAGATCAACATACAATTATATTCAATTGAGATATGGGAATCAATTCCATGTTTCTGAATAGTATCCAAAATTATCTAAGCCCGGACCAGAACAACAATACAACTAGTAATCCTAAATCTGATGGACTATTAGAGAGAACTATACATACCATTGAAGACATGTTGAATGTATGATTTATAGAATTCAAAGGAGGGTAATAACAAAATCTTGTTGTGGTTGAATTCTTATAAAACAATAATTTCCACACAAGAAACCCAATAGATCCATATGAAGTCCTTTATGGGAAATGATATAGAACAATAACATGATTTGATAAATTCCATGAATATAAGTTGTAAGGACCTAAAATGGTTGAATAAATAGTGGAGATTTGGAAAACCATTCAATATAAGAAAAAGTAGCCCATTGTTGACAAAACATATAGGAAGAAAATCATCGATGAGGGATTTATTTTAAGGTCATATACGTGGTATTCCTCTATATATCTCCATTGATGAGGATCATTATAGTTGGAATGAAATGAAATATATGTACTAGGTAAATTAGACCATTATAGATTCATCACCTTGTTAGATTTGTGCCCTATAAACTAGATCTTCCACCAAACATGAGTCATGTACCAATGTATTCCCCAAATCCCTCTTGAGATGCACATACCAAATCCTTCACAGGTACCAAATTCATAGTTGGTACAATTGGAAGGTGATCTCTCATATGATGAGAATCTATGTAAGATTAGGGATTTCATAGATAATTTTATACCAAATATGACTACTCACCTAGTCAATGTAGTATGGATGAACCATAAGTACAAAGAGGAAACATGGGAACCTTCAGAAGTGATTAAGGAGAAGTACCGACACATATTTTCAACATAGAATGTAAAACTAAATTTCAAGAGTGATATTTTATAAGTGGAAAAAATGTAAGAACCCCAAATTTTATCAATCGAATTTCACTTCTTATAATTATCTTATATAGTATAAATCAAATAAAATCGAATTAATAACAAAATTCAGTCCTTATTAATAAATAAAGTATGAAATGATAGTATTCCAATATGTTATGGGACCTATAAAAATGAAGTTGTATCATGACCATTGGAATAGTAATATCAATGTTATGAATAGTCAACCATCCAATAGATTAGTAACCTTACCTATGAAAGAACAAATAAAATTTTGGTTTCTTATAAATTAAAATTTAATCTAAATATAATGTAATTTTATTAAAAAATATTTTTCAAAAATTATAAAATAATATTTGGTATTTGGTTATTCAAAAATATTTTATTTCCATTCCATGATTAATTTATTAATTTAAAATTATAATTACTATTATAAAAAGAATATATCAAATATTATTTTGTTTTCTTATGAATTTATGATAATTTATTGATCCCTTATGTAATTTTGAACAATTTTTTTAAATCAATTGTAATTTTAAAATATATATTTCCCATGTAAATGATGATTTTATTTAAAAAAAATTATTTAGAATTTTTTTAAAACAAATAATGATCAATTTATAATTCTAAATGATGGTAAAAGATAATGGTTATTTTATATGATTTTATAGAAATACGTGAAGTTTTTTTGAATCGTAAAATACATTAAAAAATGGAATATATAAATTATATGAAAAATAATCTATTCATTAAGTCAAGGATGGTGTAAGTACCATTTTTTTAAACTAACATTATAAAATTATTTTATTTATTCCCAAAAATAAATACTATTTTGTATCTTGTGAAAAAAATAAATTAAGGATTAAAATAATTAAAACCACCCCTATCCTTAGCAATAAATACCGGAATCACCACCAATTATCCTCAAACCAACCAAGAGTTTAGAAATTTTCAAATTATCCCCCACAAACATCACAAACATATTCTCCACATACATGAACTATTGTTCTCATTAGAATACGAAAACCCTTTCCATAAAAATGTTTTCAATGGAGATAAATTGAATAGGTAAATCCTACTTTCCTTTTCATTTAATTTTTTCACATTATTATCTTATTAAATCCCCACTCCACTATTTAATATTTTATGATTACTCCATCACCACACATATATTAAATTTTATATTTCTACTGTAATAATTTATTATTAAACCCCTCTCTTCTCACTTTTATTCTAAAAATGAAAAAACTCATTCCTGATGTGTAAATTAATCACATTCAAGGAAGATAAATTATCATTTCTCATTAAGAAATTCAAGGTTGGTAAGTAACCCATTTTTATGGTCAATAAATTAATATATTAATTATAACCTATGTAAATTTTTGGAGTAATTATATACACATGATGTTAAATAATGAAAAAAAGTTCGTTCTATGGGAAAACTAGACAAAATAATCCGAACGATTATCACCAACAACTTATTTAATTATTCAACCTCACCCAAATAATGAAATGAATTATATGATAGAATAAGAATATGGATTTTAATTATTAAATTATAACTTCAATTATGTTTTTCTATATCTATAGGAAATGAACATTTATACCCTTATATAAGAGAACTGATTATAAAAATTAAGATAACAAGAATCCTTGAATGGTGAAATTGAACACTATTACACATAAAAAATGCCATAAATGAAGGAAATAAATTTATAATAATTCCATTACATGTTTAAATTTTTTTCATAATTATAAATTTATTAAAATAAGTTTATTATTACCGATATTATGATCATGTTCAGAATTGTTTTTGACATGATGTATGTGATACTTTCAAAAGAAATATTTTTCTTTCTTGTTACACTTTCTCTCCATTTTCCCAAATGTATTATCAATTTTTATCAATGTAATTATTATTAATTATTTTCATATGTTCCAATATCATTTATCCATTTAATAAAATTCTTATTTTATTTAGAAATATATGATTTAATAAGGTTCCCTTTAGAAATATTCTTGATATGAAAACCTGATTGATGGGAACATCCTGATTTCATACCAATTTTAAAAAAACATAATACACACTAATACACTATTACTTAAATAAAATATCTATGTTTCTTATGAGAATACTTATTGGTTCATTTCTAGTTTTATGAAAAAATTATTTTTTTTCCTTTTTTAAGTATCTTTAAAAATTATCCTTGAACTCTAATAAATTTTTTTATTTTTACACGTATGAACTTTTATTTTACATCAATTACCAAGATATAAGCCAATTTTTTAATGTGAATTTATATTTGTGGTGTAAATTATTTCTCATAGGCACATAATCATGTTATTTCCTTATGATATTCATTTTGACATTATTATGATACCCAATTCTCACCATCAAAAACCCTTATATATTTTTATCATTACTTATATTTAATTATTCATGGGGAAAAATATTTTTGAACATGTTAAGATGTATTTTCCTAGATATTTCATTAATACATTGGGTAATTTTATGTCTCTTGAGACGTCCTATTGTGAAAGGGAGTGAACCTAACTTATTTATGGTACATTGTCCACCTTGTCTTGGTGGTTAGCCTTGACTCGTGTTTATGGCATGCTATATGTTCATTCCAAATTACTAATATTCTAGGTTTATATCTTCCCATGTTATAAATTTTAGTATTTCTTATTATTTTCGTTTTCTATTACTTTTATATCATCATGTTAAGTTTTCTAACCCATGTGTTATGTTTAATTCCTATGCTTATTTACTTACTATAAATTTAGAAAATCCCTTTTGCTAAACTATTCCCTAGTGTATCTTATGTTGTTATATGAGCTCAATTTATGTTGTGATCCATTTATTGATATAAAATAGAATATTTTTTTATGATGTTTTTTTATATACCCTATTTTGTAAAGACAAGTAAAATTATTATCATTGGATTATAATTTAATGGCTAATTACTCTTAAAATCAATTATTAATATGAGTATGATATGGTATATATAAATAATAATAGAATTATACCCAATTAACTAAGATTTTTTTGTTCTTAGGTTTATACCTTACTAGATAAATACATTCATTGAATGGGTAAAAAACATATCGTTACTGTGTAACTCTAACTACAACCTCATGAAACAACGTTCTCCATTTATACATGACCACCTATCAGGGTTTGGAATTATGATAGAATAAATCTTTTTATATTATATAGAAGATATTTTTTATGTATCTCTTATTATGGAATTATTATATAAAACATAGAATCGTTATTTATATTTTTTTATATAATATATAATTGTTTATGGATGCTTGGACTACATTATTTTTAAAGCATTTTTCTTCATTAAAAATGTATGATAGTTTTATTAAGGATGTGTTTAGTGAACTAATATGATATATTTTATATAATAATTAAAATTTCATTATATTATATATATAGATATATTTAATTTTATTTTTTTTAATATGAAAACCAAATGGAGTCATCGTTTATGTATATGGATGGCAAATTGTCTCCACGAACGGTGTATTCTATTTCTTACATGAATATTTTATTAATAATTAAAAATATTTATATAATTTATATATATTATAATAATATAATGTTATAAAATATCAAAATATGTAAATCATGATAATTGTAATAGGATCAAGAATAATAGGTCAAAAATAGTATAGAATTCAATGATGATATTACCTGAAGTGTAACATTCACATGGGATTGTTAAGAATATGGTAATATAACATCAAAAAATAATAATACATTATATTAGTTATAATAATAATTTTCTATAATATATTCAGAATAAACATATAATTATTATACAAGATTATTTTATGAGTATTGCAAGAGTGGGGACATAAGGTAAGAGTTTTCTCATCCCATTCTTTTTCCATGAGACACAAGCCATGTTCACCTACCATTTCTTATATGTGCTGTATATAATATCCATTGATTTATTATATTATTATTTTACATACTTTTTTTATTTAAATATCCATTTGATTACATTTATTTCATGTGGTTTATTTTGTAGATTGTTACAAATTGGTAATGTAGTTTTATCATAGTTTTCGGAGACATGTGTCATATTATGCACCAATTATTTTCAGGTAATGTTTATATATAACCATTTAAATGTTTTATAAAAAAAGAAATATTATATATATATATTATAATCTTCATTAAATTTTGGTCATTACAATTTATTAATATTTAATGTCATCAAATAGGTAAAAATTTATTTCTATAATCTTGTGATTTGTTGAAATTAATTTTGATTATGCTTATATTGATTAATTATTTTGACTCATTTTTCATGAAATAACATGAATTTTCTTACCCTCTTTAAACTCATGTTATGTCAACGTAACAGTAAATATTTTCACTCTTTGGAATTTATGATAATCAATAAAATGTTTTTTTGAAAATCAGACATTATTTCTCATTTTGATCAGAATACTGTGTTCTCTAAAAATCATTTTTCATTAATATGTTTTAAAAAATATTTCAATATAATCCAGTGATTATTAATGTAAAATTATACAAATTTATTACCTCTTAAAAACAAATTTCTGTATGAATCATCCTTTAATTTCCCGATGAATGCACTTTTCGAAACATTTACTGGGAAAAATGAATGTTTGGCTTATATGAACATACCCGCCATCTTGAATTTCATTTACTCGATGACTCATTTGTATTTTTAAATCATTTTCATAACTTATTTTTCCACAATAATATGTAAACCTTAATATTTCAATAAAATCAAGGGAATATTTTTTAAAAAAAATTAAAAGTTGTATTTATTTATTTTTGAATAATTCATGTTGTGGTCAAAAAATGTTTTTTTAATAGAAACATTTAAAATTATCCTAATGATTATTTTATATTATTTTATTGAGTTTTAATTAAAAAAAAATTAAAAAAATTTAATATAAGCATTCCATGAAATAGGGATAAAAAATGACATCAAATATTCTTTTATATGCTTTCAAAAAAATTGATGAAAATATTTTAAAAATATTTTTAAAGGTTTCTTACTGTCTTTTATAATAAATTGAATTTCAAAAATATTTTCTTTTTTAAAAATATCTTTTCAATAATGAAAATATATTTTCTACATGAAATGGGTATCAAGGATCCTTCCTAATTATTTTATATCTAATACTACATATGTTGGTGTAACTATTTATTTTTTAGGAAAATTATCCAAAAGATCATTTAATGTACTCTTTATGAATAGTCTATGATATTATAAAATTATCTTTATTAAAATAATTTTTCATTGATTTTTTATATATTTATGAAAGAAATTTTTCATTTATGATATATATTTATATGAAACACAATTCCACTCAGAGGGGGTATGGTTTGATCAAATGATTAGGAAACCTATCTCTTTTTCCCAGGTTATGATATAATTACATGTTTCTGCTACCCATTTCATTGTATAAGTTAGGATTTGATTATTTATGATATTTTGGAAATCATATGAATTATTTCATTATAACATGTTGGAACTCTATATCCATCAAATGCATTGGGTAATGATTTATTCCTCATATAATTGAAATGGATTTGTTGTTTTTGATCATAGTTTAGTAAATGAATTATTTGACTAAAATGATCTTTAGAGTGAACCATGGATTCCAATATGGCCGTGAGAGTGAACCATAATAGCCAATATTGTACGGGGAGTGACCTTGTACTACTTAGATTGTCATTAATGTGATTCCCTTTTTGATATGGAAATCATTTAATATTCTTATTTGTATACCAAAAAATATATGTTTTATTCTTATCTTATGATATCTTGTCTTATTAAATTTATTACATTTTGATTCAATGATTATTAGATACCAATATTTATTACAAGGATTTTGTATATGAACGTTGATAAATATATATATATATATTGATAATAAATTATTATTCTTTTCTTATCATATCCTGATTCTCATGTTCGTATTCTAAATGTTTTTTGTTTGGCATTAATGATAATTATACCTTACCAACTTCTTATGTTTCAATTTCATTGGTTAGGAAGATTGGATTTGAGTAGAAGTAATAATGTTGAGGATCATTATGGGAAAAATTGATGATCTTTCGCAATGTTTGATGGCTTTGTTCCATGATTTCAATGAAACTACTCTATTATCTTTCTTGAGAATGTATTTTTATAATGTGGGGAATATTTATCAATAATTACATAATATAAATTTATCACAGCCCTTGGTCACAATAGCTTTTATCAAATGAATGGTTTAACTGTCCCTTGGAAATTAGGATGAGATAACATTTGGTATATCCCAAAGTATATTTCTATGAATATCTCTATCAATGTTTCTAATTAAAATCCTTTTGTGTCTTAGATTGAAAATAAGGTTTCATAATTTAGAAATCCAGAAATTATTTTTCATGATTATGTGGTTTTATAATATGGTAAGCGATTCTAACACAATTTTATTTATATTTTTTTTAATAGATGAATCTAGAACGAACTGGGGTAGAGGTGAATTTGGTGTAGAAATTGATGAAGAGAAGGCAAATGGGATGTTCACTATGGTGAATGATTTTTTGACAATTCCTCGTTAGTTTTCTTGTAACATGATTAAAAGTAGTTTCCATAAAAAATTAAGGACTCACTAATATTTTTACGCAATGAGTTCTAAGATTATTTGGGAAATGGAGGCCATGATATAAAAAAGATATAGATTACTTTTTTCCAGAATATGAAAAGATTCATCTATGTTATTGTCTAAGAGGAACAAGAAGATATTATGACTGTAAAAAATAAGGACACGGTGAAAGAAACTATAATAGAAAAATGATGGTATGAGTTTATTAAATGTATTGAAATACTTGCTTCCATAAGAAATCATAAATTGTTAAATTCATTATGTTTGGAATGAATGACCATTATAAAAATCGTTTACAAATGTTTAATGTTTATATAAAGAATCAACAAGGTGGTTTGAATAATGGATATGTTGTTTTTGATGATGATACTAAATATGAAATGTGAAAGGAAAGTGGTATTATGTAATATGATGAGGTTTCCTTGTTTATGGATTAATTATTTAGTATAATAATGAAAGTGTTTATGTAATTGTATTGCAGAATTATGAATGGTTAATTAAATAAAGATTATTTAGTTTATGTTTTCTATAAGGATTTACAATTTAATATTGAATGAATCTAATGGATTTGATAGGTTATATAATAGAATTTTGACATTTTGTCTCTAATAAGATAACCCTTATTATGGTATTCATGTTAATGTAATGATGTGTGGATAAATATAAATAGGCTATGAATAGGTAAATTGTATTGTACTGATTACCTAATAAATGATAAAGACATGTTGACATATGGTATATTCTATAATTGATTATTTTTACAACATTTTAGGAGTTATGTAATATATAAATAATATTTGGAACTAATAAACATGTATTTTTTAAATAAATATTTTCTGTTATTTAGTCTTTTCCAATGTTTTAAGAGAATACTTGATGTAGGTGTTGAAATTTTTCATATGTGAGAGATAAGAGTTACAAAATTATAAATGGGGGATAAATTTTATGTTGGATATAGAGATATTTATTGACAATATTTCTTGAGTTATGGAAAATTATTTCTTGAATGGTAATTAGGTTTACAATTTATGGATTGGATTTTTTTTAATCATCAGATAGATTTTAGATACTTTTGTATTATCTCAACCCATGTTATTTATAAATATTGAATAACCTGACATAACCATTTGTTTTGATAAAAATAAATGCATTATCCAGTAATTATATTCATGGGTCTCATGATCTATTAATTCTACAGAAATGATAAATTCCACATAATTTCCTGGAATGCAAAATGAAGTGGAAGTAAATTAAGGAACAACAATTCAATTTTTTTCCTAAATTGATGTATGTACATATTGTAATGGAAAATTTTCAGCATTAAGAAAAACTATCTTAAAAACATAAATTTTATCCTAGGACCAAAATTTATTATGAACAAAATTTCCCCTTATATCATCATATATTTATTCCACTTTGACTTTTAAGTTACTATTACCTATGTAATTTATCGCTCTCGATTAGCACTTAATAGTTTGATTTATCTTTAATGTACGTTATTTTAATATCAAACTATGTTATTCTATTTGGAACTATGTTATGCTTTATGTTGGGTAAATGTTAGGTTTCCAGCTATCCAGTTATAAAGGATGTTTTTGTATTCATTTTTAAAATTTCATTTTTTATAAATGGAAAATTTAAGTATTAAACCATTAATAACCCATAATAATTTCAAAGGATAAAATCAATTTAAGGGGGTATGATGTTACAAAATTATATTTTTTGAATTTTTTTTCTTCAGTTAATTTAATATAATTTATATATTTAATTTCATGAAACACTAAATATATAATTTTTATATATAAAATATCTATATTTTATCTGCATTATAACCAAAACAAAGTTATTATTATTCCACACACAAAACTATCAATGGAATGACGTACATTGAGAAATATGTTTTTTCTTTTATTACACACAATATTGAGTCTTTTTGATTGATTTCATAACATTAATGGCCTAGTTTTAATTAACTACAATAAACTGTTAATAAAATTTATAAAATATTATTATATCTTCCACATAGACATTGGAAATGAAATCATGAATATTATAATATAAAATAATAATATATGATTCATAAATTTATATAAAATGTAACATTTATTTATAAAGAAATATATGTGAATGAAATAATTTTTTAAAATATTGAATTTAGTTTTCTACGAAAGATACTTTTCTATATACAAAGGCATGTTCATAAAAACGAATTATTAAACCAATTTTTGAATAATTTTATAAATTGAATATATATTTTATATATTCCATATAAAATTATGATAATAAATATATATATATATATATATATTATATGTATGTCAAAAGAATTTATCAAATTTTATTAATGAAAACATTTAGATTTGTAAAATATAATTTTAATTAAATTTAATGGATAAAAAATTAAATATGATTTGAAAATTTTTTATTTCCAATTTGAAACTTTAGATATTCATTTTTAATCATAATATCAATATTTGCATTGGGTTAATATTTTTTATTTATTTTAGTGTTTCATAATTTTATTGATAGTGAAAAACATTGAATTTTAATGAAAATAAAATCTCTCATATAGTTAATTTACAAATTTAAATTTGGATTTTATTTTGTTTTGATGTTTAATTTCATAGATTATAAATAAAAAAATCCAATATATCTCATTTTAATAAATTTAAAATTGAAATTGTAGGTAAGAACATGTTCTTATTTTGAACAATTTCTCTTTAAACCCATCATTTAAAATCCCCTCACCATGATTAAATTTAAAATAACATATTCAATTTATATTATTAGAATTTGAAAAAAATGGATTCCATATTTGGAATCGAAAATTTTAAAATTTAAATTATGGTCATTAATTCTCTACTAAAAATATTTTTGAATGTGATTAAATTTAAATAATACTCTTAAGAAAAAAATAATCTTAAAAAGGACTCAAGATTAAACTTAATGTAATTTCACATAGAGAACTATATAAAACCCCTTTAAAGACATATATCGACCCAATAAATCACTTTTTCTAATTTTTATAATTATTGGTGTGATGTGACTTGGGAAAAAACATTAGTGTAGTCCCCATTTCAAAATTTTCAAGAATCAAAGTCATCCTCCAATAATAAAGGATCTAACCCCTTTCACTTATTAACACCTCTCATACCCAATAGATCTCATAAAATCTTCCCTAATATGATCCCAAATACCGTAACATAATACTAGAGATGAACCATTTTGAATAAATCCTACAATGGAATCCATATGGCACAAACTAATCAGGGTTAATCAAAGAAGTGGAAAAATTCATCCCCATGCCCAGTTGTTATATCTTCAAAATCCACCAACTAAACCATTATTAATAGATTATCAAACAAATAACATTATTATTCTAAATATATTTATATTTTTAATTTAGAAGGGTTTTACCTACACTTATACAGATATTAAAAGTAGTTGTTATCAAACATATAATTACTGTGTATGGTGAACCACAGCCTCATGAAACGATGTTATGAAATTTTATTCACCTAATATCATTACTTATAATTTTTTTGGGAAATATTTTTCAAAATGATATATATATTATATATTATTTTTATCATTATTTAATTATTATATTACCCTTACATTCATGATTTCTATATTTGGTAAATATGATAACTTCATTTGTGAATTCCTAGACTAGCACATGCTCAAAATGGTGTGATTCATTCAAACTCTACCGGGAATGTGTAGAAGATGCATTTAGTGAAATTATATGTAATATGTGAAAATAATATTACACATTAATTATATTACATATTTATAAATATAAACATATATGTCATTTACATTCTTTCATTGAATACTATAATAATATTGAAACAACATTTCAGCGTACTTTTGACTAGCAATCTCAATGAATTATTTATTCCATTTCCTAATTGTATATTTTAATGATTCTTAAAATGAATTTTATACCTAATATATATAATAATTATATAATTACATACATTATTTAAATAAGTTATTAATTATATATGTATGAGTATAAGGATTAATATTTTAAAAATTATATGAAAAACAAAGGGGATATTATCCAAAGTATATCATTAACATTGAATATATTACAAATAGGTAATATAATGTCACAATAAATTAATATAAGGAATTATAAAAAATATTATGGGACTATAATATATTCATAACAAACTTGCATTTACTTTATATTATGTTTTTAGGATTATGATGAGGGTTGAGAAATAATGTATGGGTTTTCTCATCTCAAATTTATTTTCAGTGAAACATAATCCATGTTCACCAACAATTTTTATATTTTTTGTGTGTGTATTATATGCATAGATTTATATAATGATTATTATAATTAAATTTATGGGAATTTACAAATCCATGTTATGATATTTAATTTATGGTTTCTTGTTTCATCTTTTACCATATTGGTAAATCATTTTTTCTCAATTTATATCCTTTGAGACACATTCCATGTATTTCACTAATATTTTTATATGGGGTTTACTAAATGGGTTTTAAATGTTATATTCAAAGTACCATTATTTTCACGATATTTCAATATACATGTCGTGTTATTATTTCCATTTTATTATTATTCAATGTTAGTAGTTTGGTAATGGGTTATTTCTATAATAATATCATTTGTCAAAATTATTAATTATTGTTTATCCAATTTTTAAATTTTATGATCAATATATAAAGAAAAATCATTTGATTTCATCATCAATTTATATTCATTCCATATCTAGGTAATGGTATCATTTTACCACTTTTCAGTTCTTCTTATTAATAATTAATTGTTCTCTATAAAAACAAGACTTCATTAGAATTTTTTATCATAAATATATGTTATTTCAATACAATGTTATATAAAAATTCATTAAATGGTATTTCAATATTATAATAATATTTTTAAAGGAATATTTTTAGAATTTATAATAATTTTATCTACAAAAATCAAAGGATTCTTTTTTTGGATCATATAAAATTTCTAAAAACTTATTTATCCAAATGAATGGTTGGATTATACAAACATAATGATCATCATGAATTTAATTTCCTTTATTATTATTTTTTATGTTTACAGGGATATTATTTATAAATAAAATTTTTCAAATATTCTATATATTTTATGATTTTAATATAGGTATCGTTGATTTTTTTTGAAATATTTATTACGTTTAAAAATTATTTTCAATGGCTTTCAAAGATTCCATTATAAGTCTTCAAAATGATTATTCAAAAAAAAATTGATTCCAATGATCTAAAATATTTATTTAAATGTTTTCAAATTATATTAATTGAAAAAAACATCAAAATGGTTTTCAATATTTTTTTATATTTTTTCAGGTAGAATGTTTCTAAAAATGATTATTATGTTTTATTTATTAGATTTCAGAGTGATTTAAAAATAAAAACTATTTTGAAAACTATTTCAATATTCATTAAGATTTATTAAAATAAAATTGTGTTAATAATCATTTATGTTTTCAATAACATTTTCCATGAAAAATGTATATTTTTTTCAAGAAAAGGTTTAAAATGGGTTTTCAAAATTATTTTCAATATTAGATGACATTTGATCGTGTTACTCATGAAATTAAGTAAAAATATCCATGGGTTCAATTTATATGTATTTTTATGAATGGTAAATGTTTTTATGGAAGTATTTTTATGAAACACATTTCTCATTCATGAGTTATGTGTATTTGAATTTTTTCCTCATTTATGCCATCTATACTGATAGAACTTTCTTCTACTCTATAAGAACCTGGATCTTCATATCGGGTAGGTTTTTCTCTTCCTGGAGTTTTTGAGAAAATAGGGATTTCTGGAAATTTATTAATTACACACCGTGTACTTTTTGAGTACATGTTGTGTACTCCCTTGCTGTGCCAGTCCGTGTGCTGGCTGTGTCTGGGCTACACACACGGTGTGTGGAGGATATGTGGCGGCCGCTTAAAGTGGAGTATGGAAAACAGTGTACACAAAGTGTACCCCAGAATCAAACACCATGTATTTTCATTTTTTTGTTAAACCGATAGGGGTCGTGCATGACAGACAGAACACTCTCCTTCATTAGGTTCATCGTCTGAGAGCGACCCGTACGACCGCAATTATTCTCAAGATTCCAAAGCCTCCGTCCATGCTCTGAATCGACTGCCATCGATTTCATTGGAACCACAGTGGTGAGTTCTTCCTTCTCATAGAGCGTTGTTTTACAATTTATCATCTTTCTCACTATATCATTGGTTGAGCATTTTTTATTTTTTCTCATATCCTCGACATTCTAAGGAGAAGCAGTCATCATGGTTCACGTATATCGTTCTCCTAGCATCAAGGTAGGTGGTTTGTGCCTTTCTGTAGAACGTCTGTGAATATTTTGTGCAAATTCCACCAATAACCATGAACATGGTATTGCATGTTTCTTGTTTTTCCCTTGTTGTTTCCTGCTATGCTTGATTTCATGAGAAGAGGTAATAGTTTGTGAATATGGTAAATTTTATTGTGCTGTGGATGTTTTTTCGTTCTTGTTTTGCTTGTTTGGAATTTTTGCAGTTTCCATGCCTAGTTGAGGATAGTGGAACTATTGTACTGTCATTCTGTTGTGCCTTAGAATGATTTCCAATTAGTTCATGAGGTTTACTTGGGGAGATAGGTGAAAAATGCATGTCTGTTTTACACAGGGCTGAGAGAACCTAGTTTAGTGAAACATAGGTAGAATCGACATAAGGGATTCCCTAGAGTGTTGTTCATTTACAATGCGAGACCACAGGGGGAATTGATGATGACTGCTTCCTCAGAGAGTCTCTAGTTCCACAATGTGGGCCACAGGGGTAATGAGACACGGAGTGCTTCCCCAGAGATCCTTTAGTACGATACAAGACTATATGGGGAATTGACTGTGAGTGCTTCTTTAGAGAGTATATTCCTTAGCTGATCCTGAGGGGTGAGACTGTGTGTGCTTCCCATAGGGTTTCTAGTACTGTAGGATGAACCTTATGGGTTAGACTATGAAAACTACCTATAGGTTACCTTTTTGTTATACTTTCTTGAGTGGTTGTTTCATGTTTGTAGATTATATTCTAGAAACTAGATTGTTACAGCGGTGTATTACCCTAATTATTGCTTACTATTTGCTGCTTATTGTACCCTACCTTCCATATATTCACTGACTGTTAGGCACAAATATTTGGGTGGTTGCCTACTGGGACCTTTTCTCACACTCTGTTTAAGCTATGATTTTGGGCCCGAACAAATTATATTGTTGGAAGTATAGATAAGGGCAAGCGCCCTTCTACTTCAGGTATTTGATTTCTTGCGGAGCTGGAGAGCTTGGAACCAAGCTCTGGCTTGCGATGCTAAGGAGTTCACCTATTTTATTTTTCACTTTGGATTAGTATTTTATTCAGAATTGTGACTGGTTTGTATGCTTTCCTATACATATGAATCATGCATTATTTTATATACCTGTGTGTGTACTCTATTTGTTTACTATTAGTCTTCTGCTGCTTATCATTTACTCTTGTATGGATGGTTACAGTTTCTACTGTTACATATTTGTTTCTTTTCCACTGTTTAATCATCCAATTAAGTAATAGGTTCCCCACTAGCACATACAAAAACGTCACTGCTGGTCGGTAGCCTCTGGAGTTTAGGGAAATGTGTTTGAGGCCATGTGACCAATCGAGTACGGGACGCCTCTTGGTGGCTTCCGGAACTGGGACATTACAAAGTGCATCAGAGGAGTCCTTTTTTCTTGATTTACTATTTGGAGCCTTTATCTAGGGATAGGATAGATTCGGTACTTGGTAATAATATGTGCCCGACAGTAGCTATCCCGTGTACATGGAAAAGCCATACTACCTTGTTTATTATAGTTTTATTGTTTTGAGATTTACGGTTGATATGATTTCACCTAGAGTGATTCACATGACTTGTGTTGTTATTATTTTTTCTATTATGGTTCTATTTCTGTTGCAACCCGATGAGATGAGGGTATGACATCTCATGAATCATATAGGCACCTGTTAGAAAACACATTCTATGGATTCTTGACATGCCATCTAGGGAGAATTATAAATTTCATGTTGTCGTGATAGACTTTCTGTAGATTATGAATGTTGTTGTCATAGATTCTTGATAGAATCCCTGCTATTTGATAGAGGACTATTGTATTGTACTTTCATAGATGAATGCCAAATGATGGTTCTTGAGGTGTTATGGGCCCTCTTGATTCAGAAATTGGTGGATCATGGAACTTGTTTCCATTATATATGACTGTATTGGATGTGAAGCATTGATTCGCAGGGAGTATGGGCCCTCATGTATCGGAATACGGAACCTTCATGCCATGTTTTTGTGTTTTTTGGACTTTGGTGTAGTTTCTAAGATATTGCCTAAAAACCCAAGAATACACAACATGTACTTTATATATAAATGCCGTGTAGTTTTTTTAAAACGTTTCACTGACTGTGTGAGCAGGAACATGGTGTTGTGGAAAATCTTCAGGAACACTCTGTGTATGAGAGGTACATTCTGTGTAGTAGTGAGACATGTACCCAGCCGTGTCACTAACAACACGGGATGGGGAAGCTCAAGTAGAACACGCCATGTTTGGTTGGAACACGCCATGTAGTTTTGTTCCATGTACCCGGCCATGTCAGGAACAACACGGGTCAATTTTCTCTTCTCCTATACATGTCGTGTTTGTTCGGAACACGCCGTGTAAGGTTTAGCCATGTAATTGGCCGTGAAACTAACAAAACGGGTTGTTGAAACCCTGTATACTACACGCTGTGTCCACAAAGAACATTCCATGTAGTCTCAGTTTAAGATGACGGTGTGGGTTAGTCTTACAAGGAGACTTGGGCAGGGGAATAAAGTTAAGTACACACCGTGTGGAGTTTATACAAGACGTGTAGTCTTGTATTGTAAATCATGATTGTTTCCTTCAACTATTTATATTTTTTACTCCTTTTTTCTCTATCCTTGATTTCTTAATCTAAGGTATGCTTTTGATCATTCATAGTTATGCCTTCGATATGTCCTCTGGTTGTACGTCAGTTTCAGGATAGTGATCAGATGCCATATATAGATGATCAAGGACTTCCTCCCGATCCTCTAGTCATGCCAGCCTTGGAACCGGCTATCATACCTGTTGTGGCTGAAGATGCGCAGTTTAAAGATGGCTTTATAAGAATGATGCAGACCATTCAAGGAGAACCGCATCTTGCCACGACTATGGCAGACTTGACACAGGTTTTCTAGCAGTATCATCCTCCAACATTCTCTGGGGAAGGATGACCACAGGCTGGAGAGTCATGGATGGAATCCATGCTGATAATATTTGGTCATCTGGAAACGCCTACAGAGAGGCGGGTCAACCTCACTACCAATGTGATACAAGACTCTACCAAGAGGTGGTGAGACATGATCTCTTAGGTGGGTCATCAGCAGGTTATGGCTTTGGAGGAGTTCATGTGCGTGTTTTACAACTAATTCTACTCGGATAACCTGAGGGTCGATCGAGCCTGGGAGTTCATGAGTCTAGAGCAGGGTACTCTTTCTGTTGTGGAGTATTCTTTTCGTTTCATTGAGCTGCAGCATTTCACACACCTATGGGGTAGAGATGGGATGCTCTTAGCATGTAATTTTGAGGATAGTCTTAGGCCGGAGATCCTCTCACAGTTTAATATCTTCGAGTTGACTTCCATCACTTCCATCATCAACTAGGCTCTGATTGTGGACCGCAATATGAGAGAATCTGGAGCTGCGAGCTAGGGAGGTTCTGCTTCCAGAGCTACTGTTTGTCTAGTTGAATGTAGAAAGCATCGTCGAGAGTCTATGCGCGGTGATTTGAGGAGGCGAGATACATCTTCATGTAGGCGCGTCGTATGATACCAGTGTGGAAGGGTAGGTAACATGAGTCCGCAGTGCTAGAGAGACCCAGTGGAGTACCGATCATGTAGAATTATGGGTCACCATCAGCGTTTCTGCCAGTTTTTCTCACCAGTAGCAGGTGACAGGGGTTTTTCCAAGACTCCTCGTTCAGGAGGGACACCACCAGTTTCTCACCAGTTGGGGAACTGGAGCTCTTTCGTCCATTCGGGCTAATGTGGAGGTCGAGGCCGTGGGGGTCAATCACCAGCCTTCCAGCGTCAGCAGGGAGGATTAGCTCAGACTGGTCAGGTAGGGTCACATGGTCGCGGGGTAGGCCAGACATTTTCGGTGGAGTAGGTCTATCAAGAGAAATATCCATCACCTTCTACAGTTCTAGGTACGATCTTAGTAGCCTCAGTTCTATCATCATATTTTTTCGATAATGGTGGTACACATAGCTTTATCTCTTCTATTGTTGTGGATATCCTTGTGCTCTATATCTTTTGATCTGCCTACTTGTTTACTCTATACACACCATTGGGGATGAGGACATCTAGAAAACATCAGTGTAGAGAGTTCCCTCTCATGGTTATAGGGTATCGTTTCTTATGGTATCTCTATTTCCTGGAGATGATAGGCTATGATGTTATTCTCGGGATAAACTGGTTGGTTCATTTCTAGGCAGTCATTGACTACTATTGTCGCAGGGTGAGTTTCATTTCACCAGAGGGTGAATATTTTCTTCATAGAGATGAATGTGACGTTTAGGCTAGTCATGTAGGACTCGATCATCATGGTCTAGTAGGGGTTACGAACCAGAGTGCTAGTCATTATCTGGATTCCCAGGGGACTTCTCAGTTAGACCTTCCCTCGGTGGGGGATAGTTTCAGGGATGTCTTCCTAGAGGACTTTTCAGGTTTGCCTCCGACGCATGAGGTCAAATTATCGATTGATCTTGTTCCAGGAGTGGCACTGGTGTCCATTCCTCCTTATAGGATGGCTACACCTGAGTTTATGGAGATCAAGAAGTTGTTGGAGGAGTTGTATGCAAAGGGTTTCATCTGACCGAGTACTTATCCTTGGGGTTTGCATGTCCTGTTTGCAAATAAGGCAGATGGTACCCATAGTCTCTGTGTGGATTATCGGAAGCAGAACCATTTGACGGTCAAGAACTGATATCACTTGTCGAGGATTGATGATCTTTTCGATCAGCTTCAAGGAACCTGGTTGTTCTTGATGTTCGATTTAAGGTTCACTTATCATCAGTTGGGTGTTATACCATCAGATATACCTATGAAAACCTTCAAGAGTAGGTATTATCTCTAAGAGTATATGGTTATGCTGTTTGGTCTCACGAATTCCCCAACAGTTTTCATGGCACTGATGAACCAAGTCTTCCATCCTTACATGGATTCTTTCATTGTGGTCTTTGTGAATGATATCTTGGTGTACTCTCACACTCAACACAACCATGATAACCATCTTGAGATTGTTCTGAGTACACAGAGAGAGCATCATATTTATGCTAAACTCTCGAAGTGCCACTTTTGGATGGATCTGATTCACTTCTTGGGTCACGTCCTCTTGGAGGAAGGAGTATCTGTGGTCCCAATGAAAGTGAGAGATGTAGTTTTATGGGAGAAATCGAAGAACATTTTTGATTTACAGAGATTCCTAGGGCTGGATGGATACTACAGACGCTTCATTCAGGATTTTTCACACCTAGCATCACCGTTGACAGATCTGACCAAGAATGGGGCAATGTTCTTATGGTCAGAATCTTGTGAGTCATCCTTTCAGGAGATGAAGGTGAGGTTGACGTCAGCACCGATACTAGTCTTCCTAGAGCGAATAAAGAGCTATACTAATCATTGTGATGCTTCAGTTACTGGGTTGGGCACTGTTCTTATGAAGGGAGATGGGGTCTTTGCGTATGGGTCTCGGCATTTGAGGTCACATGAAAGGAACTACCCGATGCACGATCAAGAGTTGCAAGCTGTCATTCATACCTTGTGTTGTTGGAGAGATTTTCTTCTGGGATATCACTTTGTGGTTTTCACCGACCATAAGAGTCTCATGTACATCTTCACTCAGCGTTATCTGAATCTAAGACAATGCAGGTGGGTCGAATAACTTCAGTCTTTTGATTTCGAGATTTCATATATGTCGGGAAAGGGAAACATAGTGGCAGATGCGTTGAGCAAGAGAACTCAGATTCAGGAAGTTCAAGAGACCAGTAGTGACTGGAATCTTATGGCTATGTTCTCTGAGATGCATCTGGAGGTGCACAACAGAGAGGGACAGACATTCCTATCTTTTGTAGTTGTAACCTCTATGCTTCTTGATCGGGTAGGAATGAGGTAGCTATCAGACTCTGAAGGCTTAGTCCTGCGGGAGAGTGTGTCAGGAGAGGACCATCTTCCTTGATGGAAAGTGGGTGAGGATGAGGTCTTGTGTTTCCAGGGACGCATATGGGTTCCAACAAACATACGCGAGGAGCTGATGAGGGATTTTCATTCCTCAATTTGGGCAGTTCATCCTGGCGTCACCAAGATGTATCGGGATCTTCATTGCCAGTACTAGTGGCCAGGTATGAATAGAGAAGTTTCTGGTTTCATCGTGAAGTGTTCTACTTGTCAGCATGTGAAGGCAGAGCATCAGCGACCAGCAAGCCTTTTACATGAGTTACCCATTCCAGAGTGGAAGTGGAACGATGTCACGATGGACATCATGACCTGATTTCCAAGGTCGTCTCGAGGGAACGATGTTGTTTGGGTTGTCGTTGACAGGATTAAGAAGGTTTCTCACTTCTTACTGATCAAAGATACATTCAGTGTTAATGATATGGGATGGTTATACATCCAAGATATTGTACGTCTACAATGATTTCCACAATCCATTGTTTCAGACAGGGATGCATGCTGTACTTCTCAGTTCTGGAAGGGACATTAGAAGGACTTGGGTACACAGCTGCTTTTGAGTACACCATTCCATCCCCAGACTGATGGACATTAAGATCGGACGATCCATGTGCTTGAGGATATGCTCTGAGATTTCATTCTGGACTTTGGCGGTTCATTGGAGAAGTATATTTCTCTTGTTGAGTTCACCTACAAGAACAGTTTTTAGGTGACTATTCAGAAGACACCATACGAGGATTTGTAGGGTAGGCCATTCCGATCAACCTTATCCTAGCTGGAGGTATGAGAGGTAGCTTTGCTGGGACCTCATCATGTTCAAGAGACCTCAGAGAAGATAGAATTGATTCTGAAGAGGATGGCTACAGCACAGTCTGGACAGAATTCGTATGTTGATTAGTGGAGATGACGTCTGTATTTCGAGGGCAGGGATCAGGTTTTCCTTCATGTTACACCGAGGATGGGAAACAAGGGGATTCAGAATCAGGGTAAATTTTCACCGTGGTACGTTGGGATGTTTGTGGTATTGGAGAGAGTTGGGTCAATTGCCTATTGGTTGTTGTTACCTCAGAGGTACTGAGCCATGCACGAAATCTTCCATGTCTCTCAACTCCAAAGTTACATTTTAGACTCATCTCAAGGCATTCTTCCTGAGGATGTTGAGCTCGAATCGAATGCATAATTTGAGGAGCATCCTATCTAGATTGTCAATCGCAGTACGAAGGTTCTCTGTGGTTGATCTATTTCTCTACTGCAGGAGCTATGGCAGCACAGGTGAGTATAGGAAGAGACCTCGGAAAGAGAGGCCGATGTATGATCACAGTGTCCGGAGCTGTTCGGGGTTTCTTCTTCTCTGCCTCTTTAGGGAAATTCAGGGACAAATTTCTTTAAGGGGGGAAGTTTGTAAGAACCTGGATCTTCGTTTTCGGGTATGTTTTTTACTTCATACAGTTTTTGAGAAAATAGGGATTTCTTAAAATTTTTTAAGTACACAAAGTTTACTTTCTTAGTACATGCTGTGTACTCCCTTGTCATTCCAAGCCGTCTATTGTCCGTATCTGGGCCACAAACATGGTGTGTGGAGGCGATGTGGCAGCCGCTTAAAATGGAGTATGGGAAAATAGAGTGCATGATTTGTACCCCATAAGTACATGCCGTGTATTATCATTTTTTTCATTAAACGCATCGGGGTCGCGCCTGACGGACATAACGCTATCCTTATTCATGTTCATCATCCAAGAGCGACACGTACGGTTGTGATTCTTCTCCAGATTCCTGAGCCTCTGTTTGTTCTCCGAATCGACCGGTGTCGATTGAGTAGGAACTGTAGTGGTGAGTTATTCCTTCTCCTAGATCCTTTTTTTCAAATTTCTCCTATTTCTCATGATATCGTTTGTTGATCATTTTTGATGTTTTCTTAGATCCTCGACATTCTAAGGATAATTAGTCATTGTGGTTCATGTATATCATTCTCCAATAATCGAGGTAGGTGGTTTGTGCCTTTCTGTAGAATGTCTGTTAATATTTTGTGCAAATTCCACCAATACCCCTGAACAAGGTATTGCATGTTTCTTGTTTTTCCTTTGTTGTTGCATTCTATGCTTGATTGCTTGAGTAGGGGTAATTGTTTTTGAATAGGGTAAATTGTATTGTGCTCTGGATTTTTTTCCATGATTGTTTAGCTTTTTTGGCGTTTTTCCAGTTTTCATGCCAATTTGTATGATAGTGTAACTGTTGTACTGTTATGTTGTTGTGCCTTACAATGATATCCATGTATTTCATGTGGTTTACATGCGGTGATACGCGCGCTATACATGATTGTTTTACACAGGGTTGAGAGAACCTAATGTTGTGGACCATAGGGAGAACAAACATAAGTGCATCTCTAGAGTGTCTTTAATTTATTATGCAAGATAATATAGGGAATTGACGATGAGTGCTTCCTCATAGAGTCTGTAGTTCCTCAACGTGGGCCACAGGGGGAATGAGACATTGAGTGCTTCCCCCAAAGGTCCTTTAGTGCGATACGATACTATAGGGGGAATTGACAGTGAGTGCTTCATCAGAGATTCTATTCATTACCTAAACTAGAGGGGAGATACATTGTGTGCTTCCAAGATGGTTGCTAGTACTGTAGGTTTAACCTTAGGGGTTAGATTGTGAAAACTACCTAGAGGTTACCTTTTTGTTCTACGTTATTGAGTGGTTTTTTCTTGTTTGTCGATTTTATACTAGAAACTGGATTATTATTGTTGTGTTTACCCTGATTACTGCTTACTATACCTTACCTGCGATATATTCCTTGACTGTTGGGCACAACTCTTTGGGTGGTTTCCTACAAGGAACATTCCTCACACCCTGTTTGGGCTATGTTTTTTGGCATGAACATATTATATTATTTTAGGTATAGATAAGGGAAAGTTCCCTTCTACTTCAGGTACATGACTTGCTGCGAAGATGGAGGGCATGGGACCAAGTTGTGGCTGCGATGATGAGGAGTTTACAAGTTTTCTTTTGCACTTTTGTATAGTGTTGTATTCAGAATTGTGACTTGTTTGGCTACATTCCTATACATATGTATCATGCATCATTTTATAAACATGTGTGTGTACTCCATTTGTTTACTGTTAGTCTCCAGTTGTTTATCATTTACTGTTGTATGTATGGTTACGGTTCCTGCTATTTTCTATTTGTTTCTTTTCCACTGTGTACTCTGCCAATGAGGGAATAGTTTCCCCACTCTCACATCCAAGGCCCCCACTGCTAGTCGGCAGCCTCCGGTGACTGGGGAAATGTGCTTGAGGGCATGTGACAAACCAGGTACGGGGCGCCTCTGGGTGGCTTCCAGAACCGGGAAGTTACACACTCAAGGGATCTACATTGATAAATGATTATAGAAACTATCAAATTTTTTCCACAATTTATGATATGATTATATTATCATGTTAAATATTTCATTTTATCTATTATGATATGATTGTTCATGATCATTTTAAACATTTATTTATGATTTATGTATGAGAATGGTGGGATAGATATCTCTCTCCAGTTAATTATGTAATGATTTGTATACCATTAGATAGACATTTCAGGATTGGTGAGTGTACTCAATCCATTATAATAGATTTAACTCTAAGATGGTCTGGAAGTGAACCTTGACTTCTATGATCATCATGGGAGTGATCAATTACCTCCATGATTGTATAGGGAGTTAAAGCATTCTACTGAGATGGTCTTGGATACGAATCCCAAACTCCTATGGAAATAATTTAATATGAATATAATTCTACCTCAAATTAAATGAATTATTTCTATAGTATTCTATCATGGATTATTCTATTTTTTATGATGCTTGTATTGTGAAAAACCAAACTCCTTCCATGACTCGTTTATATTATCTTTGATATGTTGGTTATGATATTTAAATGTTGTTATCATGTTCTAATGAACTTATGATCATGTTATGAAATTTTATCTCTTTTTTTCCTATCTAAATATCTAAGCTCACCCCTTTTTTATGTTTCCTTTACAAAGTAATGATGAAAATTTATAAGATGACTTACTAAAGGGGGGGATATTTTCGGGAAACATTGAAGATCATTCACCAATATAGAAGAGTACATTCTTTATTCCCAATGACAATAATAAATTACGGTCCTCAGACATTAATTATTATAATTTTCTTAATATTCATTTTAAATTATGTAATATACATGTATGTTAAGCCTACTATGATATTAATATATTTATAAATTTTTCATTGGATTCAAATTTTTGTGGTCATCCACACCTTCCAATGTTTATTTTCACTAAGAACATTATATTTCATAGGAGAATTAATATGTATATTTATAATTCCATATTTTTAATTATATGTTTAAAACCCTGATTCTTTGATAATATTAGATAAATAAATTTATTGACAAATGAGTAATTTCAGTAAATGGAAAATAATCCCAAATCCATTCAATAATAAACCAGGGTGGCTCAAAAGATATATGAATGTTATGGTGATAATTACTAATGTAATATAGAGTTCAAAGAATATGATAATGATAGTCCTTGAATTTATCAATGGATAAAGTTTCTAATATAAGAGTGGAAATTAATTTTGATCCAAAATTATATTGTAACCTTTTTGATTCATGAATGAGTTTGGAAAGTGTCTAATTATGTTTTCCTTCCACCAATCCTCGCTCAAAATCACTATGTGTTTAGTGAACCTCTAATGAGGAGGTAAATATGTTATCCTTTAAAAATATATAAATTAGGGGTTATAGGACATTTGGGTAATCATTATTATTAAGAACTACACATGAATATTTTTTTTTCATATAGAGCATTATTTATGAATCAAGACCACTCATATGGTAAATTATTTTCATTATATCTACAAATTCAAGGATTCTATTTAGGAACCTAAGGATATAGTAATGAATAAGTAAATGTAGTTGTTTATATAAATGAGGTTGAATTTCAATGGTAAATTTTAAATTATGGGGGCTTGATTTAATCACCTCAATTATATGAAATACTATATATATATATTGGTAAATATAATTTCATAAATGGAATGATTTACATGGAGCACTGAGTTCAAAAAAACAATGATAAACTATTAATATTACAGTATATGAATCTTATAACCAATTAATTAAATTTTTTATGTATTAATTGGATATAAAAAAATTTAAAAATATATAAAGGTTTTACATTAATAAAATTTATTTATAATTTTTTGTATAATTTTTTGTAAAGGCATTTGATGCATCAAAAATACTTTTTCTCTCAACAACAAGTTTTTATTATTATTTTGGAAATATATTAAAACATGAATTTTTTACATTTTTTAAAAAATATTTTTCAAAATTATCATTATTTTTTAACCAACATGTAAAAAATATATTAGGGTGAATTTATTTTTATATTACTGAAAGTATTATTTTCCAATTAAAAGTGATAAAATATGAGTGTTATTAAAATAAGAAATAATTTTTATAGAATATATGTAACTACGAAATAGTAAAAAATATTTTCAAAATATATTATTTTTAATGATATATTTCTTAATATAATTTATGTAATATGAATCAATTTCATATTGATTATTAATATAAATAGTATTTAATCTTTTAATGTGCTTCTCTTTGGAAAATTATGTTTTCATCATATAAATATGATTCAGTTTAAAATAAATTATGAAACTTATGTTTATATAATTTCATTAAATGAATTAAATATTTTAAATCATCATAATAAATATTATTTAATATTTTAGAAATATGTTTCTACTAAATTTAGAAATTAATAAGGTAGTTAGTAATTACTGAGGATAATGTTAAAATGAATTTACATAGAGTTTAAACTAAAAATATCAGTTGCAATATGTCATAAAAACTACTACAACACCCACATCCTTGAAATATTTCATTCATATCACATTTATAGATTAATAATTATTTTTTTATTCTTTTTTAATTTTAAAAACAAGGTCAAACTATATTATTTTCAAATTAACGATGTGTATCATATCCTCTACCTATTGAAGAACCCCAAATATCCATCCCCCATCTTCACAGATTTAAAATACGTTGGTTCACAACAGACGTGTACAAAACCATTTCATATATTTTTGTTTATATACTATTGGAATTATTTTAAATAGGAAATGTTATATGTTATCATTTGGTGTAATAAAAATGAGCCTCTCTAAGGAAGTGGTATATTCCTAAACCATGCATTTGTATTTTCGTCCTTCCTCCACCTCTATCAAATATTATACAAATAAACTAATATTAAAAAAATTAATAAAATTATATATCATATTATTATTTAATAACATATATCCATCCATTATTAAATGAAATCAGAAATGAATCCATCGATCGTGACGATTGCCGACATCTGCCCAGTGAACATAGAAAATTCATTTTCCATCACCTCATCTCACATTTATATGTAATGATTAATTTGAACTATTTTATTTTATTTTGTGAATAAAATGATACTTATAGAGTATTAATATAAAAATTATATTCTTACATTCCATTTTTGGGAATACAATAACCTAGACTGTGTGTACAATATACTACCCTCACATTGTGATGTGATTTTTTTCTGTTATGCATTATATAAATGATAAAAATGTATATTTTATTTAATATATGTTAAATGTGTGGAAATTATTATTTGATTTTATAATTTTATATATTATCTATAATAATTTTTGTATACAACAATTTAAAGGGAAAGATAATTCATTCTAATATATGGATTAACATCTATATGAGGGGTGTAAACCATTTTTTATATATATCATTTTTAATCACTCGAAATACATATGTAATTACTATATATTATATTTATAACAATATAACATTTTTGAGGTAATTTCACCATCAGAGATATATATTTATTGAAATTACTAAACTAAAACATACTTTAAAATGATACAATTATCAACTGAAAGCATAATTCTACAAAACATTTCAATATAGATGAACGATAAAAGAAAAAATAAAATATTATACATTATGAGATATATGTTTATGTTTTTATTATATATATACCATAAAACAAAATTTATTATACAAGTTGTTTAGAAACTTTTTATGGAAATAAGAATATATGTAAGGGTCTTTTCGTTTATCTTTTACTTCCATGAGACATATGCTACACTCATTAATTATATTTTATTTGTGTTGTACATAACCCCAATTAAAATGTTATACGATGTATCTATTAATATTATTTTAATATATTGTTTAATTCAATTTTATTTCTCTCATGGGGTTTGTGATTCGAATGTTATAAATGACCCAATGGTTTATTGGATGATGAAGCCATTATTTATAATTTTTTATCTTTCTATGCCCCTTTGCAATTTTTTTAATTTATATCTTGAACTAAATATATTTTCTTATAATATACTCATCTATTATCCTATAATTTATTAGTATCACTTTTAATATATATACAACATAAAATAATTGAAATGTTTTTAACAAAAATTTGGATTATTTATCTCTTTTGTAGAAATTCATTTTTTATACAAATCCCCTTTTTCATTAATTTTTTTATTTTATTATTTATTTTAAATATTTTAAAATTAACTAATTTAAAAATGTTTAGTTATTATAATTATTTTTTTAAGGATACATTTTTGATTTTTATCAATGAGTTTATATTTTTATTTTAATGAAAAATTAAAAAAACATATCTATTTAAATTGTATGACATTAACATATTTTAACATAATCTGGAAAACTCAATGTCTTTAGGACTCAATTATAGATTTTCAATTTATTTATTTTCACTATATTTTGTTATTTTTTTAATATTTTAATTTCAAATTTAAATGTTTATTTCCAAAAGAATATATTTAAGGATCATTTCATTGAATAAAAGTTAACAAACAACTAAATACCATATTCAACTACTACTGTATTGGGGAAATGTTTTAATAAAACCATTGTTATTATTTATATGAATTTTTTGTGTAACCGAAACTTTGGGGATCAATTATTTTACTATTTTACATTTTACATTAGATAGTGTTTGACATTTATTTATTTATACGGTATGTAGGAATAATTTTTATGTTGTTTTTTTAATATGAATATTTATGTAAATTATGTTACACCTGTTTCATATTATGAATGAATTTACCATATTATGTGAAAGGTGGGGCCTAGAATTTCATTTCCTTTTAATGAATAAGTTTTTCTTTTGAGAAAAAATATTTTTCTACTTATAAGTTTCCATACATATATATGTAAGATGTATTAAAATAAGACCTTCATATAAAGTAGCCTTTGAATGAGGTGTTAAAAATATCATTTTGATTTCCTTCATTTTGCAATAAGACAATATTATAATATTTATTTATGTTAATGTAGATTTTGATTAATTATGATATCAATGGATTATTTTTAATATCATTTTATTATGTTTATTACTTTATTTTATCAATTTTATTCAATTCATATTATGCTCAAGTAATTTTTTAGGTGGATTGTGTTTTAGTTATTTTTTATTCATATAGATTACATATTATTTTCTCATTGTTCCTTGATATACACTCATAACCAAAATTTACATAAATATGTTATCATATTTTATTCTTCAATAATGATATTTTGTCTCATCTCATATTTCTGTAACATGTTTAATAATTATATTATATTTTCATATTGTAATTTATTATGACAAACCTATCTTCAATCGGTACCATGTGTTTATTAAGGCATGTTTTACCATACTATGAATATGATCTCACCCCTTTCTTATATTCCCATTACATATGTTATGTATTTTGTTATATCATTATAGATTTCATAAAATGCTTTATTAAGTGCATGATTATGAAGAAATATTCTCATATTTTGTGAATTAAATTTTTTATTTAACTAATATATATGATAATAGACCATTATTTTGTATTTTATTTGTTAAATATAATTTTAAAATTACAAGGGTATTTTACTACTTATGTTACAATAATCTTGGGTCTCTTTCATCGATATCATATAATGGTTTTGGTTTTTTAAATTAGATTAGGGATGCTTTTTTGACACACGGATAATATGTGTAAGATATAATTCAGATATTCAGGTAAATATTGAATTACGTGTTTTCCCTATATATTTTTTCATGTCTATACATTGTAAGTGGAATTGGTTACTGAAAATATACAATATAGGGAAATAAAATACCTGGGATATGGTTTAGAATATCTCATCCATAAATCTACTGAATGATGATTAGGCCATTAGGTACACCACCTTTGACTATATATAGGGGATATGCATTGGATATTCACATTATATTAAGTAACCACTATAATTTATTTTGAAATTCATATAAAACTATTTAAGATATAAATACAATAATCTATAACCTATATTTAATCATATATATTCATAATATGGTGTATATTTGTTATCAATGAAATCCATTTATGATTATAGTTTTTAAATCCTTGGAAATTCTGTGAATAATTTTTAAATTATATGGATTTTTTATGGGACCACACGTATTAACGATGCATGATTTTGATTCCCATTGAGACCGGAACATAATTTTGATCTTTTTTAGTTCCAATAAGTAATCATGCGAGCATGTTTTTCTAACTTTTTAACTAGTTCTCCGATCAATAATATGAGTGATCTATTGAACTCGGAATTTTTGGACTCTTATATAATGTGTTCCACTTTAGCTGGCAAGGGCCGAATGTAAAATGTTTAATTTTCAGACCATTCCTGAAATAATAAAAAATTTAAAAAAATTTTCTTTTTTTTTCATTTCACATCCATTGAGAAGAAAATGGTGATGATGTGTTGCGACGATGAGGGATCAATGAGGTGCATTAATGGAGCTCCTTAATGGATAATGAACTTGCAACACAATGATGACTTAATGACACATAACAATGATGTTTTATTATAAATGAAACAACATAACGGCGCAATGTTGTAGTGTGATAGAAACACATTGACATGTAATCCATTTATTTGGGTTGATGTGGGAGTGGAATGAAGAATTCAAATCGTGAGGATCATCTAATGAACATTCTAGTGAACGACATATATAACCATGAAATAAAAACACCGACGAACATCTAACATATTCGATTAACCTCAAAAAATATAGCCGGAAGAGACGAAGGATGTTGACGTCTTCATTCCTCGAGGACATAACACTACAGAATTGACTATAAAAGAGGTTGGGGATATTTTATTCAATTTTATTGCACATTAATTTCTAGAAACGATGAACGAAGATCAACCCACAAATAGGTTGAACCACGAATCATGTGTTTATGTGGGAGGGTAATTTTTTTATTGGGATTTACATTATCTGAGATTGAAAATGTAATTTTTTTTATTGAAGTGAAATCCCTGGACCCCCCATGTTTGTAAATCTCTAATAAGGAGGATGTGGGATAAAACAAACATTTCCTAAGAACCTTATATGTGGGAATTATTTGTGACCGCACCCTCAACTGTTTGTCAAGAGGATTCTGGGATCTTTATAGTGAATGGGAAATTCTTCAGAGAGCATAGCCATAGGCGGCGCAAAGAACAGACCACATGAGCTTGTCTGGTGATCTTCTGAATAATCGTATAGTGTATAGGTGGTGGTGCTGGCCCACAGTGGTAACGACGAGCGTAGGGGGTAGTGCGCTCATCGGTGTGTAGCAATGGTAGGTTGTCACAATTGGAAGGATGTAGCTAAAGTTGGTTTATGTGGAGCCATCCTGGCACAATGTAAAGGGATGACCCACATCAAGGTCATCTTGAATGATGGAAAGACATAATCCATCGACTGCAGTAAGAGGGGATCGTGCATCTATGGAGCAGCTAAGGATGGACATGGTAGTCGGCTATGTCCCAACTAGACAACAAAACAGTGTCCGCCCATGCGGTCGGAGTTTATTTTGGTGGTTCATACCCAGCCAGTGGGCCAAAACTACAGCTTAGTGGACTAGACCCACACTAGTTGGAAAGAACCATGTAGGTAGGCTAGACCAGCACCCTATGGACTAAGCTGGAGAAGTATGAGCCACCAGGTGTTCAGGGCAAGCTACACCCTCTACGAAAATGGGTTGGGTCAAGCGAGGCCCATTAGGCATGTTTATAATGGAGCGAATTAGACCTGAACTGGGTAAGGTCAGGTTGGTAAAATTTATAATGGGGTATGTGGGACCCCCTAGCCAGGTTGCTCGAGGTGGCTGACCCGTTAGACCACGCCCAAATGCAAATGCCTTCTGGTTTACTAAAACACCCATATATTGCAAAACATGTGTCCGATTTATTAGCAATTTGTGGTGTTGGGACACTCTCGAAGAGGAAAATAAGTTCCCATACCCTGAGAATACTTTCATGGAATATGTGATTGAAAAAATGGATTGAGAAGTATTTCTCCCAAGCGTGCTACGTATGGAACTCAACAGTTGGCAAGGTCCTGATGACTGCTGACTATACACTCTGTGTGACTCAACGAAGTCCGCTTGGGAAGTGTATATATGAGCCATGGAATTCCCATTATTGGAGGAGTTTTTATGTGAATTGGTCGACCCACGATTCTAAACAGGAGGAGTATCTCAATATGGACAAGATGGGAAGCATATTTGTGTGACCCATCATTCCTAGGATGGGGAGCAGCTATGTGTGACCATCATTCCCACTGTACTCATCCAGGATGAGTGCTACAGTAGTCATAGGTCAGTGAGAAATGGATTTTGTGTGACCGAGTAGGCCATATTTACATGATATCAGAAAAGCATTCCAACATCATTGGAGTTTGATAATGTGACAAATTATCCTTCTATCACTACCATAAGTGTATAACTTGTGTGAGCTATATTGTGCATCTTGAATTTCTTTGAGTATTTTTGTGTCGTCTTTCCTTTCTGTTTCGGATTCCTACTTTGTGTCATGTTTTTCACCCCTGGATAGGCTCCACCCACTTATGTTATATCCCATGTAAGAGATCATCATTTTGATAAAGACATTGACAGATTGAGACCTAGTGGTGCTCAGGGATATGGGACCTACAGATTCTACGACAATGGACATGGTGGCGTAGGACCAGGTGGGGCCCATTGTGATCAGGTGGATATGACATTTTACTTTTTCTTCTAGTAGATACACTAATATCACAATTATGTGGGGTTTACTGGTACCGACTATTAGAGTTTCATTTTTATACTTTCTATTTAATGTTCAATTTTTGGGTTTTTATTCTAGCCTTCTAGTATTATTTGTAATTTTAATTGCCTTTTTTAGTTATACTTGTTTCCTTCACAGTTTTTTGGGAATTAGTTGGGTGTGGGTGTGCGTACGGGTACTCATGAAAAATTGCATCCACTTGGAGGTTGCCAACTTTTGTGCTTGTTTCCAGCCACTTGAATATGGGAGGTGGGATTGGGGTAGTAACAACATGAGCCTAGTGTAACATGTTGTGATAAAGTGGTATTATAGGGTGGTCATTCCTATGAAAAGTACCAGGATTCTATGTTTTTTGGGCTGAAATGATTTTTTTCGAGTCTGGCACCAATATTCATGGAGTCTAGTGTTGGTTCGGTGGACCGCATATCAATTTACCAGGAAATTGAATTCTACAATTCAGATCTAGACATGAAAACACTAGTTGCATAATTTTATCATTATGTTATTTTGAGTAATATTATGATCTCCAGGTATAACCATATGACCATTATACATCTTGATCTATCTCATAATCCCTCCACATGGATAACAATACATGATCCCAATACGAGGTAAGGAGGAAAACCTGCCTAGAGACGAGGCATTCGTTCAAGGACCAGTTCTAGAGATGGCCCCACCAGGTGGTGCACCTTTTCTACCACCACCCGATGGTTAGAATCTACTACTAGTAGTTCCAGCAAGGGAGGTGTGAATATGTAGTTCTCTACATAGTTTTTAGAGATAGATACCTCTCAGGTTCAATGTTAATATGGATCCTCAAGTCGTTGAGGACTGGTTGGAGGAAGTGATGTGGTTCATCCACTTAGTGAGGATATCGCCGGACGAGATGGTGATCATGGAAATGATCCTTTTGTGGGGATTGGTGGGGATATGGTGGAGCATGACAACCTATAAACATGAATAGGAGTCCCTTATAAGGGAAAAATTGAGTGGCATTTCTGGGTGGAGTTTTTTTTCGATGAACATGCACTAAATGCGCATTTAGAAGTCACTTCACCTACATTTGGGAAACAAGATGGTGGGTCAGTAATCAATAAAATTAACTGAGAATTCATTCTACTAAGAAGACATGGTGAAAGACACATTCATATGTGCTCAAGCCTTTGATAAGGGACTCAGGTGGGAGATTGGGGCCTTAGTTTTTTCAATATTCATCCCTAACAAGGCCCAGATGCTAGAGAGATCCTTTCTCGTAGAAGATTCATGTTGGAGAAGGTGCTCACAACTAGAGTTAATAGCTAACCCCTAATGTTGGAGTCCTTGGAAATAAGATGATAATATACGTGAGGGCCCATGTGGGCCATTTATTTCAGACGATGACACTGGGACATAGTGTTGGTAGTTCGAGGATCCTAGTCCAGTGGGAGTTAGTAGGGAGCCAGGTAATGCTTCACCTGTGATGGGTAGGGACCCATGGAACATGACTACCCGGCCCACCATTCAGATGACCAGCAGATGGTCGAGGGGCTGTAGAGATAGAGGTAGAAGTTTTAGTGAGGAGGTATGTAGTGAGGTAGACATGGCAGGGGAGTATCCTGAGTAGTAGGTGGTAGGAAATTGTTTTAGGTGTTACATCCACCACCCACAGGTGGTCTACCCCGACCATGGGGGAGTAGGTAGACTGGGGTGAGCATAATTTCTTGTAGTAGAGGATTATGACCATGATTCACCAGATATGATCCACAGAATGATATTTTTCTTCTCCACAATATTTTTAGTTCTTATATACATAGGTTATTGTCACTTCATCCTATCCATGGCTCTCGTACAAGTATTGGAGATTCTGGTTGAACTATTTTCTCGATCTGTACTGCTAGAGACTCTTAAGGGAGGGGATTCGATGATTAAACATGGTTTCTTGCTGTGTGAGATTACTCTCGGTGGTGTGATATTTAGTTAGGACCTCAAAGTATAGGCATCAATGCCATACAATGACATTTGGGTATGCACTGGTTATCCAATGTCCATGCTCAGATCGACTGTTTTGGGTGTATTGTGGGGTGTGTCTAAGAAGATGGGACCAGGTTTTACATCACTAGTGAGATGGAATCCCATGCAGTGTAGGGTGGAATTTCTCAATGGAGTGTGAAACTGATCACTCCCATGTTGGAAAGCCTCACCATCAGTGTATTTGATGATAGGAGTCAATGTTTTCCTATAGTGGTGGAGGATATGAGGATGTTAGTCATAATGGTTTTTAGGAACTACCTTCGTGTAGGGAGGTAGACATATCCACTAAACTATACATTGGGATGACAATGATAACCACACCAGCCTATCAGATGGATCCTTAGGAGTCTTTTGAGCCAAGTGTATAACCAAAGGACATGCCAGATAAGGGGTTCAGAAGTCCCAGTGTTTCATAATGGGTAGCCCCAATGATTTTTTCCATGAAGGTAGATACGAGTTTTAGGTTGTGCGTGGAGTTCTAACACATGATCCAGGTGACTATGAAGAACATATATACACTTCCACGAATCGATAATTTCATCGACTAGCTGATTAATTCAAAGTGTATCTCAATGTTTGAACTCAGATCAGGCAATCTCCATATTTAGGTACGAGATGAGGATATATTGAAAAAAACCATTAGGTGAAAATACGTCCACTATGAGTTCATGTTGATACCTTTCATCATGACCAACACCCCAATAGTGTTAATGAGACACATGAACAGGATATTCCAACCATACCATGACCAATTTTTTGTGGTCATCATTGATGACATCTTAGTTTAGTTAGCGTTAGAGGAGGAGAATGATACACACCTCTGGATAGTTCTTGACACCTTCCTAAAGAATTATATTTATATTAACCTCTCGAAGTGTTAGTTTTGGATATAGGAGGTGCACATTATCGGACCCATTATCTCGGAGGCCGGGGTGGAAGTAAATTCAGATATGATGGTGCTTTCTTGGGATCCACCAAAGAGTGTGATTAAGGAGAAGAGATTCTTGAGGTTGGCTAGTTACTATTGGAGGTTCTTGCTAGACATTTCAAGAGTAGCATAACACTTATCGGCTTTGATATGGATGGGAAAACCCTTCATGTGGAAGGATAAATGTCTGTAGAGTTTCCAAGATATGAGGCAGGGAATTACTAGTTTTTCCATTTTAATACTACCATAAGAGGGTGTTGAGTATGTAGTTTACTATGACACATCATGGACCAGACAATTTTGTATCCGGATTGAGGAGGCATTAAGTATCTCCTATGGCTTTGGATAGTTGACCCAACATGATAGGAACTACATGACCCATGACCTGGAGTTTGAAGATGTTTTATTTTCTTTGAAAATGTGTTCACCCTACTTAATGGGTGAATGGATTAACATTTAATCAAATGATAAGAGTCTCATATATATCTTCTCGCAAATGGACAACAACCTAATATAGTGGTGATGCCTAGAGATCAACCAAGAATATGAGTTTGAGATAGTCTATAGTCTTAGAAAGGGGAACACAGCGGCATACACAATTAGTAGGAGAAACATTTTCCAACTGCTGATAGAGGAGATAGAGCAATTGGCCACAATGAAGATATCCTTCATGGATGATGGTGGATCTTCTTACCTATATTCAATTATTGTTAATCCCACACTCATATAGTGATTCATGGAGGCACACCTAGTGGATATTTACTGAGAGACTCAACGTTCTCAGTTATTCTCAGGACGGGCTCCTAATATATTTTTGATAGGTTGGGAGCATGTCAACTTTTTTAGATGGTGCACCATAGTGCCAGTGATGTTGCAAGAGGAGGTGTTGAGGGATTTCCATAAATCCAAATTAGTGTTAAATCCGGGAGTGGAGATGATGTAACAAGAGCTTCAACATTAGTACTGGTGCCCAAGGTTGTAGAATGGTTTCAATGAGTTCATTTCATGATGACTCGCTTTTCAGAATGTGAAGGCCAAGTGTCATGTTCCATCAGTATTGGCCCAATCACTTGAGGTACCAAAGTGGAAAATGAAATGGTATCTCGATGGAATTTGTGACGTGGTTACCACATACATCAAAGGGACACAACTCTATTTGGTTGATTATTGACTGGCACACCAAGTCAGCTCCCTTCCTACCAATCCTGGAGAATGGACCATTAGAGGGCTTGGAGTAACTCCACGTCTAGGTGATAATGCGACTTAATGGTGTTCCTTCGATGATATTTTATGATGGTGATCCTATAATAACATCCCGACTGTAGAGGGGATTACAGGATGCATTTAAGACATATCTGTGTTTGAGCACCACTTTTCATCCCCAAATAGTTGTTCATATTGAGCGGACCATACAGACCTTGGAGGACATGCTATGTGCCTCCATCCTAGATATTGGATGCTATTGGGAGGACCTCCTTCCTCTAAGGGTGTTTTCATATATTAAAAGCTATCACACCACCACTGGAATGGCACCATTTGAGGCAATGCATGGGTGTCATTGTATAGCACCCCTATTATAGACTGACCTAGAGGATCTAGAACTCATGGGTCCAAAGTTGGTACGAGATACCCCAGAGATGGTGGAGATCATCCAGGATTGGATGAGGACCTCATAATGATTTTGAAATCTTATACCGAAAAGAGATGTGACACAATTATTTTGTGGATGACTATCATGTATTCCATTGGGTATCTCCATGATGAGGATTGTGGAGATTTGGCCAGGGCATCAAGATATCTCGGAGGTTCATTAGTCCTCTTCAGATCCTGGGTAGTGATGGCGAGGTGGTGTATAACCTAGATATTCCACATAGATGAATTTCAGGCTTGATGTTTTCCATGTGTCTTAGTTGAGAAGGTATGTACATGATCCATCACACATAATCGACTGGCAATAGCTGAAAATTGGATATGGGGCGACGTTTTCAGAGTTTTGGTGCAAATTTTGGATCAACAAGAGATATTCTTACACGGGTGGTTGATACTTCTGGTGTGAGTTCTGCTGTAGAAAGAGAATATCTAATAGAGCAATGGGAGTGAGAGGATTCTATTCATGCTCAATACCCAGATATATTTGGTTAGTTTTTGTTCTAAATTTCATGGACGTAAATCCCTAAGGTAGGTAAATTTTAATGCCTCAGAAATTCCATGAATATTTTTAATAATATGGAATTATTCATAGACCACATTCATTAACGGTACGTGATTCTGGGGCCCAATGAGCCTATAATGGAATATTGATCATTTTTTAGTTCAAATAAGTAAATGAGAGAGCAAGTTTTTATATATTTTGAATTGGATCTAATATCAATAACCTCAGCGAACCATGGAACATAGAACACCATGATTCACGTAAATAGTCTTCCCTTCCACTGGAAAGGGCCTAACTAAAAAGATAATTTTCAGAATTTTTAGAAAATAACAAAATAACATTAAAAAGAAATTTTATTTTATTTTATTCTCTCATCCGTTGAGAAGGATATTCTGAAATTGTGGTCCATCGATGAGGAATCAATGAATAACATTAATGTAACTCGTTAATGGATCATGTACTCCAAACATAATGAATTTTAACGAAATGTTAGAGGGATGTCGTTTTGTAAATTAAATAGTGTAATGACATGACATCACATCATAAATGAAAAAGTTGCAACATGTTTTCCATTAAATTTGGTTTACACATTGGTGGAATGTGGATATTAAACAGCGAGGATACTCTGACAAAACTCCTATGAACATTCTCTACATTGAAGAATTAAAAAAAGGACGAACATTAAAAAACATTGACAATCCTTGAAGAAGAGAACTAGAAGTGATGAACGATGTTGATGTCTTGAAACCTCAAGGATGTAATGTTGTAGCAACAAATTTCAACGAGTTATGGGTTATAATATTTAAGGTTATTTCTATTTCTTTTCTTGAAATGATCAATACAGACGAACCGCTGAACATGTCGATCAACGAATCACGTGTCTATGAAGGAGGGTAATTTTTATTGAGATTTTTGTTATCCGGGATTGACATAATCATTCTAGATTGAACTGAATTCCTTAGATTACCCATGTTTCTAATCCTCTAATGCTAAGGTTGGGGGATGAAATGAACAAGGACAGATCACCTCTTTTTTTTCTTGCGTTCTTGGTGGTCACACCCTCATTGTGGTGAAAAGGTGATTCTGAGACCTTGGTAGTGAAGATGTTATTTCCCGAAGAGCGTAGGCATAGGCGGAGAAATTAAAGGACTTCCGAAGAAAGTATGGAGGTTAAACGAACAATCTATCAGAGTACCAGTAGCACCTACGATTGCGGCCTATAGTGTCCCATGGAGGTTGTGGTGTGCTCGTCAGTGTTCCACTATGGTTGGAGGCTTTTGTTGGTCGTCCACAACAACAATGGGGATTCTCAATGCCCGACTAGCACTGCGGGGAGGGACCACCTACGTCCGGGATTTCTGGATGGCTAGAGAGCTTTGGTCCCTTGACTTTGGATGGATATACTTGCATGTCGGCAAGGCAGTTGAGGCAAGAGGCGGCAGCCGGGCAAGTCCCGGATGGATGACGTAACATCATACAACCTAGAATTTGGGCTTCGGGTGGTGGGATGTACCCCCATCCAGTAGGTCGGGCCAAAGAAGGAAGGTCAGACACTAGTCGGCAGGTTAGACCCACGCCCTTTAGACATGGCCCGATGAGACAGGGTCCTCGGGAGGCCCGACGAGCTGGACCCTTAGCCACACCATGACTGGCTAGTGAAGCCCCTTGGGTCCAGCCAGGCCAGACTGGACAGACCAATACCCAAAATAATTCAGATCAAGTCGGTTAAATTTAAAACACGGTACGTGTTTCCCCTAGGTTGGGTTGGTCGGGTCGGTCTGACGGGTTCGAACCGGACCAAACGCACCCGAAACCCACGTTACTCAAAACACTTGTATCTTATAAACTGCATGTCTGATTGATGTACCATTTTCCACATTGGCACCCTCTCGAAGAGGTATATATTTATTCATAACATGATGATACTTTAATAGACGTTGAGATGCAAATAATGTCTTCAGGATAGGTTCTCCAAAACGTTGAATGTAAAGAACCTTACAGTTGGAATAGAACTAATGATTGCTTAAAATAAACTATCTGTGACTCGATGAGAGCTATGTGGGATACAACTATGTGGGAACTGGGAGGCCCACGGTGGGGTACCAAATCTTTGTGACCTAAAAAACCCACAATACTCGATAAGAGGAATATCTCATTAAGGAAAAGGTGGGGAGAAGAATTGTGTGATCTGGCAGGCCCATGGTAGAGAGATACTCTATGCGACAAAACTTACCAACAATACTCATCATGTACGAATACCAAAACAGTATATTGATAGTGGGAAGCAACTTTAGTGTGGCCTGGAAGTACCATTGTTCTCGATATAGGAGGAGTTCTCCAGCACCAGAGGAATTAGATAATGTGACTGATTATTTGCTTATCACTACACTAAATGTATACATTCTGTGAGCAGTCTTGAGCTTCGTGCATTGCGTTGAGGATTTTTTTTCATTCTTTAGTTCTATGGGTCCCTGCTGAGTATCTATTCACCCACCACTACATAGGCTCTGCCCATTCGTGTTGTGTCTCGTGCAGGCGATCAATGTTTCGATAGTGGCTTTGGTTGACCTGGTCCTAGAGATGCTCAGGGAGACGAGACCAACGAGTTCTATGACGGTTGACATTGTGGCCAAGGAATAGGCAGTGCCCTAGCAGGATCAGATGGAAATGATGTTCTATATTGGATTCCAGTAGCTACAAAATTATCGTCATTAGATGGGGTCTTCTACATATGTCCACTAGTTTCTCATTTTTGTTCTTTGTTGGTTTGAATTTTTTTTGGGTTTGTATTATATCACACATGTATTAGTTGTACAAGTACTCATGTTTGTTTTAGTGATAATTATTTTCTTTTCAGTGTATGAGACTTTGTTGGGTGTGTGTGTCCGTACATGAACATAGGAAAATTCCACCCACATTTTGGTTGATTCCATCAACGCACGTCACTAGCCCATGGCCTTCAAGAGACGGGCTTGTTGTAGTCACAGAATGGGCCCTATGGGGACAGGTCGTGACATGTTACTTTTATGGACAAACATTAATTTAATATTACTCATTCAAATTATTCCATTAGTCATGGTAATATTTGGAAAATGAATGAACCACATAAACAGTGGGTAAAATAGAAAGCATAGATAATTTCCCAACGAGAAACCTACTGATATTGGGGCTATAATAAAAAAAATATTGAAAATGATCACCCAACAATATAATGTAAAAAGAAATAAAAACTATTTTTTTGATAACCAAAACTCACCCTGGATGAATAAAATTACTATAGAGTCAAAGATATGTAAATACCCCTCTATTTAAGTGATTCGTCGAATGAATGGGTTACTGAAATATTGGTAAATGGAATGGAAAAGAAATTCGCATTCCTAATTGAATCCACCATAGTGGTTTTTTGACATTCTATCATTTAAATGGATATACTAGCTTTTGATAGAGAACCATTCACAATTACATATAAAATATTGGAATTCACAATGTTGAATGGGTATAGTTGAGGAATATATTTCTCAATATGTATTTTCCAATGACTATATTTCGAAAAAAAGTTTTGTAATTCTTCAAAATAGAGAAATATGAAAATTATTCTACTCTATCATATGAGTAAAATATATGATGGACTGTATCCTACGCATTAATTTTTATCATCAATTATTATAATAAAATATATGAAAACCCTTCTATGTACAATATTTTAATTCTTGATTTATTACATATGATTACACATAATATAACCAAGAAGGTTGAGATGTCTATTGTGTATTGTGATTATAAACAAGACATCAAAACATAAAAAAAGGGATAAAACAACATTATTAAAAACATCAGTGATATGCTATTTTTATTCCATTGTATATAAAATTGATAGTGATAACCTAAGTACATATATAAAAAATGAGTCATATATAATGAATAGTAATGTACTATTCAATCCTAACATAAGGAATGTAATAAATGTCAGATTATATTCATATAAATGGGAAATTCAAGAACTGAGAATCATAAACATGAAAACGAGGCATGATATATGATGATAGCAATAAAGACATCATAAGAAATGTGGAAAAGTATGAAAACACTACAATATTAACATTGGTCAAGGATAATTGTCATCACATAATGATGCCAAAAGTAATGTAATGGATTTTTTCACTTCATGATCCCATTTATTACATATCATGTGACTAAAACATTAAAAAATGTTTTTCCATTATATACAATTCATTGAAATCTTGTCACTTCTTTTTTATTCTCATGCTTATGTGTTCTACATATATTATAAAATATGGAATCTTTTACAATCAAATTTTCATCAAAAATCACATATTGTAGAATACAAACATGTATATCAACATTAATAATTTATAATTTCATAATTGTTAACACCATTGATAGGAAACGTTAATGGGTATTCACAACACATTGGATTGGCATGGAAAATTGGGGTGAAATTTTAGAAGCATAACAATGTTACATAAGAAATCATAAAATGGGACTATAAGAAAGAAATGGGTCTCTAACCACATTTAAATGAAGTGGAATGTAATAGGGGCATTGAAATAATAATACCATCATTAGGAATTTTAATGAAAAGGCATATGATAATGAGGAATACTGATTTAATCAAGATGGAATATATCCCTGACTAAATTTTAACATGTTTACAAGTGTTCATATAGATAAAATGGGAGAGATTGTTGTCTGTGAAAGGGGTGTAACATAATTTATACAACAAAATGGATAGTTTGGACAATATGGATGAATATATCCAATCATGAAAAAATATAAATAAATAGGCACAAAATAATGGGTGTTAATGAATAAAAATGGGAGTGGGAGGTCACTTAAACAATTATAAAATAGAAAAGACATTGGTAATGGTCACAATTAGAAATGATAAATTATATAACATTCAAATAAATTCAATTTTATAGTATCATAATTTTATAAAAATAATTAATATATATCAAATTGAAATAAAAATATTAATTTTAAAGAAGGTGGGTGAATTGATGGATTTGTGAGGACGTTCTCCAGGGTTTTTTGTTTATAAATAATCATGCATGGGTGGGATTATATGGAAAATGATAGGGGAATTCATTATTATATCACAAACATAGGTTTTGGACACTATATAACTTATGAATAATAACTAAAAATCATCCCATAGTTTTTTCATGTTATTTCAACCGAATTGGGATGGTTTTCATTATTTTATATCCATAAGGGCATTAATAATAAAAATTTTACCCTTTCCAAATGTGGGAGTGAGTCATATCCTCAAATAAATGTTTTTCAAACTATAAAATATATTATATATTTAGGACGATTCATAATGGATTTATTAAAAAGTAAACATAGAATCACAAAATATTATATTTTAAAAATTTATTTTATCATAAATATCAATTACAGTAATTTTTCAATTTAATTTGTCATTGTGATGTCATAGTAATAACTGAATATTTATACAACATTAAATTTTTAACCAAAAATTAGATTGTCATAGAAAACAATAATATTTTGACCACATTATACTTTAAATGATTTGATTCCAAATATAATATTATTTTTAATAAAATAATATAATAAAATGTTTATTTTCATATTTATTATAGAATCAAAATTATTTGATAAAATGGAACTTTTTTAAAATAGAAGTTTTTTATACATTATAAATATAAAATTTGACTTCATTAAATTTATTTAAAAATTTATATTTAAAAAAATTATTTATTGAATTTTTTCTTAAAATATTATTTATTTTAATGATCCATTATTACGTAAAGTTGAATTTATCAAGTGAAATTTTTGTAATACATAAATATAATTTCTTGATTTATCATATCAAAAAATAATTTTTAACTCATTGATTAAATATTAATTTATGATGTAAAAAAAAATAAATAAATATATTCATAATTTATTTGAAATTTAATATTAATATTTAAACAATAATATTTATTTGGTTTCTATTCATTGTTATATTATTTATACCCATAACAAAAATATTGTCCTTTTCATGTGAGATTAAACATTTAAAATAGTTTCTTTTGATATAGTAGAATAATTATGTTAACAATATTAACAATAATAACATGTTCCGTTTCAAAATTTGGATAAAATTTCATCTTTAAAATCATATTGTTGGAATAATTCATTTTAATATATTTCTTCCATGCATGATAGAAATTGATTTCCCAAAAAAATTATTTTTATAGAAAAATTGATATTATTTTAACAATATAATTAGTAACATTCGTTATATGATTTTAAATTCCCAAAATTATATAGTTTATATAAAAATTTCAATACATTAATTTTTCATTTGAAGTTATTTTAGTAAATTATAATGGAAAAATTATGCACATTAAAATAGTATTCAGGAAAAAATAAATATTTAATCTTAAATATAATCATATATTTTAAACTAGAAAAAAGTTGATTTTAATTAAATTAATCGAATTATATATAACTAAATAATAATTCTATCACACAAAAATTGAATTATTATAAAATTGAAAATTTTATTTTACATAATTTATCCCTTAAAAAAGTAAGATTTAGGTAAAATAATAGATTTCATTAGATAACATAAAATATATGTATTTTGATAATATTGAAAAATTTCACCCTATAAATAATTTAATATGATAATTAATAAAATTTTGATAATTTTATTTAATGCATTTTTTAAATGTTATACAATATAATTGTAATATAATTTCATAAATGGTGAACAATGAATATATTTTTACGAAAATTTATTTTTGAAGAATAAATTAAAATTAACATAATTGATTTATTATTTAATAATAATTTATCAAAAATAATTAGAATATATATATATATATATATATTTGTGTGTGTGTGTGTGTGGTAATGTACTTAATCTTACACATATATGAATATTACATAGAAAGGTAAAAAAATTTGTATTTAAATAATTATTGATTGTAGGATTTGGCATATCATATCACATATGCTATCAAATATAGTCTTATCTATTAAAAACATGGGGAGACACATTATTCCCCAAGTTATGAAATTATGACTACCAAATTTAAAATTGAACTTGGTAATCAATGATTCAATACATGATTATATATTTATCTAGAAAACCACCTCAAAAAAGGATTAATAAGAAATATAAACCAAAAAAGAGAAAGGGAAGTAATAATATCATCAAATTCATAGTTTTAAAATTATTAGAACATTAGTGGGAATTCAAAAAATAGACATGGAAGAAAAAAAACTACCCCAAAATGAAAAATATTATGTAATAAATATATTTTATAGAGAAATGCAATGCATAAAAACCCATTAATATTTAATTGGTGAAAAGTACATCAATTCATTGAAAGTGATTGTGATATGAGAATATTTTGGTTTTATGATTCTCATCATATAGTGAAGTTATTACTTTGTTATCTAATCTAGAAACACAAGCTCATATATTCATTAAAAGAAAAATATCATACATTATATAATTATTAACACAATTGTATTTTTCTCCAAATTATGAATACAGAAGATGGGTTTATTTTATTCCATAATAATCGGAATAATATTCTAATGAATAGCCTAATCATCTAATGAATAATAATTTATTACTCTAATATTTACAAAATCAAACATTATTATAATAATTTAATATAATTACATAATACCTTAACCCCAAATGTTCAAAAAAATTATCCAAAAGTTTTAACATAGATCATTCCATATATAAATACCCATATATTACACAAATACAATAAGAATTAAATAATGTTTTGACCTCATAGTATGTATCATAGCATTCATCATAAACCTCCAAAAATTGAATAGAATTATTCTACTGTAATCATAAGGGGTATATATACCATAGAAAATAAAACTTCTCTTGAAATATCATTAATCACCCCAATATGAAAAATATTTGAGCTTGTAATATGTTTTCCCTAAAAAAATCATTAACCACATAAATCATGATCAATTGTATGAATTATTTTAATGATTAGACCTAAGCATATCATCCAATTATTGTTTATTTTAAACCCAAAATAAAACACTTACTAAGGATTACAAATCCCACAAACAAGGGTTTCATAAAACACATATATATTTCTAAATCACATTTATAAAAAAACAAGTTCCATTAATATAATGCTTAAAATATTCAAATAAAAAAAATTGTTGAATAATACATACATGTTTCATATTTTTATGTTAATAATTTCATTAATATATTACTTTTTAAAACCAAATTCAAATATGAATACATAAAACTTTTAATTTAAAAACATCAATAATTTCCAAAACGTAGGTCCTCAATATTGGAATTAACACTTGAATTATGGAATTGAAACTAATATTATCAATATTCTCCACATATAAGACATTTAACCGCAATGGTTACTATAGTATGAGATTTATTCCTTTCCCTCATAGTAATTATTATTTATTAGGAAAGATAGATACTTTTTGATCATTTTATTCTACATATAAAACACCTTTGAGTTATATTGTTTCATTAAACATGGCGTCACTTCCCATATTTTTGAAATGCATGACTTTTAATTTTCATTCATTTAACACCATTATTTGATTAACATTATTGAGACGTTTTCAACATATTATGGATGTATTTGAATGTTTGTCTTTGTAATAGTTATTAATTGTGATTTCTGAGAGTTAGATGAGTATACAAAAAATTTTCTTTACATAAGCTCATGTTATGTTAGGAATTGATTTTATTCATTAATAGTGATTCCCAATCATGTTGGTTGTTGAATAGGTTCTCCCTATTTCCATCCATTTACTAGAAATTATTGAAAAATATGGATCATAATTTGAAACAATTAAAAATATAAATGGCAATACAAAAACATAATTGTGATAAAATATAAATGAAAGTTACATCCTTAATGAATGAAATTCAAGCCTTCAATATAAGTTTTTCATTACTTATTTTATAACATAGATACTTTTGTCCATATTTTTACCATAAAAAAATTTAAAATGAACTTGAAAATTTACCATAACATATCACCAGGGAGTGTCAAACCAGTTGTAAAGAATAGATCATTGTTGTGAAAAATTTCAGGACCAATTCAAGCTCAATGTTTGTTTTATATATTTGACCCATAAATACGTATTATCCAAACCCTTAACCAATTATATTATCCCAATTGGGACATATTTTCTTTGAAACCGCATAATCTATACTCTACCAAAATTTACAGATTTATTCATATGTTTAATCTTATGAAAAATAATTTCACTAGTGTTTTATAATCCTAATACAAATGTAGTCAAAATTCCTTTAATACCAACTATGAAAACCCTGATAATTAATACATTTTAATTCATGGTTTATTACGTAAGTGTATCGATAAAACAACATGATATGAAATGAATTATATTTAACTTTGGAATTAGGTAAATTACATATGAACTTCATACGTGGGATAAAACAACCTTATTGAAATATCATTGAAATTATAATTTAATTCAATCATATATATAACTATTTTGGATAACCTAGAGACATTCATAATAATGGGGTGAGCTATAATGCCAAGTTAGAAAATTGAAATGGAATAAAAAGTATAAAGTTTTTAATGGTAAAAAATATTTAGGTAAATGTGTCATAAAATGAGTGAGAATCATAAAAATGAGAAATGTGTCACAATACATCCCAAAAATAGTTCAAGAAACATGGTATAATGTGAAACAAAATAAACCAGCATCAATAACAAAGCTCAAGTATAACATCTAATAAATCGAGAAATAAAAAATACCATGATGGATTTTTTTCACTCCATATTACATTTAATCGTGTTACATGACAATAATACATTATCCAATTCATTAGAACATTATAAAAATCTGGTCACACCCATTAATATTATTTCATTCTCATGCATAAGTGTGCCACATAGATCATAAAATAGGGATTCACTTATCATAAAATTTTATTCCAGGATAACATATTTTAAAATAAATATGTACGTCCAAATAAAATAATATTATGCTCAACATGGTGATCATAATATAATGGACACTCAAATGTGTGTTCACTACAAATTGTTTGGCCAGGAAAATAGCGGTGATGTTTTTGCAGCATAACAACGTTACTTAATGATTCATAAAACTGATAGATTAGTGGTTAATTGGTCTCTAACAATTTGGATATCAACTGATATGTAACCAGGATATGGAAATAAATATCTATATATTATGAATAATAATTATAAGGAATACTATAATGAATAAGAAAGAATATATATGATATGGATTGAATGACATACTAAAATTCATCATCATAACAATAGTGGATAAATGATCATTATATGGATTAATGAGAGTATAATAAACATCTTATATTTTTTAACAAAATTGAAAATGAATTGGATATTAAAAAACATATCCCAACATGAAAATATTTAAATTAAGAGGCATATCAAAAAATATTATAATGAAAAAAAGATTAGTGGGAGATCTATTATATAATTTTGGTAGGGAAAAAACCTAGATAAAGGTGAAAATTGGAGATTATAAATGATATATCACTAAATTAAAATATTTTAGAAATTATTAGAATTTATATAATTTAATGAAAATATAATAAATTTCCTTTAAGAAGTCTAATTTCAATGAAGTTTTGTGAATTGAATGTACAATTTTTAGGTACTATACATTGACTGGTTAATTAAAGAATATTATGATTATCATGATGGGAGTTTTAAGGAACCATGAAAGGGATATAGATAGTGGATAAAACATTATGTATGTTTTCCATGGTTTTTACTAAGGAAAATGGGATCTGGGATGAATGTATATATGAAATTGTTGGGAAATTATTAATTATTTCTCAGTCATGTATGTGGGACTCTATATAATAAAATAACTAATACCATAAAAATTCCCTTCGATTTCACCTTGATTAATTTAATATAATGGTGGTTTAACAAATTTTTAAGGGAAATATATGACCATATTAAAATATTATCCTTTTTTATGCAAGAGTGGGTTATCTAATTAATGAAATGATTTTAAAACCTTAAAAATATATTATAGGGTTTGGAGGATTCATAAAGATTTTGTAAAATTAATAAAATATTCTTAAAATAAAATTAATTTAAGGTTTAAAAATATATTTTGTATTTGATTCCATTTATTTTATTTATTACATCTTTTTTACTTAATTATGATTACATAATACATAACTTATATATAAACCATATTTCATTTTATATTGAAAATTCGACTGCCACAATAATTGATGAAAAATTAACCATATGAAAATTTTTACATAATGATTCAAAAATTAGTAATAATTTTATAAAAATGAGTTTCTATATATATCATTTTTCAGTCTTAAAATATAATAAATATTTACCGATAAATTGTTGTTTTTTTTAAATAATAGTTTTCAAAACAACGAAAATATTACATTTTACTTAATAAATATTATAATTTTGTTTATATTTAATAAAAAGTATGTAATAATAATATTATATTAACATATAATTTATTTTTTCAACCCATAAACTCATCAAAAATATTTTATTATTTTTAAATTTAATAATACTTAAAAATATTGTTATCATTCTATGTTATCCAAAAATAAGTTTGAACAAAATAATTACATATTAATTTAGTTAAATATAGTAATAATTTTTATGAAAATTAAATATGAATATTCTATATATAAGCTGTAAATTGTTACTAGTAATTGATGCATTATTTTTATCTGTATTTAACATATTCTCCTTTTAGCCTAGTAATAAATATTCTCTACAATTACATTTCATATTTTTTTAAAATGAACTCTACCGTATTACATAATATGAATTATGATTAATCCAAATATGTAATATATTATATTAAAATAAATTCATATAGGTGGAATAATATATTTTTATTTATAACATTAAAATTTGAGGGATAGAAACTGATGGGATAATGGGTGGTGGGGAGGGATGAGGAGGATAGTGCTAGTCATCTATCTTTAAAACGATTACCTATTACGGTTTACTCCATAATTTTGTTAGTTGTACCATTGGTCTTCGTGGAAGATTTTTCTAATGTTCTTAGAAAATTTTAATACCATCACTTCTTTTATTTAGAGGTGAAATAGAGTTTTCATGCATGAATGGGTGATACCAGTACTAGGATGAATCCCTCGTTTTCCAACTTAGAATGAGCGACTGATTCATACATTCCAAGTCAGGGATAAGCTTCACATATTAATGTAAAAATCTCAGATATTTCATGGAATAGGAAAATAGGTTTTCATTATATCATAGATTGTCTCCTTCCCCCTAAATATTTTAATCTTCATAAATTAGATCAATTGATAAGTGAATCTTTTTTATTTCATGCTTTTACTCTTGGGAATTTTTCTCTAAAGGGTGGGGTTACTTCCATACACTATTTCCCAAGGAGGATATAAATATTTAATACTGGGGAATTCGATTGATATCAATAAAACCATCTATCATTAAACTACAAGAATGATATAGATAATTCATGACATTTTGGCTAGTAGTACCCCAACTCAAATCTATGTGTGGTTTTATTGGTTAACATGATACTCTAGAATTCAAAAATACTCTATCGTATAGAAATTTATAAAGTTATTTTGATTAAAATCGATAAATAAATGAAGGTGGCATGATTTGGTCACTTTATTAGTTTCTTGGTTGATGTTTCATTTGGTTCAGCATTAGTCAATAATTTCAGGCTTGTACCTGATGATGATATAATTGAATTTAAGTTCATGAATGAGAAGTTCAAAAAATTCTATAAGGATCATAATGATATTATTCATGATTACTTAAACAATTGTGTCCCAATAGTTTACAACATATGAATTGACTGTGTGAATGACTCGTATAAATACCAAAATAAGAACATAGATTACCTAGATCAAAAGAATGTTGATGCTCCATAAATGGAGCTTTGTTATATTGATATGGATGTCCGAAATTATGTTTTTCTTGACAAGAGTGATATAGCTTCTAGGAATTCGATACCAAGGGTGAATGGTTCTATTCCTATTAAAGAAGACCAAATTGGTGAAGGGAAGGGTGATATACTAAGTGGCTCACCAAAATTTCTAAAGAAAATACTTCCTTCTGTAAAATCAAAACATTGGACAATATTTTAACTGGATAAAATTTTGAATAATGCATTATACACAAGTGATGATAGCATGTGGACTCAAATGGATCCTGATATCATAAAAAGTGAGACCAAGAGGATGGTTGAACATGTGAATGTGATTGACATATATGAATAAGTTGAACAATAGTTTTCGACAAAAAGTATGACTATTTCATGTTGTTGAAAGGGTAATAATATACTAGATGTTGTTTCACTATTTACCACTAATGATGGCCAATTTTCTATGGTCCAATTATTAGAAGGGTTACAAAACACTTTTTTAAAATTCATAGTAGAAAAATAGGGAATTCAACATCTATCTTATAGGATGAAAATTGATCCAATTACTTATCAAGTGGTGAATGGAAAAAAATGAATTTATTTTTATTCCTATTATAGTTCAAAAAATTGATTATTCTAATGACATGTAGGATGAAAATATCAAAACATCAGATGCACTTCATAGAGTCCAAAAACATCAGGAATCACCTCTTACAGATTTAACAGAGGACGTATGAGTGATAACTCTTGTGTAAAGTTAGTCTTCTCCTAAAAAATAAAATAGAAAAATGTTGAATGCTAAGAAACTGATAGTACTAATGAAAATACTCTAAATGAAAGGCATCAAACCCTCCCATCACTTTGGGAATAACAAAGAGCTCTGGGACGTGGTCTTGGAAGTGTGGTTTGAAATGAAATCCTAGAAGAATAATGAAATCTATGTGAAATATTATTGATAATGATTGGTTCCTAACATTTTTTATTTTGAATGTTTTTATTTCATTCCAATATTTTTTTTATTACTCTAATTTTTTCACTAATATAAGAGGCTCTTTCTGTATCCATCTAAAAATGAGGGATGTAATCCTTTCAAAAAATACAACCATTTAAAGAAATTATGGTTTTATATTAATTATCTAACTATTAACATAAATTATATGAATATCAATTATTAATTTGAGATCTATGCTCTAAATATTTAATTTATATTACATATATTTTTAGATATTATTATTTGATTATATAAGAGTGCTTTATGAAAATTAAAATAGTATTTTTGAAAAAAATTATTGCAAATGAAAAAAATGCTAAAATATATTATAATGATAAATTATTTGTAATTGAATTTATTGAATATAAATAAGTATTTCTGATCTTTAATATAAATCATATTAAATTCATATTTTTACATCTCTATTACATAATATATAAATTGAAAAGAAAATTACATTAAAAATACACTTTTCATAATTCACTATGAAATCAATATTTTTGAAAAAATCACTACATGTCTCCATATGTTAATTTTGATATGAAAATATTTAAAATGGAGTTAATTTTATCAAATTAATATACTAAATATCCTATTAAATTATTATAATATATTTTCAGAAGAGGAATTATATTATCCTTATTAATGAAAACATATTTTAGAATAGTAAATTGAAATTGACAATTTTGATTTATTTTGAACTATGATTATCTCCCCCCATGTATTTGGTATGTTACCCTTTGTTTATGATTTTTATTAATATAATGATTGACGATGAATGTTGGGAGTGTTTGGATAACTTTTTTTAGAGTTTTAGGGTCTTTTATATATGTGCACTGGAGGTCCATGGTTTTTGAAATCATGCAACACATTCAAGAAAAAATTAATATATAGATAAACAAAAAAGGATAGCTTCATGTGAAGCACATAGTTTTCTAAGCCACGAGTACCCCTAGGAGAAAACATGAAGAAAGATGTAGATTTGGATATAGATATTTGTCACTGATGTCTCCTAAGATGGGAGATGTGTGGGAAATCCATGTGACTAATTTATTATGGATGTATTATGATAACTGTTATAAAATAGTTTATCTAACAGTCTGTCAAAAACAAGAGTGTGTCTAAAATATATTCTTAAAAATTGGATCTCACTCTATTTTCCCTTTTGGACATTCATTTTTCCTCTTATGGGGATATAACATAGGATTTTAATCTCTGTATGGTCAAAGGAGGTTATACCATTATTCCAAATGTGATATTAAGGCTTCTATTTTTTATTATAAGATGATTCATAATGGTAAGGATAGGCACTTCATATTTCGGGAAATATTTTCTTATATCTACGTCTCCAACCTTCTTGGTTTATTAAATGTATTCCTGGTGTTTCTAGATTAAAGGATATAGATTCTAAATATATTTATATTAGGTCATGTTATCGATAGGGGAAGTGATATAAGATATTTTCATGAAGATGTAACCTATTGATTAATTGGTTTATGTATTTTTTAACATTTTTTCCAAACCTCTTGAGGATTGTGGGTTCTCTCTAGAGACCTCTATTTTAGAACATGAAGAATTAGTTTCAAATATTTTTCCATGGTCGAAATTTATTATTTATCAATTACGAAATAATTGATATAACCCTATTGGGTGACTATCTGTGAAAATTGGGAACCATGGCGTGTTATTTAATGTTTTTTTCGAAAAAAATATTTTAAAATGATATTTTTAAAATAATTTCTAGTTTTTCTACATGGAAAATCAATTTTCAATAAAAATAATGATTATTTATTGAGATGTGTTTGACAAACATAGATTTGGAAAGGGATTCCATGGTTTGGTGACATGGTTTCAAATTCATTGGTATGGATAGGGGTGTGAAGTACACTAATGTAATGGTCAGAATAGATAAGGGCATGAATTTCCCCCATCAAAGTGGTCTAATAACTGATGGCTTAGTGGAAGTACTACACACCAATCACAAGTATAGGGAGTTCCATAGATTATATTCATGGATGATGGTATGGTTATGTTTAGAGGATGGGGTTATGAAATAGTGTAATGATAATTTATTTAAATAAGTGTTTTTGTGCAATTTGTAGAAAACTATTTTCATAGATTTTGTTTATATTTGGATTTAAATTTTTTAATTTTATTTATATAAATGTATTTAACATGTTCTATCATAGAGGCGTGATTAGAGAACTCATTGAAGAAATCATTCATAGTTTTAACATTCACCCCCACATAGGAAATTGGTTTCTTTTCGGAATTCATCTAATCTGGACATGTGAAACACCTCTTTAGAAATACAACATAATACATTAGTTTTTTTAAAAAAATTAGAGTATAGAGCTATTTGATCATGGAGTTGTGTGGATATGTTGGAGGGTAATTATTTTTTATTCTACTATTTAAAAAGATATTAAATTATTCCATTGTAGAACTTGATTTTAATATGATTTTGATAAATGTAATATTTAGTTGTATTTCATTTTTATCATTTATAATATATTTGTTGTTTAGATATGGATTATTTTTTAGTGGTCCTATTCTAAAAGGTAAGATCCTCTCCTAATTGTATTGAATCCCTTTTACATTTATCTCAATCCATTTTCATCTTGTGGATGTTTCTTAAGGCCATGTAACTCTCTCCTTCTCTCTCTTAATCAAATGAAAAATGGTTGGTTGTTATAAGAGAAAGAAGTGGTGATCAGTTTAGTCAATCTTGTAGTAGGATTCATTCAGTTCTATTATTTATTTATGGAAGATTAACTGATGAAATAGTTTCCACATATGAAATGTAGATCACAAAAATATATAGATAACATTTTCATTATGAACTTCAGGTATACAAACAGTTGGGTAAATAAGTGTTTTGGAGAAACTTATTAAAATTTTAATTCAAATTATGATTGATTTATCCAATGATATGATCACACTATAAAACATAGTAATGAATTGCCACTAAGAATTCATATTTAATTTTATGTAGTGATATATTATGTGGTGTGTAACGCCCCGACCCCAGCTACCCAGAGTCGGTGCAATAATTACATAACATTGGCATGATCACAAGAAAGATCAAATCTCGAAAGACCGATTGGTTTAGTAGCCTTGGAAACACTAGATATAATCATAAAGTTTTACATTACATTTCAAAGTGAAAAACTACAACAACAACAAAGTCTTCATATCAACACTATTAACCCCTCATAATATCCCTGCAAGTCATTCATAAATTACTTCTTCACTACCTGGTAAAAAATAAAACATAGAAAAGGGGTGAGCTCAAATGCCCAGTAAGGATAACAATATAGCGGAACATTCAAAATAAGCATAAACATTTAAGGCAATGAATTACTAAAACAAAAGCCTTTTAAAATTGAACTTCAACATAGTATGGAAAAAGTAAAATGAAATAATGTCATTTACTTGTTCACATGGATATTCTACTAATCGAATAATCACATGCAATATCAATAACCACTTTCATAATGTTGGAATGCATAATGCCAGACTATCATAACCACATAGCCAAGGCCTCGTGCCAAGACTACAAATAAGATTTTGTCAAGGCCTTGTGCCAAGACACTAGTTTGTCTCATGAGACCTACCGATGCATCGAGGCGCTATAGCGGGCTCCACCCGTCACTTATTAAGTCCAATGCATTCCCATATGAAAAGGTTTAAACATAACATAAACATTCGTATTAAAACTAGCATACGAAATGTCAATAATTTCACAATAAACTATGAATGGTATAAAAATAGCACATCCACAGTCAAACATATCACAAAACCTTCAACACAATATAGAAGTTTTGTATCATAATAAATCAACTTCAAATAATCTTAAAATCCATCAAAGGATGTTGACATAGATGAAATCAAAATTCTTTTTAAAGAAATATCTCCTTTTATTTTGAAATAATTTAAGATCCATATAAAATAAAACATTTTCTTTGAAAATATTCTTATAAGCTTGTAAGGAAAGCTTTGAAGATTTTATAACGGCGTAAAATAACTGCACCCGCCGTATAAGTTAAAAAAAACATTCTTACCTCAATTCTGTCGAAAAGGTTAAAAAGGACCTTGTTTTGAAAACGACGGAAAGATTCCTTTATAAACCTCTTATAAAAAGTCAAACAAGGGTATAAATGACTTTAACCCATATTCTTGTAAATAGTAAAAATGTTTTGAAATACATTTTGAAGAAACATGGATGTGGATGATAAAGAGATCCCAGTAGATTATTACATATAAACAACCTCAGATAATGAAGAGATTGTGAAATAACCCTTACCTTGTACTTTTCCTTGGTTGGGGTAGGTTAACCTCCTGTATAATGGTGAAATAGTTGTTATTAAATTATACAAGAATCATATATATTAATATGATATCATATATGATCTTTTAACATTGATTTGTTAATAATATCTTAGAATTATCGTCGTTTCGGGAGTTAACTTACTCATTTTCTTTTATATGTTTTGTTACATAAGCCATGGTTGTTGTATCTTATTCATATCCAGAATGATATACAGTCCTTAAACATCATTTTTAAATCATCAAATGATAATTATACTTGAATGGATACGATGGAGAATGAATCTCATCGCGTTCGTGGAGACGGTAGTCCGTACGTACGCACGAGCGACAATATCATTCTTTTGATATTAAAATAATATATAAATGGATGGTATATCATATATAAAGAATCATTAACATGTTATATTTATTATTTACATGAGTTACACATCATTATTATAACCATCCAAATAATTTTATATTGAATAACAATTACACCACGACGTGGAGACGGTAAGTCGTACGTACGCACGTATGGTGACATGTTATTCAAAGGGTGGATAGAATACTGAATATGATTGTACCATATTTATAATAACATCACAGTATATGTGAGATACTGGAGTTATTATTTCAGAATGGTAAGAACAATGGAAGAAGAAGTGGAAGAAGAAATGAACTTAGAAAAGGGTGGTGAAATCATTACCTCTTCTTCGGGTTCTTCCTTTTGATTTGATCAAAAGGGCTCCTTAGGTTGGCTTTCTGATAAAACTAAGGCCTCTAGGTTGTAGTGAGGGATGTTGGGAGAGTATTTGGTCAGAGTTTGGCCGAACCAAAAGGCTTTTAAGGTGTGAAGAAATGAGAAGGAGGAGTGCCCTTTTATAAGAGGGGTGAGGGGCACCTTTGGAAAAGTTAGAAATATTAATTTATAATAAATTCATATTCGGTTTACAAAGGCTCCAAAGTTGACTATTCAAAGGATGAGGTGGGGATAGGTCGAAAACAACTCATCCAATAGAATTTAGACAGGTTTGGGTACTTATATTAACCTTATCTTTAAGTACTAACTCTAAGTTAATTAGTTTCACTTTTACAATGTCTCTTTGTATTTTTATATAATATGGTTAATAAACTTACTATATACATCCAATCGACCCCCAAGTGGTCCATTAATGAGGAACCTATCATAATATAAGTCTCTTGGCCGAACCTTAGATTTTTAGGAATTTAATATCAATTAATAATATTATATTTGTTTTAAGAACTCTTTTATGTCAATTTTGACACTATTCAATAGTTGATTTTTGTGAAACTCCTAAAAGATTTATTACTTCGAAAAAAGTCAATTAAATCAATCCTAATATATCATATTATCATAGAAAATTAGTTTAATTCATTAACAGTTTCATATTATAATTATTTGGGTATTTATAAGATCAATTATTTTTATTTTTCACTATTTTAGTAATTACTGCATCATCATTATGTCATAACTAAAATAAATTATATAATGTCTAAAAATTATAAATAAAATATCATTATGTAGGAAATCTTTTTAGCTTTCTAATGAATATTTATAATCGAAAATCCAACATGTATAACCCTATGTAAAAATTGTTCTTCTAAAAGATGTAAGCTTATGCCATTTTTATTTTTATTTTAACTTTATTAATATAATGTGTCATTATCACTTACAAGTGGATCCATGGGGTCCCAAAATAGACCCAAAGATGCCCCTGGTCGACCATGTATCAACCCATAGGGTTGAGACACGTTTTAGGGTAATTTAGTATTATTATAATATTATTTGTTTTATCCCTTATTTACCGGATTTACCCTTAACCATGGTAAATAAAATATTTACCGCAGTAATTATTCAAAATGTCTAAAAATAAAAGTTACCTATTTACACAATTTGATCATCCTGATTCCAAATATGGAATCCATTTTTCTAAATTCAAAACACAGAAGTGGCAGAAATTAATTTAAAATTAATTCCCGCTGTCAAAACAAAAAGCGTGTTTTTAAGAGATAATAACTATCAAAAGATTGACACTTGTTTATGTTCGGTTTAATTGTAAAATTATGTCCAATGACCAAGATTATATTAAATGGTAAAAATATATTCTAAATATACTTTAAAACAACTCAAATTCACAATTTATCACTATTAATTATTTTGATTAAAAAAGTTGTTTTTAATTAAAATTTAGTAATTTTCACTATTCATCAAAATATGAAAGTTATCCGAAATGTACCAAAATTTCACCCTAGGCTAATTTTGATATTCCGAATCCAAAAATGAAGTCCATTTTGAAATATAGAATATATATGATTTCAAAAAGTAGGTATTACTATTCACAACAGCTAGTTTAATTAGTTGTGGTGTGTGTTAGAACTCGAGGTTGCGTACAACACACGCTATCGCATTATTCGAAGGGAAACGTACCGTAGAAGCTTGGGGTGTTACATTATCCCCTCCTTCAAATAATTGCGTCCTCGCAATTTCTAGGGTATTACTGCATAAAAAGACTCGGGTGGTTCTTCATCATAAGTTCCTCGGGTTCCCACGTTGCCTCTTCCATCTTATGATTTCTCCACAAAACTTTTACCAGACGCGTCGTCCGGTTTCTCAGTACTTGTTCTCTCGTATCAAGAATCTTGATGGGCTCTTCGCAATAAGACAGATCGGGTTCCAGTTCTAAATCTTCATAGGTGAGTACATGCGTTGGGTCAGGCATGTATTTCCTCAACAGAGATACGTGGAACACATCGTGAACTTTGGAGAGACTTGGCGGCATTGCCAATCGGTAAGCTACAGCCCCAATTCGTTCTAGAATTTCGAAAGGTCCGATGTACCTGGGACTCAATTTACCTTTCTTACCAAAACGTATGACTCCCTTCCACGGAGATACCTTTAGGAAAACATGATCACCGACTTGAAATTCCAAATCCTTCCTTCGATTATCGGCATAGCTCTTCTGCCTACTTTGAGCTGCTTTAATGTGATTTTGGATTACCTTCACCTTTTCCACCGTTTCCTCCACCAGTTCTGGGCCTACAAGTTTTCTTTCACCAACGTCATCCCAACAGGTTGGTGTACGACATCTCTTTCCGTATAACGCTTCATATGGTGCCATCTGAATACTCGAATGGAAGCTATTGTTATAGGAAAATTATACTAGTGGTAAATATTGATCCCACATACCCTGAAAGTCAAGTGAGCAAGATCTCAACATGTCTTCTAAGGTCTGAATAGTCCGTTCTGATTGTCCGTCTGTCTGAGGGTGGTAAGCAGTGCTCAAATGAAGTTCAGTATCCAGGGATTTCTGAAGACTTTTCCAAAATCTTGAAGTAAAACGGGGATCACGATCAGAAACAATCGATAGGGGTACTCCATGAAGTCTCACAACTTCATTAATATATAGTTTTGCTAGACGTTCCAGGGGTAGATCTTCTCTTATAGCAAGAAAATGTGCTGACTTGGTAAGACGATCAACAATCACCCATATTGCATCATTCCTTCTAGGAGTCTTTGGTAGCCCCATGACAAAGTCCATCGTAACATTGTCCCATTTCCACTCCGGTATGGGAAGAGGTTGCATGACTCCTCCAGGCTGTTGCCTTCCAGCTTTCACTTGTTGACAAACCATACACCTTGACACAAAATCAGCAATCTCCCTCTTCATGTTGTCCCACCAAAAATGTTCCTTCAAATCCCTATACATTTTGGTGCTCCCAGGGTGTATTGAGAAATTGGAACTATGAGCGTCATCCAGCAATTCCCTTTTTAGATCAGGTATATTGGGAACACAAAGTCTCTTCCCGAATTTCAAAATTCCACCTTCATACGCAAAGTCTCTCAATATCCCATCATTCACAGCTTTAATCTTCTTTTGGAATTCTTCATCATCAGTATGAGAACTCTTAATCCTTTCTAGTAAAGATGGTTTGGCAACCATTTGAAAAAGCATTGATGTTTCACCTTCCCTGGTTATTCCCATGTCCATCTTCACTAGCTCCATGAAAATTGGATCCCTTTCAATTCTCATATTGTTCAAAACTCCATGGTCTTTTCTACTCAAAGCATCTGCCACCTTGTTTGCCTTCCCTGGGTGGTAGTGTATCGTGCAATCATAATCCTTGAGTAATTCAAGCCATCTCCTTTGCCTCATGTTGAGTTCTTTTTGTGAGAAAATATACTTCAAACTCTTGTGATCAGTATAAATCTCACATTTTTCACCATAGAGGTAGTGCCTCCATATCTTCAAAGCAAAGATCACAGCTGCTAACTCAAGATCATGAGTAGGATAGTTTTGTTCATGTATTTTCAACTGTCGTGATGCATAGGCAATAACTCTATCATTCTGCATAAGGACACAGCCAAGTCCTTTCTTCGATGCATCACTATAAATAACGAACCCATCATTCCTCGATGGTAGAGTCAATATAGGAGCATTGACTAATCTTCTCTTCAGTTCTTCGAAACATTCTTCACACTCTTTTGTCCAAACAAATTTAACCCCTTTACGTGTGAGCTTCGTTAATGGGTTAGCCAATCGGGCAAAATTCTGGACGAAACGTCGATAATAACCTGCCAAACCAATAAAACTACGTACCTCAGTTATACTCGTAGGTGCTGGCCATTCTTGGATTGCCTTGGTCTTAGAAGGATCAACAGAGATTCCATCTTTAGAGACAATATGGCCAAGAAAAGAAATCTCCTGAAGCCAGAATTCACACTTGCTAAACATCCCATATAATTCATGCCTCCTCAGAGTCTTCAAGATAATGCGCAAGTGATTTTCATGATCTTCGTAGGTTTTGGAGTATACCAAGATATCATCAATAAATACCACCACAAATTCATCGAGATACTCCTTGAAAACTCTATTCATTAGATCCATGAATACAGAGGGTGCATTAGTCAATCCAAACGGCATTACAGTAAACTCGTAATGCCCGTACCTGGTTCGAAATGCTGTTTTCGGAATGTCTTCCTTCTTCACACACAACTGATGGTATCCAGATCGAAGGTCAATCTTTGAAAAGTATTGAGCTCCATGTAGTTGGTCAAATAAATCATCAATACGAGGTAGGGGATACTTGTTCTTTATCGTTATAGCATTGATCTCCCTGTAGTCGATACATAACCTCATAGATCCATCTTTCTTTTTAACAAAAAGAACAGGGGCTCCCCATGGAGAAACACTAGGGAGAATAAATCCCTTATTACTCAATTCCTCTAGTTGTTTCTTTAGTTCGACTAGCTCTACAGTGGCCATTCTATAAGGGGTCTTCGATATAGGCCTTGATCCAGGAATCAAATCAATAGAAAACTCAACTTCTCGTCCAGGTAAATCTTCCGGAAATACATCTACAAATTCTTTCACAATAGGTACATCCTCTATTTGAACATTACTTTCTTCACCGACAGTTATTTCATTCTCTTCCTCCCCGATAATTGAATTAAGTTGAGCTACAGGGGGTGGATCTAAATAAGAATTAGGTGGTGACGATTCTGCTCTAAAAATAAGGTGCTCCTTATCATTATCATCAAGAATCGTAACCTCTTTCTTCTTACAATAAATCTTCGCATCATAGTCCGAAAGCCAGTCCATACCGAGGATTATATCAAACTCAATCATAGGTATGACGATGAAATCAGCAGATAAATAAAATTTATGTGCTCTAATGGGGACTGATTCACAGAACTTTGTTGCAACGATACTTCCCTTAGGAGTTTTAACTGACAACTCCCTTATTAAATCAAATTGGAAATATCTAATTTTCTTAGCAAACTGGGAAGATATGAAACAATGCGATGATCCAGAATCAAATAATGCATTTTCTAAACTTGAGGAAACCATTAAATTACCTGCCACCACGTCTTTCGGAGTTTCTACCTCTGCAGTAGTGATAGCATAAGCCTGGCCTTGATCCCTTGGCCTTTTCTGAGGTAAGTTCTCCTGACGCTTAGGGCATGCATTTGCATAATGCCCCATCTCCCTGCAATTGTAGCACTGAACGTTGGTAGCTTCCTTCTTCCCCTTGCAATCATGAGCTTGGTGGCCTTTTTCACCACACTTGTAACAGACTCCCATTCCCTTCAAGCAAGTACCAGGATGTTTCTTCCCGCATTTACCACAAGATGGATATTCAACCTTTCCCTTCTTCCCCTTATTTCCATTCCCAGATTGATCAGCAGGTCTCTTCTTCTCTTGCTTTGCTTTAAAGTCATAAGACTTAGAGAATTCCTTTTCGGTCTTGATAGCACATGAGACAATGTCTTCGTACGATGAAAAGGATTGTGAGACTAATGCTCGACGGAGAAATGGTTTTAACCCATCAAAGATACGATCAATCTTACTTCTTGGGTTGCGAATATAATCACCAGCGTACCTCGCTAACCTTGTAAAGTTAGCCTCATACTTTGTGACATTCTCATCCTCCTTTTGTCTCAGACTCAGAAATTGTCTTTCCATATCTGCTCGATGGTCGCGAGGAAAGTATTTTTCTAAAAACAGATCTTTGAACTCCCTCCATTCCATGTTTGATACTTCATCATCTTCCTTCATGTTTTGAATCAATGACCACCATTGATCAGCATCTCCAGTGAGGCGGTAAACTGCCATGGTAACTTTTTCCCTTTCACTACTCCCCAATGCCTGAAATATTTTCTCTAGGGAAAATATCCATTGCTCAGCTACTAAGGGATTTGTACTCCCATTGAACGTTGGTGGTTGTTGTCTCATGAATCGATCTATCATTGATCCTCCACGCTGCGGATCAGGGTGCTCCATACGGGTAAGGTTATTATTAATAACCTGAGTAAGTTGTCCCAGTATGGTGATTAGCTGATCAGCACCAGTTGCATCACCGGCCCCACAATAATTATCTTGAGCAGGAAGGCAATCCCTACATGGAGTGCGTGCATTGATACGGTTTCCATTTCTTCCACTAGGTGCCATTTCTAAAAAATGGCATAAACTAGATCAGTTTATGCATCAAAATACATAATCCCATACTTATAAAACACTAAACAAAAATTGAACTATCTATGGATATAATCCATAATCAGAAATATGTTTTCTTTGAGGAAGTATATACTCATAAACCCTTCATAATGATTTGTAAAGAAAGTGAGAGTTATCCTAAGCATATCCCCCGGGAGTGTCGTAACCAAGAGTGCAGCAAGGCCCGTTGTCGTGCACCAGTTCCCGTTCGAGTCTAGCTCAAAGCGGTGTTTTCGGGTTTTACCCCTAGGTACATCTGTGCCAGAGCCGCCTCTACCTGCTCGTATCCAGACAGGGATGTATTGCTTGGAAAACTCACAAAGTCTCTACAATACCAAAATTCTAGGAAGTTCTTCTATACTAATCCTCAAAGTTCATCTTAGGTCTATGTGCTCTAATCAGAGTTTATCTAAATCTAGCTTCCAAGGTTTGTACTAAACTTCCTCTGATACCAACTGTAACGCCCCGACCCCAGCTACCCAGAGTCGGTGCAATAATTACATAACATTGGCATGATCACAAGAAAGATCAAATCTCGAAAGACCGATTTGTTTAGTAGCCTTGGAAACACTAGATATAATCATAAAGTTTTACATTACATTTCAAAGTGAAAAACTACTACAACAACAAAGTCTTCATATCAACACTATTAACCCCTCATAATATCCCTGCAAGTCATTCATAAATTACTTCTTCACTACCTGGGAAAAATAAAACATAGAAAAGGGGTGAGCTCAAATGCCCAGTAAGGATAACAATATAGCGGAACATTCAAAATAAGCATAAACATTTAAGGCAATGAATTACTAAAACAAAAGCCTTTTAAAATTGAACTTCAACATAGTATGGCAAAAGTAAAATGAAATAATGCCATTTACTTGTTCACATGGATATTCTACTAATCGAATAATCACATGCAATATCAATAACCACTTTCATAATGTTGGAATGCATAATGCCAGACTATCATAACCACATAGCCAAGGCCTCGTGCCAAGACTACAAATAAGATTTTGTCAAGGCCGTGTGCCAAGACACTAGTTTGTCTCATGAGACCTACCGATGCATAGATAAGCTATAGCGGGCTCCACCCGTCACTTATTAAGTCCAATGCATTCCCATATGAAAAGGTTTAAACATAATATAAACATTCGTATTAAAACTAGCATACGAAATGTCAATAATTTCACAATAAACTATGAATGGTATAAAAATAGCACATCCACAGTCAAACATATCACAAAACCTTCAATACAATATAGAAGTTTTGTATCATAATAAATCAACTTCAAATAATCTTAAAATCCATCAAAGGATGTTGACATAGATGAAATCAAAATTCTTTTTAAAGAAATATCTCCTTTTATTTTGAAATAATTTAAGATCCATATAAAATAAAACATTTTCTTTGAAAATATTCTTATAAGCTTGTAAGGAAAGCTTTGAAGATTTTATAACGGCGTAAAATAACCGCACCCGCCGTATAAGTTAAAAAAAACATTCTTACCTCAATTCTGTCGAAAAGGTTAAAAAGGACCTTGTTTTGAAAACGACGGAAAGATTCCTTTATAAACCTCTTATAAAAAGTCAAACAAGGGTATAAATGACTTTAACCCATATTCTTGTAAATAGTAAAAATGTTTTGAAATACATTTTGAAGAAACATGGATGTGGATGATAAAGAGATCCCAGTAGATTATTACATATAAACAACCTCGGATAATGAAGAGATTGTGAAATAACCCTTACCTTGTACTTTTCCTTGGTTGGGGTAGGTTAACCTCCTGTATAATGGTGAAATAGTTGTTATTAAATTATACAAGAATCATATATATTAATATGATATCATATATGATCTTTTAACATTGATTTGTTAATAATATCTTAGAATTATCGTCGTTTCGGGAGTTAACTTACTCATTTTCTTTTATATGTTTTGTTACATAAGCCATGGTTGTTGTATCTTATTCATATCCAGAATGATATACAGTCCTTAAACATCATTTTTAAATCATCAAATGATAATTATACTTGAATGGATACGATGGAGAATGAATCTCATCGCGTTCGTGGAGACGGTAGTCCGTACGTACGCACGAGCGACAATATCATTCTTTTGATATTAAAATAATATATAAATGGATGGTATATCATATATAAAGAATCATTAACATGTTATATTTATTATTTACATGAGTTACACATCATTATTATACCCATCCAAATAATATTATATTGAATAACAATTACACCACGACGTGGAGACGGTAAGTCGTACGTACGCACGTATGGTGACATGTTATTCAAAGGGTGGATAGAATACTGAATATGATTGTACCATATTTATAATAACATCACAGTATATGTGAGATACTGGATTTATTATTTCAGAATGGTAAGAACAAAGGAAGAAGAAGTGGAAGAAGAAATGAACTTAGAAAAGGGTGGTGAAATCATTACCTCTTCTTCGGGTTCTTCCTTTTGATTTGATCAAAAGGGCTCCTTAGGTTGGATTTATGATCAAACTAAGGCCTCTAGGTTGTAGTGAGGGATGTTGGGAGAGTATTTGGGAAGAGTTTGGCCGAACCAAAAGGCTTTGAAGGTGTGAAGAAATGAGAAGGAGGAGTGCCCTTTTATAAGAGGGGTGAGGGGCACCTTTGGAAAAGTTAGAAATATTAATTTATAATAAATTCATATTCGGTTTACAAAGGCTCCAAAGTTTACTATTCAAAGGATGAGGTGGGGATAGGTCGAAAACAACTCATCCAATAGAATTTAGACAGGTTTGGGTACTTATATTAACCTTATCTTTAAGTACTAACTCTAAGTTAATTAGTTTCACTTTTACAATGTCTCTTTGTATTTTTATATAATATGGTTAATAAACTTACTATATACAACCAAGAGACCCCCAAGTGGTCCATTAATGAGGAACCTATCATAATATAAGTCTCTTGGCCGAACCTTAGATTTTTAGGAATTTAATATCAATTAATAATATAATATTTGTTTTAAGAACTCTTTTATGTCAATTTTGACACTATTCAATCGTTGATTTTTGTGAAACTCCTAACAGATTGATTACTTCGAAAAAAGTCAATTACATCAATCCTAATATATCATAGTATCATAGAAAATTAGTTTAATTCATTAAAAGTTTCATATTATAATTATTTGGGTATTTATAAGATCAATTATTTTTATTTTTCACTATTTTAGTAATTACTGCATCATCATTGTGTCATAAATAAAATAAATTATATAATGTCTAAAAATTATAAATAAAATATCATTATGTAGGAAATCTTTTTAGATTTCTAATGAATATTTATAATCGAACATCCAACATGTATAACCCTATGTAAAAATTGTTCTTCTAAAAGATGTAAGCTTATGCCATTTTTATTTTTATTTTAACTTTATTAATATAATGTGTCATTATCACTTACAAGTGGATCCATGGGGTCCCAAAATAGACCCAAAGATGCCCATGGTCGACCATGTATCAACCAATAGGGTTGAGACACGTTTTAGGGTAATTTAGTATTATTATAATATTTTTTTTTAACCCTTATTTACCGGATTTACCCTTAACCATGGTAAATAAAATATTTACCGCAGTAATTATTCAAAATGTCTAAAAATAAAAGTTACCTATTTACACAATTTGAACATCCTGATTCCAAATATGGAATCCATTTTTCTAAATTCAAAACACAGAAGTGGCAGAAATTAATTTAAAATTAATTCCCGCTGTCAAAACAAAAAGCGTGTTTTTAAGAGATAATAACTATCAAAAGATTGACACTTGTTTATGTTCGGTTTAATTGTAAAATTATGTCCAATGACCAAGATTATATTAAATGGTAAAAATATATTCTAAATATACTTTAAAACCACTCAAATTCACAATTTATCACTATTAATTATTTTGATTAAAAAAGTTGTTTTTTATTAAAATTTAGTAATTTTCACTATTCATCAAAATATGAAAGTTATCCGAAATGTACCAAAATTTCACCCTAGGCTAATTTTGATATTCCGAATCCAAAAATGAAGTCCATTTTGAAATATAGAATATATATGATTTCAAAAAGTAGGTATTACTATTCACAACAGCTAGTTTAATTAGTTGTGGTGTGTGTTAGAACTCGAGGTTGCGTACAACACACGCTATCGCATTATTCGAAGGGAAACGTACCGTAGAAGCTTGGGGTGTTACATGGTGCAATGTATACATTTTTGTAATATGTTGAAATTGTTTTCAAATTTAATATTTTGAAAATTACTTTTTTATGGTATCTCGAAATTTCTTTGAATTTTCAAATGAATGTAAAATTTTTCAAAATTTTTTTTATAAAGAAAATTATGATTTTGGGAATAAATTATGTGATAACTGATGTTGTGGAATTTGAAATTGTTAATACTTCTATTAATAGAGTGTGAGACTAACAAAGTTTGTTTTTATTTAGAAAGTGGAACCTCACATGCATCATAGAAACAAACTAGAAGAAACAATGGAGAATTTGGTTGAAAATGAGCCATACCTGAAATGATATATAGTTTAGAGTATCATTAAAAGTATTTTAAGATATGGAATCAAAGAAAAATAGGTAGGATCAATGGAAATTGGATCATTTAGTCGTGCTCCAGATGAAAAATCCACACATCATCCTGGGTGATTTTGAATAGGAAAAGGTAGCGGTGTGGCTGAACATAATGAATCAGATCATTGATATCATTGTCACACGATCATCGTTAAAAGTCAAAACATAGATGTATATTTTCAATTATGTTTCATGAATGTGGTGGGATCTCTTATTACATGCAAAAAAAAAGATCATTGTCTAAGTTGTGCTGATTTTGAGGAATTGTAAAACAAAAAAATCTATCCTCACACATTCATGATGCAGAGAATGAAAAAAATCAGCATGATTTATGAAAATCACTCTACCACTTATTATGCTTCTAGATTCATGAATTTAGTATTATTTTCTACCAATGATATAGCTAGTATATCCATGAAGGAATTCATATTTAGATCGAGAAAAAAGAAAGAGATTTACTCAAAGATTATTGTGCTCTATATCACGAACAATAATATTATAGTGAGTAGAGAGAAAGTTGCTAATGGAGATGTCCAATGATGTATGGGAGGAGTATGAAAGTTAAAAACCATGGAAAATGTTGGCAAATATAATTCATGTATAAATCATAAGTGATACATCTACTTACATGGTTATATTGTGAACCAAAATTAGAAGGCTGGATTAGTGAACATTTCTCCATGACCTAATAGAAAATAATGATGTATCTAATGTGGTTATCTTGACCAATTAATGTGATAGTGTTCAACACAACGTATAGCATGCCATGACTACAACTACATACAGAATATTCATCACTATTGTCATAGTTCTCCTAGGTCAGGTGCTCAGGACTCTTCTCATGTGTCAGAAACATCGTACGCATCGACATGACAAGGACATGTGAACCAATAATTTAGGAAGAAAAGAGATATCCATGGGTATTATATGAATACCATTACTATTGAAGAAGGTATATTTCAAAAAGGAAATAGATTAAAAAGTACATTGATGAAACATTATATGTATCTTTGCAGGTGAGTGAGAATAATTATGTGGGACCATCTATGTTGAGGGGTATGATTCCTTTAAATTCTATCCTTATGAAGGTTATATTTGATAATATTTTATAACATTTCATTATCTAATCTCATACTATTGATTAAATGAGTTTCAAACTTTTTAAAATTCCATTATTGAAATAATATTAATCTAATATTTGGAAAATAGAATACAATGACTTCCTATATAGTGAAGGTTCAATAACAATAGATGTAGTTGTTATAAATTTGGACTTCTAGATGCTGGAGATAGATACCCATAATTTAATCCTACATATTGATTTTTTGAAAACTATCATGTCTCACATCGAATTTTATAAAAGGGAAATTAGTTTCTCTAATGAGGTTAGCGTTGAAGAAATTGTTAGATGATAAATGGATAAAGTGATAGGGTCAATATGATTTTTTGGAACTAGATATGGGAACATTATATTAGTAGTAAGAAATATTTTTCATTACCATCACTAGAAGAGGATTGTGGATGTGGATTTATAGAAATTTTTGATCAGTTTCTGGATGTATTTATAATATAATTCCCTTGGTTTTCACCAATAAGTGAAGTAGAGTTCATTAATTGATTTCCTTCCAATGACCAGCCTGATTTTACTTCTTCCTAATATAATTTAATCAAAATAATTAAGGGTGATGAAAGTTTATTTGGAAGAGGGAAACAAAAATGGTTTTATTTGGAAAGCACGTCTCTTTAGACATTACTGATCTTTTTGATAATTAAATAAATCAAACTCGTTGGTTGTTAATGGAATAACATAGTCCTAACCATGTTAGGATAAATAATAGGTATCCACATCCAAGCATAGATGATATAATCTATCAATTGAATAGTGATCAATGGTTCTCTACAATTGATTTACCCCCATGATATCACCTATTGTCAGTTCTAGAGGATGATATTTCAAAAATATCTTTGACCAATTGAAATAACCATTATTAATATGTGCTAATGCATTTCGATATTATGAATTATATAGTGGAATTTAATTTATTGATGTATATGATATTTCAAAGGTATATAGATTATTTTTTGTACTATTTCTAGATTAGATATTGTAATATTCAATCAAAAGGGTTGAACGTGCATATAACACAGAGATAGGGATCTAAATCATGAGAGAACCTCGTTTTTATGAATAATTATCAATGTGTGATTTATGAATATTTTATTTATTCTTTCATGGACATTAATTTTCTAAAATAGGTGTTTTAGTGGATATAGAATATATAAAACCATTTATCTCTCGGTATCCTCCGTAGAACATCTTTGAGATACATTGTTTTCTTTGCCTATCTGTTTATTACCATTACATTGTGTATGAATTCCCACCGATATACCCTCCAATGACATCCTTTAAAAGAAAATTCATTCATTCCAATAATGTTTGGAATGATATAAATATTTTCATGAGCTAAAATTATCCTTACATCACCATGAATCTTGAATTTTATAGAATCTTGAAAAGGATACGTGGTTTATTGATATGTTTTATGATTTGGGTTGGAATGTTTTCTACTAAAAAGATACTATTTTGTTTCTTTTGAATCAGGTAAGGTATGTGTGCATGAGAAGAACCACCCAATTGTTTTTTGGCATTTAGATACACTAAACTATTCAACAAAAACATGACTTTGTCATCTCTTCTATGAGAAATTTATTATGTTCACAGACCATAAGAGCATGAAGTATATTTTCTCCCAAAGGGATTTGAAACTGAGTCAATGAATATGGATATATTATCTCTAAATGATCATTATTGAATTCATGTCTACAATGGGTAATGGAAATTTGGTGTCATATGCGTTAGGAAGAAAGTCATATGGTGAGGTGAAAAAAGATGATTCTGATGAGTGGTAGAAAATCATGGCCCCAGCCAACATGCATGTGGAATGTGATGATGGAGGAGATGTTGTAGTCTCATATTTACAAATGGTTGTTCCTGAATTGGTAAATTTGTTAATGGAGTAAAAAAAAATCTGATGTAGAATGTGTTTCTATGAGGTGAAGACACAATTGTGGGGAGACATTTCAGGGATGAAAGCTATAGGATTGTTCAGTTTTTCAGTTTCAATATAGGATGGTTGTACATGTTACTTATTCTCGGAAAATTCTTTATGCATTCCACCATTTGATAAGGGTATTTCATCATATAATACGAAGGATGTATATGGGATAGGAGTATAAAATTCATTTCAGTTGTCATAAAAAGGATAGTGGATGATATTATTTGCAGATTCATAACATTTCAGTAAGTTAAGGCAGAACATCAACAACTAGAAATAAAGATAAGGTCATTAACTATCCCACTATAGAAATAGTAGAATATATACAAGGATTTTCTATTGGTCACCCATGTTCTGATTGAAATAATGATTCTATAAGGGTGATAGAAAATTGTATTATCAATTTATAACATTTCATACTTGTTCAAGATACTCATAAGGTATAGGATATGTCCAAAATCTATTCCAGAGAAGTTGTAAGGAGGAACAAAATTCTATTTTTGATCATATTAGGAAGAGATCTATGGTGTACGTAAAATTTCTAGAAATCCAATCTAAAATAACATGGGATACATTTGACTATTACTATGCCATATCATGATCTAATGGATGGTAAATCTGAAAGGATAGTACAAAAATAATAGGACATGATGCGGTCTTATGTAATTGAATTTGGCATCCCATGGGAAGAGAATATTACATTAGGGGATTTGTCAAATAAAAAAACTAGCAGTACATGATACATATTAATCTGTATTAGGCATTGTTTGTGCATCAATGTCATTATATACTTTGTTTTGTGGAAACAGATGAGACATCACTAGTTTGGTTTAGCCTTGTCTCTGAAAAAATAGACAAGACTCAGTTGATAAGGAAGTAGATGGGGATAGCATAGAGTCATCATAAATGTTATGCGGATCATCACCGATATACATTGTCATTTTGATTGAGTGATCATGTGTTCTTACATAATTCTCAGAGGCATAGATATTGACATTTTGGGAATCATGGAATTTTATCTTCAAGATATATATTCCCTATTGATATACTAGAATGAATGGTAGATATGGAATAACAATTGTAATTACCACCACTATTCTAGGTGGTGCATAATGTGTTAGTCATATATAAATTGAAAAAGTATCACCATAATCATGACCATGTGATCAGTTGAGATCACATTGAAAAATCCCCATACGCTTCATTGGTACATATCTCGGTGAAGACTGTGTATTTAGCAATATTATTGTGAGGAAGTTACACAACTTCCCTAACATATTTTCTAATAATAAGCTAATTTAGATGGGCTAAGGGTTCATAGATTCTTAGACATGGCATATTGATATTTCATGTTCTGTGTATTAATTGACAATTTTGATGTCTCATTATTTACATTATTATATATATTATTCATTTAATGTAAAGGATTTATTGGATGTTTTCCACTACCTCATGTAGTCACACCTTACATAGGATTTTTGACACACTATTATATTTTATGAAGAGTGATTTAGTGAATAGTAATGGCCCTTCGATGGATTGTTGAGCATTGAAGAATTGATCTAGACTCGAAAATGATGGACTCCAAAAGACAATAGTTTTTTAACCTGTAATTTTTTATCTATTTATTATACTCATTATATCCTTACAAAATTGGGATAACATATTATGTATTTCATTTTATCAGTTTCACATTTTGACTCTGATTATTTATTATTAATTTTATTATTTATATCGAAGACATGATACTAAAGGTATTGTATCCCGACTCTCATACAGAGACTGTTGGTAATAACTGATAGCCACAATCATATGTGTAGGGGATCATGAGGTCATGTAGCACCCAACATGGACTCGGTGGTATGGGTCATGATACTACATTTGAAGTTTACATTATTTACGGGAACAGAATCCATACAATGAATTATGTCAGGATAAAAAATAAGATTAATAATTTGATTTAGATGAATTATCATTCTCTAAATACCAATATTAAAATATTTTTATATCACAGATGAGCTCAATTTTACATAGTTGTTTTCACTGTTAGTTCAATAACCAATTCATGGGATTGTGTTTTCAAATTCAAATGAATAAATTGTTATGTAAAATAATACTATGTATCCTAATCAAGTATGGTCATAAAATATTTTTCAAAATGTAGTTTTCTACCTCACATCACATCATTATAGAGATCAACTGTAGTGGGAGTGATCATTAATTTCCTTCATTATTCCATTATTTTGGGTGGATTTTTAAGACATTTTTAATAATTACTCCAAGGGTTAGGAAATTGGTCATAATAATTTATGAAAATCATTCAATTGATTCATTATATTATGGTATTATCATTATCGAGGAACTTCATTTCTTTTTTTCCATTACTAATCATCTTAGCCTTTGTTTGACTATTTTTGGATTTAATTTAGTCTACACCACCCATTAATCGCATCAAATTTCCCATCATAAAATATAATGGGGACATTATCCCACATTTATATCTGATTGTAAATTATTATTTCTTCCAACCAAATTTCTTATCATTGAAGCCTTCTTAATAATCATGAATCTATTGTCTCCCTCTGAATAATTGGTGATTTTTTTATATCTAAACCTCAGGATAATATCATATATTCTGAAGTATCTAAAAGATAATATCCATTAAAGACTAGAATTTAACCAATAAAAAACATCTTTACTAACATCCCATGCCTTTAAAAGATAAGACTTTGTTTGATAATGTATGTGATAAGATTCATAGATCTCAAAAATGATTATTTAAAAATGAAAATTCTTAAAATTTTATTGAAGTTTATTATTTGATTAAAATTAAAAACATTTTAAAATATATTTATGTAAGAAACCAAACTTGGTCGACCATGAACCGGTCACCCGAGTTGGTCTGTGGCATGTCCCTATGGGCATTCACGATCCACCCATGATGGAAACTAGTGCATTGTATCAAAACATTAAAGAGGGAAAAATTTATCCACAAAGAAATAGACTAGAACCCAAAATATAAACCGAACCAAACAAGACACATGATGTAACAACTAAACTAAAATCAATAAGTAGTTAGTCCTGATACATTAAACACTAAAAAAGTGTAAAATAAATAAAAAAAAGAAAACATGCTACCAAAACCTTAATGTGACCTCTTTGTCACCTCCAACCATTAACCTAAATATACAACAACACTGAGAAACTGATCCCTGAAAATCAGAATAGAAGCCAGACATACATCTTAAAAACACAAGATAAGTGTGAGTACAAAGATGGATTTATGTAAGAAAAAGATAAACCATTGATTCCAAGTAATTCCTTTCATAACAAAAATTTATTAACACCAGTTTGAAATGAAGTTATAAAAATAGGAACTCTAATTTATATTTAACAAACATAATCTTTCAAATATTAAAATCAAATGCATGCCACATCATTATTTATCAAAACTATTATACTATTTTGAAACCCAAACCCAAACCAAATCTGAAGGAGTGAAAAATATGGTTGACATGTAAATAAATAAATAGTGTCGGCTAGAAAATAAAAACTAATAGAATTAAATTTGTCGATATAGTCAATTATTGAGGGTGATCCTAAACATAAATACAAGACCACATGACATGCTCTATTTAGAACAACCTGTCGGTATACGGTGAAGCCCAAATTTCCCTAACCAACTGACTACACTACCCCGACAACACTAGTGTCACATCACCCATGTATTGTTTACATATCTATGAGTTACCAACCCAACTAATCAATGCTAGAAAGAAAACATCACTCAATATACCAATGGGCACTGTGAAACCAGTGGTTGTATTAACACTATATAAATAGAAGGCCCAAGCGCATGTGAATCACCTTACTTTGGGCCACCACACTTTCCTAGCACAAAAATAGACACACTATATGATATCCCATTAATGTATATCCACATATAGAGTTCCCAAAAAATATACACATACATAATTATATAACATATTCCTAGCATTCATCGATGGTGAAAACTGATTCTCTATAACGTATAACCATTTCAAACATTTCACAGAATAATATGGTTTCCAAATTGGCAGACAATTTCGATAACGCGGTCCTTTTAAAGAGTTAACAAAAACATTATACTAGTGTTGGAAGTTCCAAATGAGCCTTCAACTTGACATGTATAAAAAATATTATCCCAAACATAACACAAATACTACATTTACATTTTGAATGCTGAACTAGCCCTTATGTTCGAAACATTCAACAAATCATACAACAAAATCTATACGAACATATTTTTAGGGATTTCATTTAAAACTATTTAAAAATCCCAACAAATAGAGTAGAAAATTTTTAAACAATAACCACATAGAAAACACATGTTTCATTAACAATGCTAATTCAAATGACCATCTTCATTTGAGGGAACATCCTTGTGTGCAAGTAGAAAACCCATTGATGTGGCATCGTCTAATTTCATATAAACTAACTATAGGACACTAAAAAGATCCATTTTCCCCAAAAAACAGTTTTAACATTAAAACTAAATCCACTCATCCACATTATTTATAAAACACATAATGAAGTCCCTTTTAATCATAAATCACCCCCTTTTAAATAAATTTTAAAACAATTACCAAATTACAATATTGTAAATTAATATAAACAAAACCAAATTCACAAACAATAAATAATAGTCAAAACATATTTAAATCTAAACAGTTCATAAAACCCCTTATTTCACATTACCACTAAAAATGCATTTTATCAAATATATTTGTCGCATGAACACATAATCTTCATTAATGATTCAACAATGTTATATCATTAAAACCATAAAACACCATAATAATACAGCCACATTAAATATTATGATGAATAAAACATACAATAAATTATTGAAATAAACATAATCATTAATCAAAATGATTTTTCATTTGTGCGAATAAGAATATTTAATAAAGCACATGAATACAATTATTTTAACATGTCCCCAAAATTTATAAACACTAAGTCATACAAATTTAAAGTAAAATTATGTTGTGATTGAAATAATATAATAAATTTTAAGGATAATAGTGTTAAAGGAATGCACTAAAAAGGATAAACTCTAATTTGTCTACCTCAACACAAGTGTAAAATCAACGATGCATTATCAGAATGATGACTGTGGTGAAGTAGACCAACTGTAAACCTTATGCAATGAGGGAAATGTGGGAAACAATATATTAGGAATTACAGTTTTGTTGAATTAAAGAAAACACCCAAAAAAGAAAAGAAAATAATAAAATCTAATGGAATGATGGCCATCAGTGAAGCAGTTTTCTCGCTGGAAGAGGGTGATAGAGTAGGACAAGAAATTGTTTATAGGGAGCATGCCATATGAAGTCGAGGTTACGCCAGACCTAGAGAGAGATGCACTATTTTTTGGATGTGCGATTTTGGCTAAAGGGATAACACACTATAGAATGATGCAATGGTGATGGGATTGGTGTCAGTCGTAAGAGAAAACAAATATGGGGTTGGGCATAGGTCGATACGAAGGGGAAGGGTGTAGCACTAGAGTAGGAAGGTTCAATAAGGGTGGATCAGGGGAATGGTAGGTCACGATATGTAGGTGGGGATTAGGGTGTGCGTAGCGAGCCATGAGGGAGAGGGGGCTGCAGGTAGATTAGGGTTCATCATTTTTTGTTAATATTTATAATTCTAATAATAATGTTAATATTAATAATAACAAAATATTAATAATAATAAGTATAAAAATAATAATTATATGAATTTAAATTTAAAATAATATGATATCAATTATAATTAAATAATAATTATACTAAATAAATAATTATTAGATAATAATATTATTAATAATTCTCTTAATAATAATATAGTTATTATTTACATAATAAATTTAATGTTATTATTTTTTAAACATTGTATGTCTTAATACAATATAATATTATTATTTAAAAAAATGGAAACCACAGGGTCACTTGGGACGACTGCACGATCACCGCTAACCGTGTTATTTAAATGAAATAGCCAGAATCCCATGAAAAATATCAAACATAAAAATTTGCAACTGGGTCTCAGGACCAACATTTGACCAGACGATGTGAGACCCCGAGAAAATTAAAATAAAAGAGAATCAATGGTCGGGATGTAAAAATTATCCCCACCATAGATACATTCTTCTCTCATGATATCACCAAGACAATAGTTAACACAACTTGACTCCATGTTTAGAAAAAACCAAAGAAAACTGAGAGCCTCAAGGTGGACATTCCCAACACACGTCTTACTTCCCAAATTCAATAAAATTCACTGCCTGGGGGCAACATGGTAAATATCAAACCAAACTCATTAAAATTTTTAAATTTAATGAAAAACGCAAAAGAGACTTAAATGAAATTCATGATAAGTACCGACCCAGCAATCTAGGAATGAGAAATTAAGTCAACGCCTCCCACACGAACCAGATAAAATCCACACAGTTACTAGATACTAGGGAATTCATCGACTAAACTCAACCCACATTCACAACACTTATGGAAGAACTCCACATATAGGATAAAACCATTTTGGGGCATGCAGGCCCACTAGGACCCAAGGATGGTAGAATGACTCAGAAAATCAAAACACACTAGAGGAAACCCCATATAGAGCTGACCGGGTAATGAATGTGCCTAGAAAAAAAATTGGGACCAAAATAAAAACCATAACATACTTGTTTACTAATAGAAACAACATCATTCGTGTAATACAAACGATTTAGAAACCACATTTAGAATAGATAATGCCACTTGAATAAGGGTAGAAGAAGCTCATCAAACCAATACATCAAGGATGAGATTAGAACATTGATAATTATATAACTAGGAGGCTTTGGATATATCCATACCAATGCTAATAACATTATCTAAAACAAGGTTCCACACACACTAAGAATCTCCCAATCATGAACGAGCTACACCCCATGACCTGTGGGTGGGGCCAAGATTGTTGAAGAATATCCTTCCTTACAGTAAGGTATTTGCATCCTTCGGTCCCCAAATATTTCTTCATCCTAATGAATCCAATTACCAAAATTGTAGTATATTTATAAAGGGATGCAACATAATGACTTGGAATGCTTTATGTGGAAATTCTTCTTACACAAAAGACAATTGTATGATAATATGGGAGATAAAACTATCAAAGATTACTTCTTGGAGATAGTTTTCTCAAGTCGACACGTCTTTCCATATGGTGAACCATCACGAGAGTTGACCACCATTAACAACACACAAAACATCAATGCTTCTGGGACATCCAATATATGCAAGTACATAATTGAACCCTCAAATAAACATGAGATGGTATGAACCTGAACACCATCGGGAGTTCCTCATAACCCAAATAAACACTCTCTCACCACAAACCAAACCCCTAATTTTAATAGTCATCAATTAATTTGATAGAAATGAAACACACAAAATGCAATATGAACTGGGAATGATTCATTAGAAACAATAAAAACTATTTGGGTGGTATACTCCAAAAAATACAAAAAACCCAATTGATATCTGCATTAATCCAAAAATCAATCATAGTAATATACCAAGCCAAGGGATACAAGACAATTATCCAAACATATACAATAACAAGTTAAAATTACCTTTCCTAAAACCACAATTTATGTTGAATTTTTATAAACACCTATGAAACCTTATAAACCATTACATGAGAGTTTGTAAAATCTTTCTTACATCATCCACAAAAATGTGTTCCAATGAACTATCTGTACATACCCACACACATGTGACCCTACATAATGAATTCCAACGTCCAAGATTATATTTTCCTTTCCAAATCCAATCCAATTCAAAACATTCTTAATAGAATCACATTCTTTTTAAAACCCTACATTACCTATTTAAAACCATTTGATGAAAGCACTCCCATTCCAGAATCATTTTCAAAGTAAATGTCCGCATTCAATTTTAACTCAAATGCACAACAACTGAATTCAATTAAAATCACAACCAACAAAAAACCCTCAAAATGATGAACTATTTCTCGTGTCTATCTTGGCAACATTGTGGTAGGCCATGACTGAAGTAATGAAATACACTAAGAGGACATAAAACTGGTCATGCAGAATCCAAATGGGTCACCACCCCAGATGAGGCAACAATATTACCCACTTCTCATCCATTGTCAACCCTCAATCCAAAAAAAATAAAGAAAAAATATTCAAATTCCATACTACCCCTACTATCTCAAGTCTCTTCACGAGCTGTGGTGATCAGGCATCAACCCATAACCTACATCACAAACCCCTACAATCTTGATATTTATCTATAAGACACCCCAATTAACAAGGGTCAACTCTGATACCATTATGTCAAAAACCATACCAATTCGATGTTGACCAGTCACCTGATCCGGTCTGAAACCTGTCTATATGGGAATTCCTGATCCCCCCAAAATGAAAACCAATGTTGAGATTCAAAACAAATAAGAGGAAAAAAATTAGCCTGAACGAAATAAAATAGGACCACAAATGAAATGAACCAAACAAGCCACATGACTTAATAACTGAACGTAGATAAATAAAATGTTGGTGAAGATACATAATATGATGAAAAAAAATAAACAAAATAAAAAATTGAAAATGAAAATACACTAGCACGACCACCATGTGACCTCTTGGCCACCTCTAACAACTAAACATGACCTTATCTAACACTAAGTATTTGAGCCTAGAATGTCTGAATAGAAACTGGACCGGCATTTGAAAATATAGGATAGGCATGCGCACTGACAAATTCATTATGAAAGAAAATAATATATAACTAATTAAAACTAATCCCTTTCCCAACACAAACTATTAAATCATGTTTGAAAAGAACACATAAAAATTGGGATTCCATTTTATATTTAACAAACATAATCTTACCATTTATGGATATCCATGCCACACCATAAGTTCTCAAAACAATTTTACAATTTCTAAACACAACACCTAACCAAAACCCTATTAGTAAGAAATATGGATGATATGTAAATAAATAAATATATAAGATTTAATACTAAATGAAAAGAAAATAAACAAGTCTATACATTCAGTAACCATGGGTGATCTTCTGAATCTCTAGAAGACCCATAGACAAACTCAGTTCGAAACCACATTCTAGAATATGATTAAGCCCCTATGTCCATAACCAACTAGATTCCCTAACCTAGCCTCACTATTGGAACATCCCTCCTCTATGTCATTATCTAAAGTCGCCCCACTAAGACTCTTGTCATCATGGGAACACAACATATTCTATATGATCAATCCCATGATCGTTTTTTATTTTATTCATCCATGACCCCAATGCATTGTCAGTCATGAAGAATATCGTTGGCCTAAACAATAGTCATTTTTTATACATGTATATCCATTCCCTATTTTAGTACATTGTGAATTCATCATGTAGGATTATGAAACACCAATGGTTTTCCTACAATAAGGATATCCACACAAATATTTTGGGATTATATAACTACAAATCTCTTGTACTATAGAATCCATTTCAATATCATGGTCCCTAAATCATAATGCAATATGTCATGAAAACATTAAAAATTAAAAATGATATCATGTGATTATAATGAACAATAATAACAATGTTATGATGGCCACATAATCAAAACGTTAAAATCAAGCAATCTCATGGGCACTCACTCCCACACAAGAAATGAATCTCTAAGATTTGTTTAGTAAAAAATATTTATAAAATCATAATAAAAAATTTATATTTCATGAACAAAAATGGTATCAATCCTTCTAACTCATATTCATCATCATAAAAATCATGTACTTTGAAGGTGTCATCGTGTGATCCTCGTTTTCACATGAACATCAATACTATCACATTGAAAGGTGTCCTAAAACCAAAAGAAATATATTATATTTATCGAATAAATAAAATACTACCTTCAGTTATATATTTTTCTATTCATTATAATTAATCAATTAACATTTTAGGCCAACACATGAATTAACCGATTACCCCTAAAAAATTATTATCTTTCTATAGTTATATTTTGATAATTCCATAGGAATTAATTTTTCTAATTTTTTATTTCTAATTTATAATAAATTATCCTTTTAGAATATGCAAAACAATCATTGGTCATATAATGCCATGTGTATCCTATTAAAATATTCATTTGATCCCCACAAACAACATAATAATAGTCATTTGGGTGATTAATTTTTTTTAATGAAATTTCATCTAAAACAACCCATGTTCTTATAATATATTTTTTTCCTCCATAAAACACACCATAAGAATAATACCAAAGCATCACCAATCCTAAACACTACTCCAAACAAATTCTTACCCTTGGAGGTCCAATCAGGATAGATCTTTAAAATAGTGGTGATCCTTGTTGAAATTGGTATTAAAATTTAGTCTGTTAAATATAACTATAAATGTGTCCTAAAAGCCTACCATGCCATATAAAACCAGAACATACTCATATACAATTCTGATTCCCAAACACATGATGTGTGTCAACAATCTTATCTAGGAACGGTGTCTGATACCATTTCTCATGATCTTGCCTTTTCTACTCTATAATCCTAGTTAACAAACCCCATCATTCTCTAGTAATTCCATTGATCCCTTACCATGGACTGTCTGATTGAATAATACACAAACAAAATTGTGTTTTCCTATAGGGATAGATATTAGTAATATAAATAACCCATATGGTTATATACATGTTGGTTGTTGGGGATAATAACTAAGTATTATAGTAGACTCAGGGTTTGATAGCATTGTTTTTATCCCATGGATGGAAGGTAATGATAAATTGGCATTAGAGATAATACTATGATGGATGTGTAAAGGCATTAAACGTGTTTGAAGTTTTTTTTCACAATAAGGGTGATTCGATTTAATGGTGTAGGGGATATTTTATCTCCACATGAAAGTTGAGATAGAAAATACTAATTATTATAACAAATTTCTATGGGTTCCACCATTTTTTTAGGATCCAACAAGTTTATAACTTCACAATGATAAATTTTAACACCGGTGTAGTGGTCATGATAGTTGACCAACTAGTTTGTTTCATAGCTTGTGTGTTAGTGAGATAAAAAATTAATAAAATTATTTGTGTTGGCATGTGGAAATAATCACTAGTTTTATATTTTTCATGGATAAGTAATATATTATAGTGAGATGGTATGAATAACATGGTGTTATAGGAGATTCATGGGGTCTAATGAACTGATTCATGTAATAGGGATGGCAGGATCATGACATAAAATGTAAGGATAGAGATGTAATATTCAAATCCAAAATCATCCATGTATATTTAATTTTGATAAGATGAGTATTGATAATCTATTTTTTAGAATATATAATGAAGGCTATGTAACCAATAAGGTATGACAATTCTCTAAAAATAATTGGGTGGAAGTCAAAATTGAACATGTTCTTATTATTGGGGAGTATAATGAATGATATTAATTTTAACAACCTCATATTTTCATAGAGTGTGAAGTTCATTTTTAAAATCATCTCATACTTGATCCTATTACCATCTCAAAACTTCCACATTGAATGGACCCCACTATAATAGAGTACATAAAAAATAAAATAAATGACTATTAAGAATGGTATTTTATATTCCATTTTAATTCACCATAAGTATCCCCTATCCAATATTTCATAAATATTAATTCCCCAATAAATCCTTGGAATTATTATCAAGTGATTAATAAAATAATTATAATGAATAATTATGTTATACTATATATATAAAATCTATTCAATTAACTATATGGATATTAGTACATATATATTATTAAAATAAGATCGGGATAACATTAGATACAAGTTAAAATGAAATATATATCCCAAAAAAACACAATTTGAGTTATTCATAGAATGAGATTATAAAAATTACATTGTGAAATACCAATACACTATTTATCTTCATTGATATAATGAATTTTCCCCACATATTGTGTTCATAAATGTCATGATCTGCCTTCTCTATAATGAGGGAAGGGATAAAAACTGCCAGAACCTTCTTTCTTCATGATAAAAGAGAGATTATAACCCCAGAATCCCTCCTTCAATGGGATCTGACATGGTGACTAGCACCAAGGGTATATAATCTTACGTAATATGGAAGTGATTGAAACTTTTTTATAGAATGACATCAGGAGTACAATACTGTGAATCCCAAACAACCCCAAATAACAAAATTAAAAGTAAATCGAAGAATCAATTCCCATATTCATGTTAAAAATAAAGTGATATAAAGTAAAAGGAAACTTAATAAGAAAGTATCAAATGAATGTAAATTACCAATGGGAACTATCCTGAAACCCAAGCTAGTAAGGTCTAGCATGGTCAAAAAAAGTCCTCCTAGAAATGTGAAAGTAGTTTAATATAAAATTGGGAGTATAGAGGTATAATAAGATAGAAAAACCAAACACTATCATGCACAAGTAGGGAGAAATTATAATGTCCCATGAGAAAATATTGGTAACCAAAATACCTAGAAAAAAACTCTCCAACCATTCCAACAAATGAACACTCCCTAAATAACACATGTTAGGTAACAAATAAAAGTAATAAATCATCGATGTTTTGTTACACCACACCACTTTCCAACTAGTTTTTAGAACATCCTACGCAGCAAACCTCCTCTTAAAATCACTCTACAGTCCAACTAACACCCCCAAAAACAACCAAATGGGCCATCCCAACTGCAAATTTATCCCACCTGCACACCCTTATGCCAACAGAACCACACATCCCACCCATAGACACCTGGGCCATTACAACCAAACATCCATCTCATAAACACCATGTAGAGGCCCAAAGTTTGACTTACATGGACATTACATACTTTTAAGGAATACATAATACATAACAAAAATAGACACTCAAGGATCGTAATAGTCTAGTGTCTTTGGAAACTCGGAATATAATCTTATAATCTTGTTGAATGATCTTCAACATCTCCCATAATGATCATCCTTTTTTCACCTAAAACCATTATTTATATCTTAGGGAAAAGAAAACATATAAAGGGTGAGCTCAAATGCTTAGTAAGGTTATGCATGGAGAAAATAAAACAAACCATATACATTTGAACTTAAAAACATGAACATAATATTTAAACATCGAAATCCTGAGAAATGAAATAAAACATGGTAGTACGTAAGGAATAGAGAATAATGGATCAACAATCATGATAAAATAGCATGGGAATAAAGAATGTAATTTTGGAAACCATTAAGCAGATGTTATGATTTCCATAGTATCCAAGGCATTGCTACCAAGACCATCTTAGTGGACACAGTTCCTTATTGAACTGATTTCACTCCTCATTCCATTCTTATATCACTGAACCAGAATAACTTTCCCTTCCTTCCATGTCTATCTCATGAGATATAAATCATTACCCAATGCATTAGGGGGAGATATAGGTCCTACCATTCTCATAATGAAATCATTCTTACTTGTTCCACAACAAAAACATAAATCATTCATCATAACCCAATGAATAAAATGGGTTTCATAAATATCATCTCATCATGACATATTTCATATAAAACAAATTGATGCCATTTCATCATAAGAAAATTGAAACCATGTAAATCATAGAGACATTATATTTGAAACACACATATATGAAATAATGCCACCTTAGATGGAATATGGTTTTGATAAAACACTTGAAATGAATTCTTGAGGAAAATATCCTTTATTTTTCAAAATCATTTTCTTTTCACATAATTCCATGCAAATTTAAATGAAAAGGATTTTGTTGAAAATAGTAATGAAACATTGTAGAGTAAGCTTCATGAAAATAAGGCGTTATGAAAATGTAAAAATATGTTCATGACGTATAAGTTAAAAAAATATTCTCCTCATACTTTTGTCAGAAAAGTCAAAAAATACCTCATATGGTAAATAAAAGAAATATTTCTTCCATATGATATGGTAAAAGGAAAAAAGGTAACAATGTCTTTAAACATACATGGAAGAAAAGTAAAAAATTTATGAAAACATTTTGAGAACATATGGACATGGATAATAAACATAACCCCAGTAAATACTTACAAATAAACAATCTAGTATAATAATGAGCGTGGAATAATTATCCCTTGCCTTAGGTCTGATATGCTTCGTACGTATCTGAAACTCCTCTTCCTTGATAGACCTCTTTTAAACATTTCTTAGGTTAATATAGTTGGTCTTTTGAGAAGACCAAAACCTCTATGAAATGACTAGAGAGGTTGAGAAGAAGAATTGGCAGGGGTTGGAAGAGCTTCAAGGCTCAAAAGGGTATGAAGAGAAGAGGGAAGGGGTGCCTTTTTTATAAGGGAGGAGAGGGGAACCATTGGTAAAATAAGAAATAATAATTTATAATAAATAAAACCTCACTGAAAAAAATCAAAAAATTACTCAAATTCAAAGATTAGACGAGACAGGTTTGCAATCCCATCAACCAATAAAATTTAGAAATGTTGGGAAATTATTTTAAATATTATCAACGTGATTTATCCTTATTTAATCTATTTCGTTTTATTTGTGGTAATAAGTTTCTTATTTTAAAATTGATATAAATAATTACTTATGTGTTGTGAATTGTCATGACCCCCTCCCACCAAAGATGCCCCTCCTGAGATAGCAATGGTGGAAGGGAGATAATGACCCCTGAGTCCCGCCTCCAGTAGGCCCCAGAGTGGCGACTAACACCAAGGGTATTATTTTTTCACATATATGGGAGGCATTACCCTTTTTATTGTTTAAGATCGATAAATAGGACAAGTCAAACACCAAAAAAAAAGAAAAAGTGTATAAAAATAAACACAAACCAATCCCACATGCATGTTAAATAGTTCTGAAACAAGGTACAAGTACAAGAAAGCTCAAAAAGTACAATACCAAAAGAAACAAGAGTACGACAACTGCAACAACTCCAACTGTCCCGACTAGTAGGGTACTGCATGGCCCTGGTAGTCCTCCTAGAAACCTGAAAGTAAATGTAGGGTGAGCATACAAGTATACATGGTATGGAAACCTAAAGTCCTCGTGCACAAGTGGGGATACATCTTATTGTCCCGTGAGAACAATAGAAGAAACCTAGAAAGGAATTAAATCCACCCAACCTCACCAGCCACACTCACCAAAACACATTCACAACAGGTAGTAGTATATAAGAAAAAGATTATTGGGTAACCCGCACCATTTCCCACTAGTTAACTACTCTTCCTAACGACGAACATCCTGATGCTACCACACTCTTCCTGACCACACGCACCTGGGCCTCAGGAACCACACATCCTGCCCGCACACACATGGGCCTCACAACCACATATCCCACCCATACACACCTGGGCCTTACAACCACATATCCTGCCCGCACACAACTGGGCCTCACAACCACCTATCCCGCATGCACACACCTAGGCCTCATCTTAAAGATTGATGGGAAAATGTAAGCATGCCCGATGAGTCTTGGGATAAACCATCCCAATCGAAACCTATCTGAAGAATCTTGGGTGTAAGTTCGCCTCAAGCCATCATAGCCTATGGAAAAAGTAGTAGGAAGGGGCTAGTAACTAAGGGGAAAACTCCCTCGCGCATTAAATGGGAGTGTTCAACACTACGTGCTCAACATGGGTGTGGTGTGAAAAATCACAAAGATACAGATACATATATATATATATACCAAACATACAGCCCAATCTATGGCTTCTAAACAAGGAAACTGAGCACGTTCCTCAGTACTGCTACCACGAAGAATGCATACAACAACAACCCCAACCCTATTTGGGTTTTCAAGTTTCACTAGAATTAGTTTATTAGTTCTTTAATTACTGGGAAACTATCCACAACCAACCACATCGATCGTTCGTAAAACATATCTCTTCTATCCAAAAATCAAGTTAGGAAAACACAAGCAACACAAACAATTCTTTCATATTAGCCAACCAACCCCATTGATTATTATTATTGTTCCCTTACAATGCCCCACCATTCATTTACTCTCCCACTTTTATTTATTATTCATAACCCATCCATGTAGCCACGCTTCCAACCGCCATAACCAAAACCACATCGTACATCATCATCCCTTGATACAACTTATCGCAGCCCTGCTTCCCAGCACCAACATAGCATTCACACCAACCCTCGATCAAGCCAACCGTAGCCCCGCTACTCATTCTATTCGTAAAAACCCAGAATTCACCCTCCCCCTTTCACACACCATGTAACCAAGCCAAAACCCACATGTTCATTATTCCATTTTGTTTAACCAGGGTGATCACACGTTCAAGATTTTAATCACCCAACTTTACAAGATTATCCAAATTCCACATTCCACAAGGTTCCATTCACAAAAACAGTTTAGAAGATAGGGAAACATTTAATTGCGTAAAAAAATGCCATCAAGGACTGTGATTTTCAGTTGGCATAAGCCTATTTAATTTACAACATAATCACATAATAAAAAAGATAGAATAAAATCATACACAATCTTCCCCATTCCCGTTCTTTAACCAGTTATTATATTTATTTACTGGTTCAACTGTATCCTTCGAAAACAAGAGGTCCCCCACCCCGCATGATGCAAAATTTAGAGACACGAAGGTGAGATCCCTACCTTCACAGGTTCAGATCACAATGTTACCCTGGATCGACATTAGAAGACGTTCGTTGGCATCCATCACTTCTGTTAAATCCCAGAAAAACCTCCTCTGGAGGATGATGGAAAGTAATGACAGAAGGAAAAACAAAATATCCAAGCACAGTAGTTCTTCCACGTCGTTACGATCCCATGGCCGCTAACGGATCGTAAATCAGAGCTCGGACGAAGAAGTTATGGAAGAAAGAGCCTTCGAGTCTTTGGGAGAGCTCTGCTCAGAGGAATGGGGAGGAGAGGAGTGAGTTGAAAAGGAGGAGAGTATGCTTCCTTTTATAGGCATGAAAAAAAGTACATGGCGTGTACTCGGCCATTTCACACGGTCAACACGTGGCTTCCAACACAGCCTTCAACGCAGAACGCGGTTGTTGACTGGTCAACACACGGTTTGAGTGTAAAGTGTATGCAGGGAGGGACTACACGGCGTGTAGTATTGGACACATGGTGTTTAATCATTTATTTTACACGGCAAGGAGACGACTTCATCCCCGCACATGGCCATTGACTGGCCAACACGCGGTTTGAAGGTAACGTGTACGCGGGGAGGGACTACACGGTGTGTAGTATTGGATACACGGCGTGTACTCATTTATTTCACATGGAAAAGACACAGCCTTCAACACGGGGTATACCCGGAAAGGTGGTACACGGCGTGTACTCACACTACACGGCATGTACTTACAAAATTCTGGAAAGTGTGGGAAAAGTCCATTTTACCCCCCAAAACACTTCGTGACCTTATTTTTGACAAAGGAATGTTCCGGAGAGGTCTGTGCCATTACATCAGATACCTCTTAAAACATTGTCGTCCCCGAGAATTCAAAACCAACCCAGGGGAACCCAACAAGATACCTCTTAGGGTTCTCGTTATAATAGGAACCCAACCAACAACCCTAATCATAGGTGTTAGGAATTCTCTCTCATATGTCAAGATATTATCCGCTTTAGGCGGCACTTACTTTCCTGCACGGGTTTAATCGCATCTGCATTAATGCATCTCAATTAAGGATTGGGCCTTCCCACTTCCATATATATTAGGATTTTCCAACTTACACTACCCCCAAAACCGTACAACCCACACACTTCCCAAACACATGGCTTGGGGAATTCCTTCTCCCATGTCGAGATATTATCCGCATTAGGTGGCACTGACTCGCCCGCATGGGTTCAATCACATATGCATTAATGTGTCTCGATAAAGGATTGGGTTTCCCCTTTTCTCCACATATCTGGACACTTTACACACTTCCATAGAACAAGGAAAACAAAAATTCTCACAACCGACAAGCCAAGCATTCCATATATCAAAGGTAAAAAGTATAACATCAACACAAAGCTTAGAAGAACAAGAGAAAACACAAGTCAAAACAACTCTGGGTACTGAACGTGCTTCTGGGCCTCCCGTTCCCAAGTTCTCTCTTCAAGGACACCATGAATCCACAACACATGTACCAAGGTGATGGTTCGTCCACGGAGCACATTCTCTTTACGAACCTCGATTCAGACTGGTCGTTCCTCGAAGGTCGCATCATCTACCATATCTAGCTCTCCCCAGTCGATAATGTGAGAGTCGTCGTGTAAGTACAGATGAAGCTGGGAGACATGGAAGATGTCATGAACCTTATCCAACTGAGGTGGTAGGTCCAGCTGATATGCCACCTCTCCGACTCAACTCAGCACATTGAAAGGTCCGATGAAACTAGGGGAGAGTTTACTCCCCTTCCCAAACCTCTGCTACCCCAGTTGAGGGGAAACCTTCAAGAAAACATGGTCTTAGACATTGAACTTCAAAGGCCTCATTCAACGATCATCATAAGAATTTTTTCGGTCCTCAGCTGCTTTAATCCTCTCATGCACAAGATGAACTTTCTCTGTCATGCTCTGTACTACCTCTGGCCCAAGAGCACCTGTCTCACCAACCTCTGCCTAGAAAATGGGTGAACGACATGGCCTTCCATACAGAGGCTCAAACGGTGCCATGCCGATAGTAGAGTGGAATCTGGTTTTGTAGGAAAACTATACTAAAGTCAAGTTTCATACCCATGATCCTCCAAAATCCAGAACGCATTCTTGCAGCATGTCCTCCAAAATCTGGATAGTCTTCTTTGTCTGCCCATCAGTATGGGGGTGGAATGATGTGCTAAGGCGTATCTTGGTGCGAAAAGCATGTTGTAACCCCCTCCAGACTCGTGAGGTAAATAGAGAATCCCGATCTAAGATGATAGTCTTTGAAACTCCATGCAACCGAAAAACCTCGTCTACGTACCTCTATGCTAAGGTACTCATCGAGACTATCTCTTTAATTTCTTAGAAGTGAGCTGATTTCATCAGTCGATCCACCACTACCAAGATAGCATCATAACCACCCTGAGATCTGGGTAGTCTTGTGATGAAGTCCATTGAGATTTCATCCCACTTCAACTCGGGGACATCTAAAGGATGCAAAAAACAAATTGGAACACGGTGATCAGGCCTTCACTTGATGACACACTAGGAATTTATCCACAAACTCCGCCATTTTCCGTTTCACCCCGGGACACCAAAACTGCTCCCTTAGGCCTTAGTACATTTATGACACTCCTGGATGTACCGCCAAGGCTGAGCTATGGAACTCACGGAGAACTCCCTCAAGAATTGTCTCCAGGACAAACATCCTTCCATGAAAAAGCATCTGATGTCAGCTGTCCTCTGACCATCCTTCTGGAGTGTTACCCTGATCGATATGATCCCGCATCACTTCCTCCTCGGTGTCACCCCACTGAGACTCTTCCACTTTCTGCAACAAGGAGGACCACATCGTCATCTAAAACAAACATCCTCTAACACCTTCTACCATGGCATCGAAGTGCAAGGCAGCCAACTCTCCCATCGCATTCCATGCATCAGTGTATTCTCAAACCCCTTCCTTACATGACTTCATGCTTAGGGAATCACCTACAACGTTTCCCTTACCTTTAGTATAAGAGATCTCTAAGTCATAGTCTTGGAGAAACTCGACCCATCTCCGCTTCTGTAAGTTCATGTCACACTTTGAGAAGATATAATGCACGCTCTTGTGATCTGAGAAGACCATAAAGTGCTCCCCAATGAGGTAATGTCTCCACAACTTCAGTGAGAACACAACTGTTTCATGCTCTTGGTCATGGGTGGAATAGTTATGCTCGTGAGGGAGCAACTTCCTTGACCGATAACAGATCACTCCCTTCTTCTGCATCAGCATGCACCCCAAACCAAGGCCAGAAGCATCACAAAACACCTCATACAACTACCCTTCCTTTGGAAACCTAAGTATGGGAGCACTGACCAACTTCGCCTTTAGGTATTCGAATGCCTTTTGGCACTACTCGCTCCATAGGAAGACTGGGTTCATCCTAGTCAAATCTGTCAATGGAGAAGCAACTCGAGTGAAGACCGAAATGAACCTCCGATAGTAATCGGCCAACCCCAGGAAACTACGAAATTCCGCCACACTCTTGGGTGCCGCCCAAGAAAAAACCGCCCCCACCTTCGACGGGTCCACGGACACTCCATGCTGAGACACCACGTTCCCAAGGATGTGTACATCTTGTGTTAATAACTTACACTTCGAAAATTTTACATAATGATGGTGGTGTCGAAGGACTACCAAGACTGCCCTAAGATTCCCAACGTGCTCTTCTTATGATTTTTAGTAGATCAGGATGTCATTGATAAACACAATGAGGTACCGATCCAAAAACTCTCAGATGACAAAGATCATAAGTCCCATGAACACAGCTGGTGCATTCGTAACTCCAAACGACATCACTACAAACTCGAAGTGCCCATACCTGCACCTGAAAGCCATCTTCGAGATGTCACTGTCCTTTACCCTCAGCTGATGTCATCCAGATCATAGATCAATCTTAGAAAACCAACCAGCTCCCCACAGTTGGTAGAAGAGATCATCTATCCATGGAAGGGGGTAACAGTTCTTGACTGTTACCTGGTTCATCCTTCGGTAGTCTAAGCATATACTGAGACCACCATCTACCTTCTTCGCGAAAAAAACTAGAGGACCCCATGGTGATACGCTGGGTTGAACAAAACCCTTCTCCATCAGATCGTCAATCTGAATCTGCAACTCCCGCAACTCCAAAGGTGACATCTGATAAGGGGCCATCGAAATCGGAAGGGCACTAGGCTGTAAGTATTTCCCGAACTCAATGTCACGTTAGGGGGGTAGAGTTACAACCTCCTCGGTAAAAATAGAGAGGAACTCCCCAACAACCTCTGGGACATCCATCATTTCTGTATCAGCTGTAACCACAGATAACCTGCCTAACAATGAAAGGAGAGGCTTCACATGTCATCTTCCTAACTTATAGCTCCTCTCACCAACAAAAGATATGTGACACCCATCCAAGTCGGAGAAAAAAACCCTTATTCAGAAGCAGTTGATAATGGAACTAAAAGAAAACAACCAGTCAATGCCTAGGATGACATTGTATGGCTGCATCTGTAGCAAAAGAAGGTCCCCACTACATTGATGTGGTCCCACCGTCAGCCCACATCCCCGGAAAATAGAAGATACACTGGTCTGGCCTTCAACTGGTTTACTCAGCACCAATGGTATGGAAAGTCTCTCTATGTCTAGACCCAAGTCATGGGTTAGAAAATGTGCAACAAAAGGAGTGCGAAGCTCCCGAATCGAACAAACCAAAAATGAGAGTGCTGAATAAACAAATCGTACCTCACACCACATCTGGTCCTGCCGGAGCTGCCAACTCTGCTACATGCAACTATCCACACCGAGCTCCTCTACCTCTCAGTTGTCGACCACCTCCCTGACCACGCCCTGGTCGAGGTCCCTGAGGAGCACCCTAAGGTCGACCTCCTCTTGCAAAGTCTGCCCTCGGAGGAGAAGGGTCCCGCTGCTTGTGGAAGGGCCTCGCCAGCAACTAGTGCTGCTGAGGCGGGCGCTGAACCTGCCCACCTCCACCATACTAAGGTCGGGTCAGGCACTGACTCTGAACATGCCAGAAACCTCCACAAGAAAAACAATTCGGTCCTGGGCTCGTCAAAAAGGGACAAGGACCCAGTGATCTGAACTGGAACTGCTGGGGCCTACTCCCCACCGGCCTGAACCTAGAAGGTCATGTCATAGGAGACCTACTACTGACTACCTTCCCCTCTGATGAGCCTGGCTAGATCCCCTCTCGTGGTGCACCTCCCAGCGAGTGCATCCTCTCTACAACCTCTGCCTTCTTCTGTACTACCACGTACGTCGGAACGGTTAAGGGAGTAACTGCATACTGAAGCAAAGGACGAATGGTCTCCTACAATCATCTCGTCCGAGACTCCTCATCTGGAAAGAGATCAGGATCAAAGAGAAAGAGATCCTTGAACTTGATCCCCAACTCTCGTACTGACATACTCCACTGTAGAAAGGATTGTAACTCCTGCGGCTTCTCCGCCATGATCATGGAAGAAAGGAATTCCTCTCGGAATTCCTTCTCAAAGTCATCCCACGGAACCTCTATATCTGCCCTCTCTCTGAGGTAGAGCATCCACCAGTGACGCACCGCCCCTCTCAGCTGACTGACTGCTAGGGGACCCCAGTACTCCCCCGGAGCACGGATCAAAGTAAAAGTGATCCCTATCTCATCAAGCCACCCTTCGTCTCCTTATACGAAGTACTACCCTCGTACTTCTTGAGGGTATGTTGCTGGAAAGAACGGAAAGTCTTCTGACACTAGTCATCTTCCTCTGCATGGTCAATCCTCAACTGATCAACCTCCAGAATCTGCTGGGCCTCGGCTATCTGAGCCACTCGGGGACGACCTCCAGGTTTCATAGTTGTACGGTAAAAAAAGATCTCCTAAGACCAAGTAATAAGGAAAATTCTCAGGGTTTTATTTTATCGTTTATTTCAATTTCATTCCCAGAACACCCAAATAAAGTAAAACAGAATCATGATGATGCATGTACCTTCCCTAGGGTCTCAACCCTGCAATTAAAGTTGTATCTCTTGGTCATTTGCTAGGCTCAGAGTCCTTGAATCGAAGCACGGAGGGCAATAAATTCCCGTTTCCTAGCCGGTCATCCCTGGAATATGTCACACACCAAGATTAACTAACACTGTTTCCCTACCATCCCATGCAATCATCATTGTGCCTAACTCCAGACTCCATCCTATCTCTCAACCATAAGCTCTGATACCATTCTGTCAAGACCCCCTCCCAACAAAGATGCCTCTCCTGAGCTGGAAATGGTGGAAGGGAGATAATGAACCCAGAGTCCCGCCTCTAGTAGGCCCTGGAGTGGCGACTAGCACCAAGGGTATGAGTTTTTCACAAATATGGATGGAATTACCATTTTTATTATTTATGATCGGGAAATAGGAAAATTCAACCACCTAAAAGGAAAAGAACAAGTGTATAAAAATAAACCCAACCCGATCCCACATGCATGTTAAATAGATCTGATACAAGGTACAAGTACAAGAAATCTCAAAAAGTACAATACCAAAAGAAACAAGAGTACATCAATTGCAACAACTCCAACTGTGCCGACTAGTAGGGTCCCGCATAGCCCTGGTAGTCCTCCTAGAAACCAGAAAGTAAACATAGGGTGAGAATACAAGTATACTCAGTAGGGAAACCTAAAGCTCTCGTTCAAAACTGGGGAGACATCCTAATGTCCCGTGAGAACAACACAAGAAACCTAGAAAGGAATTCTATCCACACAACCTCACCAGCCACACTCACCAAAACAAAATCCCAACAGGTAGTAGTATATAAGAATAAGAGTATTGGGTACCCCGCACCATTTCCCACTAGTTAGCTGCTTTTCCTAATGGCGAACATCCTGACTCTACCACACTGTTCTCGACCGCACACACCTGGGCCTCATGAACTACACATTCTGCCCGCACACACCTTGTCCTCACAACCACGTATCCCGCCTACAAACACCTGGAGCTCATAACCACCTATCCCGCCTATACATACCAGGGCCTCACAACCACTTATCATGCCTGCACACACTTAGGCCTGATCCCGAAGATTCTTGGGGAAATGTAAGCCTGCCCGAAGAGTCTTTGGGTAAACCAGCCTAATCGAAACCTACCCGAAGAATCATGTGTGTATGTTTTATTCATGCCATCACAGCCTATGGAAGAAGGAGCAGGAAGAAGCTATAAACATAGGGGAAAACACCCTCTCCCATGAAATGGGAGTGTTCGACACTAATTACTCAACATGGGTGTTGTGCAACAAATCACAAAGATACAGATACATATATATATACCAAACACAGAGACCATCCTATGGCTTCTAAATAGAGAAACTGAGCACGTGCCTAGGCACTTCTACCATGAAGCATGCATACAACAACAACCCCAACCACATTTAGGTTTTCATGTTTCAGTAGAATTAGTTTATTAGTACCTTAATTACTGGGAAACTATCCACAACCAACCACATTGATCGTTCATAAAACATATCCCTTCCATCCACAAATCATGTTAGGAAAACACAAGAAACACAACCAAGTCCTTCTTATTAACCAACCAACCCCATTGATTATTATTCTCATTCCATTACCATTACCCACCATTCATTAACTCCACCACTTTTTTTTATTATTCACAACCCATCCCTGCTGCCCCACTGCCAACCACCATAACCACAACCACCTCGTACATCATCATCCCTTGATACAACTTATCGCAACCCGGCTGCCCAGCACCAACATATCATTCACACCAACCCACAATCAAGACAATCACAGACCTGCTGCTCATTATATTCGTTACAACCCATAATTCACCCCCCCCTTCACACACCACGTAACCAAGATAAAACCCACATGTTCATTATTCGATTTTGTTTAACCGGGGTGATCAAACAAGGGATCCAGATTTTAATCAGCCAACTTTATGTGATTAACCAAATTCCACATTCCAGAAAGTTCCATTCACAAAAACGGTCTAAGAGATAGAGAAACATTTAATTGCGCACGAAAAGGCCCCAAACGACCGTGATTTTCAATAGGCATAATCCTATTCAATTTACAACATAATCACATAATAAAAAAGATAGAATAACAACATACACAATCTTCCCCATCCCCGTTCATTAACCATTTATTATATTTATTTACTAGTTAAACATTATCCTTAGAAAACAAGAGTACACCCACCCCACATAATGCAAAATTTAGAGAGGCGAAGGTGAGATCTCTACCTCAACAGGTTCTGATCACAAAGTTCACCCGGATCAACTTTAGAAGACATCCTTCGGCGTCCGTCACTTCTATCAAATCCCAAAAAAACCTCCTCGAGTGGAAGATGGAAATGAAGGACCGAATGAAAGACAACATATCCCAGCTCAGATGTTCCTTCTTGTCGTTATGATCTCGTGGCCGCTGAAGGATCGTAAATTAGAGCTCGGATGAAGAAGTTATGGAAGAAAGAGCCATTGAGTCTCTTGGGAGAGCTCTGCTCATATGAATGGGGATGAGAGGAGTGAGTTGAAAATGGGGAGAGGACCCCTCCTTTTATAGGCATGAAAAGAAGAAGTACACGGTGTGTACTTCCTAGTACACAATGTATACTCAGCTATTTCACATGGTCACCACGAGGCTTCCAACACGGCTTTCAACGCGGAACACGGCCGTTGACTGGTCAACACATGGTTTGAGGGAAACACGTACGCGGGGAGGGACTACATGGAATGTAGTATTGGACACATGGAGTGTACTCATTTATTTCACATGGCAATGACACAACTTTAACACGGCACACGACCGTTGACTGCTCAACACGCGGGTTGAAGGTAACGTGTACGCGGGGAGGGACTATACGACGTGTAGTATTGGATACATGGAGTGTGCTCATTTATTTCACACGGCTAGTACATGACCATCAACACAGGGTATACCCGGCAAGGTGGTACATGTCGTGTTCTCACACTACACGGAGTGTACTTACAAAATTCTGGAAAGTGTGGGAAAAGTCCATTTTACCATCCAGAACACTTCGTGACCTTCTTTTTGACAAAGGAATGGGCCGGAGAGGTCCAGGCCATTACATGAATTGTCCATAATTGGATAATATATGACATTGTCGACCATATAAATTAAAATTTATAATTTTTAAATTTTTTTATTTTTAAACAATTTTATAATAAGTTATTTTTATAAAAGAACAATAGTGTCAATTTTGACACTATTAATTTATTTAAATTTAAATAAAATCCAAATAGAGGATATATTCTAACCGAAACATTTAATAGATTCATACCATGTCAAATTTTACTAGGAAATTAATGGAGCACATTAAATAGTTCATATATTATTTTTTTTAATATTTTTAAAACCATTTATTTAGTATATCTCTTAATAAAAAAAATAGTACAACATTTTTGTATAATTATTTAATATACCAATTTGTTGCATTAAATTAAGAAATAAAATCCTATGATGAAGATAAATTTCACATATTTTATAATAATAATTTTACTCTAATTTTTCATCTTAAAATCATAGCATATAAATTGATATATTTATTAAATTATGAAGGTAACTTCTTTGGAATCATTTAAAATAATATAATATAAGTGTCATAATCGCCTTTATAAGGATCCAAAAGGTTAATAATTCTCCCATTGGATTAGAAGGGTTTATATATACACTACCATTATGTTTTGTTCACATTTTTGGGCCTTTTGACTCTCATTACTATTTCAATAAAAACTATATTATTGATTATTCACTAAATAAATAATTTCTGAATCATTAATGTATAAGATAATTATTTAATTAAATAACACGTAAAAATTAAAAATAAATTACCATGATAAAGAAAAAAAATTTAGATTCTAAATGAGTATTTATAACAGAATTTATATTCTGTATAACCTTATATTAAAAATACTTTAATTATTAATGTTTGAGTGAGACATGATTCACTTTCCTTTAAATAAAATAAACTAAACGTCTTAATCAAATACATGTGGGTTCCATTAGATTCAATTTAGACCCAAGTATGATTTAGTAAAAAATATAATCATCCAATTATATTATGACATGTGGTAAGGTAATGTTATAATATTATATTTACCCTTAATTAATTGTTTCTAACAATGGTAAATAAAATTTACTATAGTTACTATTCATAGTGCCCAAAAATAAAAAGTATCCTATTAACATAATTTGGACCTGTTGATTCCAAATATGGAATCCATTTTTTCTAATTCAAACCCCAGAAGTTGCAGAAAATAATTTAAAATTAATCCCATTGTTAAGAAAACGAGTTTTAAAAGTTAATACATTGCAAAATATTGAAATGATTTTACCTGTGAATTCAATGTAAAATCAATGCTAATGAAATATGTTATATTAATTAATAAAAATATATTCTAATTATACATTAAAACCACTATATATTATAATCTAACCATATAAATTATTACAATGAAAAAAGTAGTTTTTAATTAAAATATAGCGTGTTTTTACTATTCATTAAAATATGAATCTTATCAGAATAATATGAAAAATTTATCAAAAGTAAATTTTTATATCCTGATTCCAAATAAGAATTTTATTTTTTCAAATTGAACTTATAAACATGTCAAAAACTAGATTTAATGTGGGTGTGCCATCAAAAGGTGGCAAAACGACATTTTTTGAAAAATACTTTTTTTACCTGGAACATTTATCTTGTTCTCAAACTATGTTCTAGAAAACGTGTAAGATGAATAATAATGTTATAAAATTCAAAATCTTGTTAATACTATTCATAATGTCTAGACCATAATAATATTATAACTATATATCATTTTTTAGTGATATCCGATATTGCGTACAACACACGCTATCAAGGAAGGTCGCGATTGCGTGTAATGCAAGACAAGTCAGGGTTGCGTGTAGTGCAAGACTCTTTTGTTGTTGTGTATAAAAAAACCCCACCATATTTCATTTGTACATTGAATATATAGGAATATATACACTGAATTTCACATTGAATAATTACTATCAAACAAACATGAAATTCTGTTTAACACGATCCAAGATTAGTGTTGCGTATACTGCAAGCTAATACGGTGTAGCGTATAGCACAAGATAATCTTGGTGTAGCGTACATCAGAGGATATGAATGAAATTAAAAAGAATATATCCTATAAAATCTTAGGGTGTTACATTCTACCCCCTTAAAATGAATTTTGCCCTTGAATTTCATCGGGGTTATAAATGGTTTTCAATTTGTAAGTTTCTTTAATACAAACCCACATTGTAAAACGGAATACCAAAACTGAACTTTAAAAACTAAATTATGAAGCGTAATGGTTAACCATATTAACTAATCACTGGGTTTCAACATAGGGTAACATAGGTGAAAATATTGATATGGAAGAGAAATCTAACCATCATGTTCTGATGGAGAATGGTAGAGAACATGTCTATGAAAAAGCCAACAATCACAAAGCCAAAAATTTGTGATGATCTACGGTACCATATTATTCATCAAATATAATAGCACTAGGACACCATTTATGGTTTTCAATATCATTTCCCTAAAGTTGAAAATTTTGAATTAGAATAAATACTTACATTATTTGGTACAATCTCGCTGTTGTTTGTGCTTTCAACAATTTCCACATCATCTCTTAAAGAAATGAAGTTGAATTTTTCATTATTGAAGTGTTATAAGATCATGTGATAGATTGATGGGTCATTCCATCTGTCTGAAACAAAATTTTATCAAAAGTTATTAAAAATATATAACTCCATATATGGTGATATAAATCGTATATGATTCCAAAAATGGGATTATACTTCATCTATCATAGCACATAATAAAATAAACCTTGTTTCTACTAACCAGGGACTTCTTTTAGGCCAATGATAAGTGATAAAGGCATGTCACACTTCGGTTGTGGGTTCGAATCCCACAGCCTTGTGCGACGTGATGGGTTGTCGCCCATCCTAAGGGTTGTGCTTTTTCTAAAACTGTACTATTATAACATAACAAAAATTTATAGCCTTAAACAATACTAACTGATATCTAAATTAATAGATTCAAATCTTTAGGTATATCCAAAATACTTCTTTCCAATCTCATAGTACAAATAAAGTGATTACTAGAATGGTCATATAACAATCACATGAATACCATCATATGTCCCTTATATATCAGAAGATATATCTTGTTGGTCAATTCCAAAAATGTGAATACATTAATCATGTATTCTCTTGAAAAATGAATAATCATTGAACCTTAGTGAAAAAAATGAATGCTGTCAAAAGTTAACTCTTTCCACATACCAAAAATCCCAAAATTTCTATATACTATAACCATGATATCACTTTGTCCTTATATCAATCATGAGATCATGAATACTATCAAACATATTATTTTCTCCTTATACCTTCATTATGCGCATATCATCTTCTTTCCAAAAATATTTCAAACACATTTCATGGTTACCTGTACCATATAATTATTGAAAACAATAATTAACCAATACATAGATATACCAATATTTCATTAAAGTTCCTCGACACCATTATTCTTGAATACCAATACATAAACACCTCAATCAATCCTCTTCAATGATTTTCTTGGAATATGTCCTTCTTTGAATTAGAAGTAACCTCTTAGGTCCAGGCATTGAGTTGGGTAATGACAGTGTTATCCACAAATAGAACATTGAACTCCATGACAGTATGTCACTCTGTGACCGTTTTCCCCACATAGATAACATCTTCCCCTCCATTTGAGGTATTCTTCAAGGTTCTTCTTCCCTTCTTTAGAAATCTCAATCTTCCATTCTCTGTTCTCCTCACCATGCGAACATGTATAAAATTACATCTTCCTCTGATTTGATGACTTATGAATACAACTAATGTTCACATTGTTAATCAAATATCGAGATGAATGATTCAACATAATCACAATATCTTTCTCCCTGGGCATTACACGGTTTCGTTGCTCATGGTCACTGATTCTTCCATCAGATTCAATGTTAACACAATTCCATATGGGTCCCTCCATTGACTGAAACCAAAAACCAATGTGTAAGAAAGAGTTAAAATAATGAGGAACCCCATAATCATAAAAAGTCACTTATGGGAGGTCTACCTTATCACACATTCTTTAATCCATGACACCTTAGGTTCACCCTAGGTTATTCATTATCGTCACCATAATTATAGTACAATAACCTATAGTTATACAAAACCTTAGGGATATCCCTAGACATACCTTAGAAATATCTCTAGGAATATCACAAAAGTTTTCACATCCTCATTTCCAAAGGTTAACTAAACCTTTCCTCTGATACAAAATGTAGAGTCCGGAATCTTGACGTATATGGACATTACATACTTTTGCGGAATACTTAATACATAACAAAAATAGACAGTCAAGGATTGTAATAGTTTAATATCTTTGGAAACTCAGAATATAATCTTCAAATCTTGTTAAAAGATCTTCAACATCTCCCATAAAGATCTTCCTTTTTTTACCTAAAACATTTCTTTATATCCTGGGGAAAAGAAAACATATAAAGGGTGAGCTCAAATTCTCATTATGGGAATGCATGGTGAAAATAAAAAACCATATACATTTGAACTTAAAAACATGAAAATAATATTAAACATCAAAATCTTGAGAAATGACATAAAACATGGTTGTACGTAAGGCATAGATCATAATGGATCATCAATCATTATAAAATAGCATTTTAATAAAGAATGTAATTGTGGGAAACATTAATCACGTGTTATTATTTCCATAGTACCCAAGGCTTTGCTTCTAGGACCATCTTAGTGGACAAAGTCCCTTATTTAACCGAGTTCACTCCTCGTTCTAGTCCTATATCACTGAACCGGATTAACTTGTCATTCCATCCATATCTATCTCATGAGATATAAATCTTTACCCAATGCATTGGAGGTAAATATAGGTCCCACCCATCTCATAATGAAATCATTCTTACTTGACCCACAACATAAACATAAATCATTCATCATATCCCAAAGATTAAAATTTGTTTCATAAACATCATCCCATCATGACATAATCCATATAAAACAAATGGATATCATTTCATCATAAGAAAATTGAAACCATTTAAATCATAGAGACATTATATTTGAAACACACACATATCAAATAATGTCCCCTTAGATGGAAAATGATTTTGATAAAATAGTTGAAATTAATACTTGAGGAAAATATCCATTCTTTTTCAAAATCATTTTCTTTTCACAAAATGCCATGAAAATTTAAAATAAAAGAATTTTGTTGAAAATAGTCATGAAATATTGTAGAGTAAGCTTCAGGAAAATAAGGCGTTATGAAACTATAAATATCTGTTGATGTCGTATAATTTAAAAAAACCATTCTCCTCGTACTTTTGTCAGAAAAGTCAAAAAGTGCCTCGTATGGTAAACAAAATAAATATTTCTTCCATACGATATGGTAGAAGTAAAAAAGATGTAAATATGACTTTAAACATACATGGAAGAAAAGTAAACATTTTATGAAAACATTTTTAGAACATATCAACATGGATAATAAAAATAACCCCAGTAAATAATTACTAATAAACAATCTTGGATAATAATGAGCTTGGAATAATTATCCCTTACCTTAGGTCTGATATGCTTCGTACGTATCCGAACCTCCTCTTCCTTGGCAGACCTTCTTTAAACTTCTTCTTAGGGAAATAGAGTTGGTCTTTTGAGAAGACCAGAACCTCTATGATATTACTAGAGAGGATTAGAAGAATAATTGGTAGGGGTTGTCCGAGCATCAAGGCTCAAAAAGTTGTGAAGAGAAGAGGGAAGTGGTGCCCTTTTAATAAAGGAGGAGAGGATCACCTTTGGTAACATAAGAAATATTAATTTATAATAAATTCATCCTCACTAAAAAACCACTAAAAATGAATCAAATCCGAAGATTATATGAGATAGGGTTATAATCTCATCATCCAATAAAATTTAGACAGGTTGGGAATTTATTTTAAACATTATCAACTTGATTTATCCTTATTTAATCTATTAAAATTTATTTGTGGTAATAAGATTGTAATTTTTAATTTGTTCAAAATAATTACTTATGTGTTGTGAATTGTCCATAATTGGATAATATATGACATTTTCGAACATATAAATTTCAATTTATAATTTTTACATATTTTTATGATTTTTAATCAATTTTATAATATGTTATTTTTATAAAATAACAATAGTGTCAATTTTGACACTATTAATTTATTTAAATTTAAATAAAATTAAAACAGAGGATATATTCTAACCAAAATATTTAATATATTCCTAACATGTCAAATTTTACTAGAAAAATCAATTATCACATTAAATAGTTTATATAATATTTATTTTAATATTTTTAAAATCATTTATTTTGTATGTCTCTTAATAAAATAATTAGTACAAAATTTTTGTATAATTATTTAATATACTTATTTGTTTCATAAAAATTAAAAGTAAAATCATATTATAAAGATAAATCTCATATATTTTATAATAATACTTTTACTCGAATTTATCATCATAAAATCACAACATGTAAATTGTTATATTTATTAAATTATGAAGGTGACAACTTCGGAATCATTTCAAATAAAATAATATAAGTGTCATATTCTGCTTTATAAAGATCCAAGTGGTCCACGATTCGTCCATTGGATGATTAGGGTGTATATATACACTACCATTATGTTTTGTTCAGATTTTTGGGCATTTTGAATTGAATTACTATTTCTATAGAAATTATATTATTGATTTTTCACTAAATAAATAATTTCTCCATCATTAATGTATAAGATAATAAGGTAATTAAAAAACACTTAAAAATTACAAACAAAATTTCCCTGATAAAGAAAAACATTTTAGATTTCAAATGAGTATTTGTAACCGAATTTATATTTTGTATATCCTTATATTAATAATACTTTAATTATTAAAGTTTGAGTGAGACATGTTTCACTTTCCTTTAAATAAAATAAACTAAAGGTCTTAATAAAATACAAGTGGGTTCCATTAGATTCAATTTAGAACCACGAATGATTTAGGGAAAAATATATTCATCCAATTGTTTTAAGACAATTGTTAGGGTAATTTTATAATATTATATTTACCCTTAATTACCCAATTTACCTTTAACTATAGTAAGTAAAATTTACCGTAGTTACTATTCATAGTGCCCAAAATAAAAAAGTAGACCATTAACATAATATAGACCTGCTGATTAAAAATATGGAATCCATTTTTTCTAATTCAAATCACAGAAGATGCAGAAATTAATTTAAAATTAATCCCATTGTTAAGAAAATGAGTTTTCAAAGTAAAAACATTGCAAAAGATTGAAATGATTTTACCTATGAATTCAATGTAAAATCAATGATAATGATATATGTTATATTAAATGGTAAAAATATATTCTACTTATACATTAAAACCACTCTATATTATAAAATATCCATATAAATTATTACAATGAAAAAAGTTGTTTTTAATTAAAATATAGCGTGTTTTTACTATTCATTAAAATATGAATGTTATCAGAATAATATGTAAAAATCTATCCAAAGTAAATTTTTATATCCTGATTCCAAAAAGAATTTTATTTTGTCAAATTGAACTTATAAACATGTCAAAATCTATATTTAATCATGGTGTGCCATCAAAAGGCGACAAAAGACATTTTTTGAAACATACTAATTTTACCTGAAAATTTTTTCTTGTTCCCAAACCATGTTCTAGAAAAAACTGTAAGATGAATAATAATGTTATAAAAATCAAAATTTATTTAATACAATTCATAATGGTTAGTCTGTAATAATATTATGACTATATATTGTTGTTTAGTGAAACCCAATATTGAGTACAACACACGCTATCGAGGAAGGTCGTGATTGCGTGTAATGCAAGCCAAGTTAGGGTTACGTGTAGTGCAAGACTCCTTTGTTGTTGCGTATAACAAAATCAAACCGTATTTCATTTAAACATTGAATATATATTTATATATACACACAATGATGTGTTGAATAAATACTATCAAGGAAACTTGAAATTGGGTTTAACACGATCCAAGATTAGTGTTTCGTATACTGCAAGATAATACGGTGTAGCGTATAGCGCACAATAATCATGTTGTAGCATACAGCATAAGATATGAAATAAATTAAAAAGATTATATCTTATAAAATATCAGGGTGTTACACACCAAAGCTTCATCCAGAAAACACTTGGGAAACAGCCTTCCCGCACACGCCTAGTCCAACAAAAAAAACACCCTCCCAGAAGAGAGATTTTTCAATAGTAAACCTCTTTTCCTTATAGCCTACCGAAAGGATCTTCATATACATAGGTGAGGGAGAAAAAATGAGCTAATAAAAACCACACAATGGAATGTCTAGAAAAACCCTCCTCCCCATAAAATATGGGTGTTTGGTATGAGTTCTCAACTTGGGTCAGGTGTGTATAAGAAGCACGAGAACTAGATTTTATAAATTTAGGTAATCAAACATGCATCCCATCCTAAGGGTCCCAATCCATCCTCCATCCCACAAAAATTCCCTCTTATTTCTAATACTATATACATCCATAAGAATACAACAGCCACAACCATCGAACAACCCATTCCTGTAAAATAGTTATCCACTGTACCCGTTCTCATTATCATGGTCATGTTATTTCATTTATATAATAATTCACTAATGGGAACTAAAAGGCATAAACACAAACCAAAACGTAAATTAAAATAAAACACCCAGGAAAAAGTTTATGAAATAACTACTGGTTCTCTTATAAATAACAATGTCAAAATGGCATCTTGTGAGATTCCTTGATGTATTGGAATGAAAACAAGCCCCAACATATCAGGTTCATAACATTTATTTCCACCTCCACATGACCTTAGATTCACAAACCAACAACCTCTCAACCTGAGATATCATTCCCATCAATGTCACCCAAAAAATTAAATAGAACAAACGTGAATATCACTATAAAATAAAAAATATGTTTCCATATTTAGACATAATGATTCATTAAGTTCCTTATTTCTGTATGGTTAACCGTTGTGATCACACAAGGATTCTTATTCATTGGGAATCTGTGTTAATCAACCATGTTTACTTGATTAATCAGTTTCCATGTTATATTTATTCAATAAACAGATTATCCAAAAAATAGTGCATCATTATTGTGTAATAAAGGACCACCAGCGACCACAATTTTTAGTGTACATGATCCCATACCAATTCCCATCATAAAATCGAAGATAAAATGTAACAACATCAATTTCATCACCACCCCTTAATTCTGTAATGTCCTTTTATTATATTCGTTAATGTAGGTTTCATCTATCTCTCAAGGGAACATCAATATACCCACCAAATAGGATGCACATTAATGAGAGTTGAAGGAAGAACCCCATCATGGATGATCAAGGGTCGATTTTTTTCATTGATAAAAATACTGGGGATGACATGACTTGAAGGAAGAATTACAAGGCTGAGAAAAAAGGGATCCAACATAAAGGCAATGATTCATCTTGAGAGGAAGTCTCAAGATGAACATAGAGAAACAAAAAGGAAGAAGGAAGAGAGTATCTCAGCTTAATACGATGAAGAATCCTAAAATCCAGGATACCATATGGATTTATAAAATGGTTGTATTATGGCTTGAACACACATCTCAGCAGCTTCAAACATTTTTATTAATTGAAATTTAATAATTCTCCTCAGAAATAGTGTGGATAGACTAGCTAGTGGCTATGAGTTGATAGATTATCTTTAAAAAGAGAATAACACATAATATGGGTGAAATTGGAAAAACTGGGAAAAACGTGAACATCTGGAAAAGAGCATCACATCAAAAAAGGGGCCACACATTTTGGGAAATCAAGGTTCACCCGACTCTTATTGAAATTAAATCATCATTTATGGCCTTTAAAACGGACTTAATCCACATCAGAGAGGCATTAATACACTTATTCAATAAAAAATACATTACGAGTGTGAAACTGGAAAGTCCATGAGAAACTATAAATGAATCAAAAATGGGTGTGTCACCGAAAACCTGGAACCGATGCCCTTGCACCGGATGGTGTCGCACCGCTGCCGATCAGTTCCAAAGGTGGCACATTCGTTCCCTTGAAGGATAATCGGTGCATCCAATATATATTGGTGCCTTCATTCGTTCATCCGTAAATTTGGGGAAATAATCAATGAGTCACTGATTGTCCCTAAGATACCTCCCAAATAATGATTTGGTAATGTAATAGAGAAGAAGGTTCATGTTCAAAATATCATATTCCCCTAAAATTATACTATCCCTATAGAATTCAAGAGTACACCTGGAAAAAAAATAGAGGGTTCTAAACAACCACCTTGTAAGATATCTCTTAGGTATAAACCCCGCTAGAGTAATTTGAAAGATTGAATATAGCATCGATATATAAGAACATATCTCTCAATTATATCTCCTATATATCTATAGAAACACTACTACTCCTCTCCCTCCAGTAACAACTCAATCACAAAATGTCACACCATCTAGACACATGGATCTTGGAGTTCATTCTTCCATTTCAAGATACTATCCTCTTTGAAAGTCACTGAATCACACACAAATGTTAATAAAAAACACAATAATACATCTTGATTAAGGATCATGTTCTCTGGTCCTCGTAGTGAGAAATTTTCACACAAAACTAGAGACAATGTAAACAACTTACAATACATCATGTAAGGTTAAACATTACGTCATAAGCAAGGAAAAAAATAAAAACATAAGAGAAAATATAAAAATAGCTCTCAGTACTGGGCATCCATCTGTGCCTCTAATTCCCAACTACTCTCCTCTAGGAAACTATGCAACTACATCACATGAACCACATGAATGGTCAAACAATGAAAAAATATATCTATATGATCCTCAATTCGCATTAGTCTGTCAATGAACATCTCATTTTCCTCGATATCCAACTATCCCTAATCAAGGACATGGGATTGATCGGGTAGATAACGACAGAGCTAAGAGACTAGAAGGACATTGTGAATCCTCTCCAATCGTAGTGCTCAAGACAACTAATACGCCACCTCTCCAACTTGTATTAACACATCAAAAAATCATATGATATTTAGAGAAAGTAAACTCCTTCTGCAAAACCTCAGTTGTCCACACAGAGGGGAGACCATCAAGAACCTGTGGTCCCCAATATAGTAAAACAAGGGTCTCCTCCAATGACCAGCATTAAAAATCTATTAGTCTTGACGTGCCTTCATCCTTTCACCAAAATGATGAACCTTCTCCATTGTGCTCTGTACTACCTTTGTACTGAGAAATCCTGCCTCCCCAGCCTCTGTCCAGCACATGAGAAAAGGAAATGGTATTCCATACAAGGTTTTTAATGGTGCAATTCCCATGGGTGAGTGATAGTTATTATTTTTTGAAAACTATTCCAGGGGAAATATTCATACCCATGATCCTCCGAAGTCCAAAACACATACCTGCATCATATACTCCAATGTTTGGATGGTCTTCTTGATTTTCCCATCCATATAATGGTGTAAAAAAGTGATAAGGCATATCTAGGTACCGAAATCACACATTAATACCATCTATAATGATGAAGTCAATAATTTATCTGGATATGAAATGATGGATCTAGGGACTCCTTATCGATGCACTACTTATCCCATGTACCTCAATGTTTAGGCATCCACTGTGCTTGATTCATTAACCACTAAGAAGTTAGATGATTTCCTCAATTAGTCCCCCAAACCAAGAAGGCATCCAATCCTCCCCCAACCCTGGGTAGCACTCTGACTAAATCCATATAGAAAACATCCCACATAGACTTGGGAATATATAAGGGCTACAACAGACCGCCGAGATAAAGGTATTAAACTATCACCTATTGACACACAAGGCATATTAACACAAATTCCGCCACTGCCTACATCACACTGGGCCACTAAAACTGACATCCCAAGCCATGGTACATCTTGGAGACTCCTTGATGTACATACAGGGTTGAATTATGTATATCATTAAGAAATCCCCTATGCTTCATCTTTTAGAAAAACAGCTTCCCACAGAAAAGCATGAGTTTCTGACCATCCACCGACCATCCTTCCGGAGCATCACCATGTATAACATGATTGTTCATTACATCATCCTTTGAATCTCCCGACTGATACTCCTCCACAATATTTAACAATGAATAATACATTGTCATCTAAAACATAATAGCCTCTACCACCCACCACCATCATGCCCATATGCAAATCATTCAAATCCTCAACTACATTCCATTCATCGGTTGACTCTCGAACCACATCCTTCTATAACTTCCTGCTCAAGGAATCTGCCACCATGTTACCCATTCTTGAGGTATAGTAGATTTCGATGTCATAGTCCTAATTAAACTCCATCCAAATTCTCTATCACCATTTCATGCCTCACTAAGAGATGAGGTACCTAATGATTTTGGGATCTGTGGATACCACAAAGCATTCTCTGGTGAGGTAATGCTGCCACAACATCAGCATAAATAATACCACTACAAGTTTCTTGTTGGGGGTGTAATAGTTACATTTGTGAGGAAGTAACTTCATCAACTCATAATAGATTACACCCTTTTGCTACATCAATACGCATACTATGCTGAAACCAAAAGCATCACATAACACTTCAAACGTTAACCCTTCCTATAGTAACTACTATACGGGGGCACTAACTAGCTTCTCTTTCAGATAACTAAATTCTTCCTAGAACTGATCAATCAAAACAAAAGCACAGTATATTCATGTCATGACTGTTAAGAGAAATAAAACTAGCAATAAATTGGTTACGAACCTCTGGAAGAAACCTGACAGTCCATAGAAACTACAAACGTAGGATACATTTGGTGATACCTAAGAAACTACCGCTTAGACCATTGATGGGTCCACTACTATTCTATGATGGGACACCATGTCTCCAATGTTGTTCACCACTCATGTTCAAAACATGCACTTGGGAAACCTCCCATGGAGATGGTGGTGTTGGAGGACATCCAAAAATGGCTTAATATGATTGTTGTGATCCTCCACTGATCTTGAGTATATCAGGATGTCATCGATGAACATGACTACAAACTAGTCTAGACTGTAACATCCAAGGTAAATAAAGAATATGAGATATTAATATTATGAATATTTGTGAATTAAATATTAATTTTATTTTAAAGGGAATGCTATGTTCGATGGCGTACCCAAAAAGAAAAAATGAGTTTCTCAAAAATCTTTTCTTACAAACAAGGTTGAGTCATACTGAAAAATACTAATATTATATTATTTAGAGTAGTAGTTGACGCTTAGTTGTTGTATTGGATAGAATGAACAGAACTAACATCAATATTATTATACATGTTTATTAAATAGTTTTACATTTATCCAATAAAATTTAGAGCCTTAAAATGATAATGAATCTGGTTTTATGAATGAAAAAATATAATATTTTGTTAAGGTAGTTTTACATCCTTTTGATGGGGAACCCATTATAAATATAGTTTTTTTTCACCTTTATATGTTACATTTCCCAAAAATAAAATTCTCCATTATGATAATGACATCGAAATTACCATTAGGTAAACATTTGGTATTTTTATGATAATGTTCTTTTTTATGAATAGTGAAAAATACATCATTTTAATTCAAAAATGCTTTTTAATATAACATATTTACATAGTTAGATTGTTATTTTAATGGTTCTAATGATTATTGGATTATATTATTACCATTTAATATAAAATCAGTCATTTTATGTAATTTCAAATTTATATTGAATATAAACAAGTGTCAATATATTGATAGTTATTATTTCCATAAAAACACATTTTTCTCTATTGGCACCGAGAAATAATTAATGAATGTTTTTTTTAATTTGAAAAAATGGATTCCATATTTTTACTCAATTGGTTCAAACTGTGTAAAAAGGTAACTTTTTTTACATTGTGAATAGTAACTTTAGTAAATATTTTATTTACCCTGGTTAAAAGTTAAATTTGTTAAATAATAGTAAAAAATAATATTATAACAATATTAAATTACCTTTACACATGTCCTAACCCTATTGGATGATACATGTCCAACAATAAGCATCTTTCAGATGATTTTGGTACCCCATGGAGCCAATTATAAGTGAAAATGACACTTCATAAAAATTATATTAATGTAATGAAAAATGTATTATAAAAATATTTCTTTTAGACAAACAATTTTAATATACAGTTGTATAAGTGATATTTTAAAATATAATTTTTCATTGGAAATATAAAACGTTTTCATATATCATGATATTTTATTTTTAAATTTTTTACATCACATAAATAAATTTATTTCTGACACAATGATGATTTAACAATTACCTCATTAAGGAAATTTTTTAAATAAATTACATTATTAATACTAAAATAAATTTATTTTGAAAATTTTTATGCCATAAAAATATTTTATGGATGATTATGACTTTTTGACTTTTAATTAATGAAGATATTTCATATTGATCAGGTTTTTATGTATTTTAAAAATGTCGTGATATGAATTGTACAAAAATCAACATAAATGTGTTTTGAAATCAATTAATATTTTATTAAATGATAAAATAGTCCTAAAATATACGTTTCGGCCAAATGAAATATATGACGTTAAAAATTTAATCAATGATCCATTTTTTTATTCTTGTAAATATTTTTAAATATATAAAACATATAGTATCAATATACAAGAAGACATGATAAAAGTTTAATAACTTAACAAGGGGCTAAATCAAAATGATAAGGATTAAAAAATATCCATAACCTATCCAATTATTTTTCGATGATTTTATTCCAACTTATATTAATCTTTATCATAGAATTTAATTATTTTTGGACCCTTTTAAATAGAAAAATTTTTATAATAAAATATTACATTCAGTCATTCCTAAAGAACATGTCCTCCCTCTTAAAAAGGGCACCACCACTAACCCATTACTCACACATCTCAAGACCGTTGTCTCAACCAAACTCTGCTAAAAAAATATAACAATATCACTCTATTTTATCTAGAAACCTTACTTTTGTAAGAAGGAAATTAAATAAATCATTTTGGTTAAAACCAACGTGAGTTACCAAATTTAAAGGTAACCTCTTCTCTAAAGTTTATTTCTTTTATTTTCCATCTACAACCCCATAAACTATATTTATTACATTATTTTATATAAAAATAATTATCCTAAGTATACTATCATGTTTTTTGTGATGGATTATAACTAGACTTACACACACCTCTATCTAATGGATACTAACATACCGTTTATGTGGGCGGCGGACTACTACCTCAAGAAAAGATGTTTTTTCAATTATCTCTTACCACCTCTCATGGTATCCATTATGATTGCAAAATATTTATTTCTGATATATATTATATTTATATAATCTCTATAGTTCTTTATTTTTCATTTATATAATTCCTTTATGGTTTCCGCAATGGGTAAATAAGATAATTTAAATTGCATAAGTGCGGACTACCATCCCATCAATGTTATATGACTCATTAATACCAATCATGGAATGAATAAAATATGGAGTTAATTATATTATATATGATATTATATTTCAATTATTATAATCTCAAATTTCATTATGTTTTCATTCCATTAAATAAGAAATATAAATGAAAATAGTGTTCATGTGTACGTAGAGCCAATTGTCACCATGAATGGTGCATTTCATTTCTTATATCAAAATGTTATGTACTTTTATAAATACAAATATATACTAGATATATATCATATATATGGTATCTAATTAATGAACAAAAATTTGTAGATAATTGAATTTTGACCGCCTGGACAATTTGTAATTATAACATGTTTATTTTCTGACTCAAATTCCGAACATTGTCAAAATGTAATATATGAATTCAAATAATTAACTAATTGTTGTATAATGGTAGTAAGGGGTATTAATTGACTAATAAACATTAAAAAGATTCTAAACCACTATAAATTAATTAATTTTTATTTTTTAGAAAAAACAAGGAACATATGTGATGAATCAGACTCATAGTAATGGGTCTTTTTAAAAGAATTTCTTTTATTTGGGTTAATCTTTTAAATCATAATTATGTAGTTTTATGGTTATGTGTGAAATATGTGTTGATTTTATGTCTTGTATTTATACAAGATTTATCTATACATATATTGAATACACTTAATAAATCTATTTTATGATATTTGTATGAGAACCATTAACAGTCTTCTTTTTGTCAAAGGATTATTTTATGTTATGTATTTTAATATCCATTTTATAATGTTGGGATATATCCTTATATTTCATTATTTCAGTACATTTAATGTTCATGTGATGAGAGACCCTTTTCTCTCTTATCAACTCATTTTTTGGATATTTAAGTGGCGTCGTTAAGCAGCTGAATTTTCGTAAGGGACTTCGTCTTGATCTCCTTTCATTGAGGAATACATCGCTTTATGCTTGAAATTATTTTATATGTTTTATACTAAACCCAAATTAATAATAATTTTATTCAAATGTTATCTATCTTTATGAATTGTTTTACTAAATGACAAAAATAATGTTTCTTTTAAAAGTTCGCAATAACAAAGACCTTTCCGCCACTGCGAGCATTACTTGATATTTGGATTCTTTTATAGGTTGTAGTGTTTTTAAAAGAAATTAAATTCCATATACTATTTTTACATATATTGGTATTGAAAATGGATTTGATAATGGATTGATTATGTCAATATATTGAAATTTTATTGCAATGTGGAAATTTCATCATTCTTTTATGCTTATTCATGTGTTATGATTACGTTATAGTTCTTAGGCACTGTTTATGTATATGGGTAGTTTTTTTTATAAACCTAGGGTGTTTGAGAATAATATATCTCTCTAATTCATTGGATAAAATGACAAAGGTGATCTTTAATGTTTCTCCAGAGTGATTTAGGGAGTATTGATTGATTTTTATTCCAAACACAACTCCCTATGTACCTATGAAAGCAAAATGAATGTGTGTAATGGACACCCCATGTTACCATTATTATTTATGATTTTGATGTTTTATTCATAAATGTTGCGATTTCGTTATGTATGTTAAAGAGAATATTTTTTATTTATTAATGGACTAATTTTTTCATTCATTATTTTGTAGCCCTTACTGATATTTTTATGCTCATACCATGTTTTTGAAAAGGTTTTTCCCAGTGTAGAAGGAAGTTTCAGATAAAGGATGAATTCAATAATATTTAAATCAAGAAAAGAATTATTGTTTCTTTTATGAGTTTATATTTTATCATGAAAATGGATATTGATCTGAAGTGTTTACAAGGTAATATTTGAGATGTAATGTACCAGTCATGGCCTATTTCTATAGCACTATAAACTAGCAAAGATCGTAAATTTAAATTATTTACATAAATCAATATTTTTTTAATGTTTAATGTTATGGCCTTATATAGATAATAGAGGAAAATTGATTTCATGAATCCCATGAAAAAAACTGGTGCATTCTTAATTTTGAATGAGAGGGTCACAAAATCAATGTGCCCATATCATCACATGAAAGAAGTCATCGGGACATCACCTTCCTTAACAATCAACTAGTGATATCCAAACCATAGTTCGATCATATTTAACAATCATAATCCCTTAAACTGGTCAAAATGGTCGTCGATCCTCAGGAGGGGGCAATGGTAATGGACCATCACCTGATTCAGTATTTGGTAGTTTATGCACAACCTGAGACCACCCTAATTATTCATTGCGAACAATACTATAACACCCAATGGCGATGTTCTTGGTCATATGAAACCCTTCTTAATTAGGTCATTGAAAAAATCCACAACACCCACAATTCAGAATGCTCCATCCAATAGGGAGATATCAAAATCGGTTACATGTCAGGTTGTAAGTCGATCTGGAACACAACATCACATTGAGGGGGTTCAGTCATATCCTCTTTAGGAATGATGTCCTAGAACTCAATGAAAATACACAAAACATCCACTATATCTCAGTCTATTTATTCCACTAAAATCTCAGCTAATATGGAATGACTGGGATCCACACTCCGTCTTTATTCCTGGTCTCACTCGCCAACGAAATCTAAATATTGGACACCCATGACTGATGTGACCCCAAAATCAGTATGCATCCATGGAAAACATCAAACATGATGGTCTGACCTCCAACTAGTTTACTAAGCCCTAGGGGTGTGAAATATCACTCTAGGTATCGACCCACGTAATGGGATAGACTGGGTGCAACAAAGGAGTGAGTAGCTACTGAATCAATAAAGGCATAAGATGGAGTACAACAAAGACAGAACGTTCCTCGGATGATTTCATTCCTTATTAGAACTACTGCCTCTTCGGTGGGCAACAGCCCATGCCCCACTCCTCTTCACCTATGTTGTTCACTATCTAACCAACCAATCCATTTTCATGGTCCCCGAGGATCCCCATGATGTCATCATCCTCTTGAAACGTCTTCTGTTGGGGGGGGGGGGGTTCGAGGGGCATCTTGCTGCTGATATGGTCTGGAAGGCAATTGGTACTGCTAATGTGGGTGCTTAACCTGCACACCCCCACTATACTGAGCTCAAATGGGGTACAAAAATTGGATGAGTCCAAAACCTTTGAAAAAATTCACATCATGCCTTGACCCATGGAGAAAGGTTGCGGACCTGGAGATAATAACTAGAACTTCTGAGGCATACACCATGCCTACAAACACCTAGAAGTATCAAATGTTGGAGGCCTAATGGTGAAAACCTTCCCCTTTGACTAACTCAACTAGATCCCCTCTTGTATCACACCTCCCGACATTTTTATACTCTTCACTACTACATTCTTCATCTGAACCACCATGTACATTAGTAGAGTGAAGGGTGTGACAATATACTGACGAAAAGGTGGTAGTTCCTCCTCTAATTTCCTTGCATGCAACTCCTCATTCAGGATGTGTTCTAGAGTGAAACGTAGGATATCCTTAAACATTAACCCCATCACTCTTACCAAAATACATCCATGTTAATGGGAGAGTGGCTTCGTACTCTTTTTGACCATCATCATTGATGAAAGGAATTCCATCCGAAACACCTTCTTAGAGCCAGTCCATTAAACCTCAACATCCTTCTTCTCATTGAGATAAATTGTCCACCACTAACAAGCCTCCCCTCCCAAATGGATTATTTCTGGAGGAATTCAGTACTCTTCCAGTGCCTGAATCTCAGTGAAATAAATCACTAACTCCTCAATCCATCTCATTGTCTCTATGTCTGAGATGTTTCCATAATACTTTATAAGATTCTACCACTGGAATGCCTAATTAATTTTCTAACACTAGTCATCCTCTACCTCTTCAATCTCATTTATGTTGATTAATCAGAACAACATTCTGGGACTCGACCACCCGCACCACCTGTGGATGATGTCCAGGTGCCTTAGATAAAAATAGAAAACTGAATTTCTAAGAATGTGTAGTGTATAATATTCCTTTTTAAAAAAATTTGATTAGACATATCATTTATTCTAAATTCCCAAAACACCTATGAAACACAAGAAAACAATCCATTATGATGCATGTATCTTACCTAGGGTCTCTACCCTTAAATTAGTATAGCCTCACTTCGTCATTCAGTAGGTCCAGTGTCCTGGCATCATTTCACAGGGGGGCCCTAAAATTCCATATCCCCGTTGGTCTTCTCTGGACTCTTTCACATACCAAGATTTCTTAATAATGTTTCCCAATCATCCTTTGAAATCATCACTATTACAAATCTTGAACTCCACCAAATCTCTCAACCATCACCTCTGATTCCATTATATCACGACCATCCTTATCTATGATGAGGGAAGGGACAAACAACTACCAGATGCTACCTTCTTCATGTTGAAGGAGATATAATGACCCCAAGGTCCCACCTTTAATATTTCCCAAAGTGAAAACTGGAACAAAGGGTATATAATTGATAGAGAAAATATTTTCAATTAATTTATATTTAATATCATTGTTTATACTCCCAAAAAAAGTGTTATTGGATGGGTTATTGTCGTGTTTTTAGGTTTTAGTGTTATTTTGAACCCAAATGTGAAAAACGACTATATCTGGATTTTTGACAGATTTTTTCGTCAGAGGTATTTCGGTCATTTCGGGAAAAATAAAATTCCAAATTTTCTGATTAAAATTTTGTTATAATCCTTATTTTATTTCCATAATTTTTGTCTTCTGGACCAGGAGCTGATTCGGCCATCTAAAGGGTCTATCAATTCATTGAAGTTGGGAATTTGTCCGGGCGGACAGCGTGGACCCACCCAACATAAAGGACGTCAAACTAGGACTAAAATTATCTAAATGATGTGTTTCCACTTGGGATATGACGAGGACATACCGTGGCGACTCTAAAAGAAATTTGGTGAAGTTTGAAAGTCATTAAGGAGTCCATTAAACGACATACATTTGGAGGAACCATCCTGGAAACTTCATCCAGAAACAGAAATCGAGAATAAAAAATTCATAACTCCTCCATCCGGATTTCAAATGAGCTGAAATTTTGGGGAGAGACGTCCAAGATAATTTTGCACAACATTCATGAAGGGAGGAACGCCTGAAAAGGTCATTAATGGGGTCGAAAATGCTCAAACTTTCGGGGGTCCAATTCTGCCTATAAAAGGAGGAGAGCTCCTCCCCCTCAAGACATCCCATTCTCCACCCCATTCCTTCTCGGGCACCCAGGAGAAGAACTTATCAGCTTTTTATTTTATTTCTTTTGTTTTAAAATGTCTCTCCTATCCCGAATTATCTCTCTTACCCCATCCATGGAGGGGTAGTTTCATTTGAGTGATCGGTAAGAGGGGAGGCTGGACCTATGTGTCGTGCTTGAGTTTTGTGCTTGAAATGAATAAAATTTGTTCTTCTTTCTTCTTCCAGTTCCAATTCATAATTCAGTATTAAATTCTGAATGCGGTTTTGTTAAGGTTTTTATTCTGAAATTATAAATTTCTTTGGTCGATGATCACATCTCCCTCCACCCAATTCTAATCTGTATATGGTGGAACATGATTAGGGTTGGGTGGTGATTGCTCGACGGTTGTCAAGCACGTGTGTAGGATTGTATGTTGAAATCTTGGTTTATTAGGGAACAAAAATTCCAGGTCTGGGATTGCTCTAATTAATCAAGAGACCTTCTACAACCCTAAACACATTGGAATGAGGATAGACCAATCTAAGGTTTTAGAAAGGGAAATTCTAATCACATCTCTCTTACCAGTTTAAGGAAGAAGAAGAGATAAAATTTTGAATCCATGATGGCACAACACTAAGTCTAGCCGAACCAAATCCGATAACCATCTTTATCATTTGTTAAAATCAATCAATTTCTGTTGTTTGTTTCTCTCATAGTCATTCAAATTTGTTAAAACCAATCTTTTTAAGAAAACCAACAAAAAGTGACAACCTTGTTTTGTGTGTACTCCTCTTCGGGAGACTACCTAGGATCAACATCTATACTATACTTAGGTGAATAAATTATTGTTTTTCCACACCCCACGACAGGCGTGCGTCAAACATGGCGCCGTTGCCGGGGAGGCAGTGCCTCAAAGTTTTTTTCTTAAAAAAAAAATCTCTTTTGAATGACCCGTAGTTCAAATAGCAATTTATTAGAATTCGATCCACAAATTGAGCGCACAATAACCAAATTGAAAAATCAAAATCTTCCCAAAGAATTTGAAGAAATCAATCTCACCGATTCAAGTGATACCTTGAGTGAAGACTTTGAACCTTTAATAATGGCTGTAAATCCCAACCGAACCCTACGTGACATCTGTGAACCTCAATTTGTCAATCAAAATTATCAACATGCAATTCCTGCCATAGAAAATGATTTTGAATTGCGAATTAACATGATCCAAGTGCTTCCTAAATTTCATGGTCTTGCAGGTGAAGACCCAAATCGACATATTCAAGAATTCACCTATGTCTGCTCCAGCTTCAAACCTCGAGCAGTCGCAGAAGAGCATGTGAAGTGGAGGGCTTTCCCCTTCTCACTAGAGGGAGCAGCAAAGGAATGGTTGTACAATCTACAACCGGGGGAGATCAGTGACTGGGAAGATCTAAAAAAATGCTTTCTACAAATATTCTTCCCAACATCTAGGAGCACTGCAATAAATAAGGAGATTTATGTCATCCATCAATCAACTGGAGAAACACTCTACAAATACTGGGAACGTTTCAAGAAGCTTTGTGCAAGTTGTCCACACCAAGAAATAGAAGAGGACCAATTCCTTGTGTGCTTCTACCAAGGATTGCTTGACAATGACAGGAATCTACTAGATGCCTCGTCGGGAGGAGCCCTCATTGATAAATCACCTGCAGATATAAGAATTCTGATTGAAAAGATTGCAGAAAATTCACAGCAGTTTGGCACTCGAGGTACGATCACCAGAGGGATCCATGAGGTAAGAACATCTGATTCAGATGATTTAATTAGGAATGAAATGGGTGAACTCACCAGGTTGGTGCGACAAATATCTTTGAACCATGTGAAGGAACAACAAGGGCCGAATCAGGTATGTGGTTTATGCTCTTCTAATTTTCATTACACTGATCAATGTCCAGAAGTACAGGGGACAGAAAGTTGTGCTGTAGCCTATCAACAAAGGCAATACCAACCGCAAACCCAACCGGGGTATGGGTTTCAACAGAACCAAGCCAGAGCACCTTTTCAGCAGCAATATCAGAACCCGATAGCATTCCAACAACCTTATCAGAAGCCCTTACAAGAACAACAAACTTCTCAACCACCACCTTTCCAGCGGAAGAATTATGAACAACCATCCACAAGTGCACCGACAAATGAAGACCAACAACTGAAGACAAGAGTTGCAGGAATAGAAGATAAGATGGACAAGCTAGCTGATCAATTTGCAAGCATTATGGATTCTTTCACCAAGAACCAAGGTAAGCTTCCTACACAAACAATTCCCAATACAAAAGAGAATGTTAGTGCAATCACAACCCGAAGCGGGAAGGAGCTCAAACCACCAGAACAATATGAGGAGGATGAATCTAGGGAACCTGCTGAAGCTCGTCCTGTCCAACCAAAAGATGGAGTCAACAACAAAGTAGAAAGAACAAGGATCAAGAAAGAAAGACTAGAAACACCATTGCAGAAACAACAAAGGGATAAAAAGGATATTCAAGCACCATTCCCATCAGCATTGGTTGAGTCAAAGAAGGGAGAAGAAGAACGACTTCAACGGGAAATTCAGGAAACATTCCGAAAAGTTGAGATTAACATTCCACTACTGGATACAATCAGGCAAATCCCTAAATATGCAAAATTTCTGAAGGAGCTATGTACTAAAAGAAATAGGCTGGATGGAAATGAAAGAATCAACTTAGGAAGAAGCGTCTCAGCATTGATCAAACCACCGATACCGCAAAAATTTCAAGATCCAGGGACTTTCTCTATTCCCTGCACTATCGGTTCATTAAATTTTACCGATGCACTATGTGATCTTGGAGATTCGATAAATGTGATGCCTCACTCTGTGTTTTCATCTTTGAAGATCGGAGAACTAAAATCAACTCGAGTGGTGGTACAATTAGCAAACAGATCCACCGTTTTCCCAGATGGAGTCGTTGAAGATGTACTTGTTGGAGTGAGAGGATTAATCTTTCCAGCAGACTTTTATGTCCTTACCATGGAGGAAGACCGAGCACCATCCCAATCTCCCATCATACTAGGGAGACCATTCCTAAAAACAGCAAGGAAAATCATCAACGTGCATGAAGGAACACTCACCATGGAGCTCGGAGATAGTACGGTACACTTCAATATTCTTGATACGATGAAACACCCTTCCAGCAATCACTCACTTTATGAAATCTCCCATGATGAAGGTATAGAACCAATTGAAGACTCAGGTGTGCTTCATGACTTGTTATCTGTGGGAGAACACTCTTCATTTGAATTTTATAACTCCCATGAACCTGAAAATTCTGATATCATGTTGGAGGATGAGGTAAAATCTGACTTTTTCGATGATTTGTTAAGAGGAAGTAAGATTATTCCAGAGAATTCAACATTAGAAGTAGGAAACATAAATGCAATATCATCCCTTGAACAACCCCCATGTTTAGAGCTAAAGCCTTTGCCATGTGAATTGAAGTATGCTTACCTAATGGAAGGAGAGAAATTGCCAGTAATCATTGCAAATAACCTATCCCATTCACAAGAACAAACATTGATTCTCCTTCTCAAAAGGAATGTAAAAGCTGTAGGATGGATTTTAGGTGATATTCCTGGAATCAACCCTAAGGTATGCTCTCACAGGATATTTTTAGAATGTGAATCTCGACCAGTTATACAACCACAAAGAAGACTCAATCCCACAATCATGGAGGTCGTTAAGAAAGAGATTGAGAAATTGTTAGCAGCTGATATCATTTACCCAATCTATGATTCTCAATGGGTCAGCCCAATTCATGTAGTCGCCAAGAAAACTGGCCTGACCACTGTTACAAATGAAAGAAATGAACTGATCCCCATGAGAATACAAAACATCTGGAGAGTGTGTATAGATTACCGGAAGCTAAATCAAGTTACCAGAAAAGATCACTTTCCTATTCCATTCATTGATCAGATGCTTGAATGGTTAGATGGAAACACTCATTACTGTTTTTTAGATGGATTCTCAGGTTATTTTCAGGTACCAATTGCACCAGAAGACCAGGAGAAGACAACCTTCACCTGCCCTTTTGGAACATTCGCCTACAAAAGGATGCCTTTTGGGCTATGCAATGCCCCAGGTACATTTCAACGGTGTATGGTGAGTATTTTCTCGGACCACATTGAGGATTGCTTGGAGGTTTTTCTTGATGATTTCACAGTTTTTGGAAATTTATTTGACCATTGCTTGGGAAATTTGGAATTTTTTATTGAAAACATGCATTGAAAAGAACCTTGTCTTAAATTTTGAAAAATGGCATTTCATGGATGAAAAAGGGATAGTGTTGGGGCACATAATTTCACAAAATGGGATTGAGGTTGATAAATCAAAAGTTGATGTCATAAATTCCTTACCATATCCAACTTGTGTCAAACATGTTAGATCCTTTTTAGGGCATGCAAGATTTTACAGAAGATTCATCAAGGATTTCAGTAAGATTTCTCTCCCTCTCTCAAGATTACTTCTAAAGGATGCTAACTTTAATTTTGATTGTGCTTGTAGGGAATCATTTGATGAATTAAAGGAAAGGTTGATAACACCACCAATAATGCAGCCACCCAATTGGGATTACCCTTTCGAGATACTTTGTGATGCATCCAACCAAGCTGTGGGAGCCGCTCTATCACAGAGAATTGACAGCAAACCTCAATTTATCTCCTACGCATCAAGGACCTTGGATGAAACGCAAATAAATTACACAACCACAGAGAAGGAGTTCCTTGCATTCGATTTTGCACTAGATAAATTCCGATCATATCTTCTGGGCACTAAAGTTGTTGTTTTTTCTGATCATGCAGCTCTTAGGTACTTAATGAAAAAGGCGGATTCTAAACCACGGTTGGTGAGATGGATGCTACTCTTACAAGAGTTCAACCTGGAAATCAAAGATAAGAAGGGGACTGAAAATCAAGTGGTTGATCATCTGAGTCGACTACCACACACCGCTGAAACAGAAATACCAAAGCAGAACCCACTTAATGATGAGCTCCATGGAGAACAACTCTACATCATCAACAGTGAAGTACCATGGTATGCCAACATTGTCAACTATTTGGTAACATCTCAGGTACCCTCTCATATAAGCTCTCATCAACAACATAAGCTTAAATCTGAATCAAGATTTTACATTTGGGAAGATCCGTTTCTGTGGAAAATTTGTAATGATCAAATCATAAGAAGATGCTTGCCAAGAAGTGAAATTGAATCAGTGTTTGAATTTTGTCATAAATTATCATGTGGAGGCCACATTGGACCTCAGAGGACTGGCCAAAAAGTTTTAGAATCTGGACTCTACTGGCCCACCTTATTCAAGGATGCATATGAATTTTGTAAAAGATGTGAAAAATGCAAATTTTCTGGTAAAATATCCAAACGACATGAAATGCCACAAAAACCAATAACCTTTTGTGAAATTTTTGAAGTTTGGGGCATAGATTTCATTGGACCATTCCCAATGTCATTTGGAAATTCATATATTCTTTTGGCTGTAGACTATGTTTCAAAATGGGTGGAAGCAAAAGCAACCAGAACTGATGATACAAAAGTTGTTTGTGATTTTGTTAGGGCTAACATTTTCTGTAGGTTTGGCGTGCCATGAGCAATCATCAGTGATCAGGGAACTCATTTCTGCAACAGGAAAATGGAAGCATTGCTGAAGAAGTATGGGGTGCATCATAGAACATCAACCCCATACCATCCCCAAACAAATGGCCACGCAGAAGTCTCTATTAGAGAAATCAAATCCATTCTGGAGAAGACAGTTAAACCCAACCGGAAGGACTGGAGCCAAAAGTTAGATGATACATTATGGGCATACAGGACGGCCTACAAAGCACCGATAGGGATGAGTCCCTATATATTGATCTATGGAAAGAGTTGCCACCTTCCTGTGGAGTTGGAGCATAGAGCCTACTGGGCGGTCAGAGAGATGAATCTGGACCTTGAGAAAGCTGGGAAAGAAAGAATATTGCAGTTGCAGGAGTTAGAGGAAATTAGAAGGTAATCTTTTGAAAACTCAATGATCTATAAAGAGAGAACGAGGATGGCCCATGACAAGATAATTCAACCAAGAACCTTCAACCCTGGAGATCACGTGTTACTCTTCAAATCCAGACTTAAGCTTATGCCAGGTAAACTTCGTTCCAAATGGGAAGGCCCCTTTACTGTTACTCATGTATATCCCTTTGGTGCTGTGCAGATTCAAAAGGAAGGAGGAGGAAACCCATTCACTATAAATGGGCAGAGGCTAAAGAAGTTCCATGGGACCGTACCTCAAGAACTAGTGGAGGAGATCACACTCCTTCATCCTGAATACAAATGAACACCTACCAGGTTGCATCATTCCTTTACACTTGATTAAATGCAGTAACTCCAATTTTTTGAGACATACATTTACATGCATTGAGGACACTGCATAAATTAAGTGTGGGGGAGGAAATCTTGTAGTCCAAGAGATTTTTCAAAAAAAAAGTGTTTTGTTTTGTCGAGCCAACGACATTAAACAAAGGCGCTACCCGGAGGCAACACGCATTTTCCCCCATTTTCCACTTGTCTTCTTAGTCATTTACCATCATGATTGAACGAGCCTGCACTATCAATTGTTTTCATTTTTTTCAGGTCCATTAATGAAGAGGGTTTTGTGGGATTATACGTCGTGAAGAAAAGGATCCATTTGACAGGGGAGTATGAGTTTCAATTCTATATTATCTGACTTTATTCCCTACTTTTTTTTAGTCATTTAAAAAATAAATCAAAAAAAAGGCATGCCCACGCTTGAATTCATGTTTTACTTGACTTCTCTAGGAGACATGAGTTTCTTAGGAATCTTGTGATGTCATGTTTTAGATTTCAATGTTAATGAGATTGAATGATTAAAATGGATAATTGGATGATTAAAGTGAAGCAAGGATATTGAAATAAGGACTCATGATTTAAGGGAATTAATAGATTCATGTAAATGAAATTTCCCTTCCATTTTTCATTCTTTGAATTTCTGGAATTCATGTGAATTAATTTGCTATTATTAATCATGCCATGAGTGATTTTCCAATATCATATTCTCATTCCTGAGAGGATTTCTAGACCAAATATTTCCTATTTTATCTTGAGCATATTTCTTGAGTGATCTTGGGATGTGCCAGCTGCTAGAACTTGTATTGAAACTTGTCAAAGATATGACTGTACAAAACCACATTTAAAATGATTGAGGCATATCTTTGGCTAGCCACATTTTATCCTAAGACCCACCTTTACATTTATCCTTCGTAATCCCTTAGATTCCATGAATTGCCTTATAGGTTTAAGACACATTACAATCCAATTTTTCCTTACCTACCCGCACTTTTAGTATTTTTGCATGGTTATTTCAAGTTTGAGTGTGGGGGAAGGGCCTTTCGTGTGCGTTCCTTGGGATATGTATCATTTTTGTGAGGTGTAATGTGTGTGTCATCATTTTGGGCAATGTATTATTAGAAAATTGGGCATGAGTTATCATTTCATTATGCTTCTTTCATTTCATCCGGTTCTCCATAAAAAAAAGAAAAGAAGAAGAAAAAAAAGAAAAATAAAGCTGTGCCTTTCTGAAGCTTTACAAAAAAAAGAAAATAAAGTTGTGCCTTTCTAGAGCTTTACAAAAAAAACAGGGAGAACTTGGATGATATCATTCTTTGTAATAATTTATTGACTCATGACCCATGTCATTGAAAGGGGAGTGGTGTTGTGATTCACATTTCAAGGGGATTTGAGTGAGGTTCATCTTGTGTTTTCACTTGATTAATCATGCATTGTACTTAAGAGTCAAACCTCCTACTTCTGGCCTTAAATTATTTCAATCATTTACCCACCAACCCTAAGACACAGAGTCATTGAACCTTTATTGCAAGTCCTCATGATTTTATGTGTGTTTTGTCTTTACAAAGTGGAGAAAGTAGTTACATTACAAGCCTATGGGTAAGGAGCATGTTCTCATGATATGAGCATAACTCCACTATTAATTGTATCATGAGTGATGAGAGAAAATATTCAAAGTGAGGTAGGTCATGATTTGGCATGTTTAATAATAATAAATTGAGAAGCTTGAATGAATGAAAGGAGAAGCTTCATTATTTTTCAAAGGGGAATAGTAAAATGCATGAATTGATTGTTTCTTTGAAAAATGGGAAATTAAATTGTTATTTTTGTGGAACTGGAAAATTTGATTGGACATTGATAATCATTTGATTTTATTCCATTTTAAATTTAAATATTGGTGACATTGGTGCCCTTTAAATTCCATGTTGAGATTTTATGCTTGAGGACAAGCATAGTTTAAGTGTGGGGGAATTGATAGAGCAAATATTTTCAATTAATTTATATTTAATATCATTGTTTATACTCCTAAAAAAGTGTTATTGGATGGGTAATTGTCATGTTTTTAGGTTTTAGTGTTATTTTGAACCCAAATGTGAAAAACGACTATTTCTGGATTTTTGACAAGTTTTTACGTCAGGGGTATTTCGGACATTTCTGGAAAAATAAAATTCCAAATTTTATGATTAAATTTTTTTTATAATCCTTATTGTATTTCCATCATTTTTGTCTTCTGGACCAGGAGCTGATTCGGCCATCTAAAGGGTCTAACAATTCATTGAAGTTGGGAATTTTTCCGGGCGGACAGCGAGGACCCACCCAACATAAAGGACATCAAACTCGGCCTAAAATTATCTAAATGATGTGTTTCCACTTGGGATATTACGAGGACATATAGTGGCGACTCTAAAAGAAATTTGGTGAAGTTTGGAAGTCATTAAGGAGTCCATTAAACGACATACATTTGGAGGAACCATCCTGGAAACTTCATCCAGAAACAGAAATCGACAATGAAAAATTCATAACTCCTCCATCCAGATTTCAAATGAGCTGAAATTTTGGGGAGAGACGGCCAAGATAATTTTTCACAACATTTATGAAGGGTGGAACGCGTGAAGAGGACATTAATAGGGTCTAAAACGCTCAAACTTTCGGGGGTCCAATTCTGCCTATAAAAGGAGGAGAGCTCCTCCCCCTCAAGACATTCCATTCTCCACCCCATTCCTCCTCGGGCACCCAGGAGAAGAACTTCTAAGCCTTTTATTTTATTTATTTTGTTTTAAAATGTCTCTCCTCTCCCGAATTATCTCGCTTACCCCATCCATGGAGGGGTAGTTTCATTTGAGTGATCGGAAAGAGGGGAGGCTGGACCTATGTGTTGTGCTTGAGTTTTGTGCTTGAAATAAATAAAATTTGTTCTTAATTCTTCTTCCGGTTCCAATTCATAATTCAGTATTAAATTCTGAATGCGGTTGTGTTAAGGTTTTTATTCTGAAATTATAAATTTCTTTGGTCGATGATCACATCTCCCTCCACCCAATTCTAATCTGTATACGGTGGAACATGATTAGGGTTGGGTGGTGATTGCTCGACGGTTGTCAAGCACGTGTTTAGGATTGTATGTTGAAATCTTGGTTTATTAGGGAACAAAAATTCCAGGTCTGGGATTTCTATAATTAATCAAGAGACCTTCTACAACCCTAAACACATTGGAAGGAGGATAGACCAATCTAAGGTTTTAGAACGGGAAATTATAATCACATCTCTCTTACCAGTTTAAGGAAGAAGAAGAGATAAAATTTGGAAACCATGATGGCACAACACTAAGTCTAGCCGAACCAAATCCGATCACCATCTTTATCATTTGTTAAAATCAATCAATTTCTGTTGTTTGTTTCTCTCATAGTCATTCAAATTTGTTAAAACCAATCTTTTTAAGAAAACCAACAAAAAGTGACAACCTTGTTTTGTGTGCACTCCTCTTCGGGAGACAACCTAGGAACAACTGCTATACTATACTTAGGTAAATAAAATATTGTTTTGCCACGCCCCACGACAGGCGGGCGTCAATAATCTCATGAAATATTGAAGCCATTACCAAATTTTTATAAAACACAATTAGGAGATAATATCATGAATACCAAAAAACTCCCAATAATGAATGTAAAAGTAATGCCAATAATGCATTCCCATATTAATTTTCAAAACTAAAATGATATAACATATAAGAAAACTCTATATGAATTTACATAAATAAAGAAAATCAAAAACGAAAACTATCTTGATGCTTGAGCTCGTAATTCTTAACATGGTCCTCAATGTCCTCCCAGAGACATGAATGTAGTTTTATATACAGATGGTGAGTATAATAGTATACTCATTAGTGAAAACTGAAATCCCTTGTGCACCTCTAGGGAGAAATTCTAATGCCCCATTAGAAAATAGAGTTAACAAAAATACCCAGTATGGAAAACTATCCACCCAACCTCACCAAGGCACAATCCCCAAATAACACATGTTATAAATGAAATAAAAATAAAAGCACATGAATTTTTGGGTCCAAGTATTGCTTTCATATTGGATATTTAGAACAACCTACACTTCAGACCTCCCACCTAAATCCAACTACAGTCCCAATACCACCCCCAACAACAACCATATGGGCCATCCCAACTGCACGTTTATCCCACCCACAAATATCTTGGACACCACATCCACACCTCTCCCCCGCAGACACCTGATCCATCAAAACCACTCGTCCCACCAGAAGACACATTGACTTCATCCGGAAAAAACCAGCGAATCAACCTTCCCCCATACGCCTTAGAAAGCCCTGCATGACACACCCTTCTAGAATTTTCATGGTCTATAAAAGACCATAGGCCCTTACAGATTTCCCGAATGGTCATGAGCATCCTTTAAGAGTGATCAGTATGGTGCTAATAACCAGCCACTCGTAGGAATGTACGGAAAAAACCCTTCCATATGAAATGGTGTTGTTTGGAATGAGTTCCCAAAATGGGTGGGGGTGTATACATGAAACACAAGAAATAGATTTTATACATATATGTAATCACAACCTATACCAAAAATAAGGGTTCTGAAACCAACAACCAACTTGTATAGAACCACTCTTGTCGCTACCAATACATGAAAAAGTATAGAACATCCCCAACATGAGAACAACACATTCCAGGAAAACAGTTCCCCATTGTAACCATTCTCGTTATCATGATAAAGAGATTCAATTTAGATAATTCATCACTAATGGGAAACTATAAGGAATAACCATAGGACAATGTCACGACCCGCCCTCGGGGTCCGTGCCGTGACTACCCCAAGCCCGCCTTCCATAGGCCAGGGGCTGGCGACTAGCACCAAGGCGTAAATCCTGGTAAAAAGGGAAGACATTGCCTTTGTAAAGTAAACAAACACCACAGAGTGAGCAAGTGGAAAAGTAAACACTAAGTAAGAACAGAGTACAACTGAAGTGCGGAAAAGTAAATGGTCCAGTATACAAACCCAAACTGAAAGTAATGTACAACTCGAAAGGGAAAACAACAACTGTAAAGTAAATGCCGCTACACCGAGCTGTCCACTGGAAATCCCACCTGAAGGGTGGGTACATATAGCTCCACTGCTCCACGGGTCCCGTTGTCCGCTCCGAACACGTCCCGTCCAGTGGTCCACCTCCAGGTACCGTCCTGCTCTGCAAGCCTCAGCCAAGATCAACGTTGTCCAACGACTGCAACCAACACAACGTAGTGCGGGAATAGCCCATGCATGGGTGAGTATAAGCTACTCAGTAGGGACCCCGAGACCCCTGAAGGTCTCCCAAAATCCACAAAGGATAAACCACAAAGGAAGATACAAACACGAAGTAACAACCAACAATGATTAGGTATATTCCCATACATATACCTAAGTCATCAATTCCAAAATGCTCCAACCTCCGAGCCCATGTACAACTCAGTCCACACAGGAAAGTATACGTATTCCACACAGGAAGGAAAAACGATATCCACAGAGGATAGCACAAAAAAATACACACAGGAAAACAACAGGATTCAGCTCACACAGGTATACATTATCGAAAAGGGTGAAAGAGATGATCAGACATAGATATTGAATCATCTAAGCTGGGACCCACATAGGATACAAGACCAGCTGTCTTCATTGTTTCATTTAAGCTGGGACCCACATAGGATACAAGACCAGCTGTCTTCATTGATTCATCTATACTGGGACCCACTTAGGATACAAGACCAGTATTGAATCATCTAAGCTGGGACCCACATAGGATACAAGACCAGCACAGCTAGGACCCACATAGGATACAAGACCAGTTATCTTCATTGATTCATCTATACTGGGACCTACTTAGGATACAAGACCAGTATTGAATCATCTAAGCTGGGACCCACATAGGATACAAGACCAGCACAGCTAGGACCCACATAGGATACAAGACCAGCTGTCTTCATTGATTCATCTATACTGGGACCCACATAGGATACAAACCAGTATTGAATCATCCAAGCTGGGACCCACATAGGATACAAGACCAGTACATCTAGGACCCACATAGGACACAAGACCAGCTGTCTTAATCGTCGCAGTCCACTGAGGATTTCTGCACAGTCGTCGTCGTCGAAGTAGCGGTCGCAGTAGCAGTCTCAGTCGCAGCCAGCTCTAGGGTTCTCGCACACAGCAAGCTCGTACGGAGGGTCCGCTCCATGATCCAAGAGGCTGATACATCAACTATCACTAAGTCCATATTTTATGTATCCAAAAGTTCCATATCGTTAACAGGAACTCAACGCAACAGATGGCGCGTCGATCGGACGCCCGGTCTGAGATTTATTGGCTTTTTCGTCCTAGGGGCCCGGTTGGTTTTTAAGGAAAAACCAACCCGACCGTACTCCACCTGCGTCCAAACCTCGGGCGGAGTATGCCAAAAGATCCATCTCACTAAGAGGAACTCAAAAAATCTGAAGGCACGTCAATCGGACGTCCGTAGCTCAAGATATGAGTGTTTCCGCTCCGAGGTCCCGGTTGGTTCCGTGTACGAACCAACCCGGCCGAACTCAAAGTATTCCGAATCCTTGAGTTTGATATACCGAAACGACCGTCTCGATCAAAGGATCGCGTTTCCACTGACGGTGAGTCGTTTGGAGGCCCGTAGCTCATATTACGGGTGAAAACCCGAAACCCGTCCGAAACCGGGGGTCTGGGCCCGGTCCGACCCGGCCCAGTACCCCCTGGGCTGGCCCGAACCGGGTCGACCCGGTTTGGGTCCGGGTCCAGCCCGGCGCGGGTCGACCCGGCCCGGCGCGGCCGGTCCGCGGGTCACCGCCCGCGCGCAACACGCTCGGACAAAAGGGCCGAGCAGTAGGGGAACGGGGGGGCGCAGCCCCCCGTGTTTTTCTTTTGAAACAACAGCCTCCCCACGTGGAGGGGAGGGGGGCCGCTCCAAGTCACCGGGGGTTCAACCCCCGGGTTTTGTGGATCTCGGCCGGCCTTAGGCCGGCCGTTTTCCTTTCACACGCGGGACCTGCGGGTCCCGCCTCCTAAGCAAACCGGCGGTCGGCCGGCACAGCCGGCCACCTTCCACCCTTCCACCGCGGCCCGATGGTCGGCGGCCGGTGAGGCCGGCTGGCTCTTGGTGCTCCGCCGCGGCCGTACGGCCGCGGCTCTTCTTTAACCGCCGGTGGCCGGTTTTCCGGTCGCCCCTTCCAGCTCTGCCACGGTTCAGGTCGCGGCCCTTGTTCGATGGGCACGGCGCGACGGCGCCGCGCCCCTCCGTCGTGACCCGATTCCGGCCGTGGTCTCTTTGACTACCTTCGACGTGACGCGACAGAGTCGCGTTCTTGAAATCCTTCTACGGCGTGGCGCGACGGCACCGCACGTATCTTCCGCAATAAACCGCATGAACCCGCGTGGTGCCACGGCACCACGCCCTTCTGAACCATTCCAAAAAAATTCAACACGTAGTAAAAGAGGAGAATCGTCCGGGTTTGTACGGTCTGAACTCCTCACGTTATAAGGATACCAATCGGCCTTTAACGAAAAATAAACATTCACAATCTTTTTAGATTAAATAAAAAGATTTGAAAATTCAAGGCCCGACAAATATAAACAATCAAGTTCGAAGAAAGTTCCACATAACTTAAAAAAAACGTTTACCACGAAGAATCATCAAGTCTAAATTCTCGAAAAAATATAAACAATTGAAACAAACCCCTACCTTGAATTCAAGTGCGGAGCACGTCAACAAACCGCGGAAGACAAGCGTCGCGAAGGTCGGGCGTCGCGGTAATTGATCGTCGATTCCGTTGTCGAAGAGGTACGTCCAAAGAGGTACGTCATTGGTGAAACTTCGTAAGCCGACGAAGAAAGTCCGAGGAGGAATCAGCGTCTCCTTTCGTTGATACGGGAAGAAGATTGAATAAGCGACGTCGTCGACCTTTGGAAACGCATCGACTACGAAGAAGAAAGAAGCGGTGTTCTTGAGTGTTCTTCGTCCGAGCATGAAAAAGAAGAAAAAGAAGGAGCTCTCCAATCCTCTCAAGAGCAATGGAAACCAACCCAGAATAATAAAATAAGCTTAAGCTTATTTTATTACACAACCTTCCACTTAGAATTTCAAAGGTTTGAAATTCAAATTAACCCTCCCCAATTAATTAAACCAAGTTTTCAAACATTAATTGAAATGGGTTAAAGGGGAGTTTTTGAGAGAAGTTGAGGAGTTGGGGTTTGTGTGGGCCCCACCACACTTAATCCTCCCAAGTGAGGTTAAGTGGTTGTGGGTCCCACCCCTAACTCCCTTTGGGAAGTTTTAAAAAAACAACAAGTTAAAATAAAAATTTGTATCCCACAATTTTTCTTTAACTTATTCTAAACTCCCAAAAACTAACTCTCAACCCGAAATAAACGCAACCTCGGAAAAGGTCTCCTTAAGTGAATATCGGCGCTGTGAGCTCGTCGGTGCCCTCGGAATTTGATTCCCGGCACCGGTTCAAAAGTTAGAAATTCCCGCTCGTTCGTTCACTGAACGTACCCGAGCCAAACTTCGGAAATTGTTTCCGGGAACTCCGGGCCTCGGAATCAGGTGCCGTCAGAAACCGCACTCTTGTAAAATTCCAAAGAAAATTAAGAAAAAATTTCCCTTGAATTTTATGGGTCTTTACAGACAAAACCATAACTGAATGAAAACATCCATGCTCGAATTTAAGAATTCATATTTTGTTCTCTTGAAAATAACAACATCGAAATGGGATCACGTGAGATCCGTCGATGTATAGGAACCAAAACAATCCCCAACATTTTGGATCCTGGATATTCCACACAACTTTTGTTTCACGAACCAACATCCTCTCAACTAGAGATATCATTCCCATATACATCACCCCTTAATGCATCAAATAGAACAACCATTAATATCACCATAACAGAGCAAGAAAGTATCCATATTTTTCCAAAACCATTCATCTTGTTCCTTCTATATGTTTGGTTAGAAGTAGTGATCACACAAGGGTTATTATTGATTAAAAATCCATTTAATCATCAATGTTTATGATCTTACTAAATTTAAATTTTATAGTTATTCATTCTCAAGATTATCAAGAAAACACGTCATTAATAGTGGGTTTTAAATGACCACCAACAACCACAAATTTTAGTGTACATGATCCCAAAAAACTCCAAAACATAAAAATAATGTTAAAATGTAACAACATCATCATATTACCCATCCATTTATTCTTTAATTAATTCTTATTATATTAATTAACATTGGATTCATCTATATTTTTAGGTACATCACAATACCCACATCTCAGGGTGAATAGTAATGAGATAGGATAGAAGAACCACTACTTGAATAATAAATGATCAATTTTTCTCATTGTGAATAGAATAGGGAAATACATGACATGCAATAATAACACAAGGAAGAGTAGAAAGGGATTTATAATGGGCACATGATTCTTCTTCAGAGGATGTTTTGAGACACAGATAGAAAAATTAAAAGGAAGAAGGAAGAGATTATATATACTTAAGAGGTAACCAGATCCTAAAACCCAAAATACCATTTCGATGAACTTGATAAGCGAATCGTGGAATGATTATGTCACATAGTGGTTTCACATTTTGGGATTAATCGATATTTAATATATTTTTTTGATAATTATTGAGATATAACAAATAATAACAATGAGTAGATAGATTAACCTTAAATATTGAAATCACATAACTAGGGTGAAACATAAAAAACTAGGAAAAACTAGAACATGAAGCTATGATTGTGAAACCAAAATAAAGCCGCACTTTTTGTTAAATCAAGGGACACGTGAATCATATGGGATTCATTTAATAATTTATGGGCTCTAATATGACCTTAAATAACATTAAATGAGGCATTAATAGACATTTATGGTAAAAGAGATGTTATGAGAGTGCAACTCGAAAGCCCTATAGAAACAGTAAATGACTCACCAATGGGTGAGTCACTGACACTATGTTACTGATTCCCTTGAACTTATGGGTTATTCACTTCTGTCGATCGGAGCCACTAATGGTCAATCGGTGCCACCAATGGTGATCGGTGACACAGTTCGTTCAACCTAAAATTTGGAAAACTCATCAATGGGTCAATGATGGACTCCATAATATGTAAAAAAGTAGGATTTCTAAATGTAATGGACCAGGAGGGTCTAATCCATTACAATAAGTTATTGGATTTCGTTATATTATAAATTCTCATTGAATCAAATAGAAAATAAATCATTAATATCAAAATAATAAAAATTATTTTCCGTACGAATGAATAATTTGTATTCCAACTTTTTGTAATGATACTTCTGTCACTAAAAGGTACCATTCATATCTAATGAAATTAAATGATTTGAAATGTCACTATATCTAACAATGATAGAAGTAATAATGAAATTTGTTAGATTTACCACTATAATTTATATACATATTTTTCATGGGGTAAAATTATATTAATAATTCGTTGTGAGAAATTTATAATTCAAATAAAATAATATAACCATAATTACATGGTAGGGTTTAAAAAAAATATGGAGGGATATGGGAGTAATTTTTTATGATTCAAATGATTATATTACTCACATAGCATGTACTTACATTATCATAAAAGATTTAAGTGATTGTATTATATTGCAACACATCAAAAAATTGTTTTGGATATTTCATCTTGTAAAATAATATTGTAATTAGGTATGGATCATATAAATTAATTACTCCAGATTAGAATTACCTGAATTTTTTTTAGAGATTTTAGTAGTGATGTTTTCATTGATGTCATGGAAATTATTTCTCTACATAAAACATGTGGTATATACTCTAATCAAATGAAATTTAATTTTATATAAACACTGATGGAATTTAATAAACATAAATAGATAAGGTTTGAAATTGTAAAAAAAATTCCAACACATTACAAACTGAGGATGGAATATATAGTTGATAAATTTCTGAGTATGAATGATCAAGATAATATATCCATAATTAGGATTGAAAAGGAACCAATGCTAACATATTTTTAGGGGTTGAATCTTGAATTTATAATGGGCAAGATATATAATATATTTACATGTTAAATGATCTTTTATTCAATAATATAGTGATTAAATAATCAATAATGTTTTTTTGATTAAAAAATGTGGAAAATAATCTACACTACAATATAGATATTGATGAAGTTATAATTATTTGAATATATATATATGTCCTAATGAATTGATAAATGATTTATGAAATTATTGATGATTCACATAGCTCACCATTTTTTATATTGATAGAATGTTTTTTGTTGATTTGCAAAATAAAAAAACATCTATCAAGATTATATAAATGGAGATACAACATAATATGTATCTTGATGGAGGGTATGGTAAAAAGATATGCCTGTGAAACAAAAGTATAATTTAATGATTCTTGTATTTTTTAGAACATTATATAATTGTGAATGATTCCAAATGGACTTCATCATTTGACTTAACCAAACATCTCAATTCCATATTTCTATTTCTGATGTATTTGATCAAGAAAAAAATCTATGTCTATTTATCAAAATAAAAAAATATTTATTCCATTAACATATTACTTATGTATACATACCACATGTGGGGATGATGGATTGAGTTTAATTTACAACATATTATCATTATTTAGGTTTACAATGAGGTTTTGGAGAAATATACAAAAGGAATTAGAGAATGAGATGATATTTAACAATAATTTTCATCTTTAAAAAGATGGCCAATATAAATGGAATATTCAAACTCTTGTGTATCTATTTTGATAAATTCTTATTGGTTCTCCAGAATATTTAGTTCAAAACATCCACCAGTAAAGATATCATATGAATATAGATTCTGTCATTATTTCAGATGATACAAAATGAATCCCTATATATGAATAGATGTAGGAGTCAATCATACAAGGATGAAGTCATATAGGGGATGATAATAGGACATGGAATTATCCACTAAAATATATTTATGTTTCATACCATTTAGTGTCATATTAAAAAATAAAATGTCAAAAAAAAGTTATGTAGATAATAATTGTTGTTGTCTGAATTTTGGGATACAATCTTCCTAAGAATATCTTCAGGAAATTGAGTTTTGAGATTTTATAAGAAATGGTTATTGAAAATTATATTTATATATCATTCAAATCGATATAATTTATTGAATTTAGGTCTTATTTTAACACCCCATTCTTCCATGATACACTTCTCTTTGATTAATATAGTAGCGTGTGATTGTACACAACTTCAATTTCTAACACACACCACAACCAATCAAACTACCCGTTATGAATATTAATTATAGAGACCCGAAGCTTAACGTACATGAACATTACATTACTTTTGCGGAATACTTAGTACATAACAAAAAATACACACACAAGGATCGTAATAGTTTAGTGTCTTTGGAAACTCGGAACGTAATCTTCTAATCGTGGTGAAAGATCTCCAATATCTCCTATAAAGATCTCATTTTTTTTACCTAAAACCTTTCTTTATATCCTAGGGAAAAGAAAACATAAAAGGGTGAGCTCAAATTCTAAGTAAGGGTAAACAAAAGAAATATAAATCTCATCGTATACACAAGCACATAACTTTTGGAAATCTTAACCTGCAAAAGAGATCATAATTTCATAACATGGGATAAATCATGGAAGTGAAATGTATTCACAATAATCATAACATAAAACATGAAACTTTGTGGCATACAGACATAATCATAGAGAATCTTTTCTTGTTAGTCAAGACTCATTGCCAAGACTATCTTAGTGGACAAAGTTCCTTTCTGAACCGAGTCACCCTCGTTCCAGTCCTGTTTCACTGAACCGGTGTAACCTACCGTTCCAGACCTATCTATCTCATGAGATATATAATATTTACCCAATGAATTGGAGGGAGATATAGGTCTCACCCATCTCATAATGATACCATTCTTATGTGTGCCACAAAATCATAAACCATACATCATTTCATAACCCATGTAATAAAAATGGGAATCTTAACCATCATGACATCATAAAACAATTCATATACGATAAAGGAATTCATAAAAATAATTCCATCATAACATAATAAAATCAATGTAACAATAGGGATAAAAACATAACCCTTTATTATCTTATATGGAAAATAATTTTGATAAAACACTTGAACTCCATTCTTGAGGAAAATATCCTTTCTACTTCAAAAACATTTTCCTTTCTTAACATGTCATACAATTTTAAACTAAAAGAAGTTGATTAAAAATTATCTTAAAAACTTGTAAAGGAATCTTCTTGGAAATAATGTTTTAAAAATCCATTCATTCCGTATAAGTTAAAATAAAACATTCTTTTCGTACTTTTGCCGGAAAAGTCAGAAAGTACCTCGTATGAAAATGACAAAAGATTCCTTTCATATATTTTACTAAAAACTCACCGAAGGGTAAAATTGGAATTAAACAATTATAGGTGGATGGAAATAATATTACATTTTGAGGAAACATGGATGTGGATGATAAAATACACCCCAGTAAATGCCAAAGTATAAACAATCTCGGATAAAAATGAGATTGTGATATTTCCCTTACCTTAGGTCCGATGTGCTTTGTAAGTGTCCGAACCTCCTGTATAATGATTTAAATCATGTTATTGACTTATTCTAGAATCATATTCATTGTTATTATATCATATATGGTCCACTTATGACTTTATATTACCCGTTCTTTTGTAAATTCATGTTAAAGTAGTGTTTTGGGTAAAATCGTCTCATTTGTCGTTCGTGTTTTTAACATGTAATTATTAATATGATTACTTGGATCATGATTACTTATATCCAGAATGTAAAACATGATTTATATATAATATATATTCATAATATATATATATATATATATATATATAATATCGATAAATGGAATGAAATACACCGTTCATGGAGACGGTAGTCCGTACGTACGCATGAACGCTGTTTTCGTTTCCTTATTGAAGTGAATGGAATTAAGTAGATGACATACATATAAATTTACATAAATCCAGTGTCATTATTATGTCATATATTTCATTAATAGTTATTATATATACTTTATAATCATTCATGAATGGTTAATCATTGAGAATGAATCTCATCGCGTCGTGGAGACGGTAGTCTGTACGTACGCACGAGCGATGATATCGTTCCCATGGTCGTGGAATTTTGTTGAAGTGTATGTAGACTATGTCAGTATCAATATCAATTTATAATAATCATATATAGTTACACATTACACCATTATACCCATTCTATTAAGGTGGTGGTGGAAAATAGATTACACCACGGCGTGGAGACGGTATTCCGTACGTACGCACGCGCGGTGATTTCATTTTTCCGTAGGATGGATAGAAGGTGAATTAGGGTTGTTTCATATTTATAATAACATATCAGTATGTAAGTAATACTAATTTTATTACTTTGTCATGAGACAACTAAAGAAGAAGAAGTTGAAGAAGAAAGAAATTGAAAAGATCGGTAATGGATATTACCTCTTATTTGAAACGCCTCTTTGAATCCTCCACTTAGGGAACTAAGATTGGTCTTTGAAGAAGACCAGGACCTCTAGGATTATTATAGGGAAGTGGAGAAGGGATTTTGGCATGGTTTGGCCGATCTTGAGTGCTCAAATTGGTGTGAGGAGGAGGGGGAGGAGGTGTCCTTTTATAAGGGAGGAGAGGTGCACCTTAGGAATATCTCAAAATATTATTTTATATTAAAGTCAAAATAGGTTTATAATGGTTCCAAAGGGTCTTATTTCGAATCTAAAGTGTGTATGGGTCGAAATCCTACCAACCAATAGGATTTAGACAAGTTTAGGTTATTATTTCAACCTTATCAATTATATTTAACTCTAAGTTAAATAATTTAACTTTTACCGTGTCTTTTTGTTTTCTTACACTATATGGTTATTACACTTACTATAACATGCCAAAAGAACCCCAAATTGTTTATTATTAATATATATATCCTTATCTAAGTCATTTTGCCAAACCTTAGATTTTTAAGAATAAAATAACAATTAATAATATAATATTTGTTTTAAAAACTATTTTGTGTCAATTGTGACACTATTTTATATATGATTTTTGTGAAAGTCATAACAGAATTATATGTTCGAACCAAGTTGATTAAATCAACACTAATATATCATATTAACCTTTAAAATTATTTTAATTCATAAAAAGTCTCAAATTACATTTATTTGGGCATTTATAACATTAATTATGTCAATATTTCATTAATAAGACAATTACTACATCATCTTTGTGTCATAATAAATGATAATTATTTAATCCTTAAAAATTCTAAATAAATTACTATGATGTATATAATTGTATTATCTTTCTCGAGACTATTCATGTTCGAAGTTTCATGAAGTTTGTCAGTAGATTAAAATTATTATACTTATAAGATTTAAGAAAGTGACATGTTGTCACATTCTTTGGTTTTAATAATAATTAAATTATTTTCATTGAAAAAATTTAATTAAATAAATCTAATCTGACCCTTAGGTGATATGGGTCGACTTTTATTCATCCAATAAGATTTTTACATTTGTTAAGGTAATTTTAAAATACTATATTTACCCTTAATTACCCAATTTACCTTTAACTATGGTAAATAAAATTTACTGTAGTTACTATTCATAATTCACAAAAATAAAAAGTATCCTATTAACATAATTTGGACCCACTGATTCCAAATATGGAATCCATTTTTAAAAATTAAATACACAGAAGTTGTAGAAATTAAATTAAAATTAATCATGTTGTCGAATAAAAACGGGTTTTTGTTTAAAACATTGCAAAAGATTGAATTGATTTAACCTACGAATTCAAGGTAAAATCAATGCTAATGACATACATTATATTAAATGGTAAAAATATATTCTATTTATACTTTAAAACCATTCAATATTATAATTTAACCACATAATATATTACGATGAAAAAAGTTGTTTTTAATTAAAATATAGCGTGTTTTTACTATTCATTAAAATGTGAAAGTTATTAGAATAATATGAAAAATTTATCCAAAGTAAATTTTTATTTCTTGATTCCAAAGAAGAATTTTATTTTGTAAAATTGAACTTATAAACATGTCAAAAACTATATTTAATGTGGGTGCGCCATCAAAAGGTGGCAAAACTGCATTTTTTTAAAAATACTTATTTTACCCGAAAAATTTATTTTGTTCTTATACCATGTTCTAGAAATGTGTAAGATGAATAATAATGTTATAAAATTCAAAATTTAGTTAATAAAATTCATAACGGCTAGTTCATGACAATATTATAATAATATAACATTGTTTATTAAAACCCGGTATTGCGTACAACACACGCTATCGAGGAAGGTCACGATTGCGTGTAATGCAAGCCAAGTCAGGGTTGCATGTTGTGAAAGAATCCTTCATTGTTTCTTATAACAGAATCCAACCATATTTCATTTATAAATTGAATATATATATATATATACTCAATGTTGGGTAGAATAACTATTATCAAAATTGTGTGTAACATGATCCAAGAATAGTGTTGCGTATACTGCAAGCTAATACGGTGTTGCGTATAGCGCAAGGTAATCTTGGTGTAGAATACAACACAAGACATTAATGAAATTAAAAGAATATTTTTCATAAAATCTAGGGGTGTTGCATTCTACCCCCCATAAAATGAATTTCGCCCTCGAAATTCATCGGGGTTATAAATGGTTTACTATTCGAAAGTTTCTTTAATCGAAACCCACATCGTAAAAAGGAATACCAAAACCAATATTTAAAAACAAAAGTATGAAACGTAACAGTTACCCAAATAAACTAATCACTGGGTTTCCACATAGGTGAAAATATGGATATGGAAGAAAAATCTAACCATCATGTTCTGATGGAGAGTGGTAGAGACCATGGCTATGGAAAATCCAACAATCACAAATCCATAAATTTGTGACGATCTAAGGTACCATCTGATTAATCAGATATAAGAGCACTATGAAAACATTTTTGGTTTTCAAGATCGTTTCCCTAAAGTTGATGAATTTGAATTAGAATAAATACTTACTTTATTTTGGTAAAATCTCACTGTTGTTCGTGCCTTGAACAATTTCCACTTCATCTCTTAAATAAATGAAGTTGAATTTGTTATTCGTGAAGTGTTAGAAGATCATGTGATAGAATGACGGGTCATTCCATCTGTCTCAAACAAAAGGTTAGCAAAAGTTATTAAATATACATAAGTCATTATATAGTGAGATTAATCATATATGGTTCCTAAAATGGACTTATACTTCATATATCATACTTCTTAATAAAATAAAACTAGTTTCTACTAAACAGGGACTTCTTGTAGGCCAATGGTAGGTGATAAAGGCCAGTCACACTTCGATTGTGGGTTCGATTCCCACAGCCTTGTCCGACGCGATGGGTTGTCGCCCGTCCTGCTGGTTGTCCTTTTTCTAAAACTATTTTACTATAACATCCCATCAATAATATCGAAAAAAACTTCTATCCTTAAACAATACTAACTTATGTCCAACATAATCCATTCCAATCTTTAGGCTAATCCAAAATACTTCAGTCCAAGCTCATAGTATAGAGAAAATGATCACGTGAATGCCATCATTTATCCCTCATATATCTTGTTCGTCACATTCCAGTCATGTGAATACCATAATCATGTAATCTCTTGAAAAAAATGAATACCCATTGAACCATAGTGAAAACATGAATCCAGTTAAAAGTTAACACTTTCCACATACCAAAATCCTCAAAATTCTGTATACTCAAACCATGATATCACTTAGTCCTTATATCAATCATGAGATCATGAATACTGTCAAACATTTCATTTTCTCTTTATCCCTTCATTATGTGCATATCATCTGCTTTCCAAAAATATCTGAATAACCTTTCATAGTTACTGGTACCATTAATCATAAACTTTCAATAATTAAGGAAAGACAACAATGTAACAATCCTTAGATGTCTCTTTATTCCATAGTACCATGGGATTACAACATTACACATGATAAACATGTAATCATTCCACTACATTCATAAACCATTGACCGAGCTTCAACAATTCTTTCATATCACATATCATTTGTAGTCTCTTCTTCATCATCCACATAAATACTACCCATACGACCATACGGATTCTCTTCATGAGACTTTCCCTTAGGGCATTGGTTTGAATAATGCCTGTACATTCCACATTTAAAACATTTAACCATTGTTGATGTCGTTGCAATACCATTATCCTCATCCCTGGTGTTAACTAACCCTTTTCCTTTTCACTTACTGGCTTTGTGTCCTTCTTTTCCACACCAAAATTATCTCCCAGTTCCTTTGAAACATTCTCCTTGATGCCTCTTCCCACATGATTTACATAGGGGAAATTGAACTTTCTTTCCTCTATGATCGTCATGAAACTCCATCTTTTTCTTATTAGCCGAGTCAGGAAACGTGCCAAATTTTACTTTATTGATCATATAATGAGATTGCTGATTTGGCATAATAATGATGTTTGGACTTCCAAATCCTATTTCATTTGGTTTCTCATGAAGAATATCATTCCATTGTCCATCATATCCTCCATTATCATGAATCATCTTGTTTCCAGCCATTTTCTAAAACCCAAAAAGAATAGTTAGAGAGGAAAAAAACATGCTAGGGAAAACAACATAATAAAGGGGGAGTATCCTCAATATCTAACTTCTTAGGTTAAATTCTAAGATCGTTACTGAAGTTATAGGACTTTATCCTATACGTACACTTATCCTTAGGGACATCCCTAGACAAACCTTATAAATATCTCTAGGGATCTCACTAAAGATCCCGCATCCTAGTTTCAAAAAGTTGACTAAACCTTTCCTCTAATACCAACTATAGATACCCGAAGCTTAATGTACATGAACATTACATTACTTTTGCGGAATACTTAGTACATAACAAAAAATAAACACACAAGGATCGTAATAGTTTAGTGTCTTCGGATCCTCGGAACGTAATCTTCTAATCGTGGTGAAAGATCTCCAATATCTCCCATAAAGATCTCCTTTTTTTAACCTAAACCCTTTGTTTATATCCTGGGGAAAAGAAAACATAAAAGGGTGAGCTCAAATGCTCATTAAGGGTAAACAAAAAAATATAAATCTCATCGTATACACAAGAACATAACTTTTGGAAATCTTAACCTGCAAAAGAGATCATAATTTCATAACATCGGATAAATCATGGAAGTGAAATGTAATCACAATAATAATAACATAAAACATGAAACTTTGTGTCATACACACATAATCATAGATAATCTATTCTTGTTAGTCAAGACTCATTTCCAAGACTATCTTAGTGGACAAAGTCCCTTTCTGAACCGAGTCACCCTCGTTCCAGTCCTGTTTCACTGAACCGGTATAACCTACTGTTCCATCCCTGTCTATCTCATGAGATATATAATCTTTACCCAATGAATTGGAGGGAGATATAGGTTCCACCCATCTCATAATGATACCATTCTTATGTGTGCCACAAAATCATAAACCATACATCATTTCATAACCCATGTAATAAAAATGGGAATCTTAAACATCATGACATCATAAAACAATTCATATACGATAAAGGAATTCATAAAAATAATTCCATCAAAACATAATCAAATCAATGTAAGAATAGGGATAAAAACAGAACCCTTTATTATCTTAGATGGAAAATAATTTTGATAAAACACTTGAACTCCATTCTTGAGGAAAATATCCTTTCTACTTCAAAAACATTTTTCCTTTCTTAACATGTCTTACAATTTTAAACTAAAATAAGTTGATTAAAAATAAACTTAAAAACTTGTAAAGTAATCTTCTTGGAAATAATGTTTTAAAAATCCATTCATGCCGTATAAGTTAAAAGAAAACATTTTTTTCGTACTTTTGTCGGAAATGTCAGAAAGTACCTCGTATGAAAACGAAAAAAGATTCCTTTCATATCTTTTACTAAAAACTCACCGAAGGGTAAAATTGGAATTAAACAATTATAGGTGGATGGAAATAATATTACATTTTGGGGAATCATGGATGTGGATGATAAAATACACCCCAGTAAATGCCAAAGTATAAACAATCTCGGATAAAAATGAGATTGTGATATTTCCCTTACCTTAGGTCCGACTTGCTTTGTAAGTGTCCGAACCTCCTGTATAATGATTTAAATCATGTTATTGACTTATTCCAGAATCATATTCATTGTTATTATATCATATATGGCCCACTTATGACTTTATATTACCTGTTCTTTTGTCAATTAATGTTAAAGTAGCGTTTTGGGTAAAATCGTCTCATTTGTCGTTCGTGTTTTTAACTTGTAATTATTAATATGATTACTTGGATCATGATTACTTATATCCAGAATGTAAAACATGATTTATATATAATATATATTCAGAATATATATATATATATATATATATAATATCGATAAATGGAATGAAATACACCGTTCCTGGAGACGGTAGTCCGTACGTATGCATGAACGCTGTTTTCGTTTCCTTATTGAAGTGAATGGAATTAAGTAGATGACATACATATAAATTTACATAAATCCAGTATCATTATTATGTCATATATTTCATTAATACTTATTATATATACTTTATAATCATTCATGAATGGTTAATCATTGAGAATGAATCTCATCGCGTCGTGGAGACGGTGGTTCGTACGTACGCACGAGCGATGATATCGTTCCCTTGGTCGTGGAATTGTGTTGAAGTGTATGTAGACTATTTCAGTATCAATATCACTCTATAATAATCATATATACTTACTCATTACACCATTATACCCATCCTATTAAGGTGGTGGTGGAAAATAGATTACACCACGGCGTGGAGACGGTATTCCGTACGTACGCACGCGCGGTGATTTCATTTTTCCGTAGGATGGATAGAAGGTGAATTAGGGTTGTTTCATATTTATAATAACATATCAGTATGTAAGTAATACTGATGTTATTACTTTGTCATGAGACAACTAAAGAAGAAGAAGTTGAAGAAGAAATAAATTGAAAAGATCGGTAATGGATATTACCTCTTCTTTGAAACGCCTCTTTGAATACTCCACTTATGGAACTTATATTGGTCATTGAAGAAGACCAGGACCTCTAGGATTATTATAGGGAAGTGGAGAAGGGATTTTGGCAGGGTTTGGCCGATCTTGAGTGCTCAAATTGGTGTGAGGAGGAGGGGGAGGAGGTGTCCTTTTATAAGGGAGGAGAGGGGCACCTTAGGAATATCTCAAAATATTATTTTATATTAAAGTCAAAATCGTTTTATAATGGTTAAAAAGGGTATTATTTCGAAGCTAATGTGTGGCTGGGTCGAAATCATATCATCAATTATGATTTAGACAAGTTTAGGTTATTATTTCAACCTTATCAATTAGATTTAACTCTAAGTTAAATAATTTAACTTTTATCGTGTCTTTTTGTTTTCTTAAACTATATGATTAATACACTTACTATAACATGCCAAACGAACCCCAAATTGTTTATTATTAATATATATATCATTATCTAAGTCATTTGGCCGAACCTTGGATTTTTAAGAATAAAATAACAATTAATAATATAATATTTGTTTTAAAAACTATTTTGTGTCAATTTTGACACTATTTGATATATGATTTTTGTGAAAGTCATAACAGAATTATATGTCCGAACCAAGTTGATTAAATGAACAATAATATATCATATTAACCTAGAAAATTAGTGGAATTCATAAAAAGTCTCAAATTACATTTATTTGGGCATTTATAACATCAATTATGTCAATATTTCATTAATAAGACAATTACTGCATCATCTTTGTGTCATAATAAATGATATTTATTTAATCCTTAAAAATTCTAAATAAATTCCTATGATGTAGTTAATTGTATTAGATTTCTGGAGACTATTCATGTTCTATGTTTCATGAAGTTTATCTCTAGATTAAAATTATTATACTTATAAGATTTAAGAAAGTGACATGTTGTCACATTCTTTGGTTTTAATAATAATTAAATCATTTTCATTGAAAAAATTTAATTAAATGAATATAATCTGACCCTTAGGTGATATGGGTAGACTTTTAGTCGTCTAATAAGATTTTTTAAATTTGTTAGGGTAATTTTAAAATACTATATTTACCCTTAATTACCCGAATTACCTTTAACTATGGTAAATAAAATTTACCGTAGTTACTATTCATAATTCCCAAAAATAAAAAGTATCCTATTAACATAATTTGGACCCACGAATTCCAAATATGAAATCCATTTTTTAAAATTCAATACACAGAAGTTGCAGAAATTAAATTAAAATTAATCCCGTTGTCGAATAAAAACGGGTTTTTGTTTAAAACATTGCAAAAGATTGAATTGATTTAACCTACGAATTCAAGGTAAAATCAATGCTAATGAAATACATTATATTAAATGGTAAAAATATATTCTATTTATACTTTAAAACCATTCAATATAATAATTAAACCACAGAATATAATACGATGAAAAAAGTTGTTTTTAATTAAAATATAGCGTGTTTTTACTATTCATTAAAATGTGAAAGTTACTAGAATAATATGAAAAATTTATCCAAAGTAAATTTTTTTTTCTTGATTCCAAAGAAGAATTTTATTTTGTAAAATTGATCTTATAAACATGTCAAAAACTATATTTAAAGTGGGTGCGCCATCAAAAGGCGGCAAAACTGCATTTTTTTAAAAATACTTATTTTACCCGAAAAAATTATTTTGTTCTTATACCATGTTCTAGAAATGTGTAAGATGAATAATAATGTTATAAAATTCAAAATTTAGTTAATACTATTCATAACGGCTAGTTCATGACAATATTATAATAATAAAACATTGTTTATTAAAACCCGGTATTGCGTACAACACAAGCTATCGAGGAAGGTCATGATTGCGTGTAATGCAAGCCTTGTCAGGGTTGCGTGTTGTGAAAGAATCCTTCATTGTTTCGTATAACAGAATCCAACCATATTTCATTTATAAATTGAATATATATATATATATATACTAAATGTTGCGTAGAATAACTATTATCAAAATTGTGTGTAACATGATCCAAGAATAGTATTGCGTATACTGCAAGCTAATATGGTGTTGTGTATTGCGCAAGGTAATCTTGGTGTAGAATACAACACAAGGCATTAATGAAATTAAAAGAATTTTTTTTCATAAAATCTAGGGGTGTTACATTAATACCCACTTTTTGAAATTTAATACATTTTATCTTTCAAAATTGACTTTATTGTTGGATTTGGATTATCGAAATTAGCTTAGGGTTATTTTTTGGTACTTTTCGGATAACTTTTATATTTGGATGAATAGTGAAAATTACTAAATTTTATTTAAAAACAACATTTTTAATCGAAATAACTAGTAGTGATAAATTATGAATACGAGTAAATTTAGAGTATAATTTTATTATAATTTTTCCATTTAATACAATGTTTTTCATTGGACATAATTTCACATTTAAACTGGACATAAAAAAGTGCCAATCTTTTGATAGTTATTATCACTTAAAAATGTGTTTTTTGTTTTAACAATAGGAATTAATTTTAAATTAATTTCTCCCACTTTTTTGTTTTGAATTTAGAAAAATGGATTCCATATTTAGAATCAGGTTGTTCAAATTGTGTAAATAGGTAGCTTTTGTTTTTAGACATTTTGAATAATTACTTTGGTAAATAATTTATTTACCATTGTTAAAGGGTAAATCTGGTAAATAAGGGTAAATAATAAAATATTATTATAATAATAAATTACCATAAAAATAGTACTAACCCTATTGGTTTATACATGTCTAATCAAGGGAACCTTTGGGACGATTATGGGACCCCATGGATCCACTTGTAAGTGATAATGACACTTTATATTAATAAAGATAAAGTAAATACAAAAATGACACAAGCATATATCTTTTATAAAAACAATTTTTACATTGGGTTATATATGTTATATATTGGACTATAAATAATCATTAGAAAAATAAAGATATTTCCTATATAATGGTATTTTATTTATAATTTTTAGACATTGTATAATTAGATTTATTTTTGACACAATAATGATGTAGTATATTTCTTATTAAAGAAAGAATCAAATAATTTGTTTAATAAATGTTAAAATAAATATAATTTGATAGTTTTGATTCCACACACGAATTATATTTGTTAATATGAAATTTTAGGATTGATTAAATAAATATGGTTCGGATTATTAATGTTTTTATGACTGTCCCAGAAATGAATTATTAAATATTTTCAAAATTGTTATAAATTAGTTTTTAAAACAAATATTATATTATTAATTGATATTCAATTCCATATAAATCTAAGGTTTTGATAATGGACTTATATTGATATCTGTAAAATGAATGAACCACTTGAGGGTCTCTTGGCTGTATATAGTATGTTTATTAACCATATAATGTAAAAATACAAAGTGAAATGGTAAATGTCAAACAATTTAACTAAGAGTTGAATATAAATGGTAAGAATAATATAGTGACCCAAACCTATCTAAAATATATTGGATAAAAGGATTTTGACCCATCCCCACCTTAGAATTTGAATAATTTTCTGTTTTTTCCATTAAAAACCGAATATAAATTTATTATAAATTAATACATTAGGTTTTTCATAAAGATCTCCTCCCTCCCTTATAAAAGGACACCACTTCTAACCAATTATTCATACCTTCAAAGTCTTTTGGATTGGAAAAACATATCCAAATTATCATATAAAAATCACTCAATTCAACCTATAGGACTTTCTTTAGTCATAATGTCAACATAAGGAGCCTTTTTGATCAAATCAAAAGGAAGAACCCAAAGAAGAGGTAATATTTTTCCCACCCTCTTTCAAGTTCCTTTTTTTCTTCAACATCTTATTTCTTTGTTATTTACATTCTAAAATAATAACTCCCGTATATTCTATATATTGTAATGTAATTATAAATATGGTACAACTATATTAAGGATTCAATGCATCCTTTGAATAACATGTCACCGTACGTGCGTACGTACGACTTATCATCTCCTCGTCGTGGTGTAATTGTAATTCAAAACATTATTATTTGGATGGGTATGATAATGATATTTCATTGAAGTAAATAATGAATATAAAATTATAATGATTATTTACATATGATATATCATCCATTTATATATTATTTTAATAACAATAGAATGATATTGTTGCTCGTGCATACGTACGGACTACTGTATCCATGAACACGATGAGATTCATTCCCCATCATATCCATTGAAGTATAATTCTCATTTGATGATTAAAAATAATTTTTACGGACTTGATATCATTTTGGATATGAATAATATACAACCTATCCATAAAAAACACGCTTATGTAGAAAAATATATAAAATAAAATGAGTATGTTAACACCAGAAATGACGATAGTACTAAGATATTATTATCAAAGATATGTTAAATGATCATATATGATGCCATATTAATGTATATGATTCTTTTATAATTTAATAAAAAGTATTTCACTATTATAAATGAGGTTAAACTTCTATCGATCAAGGAAAATTACAAGGTAAGGGTTTATTTCACAATATCTTCATTATCCGAGGTTGTTTATACGTAATTATCTACTGGGACCTCTTTATCATCCACATCCATGGTTCTTAAAAATTTACAACAAAACATTTTTAATATTTACTATACAATAGGTTAAAGTCATTTATACCATTATGTGTTTTGAAAGGAATCTTTGCGTCATTTTCCAAATAAGGTCCTTTTTAACCTTTTCGACAAAATTAAGGTAAAAATGCCTTTTTGTAACTTATACGGTGGGTCTTGTTATTTTACATGGTTATAAAATCATTGAATCTTCCCTTAAAATCTTATTACATTATTTTCAAAGTATATGTTTTATTTTATAATTATGTAACTTTTATATGATTTAAAAAAAGTGATATTTCTCTCAAATAGTTCTGATTTCATCTATGTCAACATCCTTTGATGTATTTTAAGCTTATTTGAATTTGATTTATTATGATAAAAAACTTACATATTGTATTGATGGTTTTATGATATGTTTGACTATGGATTTGATATCTTTATACCATTCATGGTTTATGGAGAAAGTATTGAAATTTCGTATGATATTTTTAATATGAATATTTATGTTATGTTTAAACATGTTCATATGAGGAATGAATTGGAGTTAATAAGTGATGGGTGGAGTCCGATATAGCTCCTCGATGCATCAGTAGGTCTCATGAGACAATCTAGTGTCTTGGAACAAGGCCATTAAAAAATCTTATTTGTAGTCTTGGCACAAGGCCTTGACTATGTGGTAATGATAGTCTGCCATTATGCATTCCATCATTATGAAAGAGGTTATTGATATTTCATGTGATTATTTGACTTGTAGAAGATCCATGTGAATAAGTAAATCTCATTATTTCATTTTATCTTTTCCATATTATGATTAAGATTATTTTTTAATGTATTTTGTTTTAGTTATTAATTGCCTTAAATGTTTATTCTTATTTATAAATGTTTCCGCTGTATTGTTACCCTTACTGAGCATCTGAGCTCACACCATTCAATGATTTATTTTTCCCATTATGTGAAGAAGTATTTTATGAATGACAAGAAAGGATAGTACAAAGGGATAAGAAGACATTATATTTTTGTAATCATTCAATTTATGATGTAATGTATACTTTATGAATGTATCTAGTGTTTCCAAGGCTACTAAACTAAATCGGTCTTTCAAGATATGATATTTTGGGATCATGAATATGTTATGAAATAATGAATCAACAATTGGTAACTGGGGTAGGGGAGTTACAGTTGGTGTCAGAGGATGTTTAGTAAAAACCTTGGAAGCTATATTTTGATAATCTCTAATTTGAGCACATAGCCCTAAGATAGAATTTGAGGATTAGTATAGAAAATTTTTCATGAATTTTGGTAGTTTAGAGATTTTGGGAGTTTTCCATGCAATACATCTCTGTCTGGATATGAGCATGTAGAGGTAGCGCTTGCACAGATGTACCTAGGGGTAAAACCTGAAATCACCACTTTGAGCGAGACTTGAATAAAAACTGGTGCACGACAACGTTCCTTGATTCACTCTTGGTTACGACACTCCCAGGGGATATGGTTAGGATAATTCTCAATTTCATTACAAACCATTATGAAGGGATTATGATTATATACTTCCTCAAAGAATTTTTTTTTTATGATTATGGATTATATCCACGAACTGTTCAATTTATGATAAGTGTTTTACAAGTTTGTAATTATGTATTTTGATTCCTAAACTAGTCTAGTTTATTCCATTGTTTTTAAATGGCGCGTAGTGGAAATAATGGGAACCATATAAATTCAAACACTCTATGTTGGGATTTCCCTCCTACTCAAAATAATTATAGTGGAGTTGGTGATGCAACTAGTGCTGATCATCTAATCACCATACTGGGACAACTCACACATGTTATGAATAACAAACCTTACATGTATGGAGCACCCAGATCCATAGCATGGTGGATCAATGTTATATCGCTTCATGAGGAAACAACCACTAACATTCAAGGGGAGTAAAAAACCCTTAGTAGCTGAGAAATGGATAAATTCTTTAGAGAAGATATTCCATGCCATGGGGAGTAGTGAAAGGGAAAATGTTATCATGGCAATTTACCACCTCACTAGATATGCGGATCAATGGTGGCCTTTTATTCAAAACACAAAGTTAGATAATGAATTATCAAATATGGAATGGAGGGAGTTCAAAGAATTTTCGTAGAAAAATACATTACTCGTGACCATCGATCAGATATGGAATGGAAATTTCTGAGTCTAAGACAAAAGGATGATGAGAATGTCCCAAAGTATGAGGCTAACTTTACAAGGTCAGTGATTCATGCAATAGATTATATACATAGCCCGAGGATTAATATTGATTGTTTCTTTGATGGTTTAAAATTATTTATCCATCGAGCATTAGACTCAAAATCTTTCTCGTCATACGAAGATATTGTCTCATGTGCTATCAAGACAGAAAAACAATTCTTTATGTCTTATGACTTTAAATCAAATAAAGAGAAGAATAGATCTACTGAACACTCTGGGAATGGAAATAAGGGGATGAATGGAATAGTTGAATATAAATCATGCAGTAAATGTGGGAAGAAACACCCTGGTACTTTCTTGTAGGGAATGGGAGTCTGTTACAAGTGTGATGAAAAAAGCCACCAAGCTCGTCATTTCAAGGGGATCAAATAAGCGACTGATGTTCAATGCTATAACTACTGGGAGATGTGACATTATGAAAATTAATGTCCTAAGCATTAGGGGATCTTAACTCAGAAAAGGCCATGGGATCAAGACCAAGCTTATGCTATCACTACTGTTGAGGTAGAAGCTCACAAAGACATGGTGGCCCGTAATTTAATGGTTTCCTCAAGTTTAGAAAATGTGTTATTAGATTTTGGATCGTCACATTGTTTCATATCTTCCTAGTGTTATAAGTAAATTATATATTTTCAATTTGATTTTACAAGGGAGTTTTTAGTTATAACTCTTAAGGGAAGTCTCATTACAACAATGTTATGTGAATCAGTTCCCATTAGAGCATATATTTGTTCTTTATCCACTAATCACATCGTCATACCTATGATTGAGTTTGATATAATCCTCGGTATGTATTGGCTTTTGAACCGTGATGTGAAGATTTATTGTAAGAAGAATGAGGTTACAATTTTTTATGATGATGATAAGGAACACCTTATCGTTAGAGAAGAATTATGACAACCTAATTTTTAATAAGATCCACCCCCCATTAGCTCAACGAAATTAAATTATTGTAGAGGAAGAGAATGAAATGACTGTGTGTGAAGAAAGAATATTCAAATAGAGTTTTTATATATTACGAGCGAATATGTTAATGTGTTTCTAGATGATTTACCTGTACATCCTCCAGATCGTGAAATTGAGTTTCCCATTTATTCAATTCATGGTTCAAGGCCTATATCGAAGACTCCTTATAGAATAGACACTGTGGAATTAGTTGGACTAAAGAAACAACTAGAGGAATTGAGTAATAAAGGATTTATTCTCCCTAGTGTTTCTCCATGGGGATCCCCTATCCTTTTTATTAAAAAAAGATGGATTAATGAGGTTATGTATCGACTACAGGTTGATCAATGATATAACAATAAAGAAAAAGTATCACCTACCTCGCATTGATGATTTTCTCGACCAACTACATGGAGCTCAATACTTCTCAAATATTGACCATCGATCTGGATACCATCAGTTGTGTGTAAAGAAGGAAGACATTCTGAAGATAGCATTTCGAACCAGGTACGGGAATTACGATTTTATAGTAATACCTTTTGGATTGACTAATGAACCCTCTGTATTCATGGATCTAATGAATAGTGTTTTCAAGGAATATCTCGATGATTTTGTGGGGGTATTTATTGATGATATGTTGGTATACTCCAAAAGATACGAAGATCATGAAAATAACTTGCGCATTATCCTGAAGACTCGTAGAAGACATGAATTATATGGGAAGGTCAGTAGGTGTGAATTATGGCTTTAGTAGATCACTTTTCTTGGCTATATTGTCTCTAAGGATGGAATCTCTATTGATCCTTCCAAGACAAGAGAAATCCAAGAATGGCCAGCAGCAACGAGTATAACCGAGGTACGTAGTATTATTGGCTTAGCAGGTTATTATCATCCTTTTGTCTAGATCTTTGCCCGTTTGGCTAACCCATTAACAAAGATCACATGTAAAGGGGTTAAATTTGATTGGACAAAAGAGAGTGAAGAATGTTTTTATGAACTTAAGAGAAGATTAGTCAATGATCATATATTGACTCTACCATCATGGAATGATGGGATTAATATTTATAGTGATTCTTCAATGAAAGGACTTGGTTTTTTCTTATGCAGAATGATAGGTTTATTGCCAATGCATATCAAAAATTTAAAATTCCAGAGAAAAAACTATCCTAATAATGATCATGAGTTAGCTTCTGTAATTTTTTCTTTGAAGATATGGTTGCATTATCTGTATGGTGAAAAAGTTATGATTTATATTAATCACAAGAGTTTGAAGTATATGTTCTCATAGAAAGAACTCAACATGAGGAAAAGATGATGGCTTGAACTAATCAAGGATTATGATTGCATGATACACTACCACCCGAGGAAGGAAAATAAGGTCGAAGCTGATTTGAGTATAAAGGATCATGGAGTTATGAACAAAATGAGAATTGAAAGGGATCCTATTTTCCTGGATCTATTGAATATGGACATGGGAATAACCCTGGAAGGTGAAACATCAATACTTTTTAAAATGGATGCCAAAACATCATTACTAGAATAAATAAAGAGTTCTCAGACCATTGATAAAGAGATTAAAAAGAAGATTAAAGCTTTGAATGATAGGAGAATGAGTGACATTGTGTATGAAGATGGAATTCTTGAAATTTGTGTAGAGACTCTATGTTCTCGATATACCTGATGTAAAAAGATAATTGTTGGATGATGCTCACAGTTCCAATTTCTCTATACACCCTAAGAGCACCAAAATGTATAGATATTTGAAGGAACATTTTTTGTGGGACAATATGAAGAGGGGAATTTCTGATTTTTTATCAAGATGTATGTTTTGTCAAAAAGTGAAATCTGGAAGGCAACAACCTGGAGGAGTCATGAAACCTCTTCCCATACCAGAGTGGAAATGGGATAATATTACGATGGAATTTATCATCGGTCTACCAAATACTCCTAGAAGGAATGATGAAATATTGGTCATTGTTAATCGTCTTACTAATTTAGCATTTTTTCATACTATATGAGAATATTTACCACTTCAACGTCTAGAAAGACTATATATTAATAAATTTTTGAGACTTCATGGAGTACCCCTATCGATTGTTTCTAATTGGGATCCATGTTTCTCTTCAAGATTCTGCAAAAGTATTCAGAAATCCCAGGATACTGAACTTCATTTGAGCACTGCATACCACCCCCAAACTGATGGAAAATCAGAACAGACTATTCAAGCCTTAGAAGACATGTTGAGATTTTTCTCACTTGACTTTCAGGGTATGTGGGATCAATATTTACCTCTGGTGGAATTTTCCTATAACAACAGCTTCTATTCAAATATTTAGATAGCACCATATGAAGAGTTATATGGAATGATATGATTCACAACAACTTATTGGGATGATGTTGGTGAAATAGAACTTGTAGGACCCGAACTAGTGGAGGAAACGATAGAAAAGGTGAAGGTGATCCAAAACCACATCAAAGCATCTCAAAGTAGGCAGAAGACCTATGTCGATAACCGAAGGAAGGATTTGGAATTTTAGGTAGGAGATCATGTTTCATTGAAGGTATCACCAGGGAAGGGTGTTATATGTTTTGTTAATAAGGGTATATTGAGTCCCTGGTATATTGGACCTTTTAATATTCTAGAAATAATTGGGAATATAGCTTATCGTTGGGCAATGCTGTCGTGTCTCTCCAAAGTTCACGATCTGTTCTACGTATCAGTATCAATAAAATACATGCCTGACCCAACGCATGTACTCAAAAATGAGGAATTAGAAGTAGAACCCAATATATCATATTGCGAAGAGCCTGTCAAGATTCTTGATATGATAGAATAGGTTTTGATAAAACAGACGACTCGTCTGGTAAATGATCTTTGGAGAAAACATAAGATGGAAGAGGCAACGTGGGAACCCGAGAACCTTATGATGAAGAACCACCCGAGTGTTTAATGCGGTAGTATTATAGAAATTTCTAGGATGAAATTATTTGAATGATGGGAGAATGAACAAACCAAGCTTCCAAGGTATGCTTTTCATTGAATAATACAGTAGCTTATGTTGTGCGTAACTCCGAGTTCTAACACACACCACATTCAATCAAACTAGACTTTATGAATAGTAATACCCACTTTTTCAATTTTTATAAATTTTATCATTTAAAATCGGCTTCATTTTTGGATTCGGAATATCAAAATTATCTTAGGGTGAAGTTTTGGTACTTTTCGGATAACATTCATATTTTGATGAGTAGTGAAAATTTCTAAATTTTAACGAAAAACAACTTTTTTAATCAAAATAATTAACAGTGATAAATTGTAAATTTAACTGATTTTATAGTATAATTAGATTATATTTTTACCATTTAATCCATTGTTTTTCATTGTACATAATTTCACATTTAAACAGGACATAAGCAAGTGTCAATCTTTTGATATTTATTATCTCTTAAAAACACGCTTTTTTGATTTAACAACTGCAATTAATTTTAAATTAATTTCTACCAATTATGTGTTTTGAATTTTTAAAAATGGATTCCATATTTAGTATCAGGAGGTACAAATTGTGTAAATATGTAACTTTTATTTTTAGATATTTTGAATAATTATTTCGGTAAATATTTTATTTACCCTGGTTAAAGTGTAAATCCGGTAAGTATGTGTAAAAAATAATTATATAATATTAATAAATTACCATAAAACGTGTCCTACACCTATTTTTTGATACATGTCCGACCATGGGTAAATTTTGGTCGATTCTGGGACCCCATGGATCCACTTGTAAGTGATAATAACACATTATATTAATAAAGTTAAAGTAAATACAAAAATGTCATAAGCTTATATATTTTAGCAAAACAATTTTTAAATAAATTTATATGTATTATATTTTAGACTATAAATGTTCATTATAAATATAAAATGATTTCCTACATAATGGTATTTTATTTATAATTTTTAGACATTGAATAATTAAATTTATTTAGGATACAATAATGATGCAGTATTTTCTTTATTAATGAAAGAATCAATAATTAGTATTATAAATGTTAAAATAAATATAATGTAAAAGTTTTTATGCCATCCACGAATATTATTGGTTAATATTACATGTTAATATTTCCTAAATTAATTTTATTCGAATTAATAAAGTTGTTACAACATTAAAAAAATAAATTATTAAATATTGTCAAAATTGAAATAAATGAGTTTTTAAAACAAATATTATATTATTAATTGATATTCTATTCCTAAAAATCTATGGTCGGCCAATGGACTTATATAATGATAGGTGTATAATTAATAGACCACTTTGGGGTATCTTGGAAATATATAGTATTTTTATTAACCATATAATAAAAAAATATAAAGTGACACAGTAAATGTCAAACTATTTAACTAAGAGTTAAATATAAATGATAAGGTTAATATAGTGACCCAAACCTGTATAAAATAAATTGGATGAAATTATTTATACCAACACCTACCCTATACTTTGAATAATCCACTTTGGAGCAATTAGAAACCGAATATGAATTTATTATAAATTTATTCTTTAAGTTTTTCCTAAAGAGCCCCTCCTCCCCCTTGTAAAATGACACCAATTCTAACAAATTATTAATACCTTCAAAGCCTTTTGGATCTGCCAAACCCTGCCCAATAATCCTTTTATCTTCCCTCACTTCAACCTAGAGGCTTTCCTTTAGTCATAAAGCCATCCTATGTATCCCTTTTGATCAAATCATAAAGAAGAACCCGAAGAAGTGGTAATGTTTTCACCACCCTCTTTCAAGTTCCTTTATTCATAAAATTATTCTTTATTTGTTATTTCGATTCTATAATAATAACTCCAGTATCATCTATATATTTTGATGTTATTATAAATATGGTACATCCATATTCAGTATTATATCCATCCGTTAAATGACATGTCAACATATGTGCGTAGGTACAGCTTACTGTCTCCACGTCTTGGTGTAATTGTTATTCAAAATATTATTATTTGTATGGGTATGATAATGATGTGTAATTGAAGTAAATAATAAACATAACATTATAATGATTTCTTTTATATGATATACAATCCAATTATATATTATTTTAAAATCAAAAGAATGATATTGTCGCTCGTGCTTATGTACGGACAACCTTCTCCACGAACACGATGAGATTCATTCCCGATCGTATCCATTCAAGAATAATTCTAATTTGATGATTAAAAATAATTTTTAATGTCTTGATATCATTATGGAGATGAATAAGGTACAACCAAACCATAACAAACATGTCTTATGTAACAAAACATATAAAAGAAAAAGATTAAGTTAACAACCAAAACGACGATAATATTAAGATATTATTAACAAATCAATATTAAAAGATCATATATGATATAATATTTATTTATATAATTCTTGGATAAATAAATAAAAATGATTTAACAATTATAACGGAGGTTAACCTACCCTCGAACAAGGAAAATTACATTTTAAGGGTTTATTTTACAATCTTTTCATTATATGATGTTGTTTATAAGTAATTATGTACTCGGACCTCTTTATCATTCACTTCCATGTTTCGTAAAAATATATTTCAAATAATTCTTAATATTTTAAAAACTGTGGTTTAAAGTCATATATACAATTGTTTGACATTTTATAAGAAGTTTATAAAGGAATCTTTTTGTCATTTTCAAAACGAGGTCCATTTTAACCATTTCAACAAAGTTATGGTAAGAATGGAATTTTTTAACTTATATGGCAGGTGAGTCTATTTTACACAATTATAAAATCATTTAAGCTTCCCTTTCAATATTATATGAATATTTTAAAAGTACATGTTTTATTTTATAATTATGTGACTTTTAAATGATTTCAAAATAAGATATATTTCTCTCAAATATTTTTGATTTTATCTATGTCAACTTCCTTTGATGGATTTTAAGATTATTTGAAGTTGATTTATTATGATACAAAACATTCATATTGTATTGAAGGTTTTTTGATATGTTTGACTATGGATGTGCAATTTTTATTCCATTCACGGTTTATGGAGAAAGTATTGACATTTCGTATGCTAGTTTTAATACGAATTTTTAAGTTATGTTTAAACTTGTTCATATGAGGAATGCATTAGACTTAATATTTGACGGGTGGATCCCTCTATATCTCCTCGATGCATCGGTAGGTCTCATGAGAAAAACTAATGTCTTGGGACATGGCCTTGATGTAATCTTATATGTAGTCTTCTCACAAGGCCTTGACTATGTGGTTATGATAGTCTAGAATTATACATTCTTTCATTATTAAAGTGGTTATTGATATTGCATGTAATTATTCGACTAGTAGAATATATATGTGAATAAGTAAATGGAATTAATTCATTTTATTTATGCCATAATATTCTGATGTTCAATTTTAATGGGCTTTTTATTTAGTTATACAATGCCTTAAATGTTTATACTTATTTATGAATGTTTCTGCTATATTGTTATGCTTACTAGGAATATGATCCCACCCCTTTCTATGTTATATTTTTTCCAAGATGTGAAGAAGTATTTTATGAATTACCTACTGGGATAGTATGAGGGGATATGAGTGTGGATACAAGATGTTGTTGTAGTTCTCATTTTATGATGTAATTTAAGTCTTATGAATATATCTAGTGTTTCTGAGGCTACTAAACTAATCGGTATTTCGAGACTTGATCTTTTGTGTTCAGGCCAATGTTATATAATAATGCACCGACTCTGGGTAACTGGGGTCAGGGAATTACATAATAAACTCATTATTATAATAATAAAATTTTGGTGAAAATGAGGAAATATTAATGAATCCAAGACATCTAGTAATAATTATATTTATATTTGTGGGATGGTAATTCTTACAAATCCATTAGAAATTCGTGTAGTATGTTTTTATAAAATATTTGGTTTGGATTGAATTTAATTTTTCTAAACAATGATATATTTTTATCTAGTAAGGTTGTATTAAATGATTATATACCATTAATTAAATATATATTATCTCATAAATTCATTAAATATGGATTCCATAGTAACTTGGATAATGCTTTTAAAGAGAATGTTAATGTTAAAACATTTTATATTTTAGTATTGGTTGATTTTTAAAATAAAATTACTTCTTAATTAGATCATGTTATTAATGATCAATAGGTCGAGATTATTTGTAACTTATTTACCCGTTCTAATCTTATTTTGAAACCCCCTTATCGAATGTGTCATGTATAAATTTGTAAATGAAAAATTCATTTCTATATTTCGTAGATGATATTTTCTTTCATTGTATAAAATCACTATGGGGTGTCCATGTTTTCTTATTCCAAAATATATATGGATTAATTAAAATTTTCATTGAATATTTATCCATGACTTACATAACTATTAATAAAAAGTATCATTTTTGACATACATATGATTTTTTATTTGTTCTACAGACAAAAGTATTTATTGAATATTGATATCTTGTGTGTGTAACATATGTTGATGTTGAATAATGATGTTAATTAAATGAAAATGTTTCTAAAAATTTATTTATTTTATCAGTAAGTATTTATTAATGTTGGGTTTCATAATGCACCTAAAATTATTAAATATTATCTTAATAGTGTTTACCCTGACTATTTAGTTAAGATTTTGTTTTTGTTTTTCTGTGATATATTGGTATACTCTCAATGTAATGATGATCATGAATGAACCTATGGATTTATATTCAAAACATAAATTAATATAAACAACAAGTAAAATATATTAGGTTTATATTTTAGTAATAATAATTTTTTCCACATGAATATTATTTTTAGATATGGAATAACAACTTAACCAATTAAATTTAATAATGTCGATAAATAGACGTGACCTAAAAATTTCACTATGTTAAGTAGTTCTTAGGTATTAGCGTGATATTACTAGAATTGTATTGAATACAGGGTATGGATATCCATCCCACTACCAATTCTTCCATGAAAATGTTGTCAATTTATCCTGAAAAATAGTATAATGAATTTATTTATGAAATAAAAAAATTAGATAAGGATCATGTTTTCATGTTGTATATTGATATATTTATTTTTCTGTTTACATTAACACATCATTATACTAAAACTTTTTTGTGAAGATTCATATATATTAGGTAATTGGTTATTATTCATTTTAAATGAAACCACTTGTTTAAAATTATCCTACACATGATCTAGAATGAAATATTGTGAACATTGATTTAAAAATTAAGGTAATCATTAAAATTGATAAAATAAAACAATAATTTAAAAATTCAAAATTGATTGATGAAAATTGTTATTTAGAGTGAGTTGAACATGGTGTAGATTATGTCACCTTTTTTAATTAATAATCATGAAACCATTATTGAATATCATATTTTGAAACAAAACAATGTAGATTAAAATATTATCAATCTATAATTAGAATGACTTACATATGAATTAACCAGTAATGTATGGCCATGTGTTTTATAGACAATAAATTTAAAGTAATAATTTGAATTTCTGATTTCAATTTATTCTAAGGTATAAAATATTATTTCCATTAACATATGATCACATAACAGTTTCTGACCATTTTATTTGTTACATAATAGGGTGTTAGCCATATGTTATGAGATTGGTCGAAATTCTAGGGGTTTTAATTTTACCATATTAATTAATAATTAAAAATTACATAAATATATATTAAATAATTTTCATAGGCTTGTTTGGAAATTAATATTGAATGATTTATTGAATATGGATTTCTTCTCATAAATTGATTCTAGATAGAAATGTTTTTTATAGGAACTTAATTAACTCGAGCATGGCGCCTAGGCCGGCCAAACCCCATATATACTTTTCAATTACTTATTTGTTTTCTTTCCTCACTTATTTTCTGTTTTTATTTTCTAATTTTCCTCCTTACATGTCAATTTTTCCCAAATGGATCTCTTTCATAATGGAAAAATAATATATGGTATGGGATATTAAATTGTTGATATAGTTCTAGATGGAGGTACAGTCATGTAGTTTTTGAAATGTCGAATCATCATACGGTAACCATAGACCACAAAATTGGATGAAGAGACATTGAATTTCACTGAAAGATAGTGTGATATTATGTATTTTTACTTAAATATAAATATACTTCCCTTTTTCTAGTTTTAGTCAAAATAATTGTCTTCTTTGTTTTCCCATATGGCCCGATCATCTATTTTTTGATAATTCGACTATTTTTCGGGAATTGGGGGGGGGGGGGGAGGGGTTTATTCAGGAAACCCCAACTTCACAACAAGTGTTTCAGGCAGACACACTATGTGCAATTTTGGTATGGGAATGATTTCCAATTTTGATGTAAATACCATATATGGGGTATACATGATGTTTAATCGTACTCAGTCATGTAGGCGAGTACCATGGTATGCTTCCCGTGTAGGGTAACATGGCCATGTAGACCACATGACCAAACCCCATATGGTTGGAATTATCTATATAATTAAAAAACTAGGGAAAATATATTGAGAAACCATTATAGGAACACAATAATTTACCCCATGTTACTATATTACATTCCATGTATATTGGTTTTTACATGAAAAGTATATCCATAGTGCATGCCTAAGTAGGGCTTTGGGAGTTCACAATGTGTATTGAGGGAGACACATAGAATACTGCCCCTTTTTGATTCCTCCATATATTTTACATTTATTTTCACCCTATAGTTGAAACTAGAAATATTATTATCCCATTGTGATTTGTTTTCACTTAATTCATGATGGATAAACACTTGCGGTCATCAATGACACATAATTGGTGTTTGGGGTATTTTACCAAGACATAGAGGTTATTCAACCTGTAATTGAGATCAGTTGTCTCATGAAATTTTGAAACTTTGATCATAGATGGGCTATGTTCCTTCCCTCATGAGAAATTCTTATGCTGATTTTCTATTGAGGTAATTTCTACAAAGAGATATTTCCTTATAGATGATGAGGTTATGATACTAGTTACCAAGGATCCCTTTTATGAATTTTCATCACACTCTTAATCCACGATGATCCTATGTAGGATGTGTATCTCTTAATTATTTACCATTAATACAATGATTTATTTCATTTTTTACATGTTACCCATGGGAATCCCTTGTAGGAACCTTATACTTGTATGAATATATGAGGATACCATGTAGTACGCCTTCATATTAGATTTATTTGAGGATCCCATATATTGTTACTCCGTATAAATATTTTTCTATGTATCCCATGTAGGAATCATTTTCATGGGTTTATGCCTCAAGGATCCAATGTTGGATGCCTCTATAGTGTTTTTATGTGATTGATCCAGTGGGTGCCCATTTTTTTGACAAATTGTGAGACTATACGTTGGGTTTGGATCAAGATGTTATTTTTTTCACCTAAGAACATGTGATGAACAAGTATGACCATTGAGATATGGTTTTTATGTTAGATTTATGATTTCAGACACCATTACTCATTGTTTATCCTTTATATGTTTATTTATGATACAACAATGATTTCAAAAGGTTCTTTTCGGGTTAGTTGTTGTTGATCTTGACATGAGGTGTCATTCATTTTTTTTGGGATTTTCATATTTTCTTTTGGGGATCCTTCGTATTCATTGGGATTCCTATACTTTGAGTCATTACATCTATATCTTAACCCATTTTATTATTTATATCTTTTGTATGCAGTGGGACTACCATGGATCTGGATACTGAGCGTGTATATTTTGATCCAATGCTTCTTTTTATTTACATAGGTTCTTATTTTTATCTGTTTTTTGAGCCTAAGATCATTGTATATCGACATTATATTCCTAGTAATTATACTTGTGTGTAATTACACTATCTGGTGTGACAATGATGATTACTCTATCCTCAAATTATTATCACATTGAAGATGATTACTCCCTCATCAACCTTGTATTTTTAATGGATGATTATAATACACAATCCATGTGGTCTATAGGGGATGTTTACACTCTCCTAGACCTCTGTTAAATCATGGATGACTATAATCTCCTCAAATTTTCATATGATGAGTATCTATAGAAATCTTACACGTGATATGGATCATGATCTCATTCAATTGTTATGGTGGTTGATCATGACCACTCAAAACTATGATTGAAATTCCAAATTGGATATTGTGGGGTGGGCATGATGACTCAACATTGAAATCACCATAAAGATATCCCAAGGAACAAACCCTGAGGGTTTATCTGTGTATCATTGGTTTCTCAACCTATGAAATATTACATAGAGATCATATATTGGACATGATTTATATGGAATGAGCAGCATGAAATCTACCATAGTGACCGTTTATTGGTTTACCAAATGTACTTCCCTAGAATCCTTCATTACAATGATTGGAGTGGATAATCTGTGAACATATGGTTAGTAAGAGTATCCCACTCTAATGAAGTATCATTCTCCAAGAAAATTTGCATATTTCTCTAAAGTAGATATATGTTGATTGGGATTACATACCCATAGACCTCTTTAATTATACATGACATAAGGAAAACAATGTTTATCTCAATTCCCTCATACATGTTAAAAAAGTATCAACTACTACTTGTTTTTTGGTTTAATTATTCACTTGATTCATTAATATTCATATTTATGTATATATTTACATGTATTTCAGTATACATGTATAAGATTATATATATCCACCCATGGTATAATTTTCCGAGTTGGCTAGGATTACGAACATGAGGATTCACTTTGTTTTCTCATTTATTTGTTTTATGTATCTATTCAGTTGAGTCTCGGGTAGGCCGAACATATTACTTTTTCAAAAATATATATATCTATTTATTTATACGTTCATCATTTCAGCGATCTAGAGATATAAATTTTCTCCCATCCACATGATCCTTGTTTTACATGTGTAACTTTTTAATAATGATTGGTTGACCATATTTTAACAGTGGTTATCTCTATAGCCTATAGTTTTATGATCATGTGGAGCTATCCAAGTGGGTTCTTTCGATTATGATGGTGTTGTTTGAAAGTTTCTCAAGACATGGTATGTGTAATAAATCAAATTTAGTAGTAGTGATGTGTAATTTTATTCAAGATTCATTTGTACTCCAATATATTTATGGTCATCATAGTAGGTGACCATTGTTGTATATTTGAAACAGATGTTCTAGATTTTATAGATTTTTCATTTATTATTAATACATGTTATATTTGAGTTGTAGTTACTACATCCTCTCTGAATTTATTTACATATATGTATGATAAATAGCGATTTTCATTGTTTTATTACTCTAGATTGACGCAACAGTCTCTCTAATATAACACCCTATGCCCTCAGTACTAGTTGGAAACCTTAAGAATATGAGGAGGTGTACTTGAGGCCTTGTATATAACCGTATCAAAGCACCATTATAGTGGCTTTCACGTATGGACATTACAATGTGTCATCAGAGGTTCTCTTTCATGGTGTTTACTATTTTGGATATGGTAGGCAATATTATTAGGAATGTGACAGAACATGTGACATATATTATATTGGTGCATGAAGATCACATTTTTCAGTATAATTTTATCAATTTCTTATGATATGGTATTTCTATGTTAATTATTTATATTATAGTTTTATATTAATTTCACATTGAGGAACTACATGTTGTATGTATGTTATCATTTATTGTGTATCTATTTCTATTTTCAATATTCTAGTGGCTACTTATGGATTTTGACTCTTTACTGGTAAAGTATATAGCCATCATGTGCATCATATTATCATGAAGGATTCACATCCTATGGGGATGATAGTGGGTTATTTTAAAAATGACTTATTCCTATTTAATTGATATTAAAACATTATATATGTATTTTATTATAATCGATGGTTATGTGAATTTACATTGAGGTGTCGGGATAAGGATGATGAATCATCCCTCATTTACATGAGGTGTATTGTCCCTAGTAGGTCAATTTGAACATGATTCACATATGTTGTTATCCTTGAAGGATTTTTTTTCTATGGTTATGGTTTTCTAGTTGGATCATAGTGTGTGATGTTTTTGGATACTAGGACAATTAATTTGAACTATAAACTAAGGTTTTTTTCCATTTATATAATCCTGATGAGTGCTAGTTTAGTCAATAATCCTCATTGGTATCATGACCTCAAGGGGAAGTCCCTTAGGGGATGCTTTTTGATGATCATGGACATTATAAAATTTTCTATTCAGTTAATAACCTCAAAGATAATTATTATCATTACCTTATTCAAAGAGGTTTTATATTTTTGGCTGCGTATTCAGACCTTTTTTCCCAGTATTGAGAGTTGTTCCCTAGGGAATGGTGTGAGGCCTAGAGACCATTAGTATTCACTTACACACTTTATGATTGATATGTGTTTGGTTCATCATAAGGCCATGTAATATATGTTGTAACAAGTTTCCTTTTCAATTATTATATAGTGATCTTCGAATTAATATTTATTGTGATAAATGCACAGTAGGATCCTGTTTTTTGATATATTTTCATGTTGATGTTTCCATGTTTTGACAAATATCTTTTTTCTATTGGGTTCATGAATGGAATTGACTTGAATGAATGTTTGGGTGCCTATTATTATTGACCAATGGTTATGTAATTTCTATAGTAGTGAGAGTGAGGCTAGACACATGGGAATGGAACGATGTTGGGTGAAAAGTGGCCATGGAATAAAATCATGTCACATGTGAGGTTCCCAATTTTGAAGAATATTTTATCAGAATTATCTAGATTAATGAAAATTATGTGTCTTTTAGATAAAGAAATGTTGAAATGTAACAAATGATAAACTAGTATATGTGTCGAGGGATGAAGGTATGTGATGGATTTATGTGGTATCATTTGAATTTAATTCATTGAGTGGATATTTGGGATTTAAGGATCTATGTTTTCATGGTTTCACATTTTTTTACTATCTTATTTATAAGTGAATACCCTTAACATAGTAGAGGTGACATCACAAATTATTGGGTACTACTAGACGGCTTACCTGTGGTTAGAGATATACCTCTTTTATCATAATACATGGAGTTAGGTATTTGTTAAAGGTGACTATAACCTTGTTCCTTGTATGTGTTTCTCAAAGAGATCAATACATAAATATTTTTGTAATCATAGTGTACATATTGTTAGAGACATTCATGCTCTATCCTGATTATGTATTTAGTTTTCTACTAGATCATAATCCCATCAATGATCTTATTTTCTATTTATAATCCTTCCCCACTATAGAAAATGAACCTATTGGGTTTTCCCATAAGGAGTTTTGTAATGTAATCCAATTAATGGGGTGTAAAACTTGTCCAATTAAGGGCGGTGACCCTCTTTCTTAGAGAAATTTTTTACTTTATGGTAGACATTGATTTCTTATTTTTTCCATGTGATGGTGATAAGAGTATTACTATGGAAGGGTGTACCATATTTTTAATAGGTATCATCTCCCATATAGTTATAGATGTTGACGTTACGAGGCTAGTGATTGGATTGTTCATAGAGCTTGTTTTTGAAGATGATATACTTGAGAGAATGACTAATAGTCATATCACAATGAATCATTAGGATGAGAATGATTATGGGGGGGGGATATTTCTAGGTCCAATTATTCTCTTGAATGAATGATTTGTGCAGATATATGGGTTTTTTATTTCAAACCCATACAATGAGTAAAATAGTCTTCTCCCTTTAAAAGACTATCTCAATTAATTTTACTAACCACTCCAGTTAACCCATAATATGATATGTACTCTAGGAAAATGATTTTTGGAAATATGATAAGTTCTCATTTCAGTATACAAATTAAAATTAAATTTTAAATTAAATAAAATTCATCTTATTCCAATAGGTTTTATTTTCACTATCATTTAAATAGAGCATCTAATTGAGATTCAAGCTTCGTCATTGAGTTTGGAATGTGACATTTATCTTATGAGAGGAATATACTCATTTTTTGAACAAGGTCTAATTAGGGTGTAATTAATACATTTTATAGGCTTTTCTTTTTATTTCTTCCTCGTATTTTGTATTTTTTTTTCTTCATTTCCTTATTGATTCTTTTGTACTCCCCTGAGCGAATTACTTCATAATGGAAATAATATAGAAAGGGATATTGAGATATTATGGTAGAGGAGCATATTAGGAGGTACCATCATATTTCACGTGACACATTGAATCATTATGCGATAAAAATAGACTAAAAAATGGGGAAAAATTGACAAAATCCTCCCCAAGGTAGGTTGTTTTTTTTTACGCTTAAAAATCTGTATATTTTCTCAATTTTGGAGGTTTAATCTCCAAATATGTTTTCCAGTGGTACCTTATTAAATGATCTACTTTTTTGGTAAATAAACAAGGTATTAAAGTATTTATAATGGTTTAACATTTAGAAAACCCCATCTACACAACGTGTTGATCATGGTGAAATGTATTATGGTCATTATTTTTGGGGATGAGGACCAATTTTACGTTACATAAAATTTATATGGAATGCACATTGTGTAATAGTACATGAATATATAGCTATGTACCAATCCATGTTCACTATTTAGGGGTACATGGTCGTGTATAGAACATGAAAATACCCCATGTAGATTGATTTATATTTAGAAGTATATTGAGAGTAGAAATACATTTTCATTTCATTTTTAGGGACATGTGTGTGTACCTCGTATATGGAATATTCGACATAACCTTCTTACATGTTTTTTACTTCCAATTTTACATGGAAAGTACATCCATGGTAGATTCCAAGGTTGAGGTCGGGCTATACATAAATTGTGATCAAGTAAAAATTCTTTGTACTGTTCATATTTAAACAGTAATTTTCCTTTTTAAGACTATTTTAACAATAGAGAAATTGGAAAATTATCATACCATTATTAGAATTTTTGCATAGATCACAATGGATAATTACTTGAGGGGATTCAAGGACTCTTAATTGTTGGTTTGTGGATATTTACAAACCAGATAAGTGAATCCTCGAGGAATGAATTTCAATATTCTCTTAAGAGTTAGAAAAAAAGATCTAATATGGTTCGTGGTCCATCTTCCATGACCTATAATTTTTAACTTTCCCTTGAATATGACTCCATAATGATAGGTTCATTTTATTTACATGACGCTCTGAGACTAGTTTTGGATTATCCCTTATATGATTCTTCTTTATTTTGTTTTGACGTCGAGGATCCCATGTAGGATGCTCTATCTTCCTTTGGTACCATTATTCCGCTGGGGGATTCCATTTCATACATTCTAAACAATGGAATCCCTTGATTATTCCATATAAATGTATGATGTATTGAGGATCTCATGTAGTAATTCACCATATTCTTTCTATTCAGGTATCCCATGTAGGATTTATCCTTTTACGGTTTCATAAAATGATCCCAAATATGAAGCCATAACATATGATTATACATCAAGGATCATAAGTAGAATGAATCTTTAGTGTTTTGAATATAGGGACCTAGTGAGTTCCCTATGGTTTTACTGAAACTAAATTAGTAACTCGGGTTTGGGTATTGATGATATATTGTCTCCCCTTATAACACATCATGGACATTTAAACTCATTGTCTTGTGATTTTTGGGCATATTATTTCGTCCACCATCAACCCTTTTTTCTCTCCCAATATTATTGTTCATGTATAAATGATTACTATATGTTCTTCTCGGTTAGTGGCTATTGAGCCTGACATGTGGCATCTTTATTTATCTTCAAAATTTTATGATGTTATTCATGGGATATGTCTTATTCATTGGGATGAAAAGATGTGTTATCCTTTTATTAGACTCCCAATACACATTATTTCAAATATTTAATTTTATATTCAGACATAAATCATGATATCTAGCTATTGATCCTATATATGTTGATTATTATATTAATGGTATTTATAATTGTTGTTCCTAGTATCCATATTTTGAGACAAAAATTATGATATATGGTAATGAAATTATTATTATTTTTGATAATTTTGGATTGTTACTTTCCATTGTGTGATGAGGTTGATTACTCTCTCATAGGATCATGTCTTAAATTCGGATTATTATGCTCTCCTTAATTTGGGGATTTCAATGGATGATTTATCTCTCCATGATTTGTATTATGTACAGGATTATTATTCTCTCCATGACCTATGAATAATGGAATTTTACTATTCTCTACATTATCTTTCATATGTTGAGGATCTATATATGTTCTCTCGTAGACCAGTATTATGTTCCCTTTTAGAGGTTATGGTGGTTGAATATAGTGTCTCACACCTATGATTAAAATTCACCTTTGGATCTCAATTTGAGGGAGTGGTGTTTCACAATTGAAATATCCTTATATATCACCTATTTGGAAGAACCTTTGGTTCCCAAAGGTCCAAATACCATGACCTCATATAGGCATGGAACTATGAATTAGAAATTGGAATAGAATTACGTAGAATGAGAATCATGAAATCTAGATTTGTTACCATTTACATGATGTACATATTTACATATCAAAAATCATTCATTATAGTGATTGGAGGAATGTATAAATTAATGTAGGTTTAGCAATATTATAACCATTTTTGATATATATCATGATCAAAGGAATTGTATGGCATTCATTGAAGGTGTTATATGAACATTGGGATTTCATTCCAAAATTTTGACATAATTATTCAAAAAATTAGTGGTAAAACATCTGACTCAATTCCCTTGCACATGATTTTCTGGTGACCATGATCGAATACCTAAGGATCAACAACAGTTTTGTTTTCAATTAATTCATTCAAAAGACTCATGAATATTCTTATTTATGGTTATATGTGTAGGTATATGACAATACACATATACCTATATAAATATATAAATCTATTAGTGTAAATTACAAGTTGATTTGGGTTATGAAGCCTTGTTATTCAATAGTGGTCACATGATTATACATTTGTCTTCTCTTTTTTGATTAATCTCAGAAAGGCTGATAATATTTACTTTTCCTTTAAATATAGTAGATATTTTATTGGTCCATTATTGGGGTGGCCTACTGATATGTTTTATCACCCACTACACATGATATTCATTGAATGTGTTTTCCTTATGTCAAGATTTCAGTTTGATCACATTTCACTGGTGGTTGGAGATGAGACCTAGAGTTTCAGGTTTGAGAAGTGAAATTATAGTGAGTTCTGCTGAATAATATGGTGATGTTATACAATGTGTGGGGATTGGATATGTGGTTAGGATTGGTGTTGGTAATAGATCATAGTATATTTATTTAATATTTTTTTATACTCATGTATCTATATGGTCATCCCATTGGGTTACCAATTATGTATGTATGACCTATCAATTTTGGATTATCTAGCTATTTCATTTATTATTACATCTGGTAATTTTGAGTGTATTTATAGTTTTCGTACTTGGTATATTTAGGGTTGTATATCATATATTGCAATTTCTAATATTTTATTAATCAGATATGATGTTATAGAATCCCCAGTACCACAACCTAGGCCATATGTTGTTGAATATTTCCTATATTGTATAGGGAGGAGCACTTTAGGCCTTATAACCCACTGGCACAGAGAACTGTTTTACTATTATACTTCTTAGTATGTAAAAATTAATACTAATGGGATAAAATAAAAAGGTAAATCAATGAATTATCCATGAAATGTATTACATGTAACAAATTTATTGTAGAGTGAAAAATTCCAAAGGATATTATTTATACTTTTCAATTGGAATAATGGAAATCGTAAACTATATCTCTGCATATCATGGTGGTATTAAAAATAGAATATTTGGGTAATAATTTTATTTGGGTTATTTTGGATCGGTATTCAAAAAAACATCTTTAAACATCATGGATTAAATGATGTTTTTAAATAGCTATGATTAAATATGTTTTTATGTTCATTTTTAAATGATCCAACATAAAAACAATTCCACTTTCAGATTTAAAATTAGTTACTTCTAGAACTAAACATGAATATAAATTTCCTTGGTTTTTAATCTAAGTCATATAAATAACCAAACATAAATCCTATACATAATTGATTATAATGGAAATTAAATACATTACATGCCATTACCAATAGTTATTAACATAAGTTACATATTTTCCCTAGAATTAAAACCCTCGCATGTTGGATTTTATAGATAGTTTTTAGTATAGATGTATTAAAAATGATGGCATGATAAGGATTTTCTACATCTTTTATGTATAGATATGATGTTAAATGTATAATTTATAAGTCACGAGTTAGGTTTTTGGATTCTATTTCAATAAAAATTTGAATGTATAAAATCCAACATAAATTTTAAAACATTTCAATAGTAAATATTTTAATTATGATCATATAACACCTTATCACATTATTTTATCATTTTTAACATTATTGATCCATATAAAATTTTAATTTGATCATTAATCAACGATTTGAACATGTTATTTTATTCTAACCATTTAATTTCATTATTTATCATTTCCATAATCAATATAATTTTTGATAAAATTTCTTTGGATGAAAATTTCATATTCTGATAATGTCATAAAGAAAAAATATTGAAATGAGATTCACTATCTAGTGGGAAATTTTACTTTTCAATCACTTTTATTATTCCTTCATCAATTCATCCTTAAAAATGAGATGAATATCATTATTAAACATGATTATTCATTGGAATCAAGAAATAAATAAATTAAATTATATCGATTATTTGAGATTCATTTTTTCATATGTTTTTAGAAATTATCTTTTTCTGATTCTCCTGTGTTTTTTCAGGGAATATTTTGAGTTAATGTTTCATTAAAAAAAGGTATATTACTTGGACATTATTTAAATGCTTTCATGGATTGTGATGTTAAATGTATTTTTTTCTAAACCACATTCATAGAATGATGAACATTGAACATGTTACTATAGTTAACTAGAAAAAAGCCTTTATATCCTACATTAAAATAATTAGACAATGGTTAATATAAATATCCATTAGATTTTACACTATTTAAATTATTGATAATAACTTGAACTTATAACAATTGTTAAAGGGTGATAAAATCTTATTGTAAATGTTTTTTTCACACTAGATAGGAGCCTTTATAAGTACTTTTGTATGAAATTATATTGCATTATATATTGTCAATCATAATTGAATGGGAAATTTGAGTGAACAATTCATACCTTGGAGGACATGATCCATTCTTTTTCAATCCATTAAAATCTATTGTCCGGTCTTGACCATTAATGGGGTCAATTTAAATAAAAATACTTTTCATTTCAAAATGGGGATGAAGTAATTTGATGGAGTAGTTAAATTTGATGTAGGACAATGTATTTTTGGGATCAAGTAGGTGAAATAAATTTATAGCTTTCATACTTTTTGTAATAAATGTATATAAATGTAATTATTATTTAGGAATATATAACAATGAAAAAGTGTAGGTATAACTTATATATTCATAAATAAAAGAAGGAAGATTAATTTGAGGTATTGAATAATGTTCTTAATGTATATCATCGGAAAAGTGTTAGTTAATTTTTTAAATAGGGTATGTAATGTACAATGATTAATGTATTATATTAAAACAAATAGAATATTGGATTAAATTATAACTTATGGGTCTTACCTTAATGTTTGGATCAGTTACACAAAATTTTCCATACTTTATAGTAGAAAAATTATGTTTCAGATTCATTTCATGTTTTGAGCTCGTAAAGTTTTTAGAAGGAATACAAACATTTCGAAAAGTTACTACAACAAAGAATTTGTGGCCATAGAATGAAAATGATTTAGAATAATGTAAATCATTTGGTTCAGGATTTGTTAAAAACCCATATAGTTTAAGATGCAATACATTAATATTAAAATGATATTAGGGGAAAATATCCAAAAAAAATAGTTGATGGATAAAATTATGATGATTAAATTTCTATATGGGTGAAGAAAAAAATCACAGGTAATGTAATGATAAATATTTTATTTTAAAATAAAAATTCCTTTTTTGAATTCTATTCATTATAAAATAATTTTCAATTTTTTTGTGTCAAAATAAATAATCATCATTTCTATTCGGGATGGGATTTCATGCATTATATAAATTACACAGATAATTAATTACTAGATTACATTATTTTATTATTAAAAATGTATTGAAAATTTCAATAAATAATTTAAATATTACTTTATATTTAATTTTAAATAATTTTATAAATTGATTTATTTTTAATCAATAATAAAAATCTTGATTTCTATGGAACTGTGTATTTTAGATTAAATTTATCAAAAAAGTAAAATTATAATTTATCTTATCTATAAAATGTAAATTATATTTAATTATAACCCAAATTTTTTCTTTGGAATGATTTTTTTTCATGGATTTTGCATAAAAACGTTTTTATACACAATATTAATTTTTCAATAAACTCATTTTCCATTAAATATTTCTCATTTTAAATAAAATTATATTTTATGACTTATATGATATGAATATTTAAAATTGGAATCCATATTATAAATTTCTTGACCATTACATAGTTAATATACCCAAAATATTTTCAGTCATTATGAAATGAAATCAAATAAAATCTGTGTTATAATGGTAAATGTAATATGGTTTATTTATGGTCAAAAATATTTTGTTATCAACTAGAAATTTAAAAATAAACATTCATCAAATTTATTGGATATATATATTCTATAAATAGTAATCCATAATTATAATTATTTACCTTTTTTCAATTCGACGTTGATTTGATCCTTTTTATAATATTTTGTAAGAATAGTAAAAAATTCCAATATTCATTGTTTTATTATCTGTAAATTTTTCACAAAAGGATAAACAATAAAAGTATGATCTAGAATTGCATATTAATTTATTTTAATGGGAAAATTATATAATTTTTTTCTTTTTTTATGTTCATTAAAATTAAAATTTCTATGGAACGTTTTTAATATATTGATAATGTCCAAATAAATTTTATATTTTAAAATATATGATATTAAAAAATATAAATACAATTACAAAATTTTATATCTAGATTTATTTATAAAATTCCACATTTTCTTCATCGATAAATTGATATTTATATTGTTTTGGGTGTTTTAAAATTTATAATATCATTTTTAAATGAATTGATTTTTTATCTGAAAATTCATTCCATAAGAGTTGAAAAGAGTTTTGCAGAAAATTATGATAAATGTTTATCAAATGATTTTGTTTTATTCATGATATGTTATTATATCAGTATAGATATTAATTGAAAAGACATGTAAAACATATATCATATCTGAACCGAATATAGATTATTTTATAGATGTTCCCAATATAGATCATATTATTGGTGCACTGAGACAACACTCCAATTCCTTAGGTACTGTTATCTATTTTAATATGAAATCACAATGTAGATAACAATTAAGGGATAATCTATAGATTTAAAAATGACTAATTTATTTATTATTATTATTATGAATATACTAATTTATATTTACAATAAAATATATTTTTATATGGGTTTTTATGTTTTTCATAATGAAAAAACACCTTTATATTAGTAAGGTATATTATTTCCAATAGATATTTAAACGTATGGGTAAATGTTAACATTTTATGTGTATTCGTGTTTTTCACTATAATAATAAATTTCATCTTTTTATTTCACTTATCGATCTTTTTTCTCAATTCATATTTAAATATATTTTTCACATGGTTTTAAAAAGGTAAGAAAAGAAGTAAAATTCATGTAGAATGTACGTATTATTTTGAAGGAAAATAAAACTTTTTTCTTTGGGAAATTACTATATTCTAGGAACATTTAATTCTTATGAGATCTTTTGAAATTATAAATTATTGATTTTATAATTTGGAATCAGAAAATAATTATCTAAAGATATAATCTATAAAGATCGATAGGTTTGTATAAAATTTAATTATAGTCTAAATTCAGTAAATTATAATATGATGAAATCTCGATATTAATATTTAATTTGTGTGTTGATAATTAGATTCTCGGTATTATAATGATTAATAATTAATACAACTTTCACAATGTAAAATATCTTTTTTCAATTTGAAATTAGAATTTTTTTTAAAAAAATATCCCAAGGGACTAGATATGATCATCTCAGAGTTATGAAGTCAAATATTACAAAGAAAAAATTATGTGTATTTATGAAATTTTGTTATATCATGTGACACAATTTTACTTCAATAACTCCCATATAATAGTAACAGACTTGATAGTCAAAACATTACACTAGTTCATTGATTCCATTTTCATGGTAATCATGAATGATATTTCAGTTTACTCAATATTATTGGATGATCATGAAATTAAAATGATATATTTTTTGGAATATTGTGTGATCACCATCATTTTTTTTATTTCAAATTGAAATATATTAATTTTTTTATATACATATGATATCTATTTTTGGAATATGTCCACCAATTTTATCCTTAAGAAATATTGATTTTTTTGTCACAGAATGTGTGATGAATAATCTATGACATCTTATACATTTTATTTATAGAAGGATAATGTTGGTGGTTCATTAAATAAACTATGGAATATTGACCATGCAAGGTATCTCTTACATAGAGAGGTGTAAAATTGTTATGGGTTCCCTATGTCATACAAACATGGATGAATCAAAATGACATCTAACATCATCACCAAATTTGGTTATACTAAAATATGTTCATGGTTATGTGGTTCATTAGAATACTTGAGGTCATTATTTAGTGTTTAATTAATTACTGGATATCTCATGGTGGCATATAGATCACATAATATTTTAACTAATTATCTGAATTAATTGTTATATAGCCTTGATCAAAAAAAATTATTTATTCAATTATTTTTTTGATACAATAATTTTTAGGGAGAAGTTCATAGTTTCTTATTATCCTATGAATTCTAGTAAATTCATATCATATAAAAACATAATCCTCTATAAGTGGTGATTAGTAGAGTTCCATTAATATTTGTTTCCAAAAAAATCATACAAACTACGTAATAAGAGTGTTTCTATTGAATCACATAAAATAAAAATTCATTCTAAAGATTTTTTGATATACATTAACAATTTGAAAATCATGAGACTGATCACTAAGATTCACCCAAAATAGACAGAATAATATTCTCATATTTATCTAATATGTCATTGATATTAGATTACCAAATTTATATTTCATAGAAACATAAATTACATATTTAGTTTTGGTGTATCATTATTTATTTATAAAAGGAAGATACCTACGACTAATTTCATATTTTATTGATGGGTCACCTTTCCATTCTACGTTTTTATGTTGGGTCTATATTTATGAGAAAGAATATGATGTTGGATTATATTTTTTTCTTTGTGGTCCAATCACATAAAAATTACATTGACATTTTAATTATATGAAACATTAATCTAAAGGATAGTTATGATGTGTTCCTTTTATAGTTTTCATTCCCATTGCAATATTTTCTAGTAAATACTGGTTTTTCAACCAAATATTATGGTTTCGATCTACCCATTCTAGATACATGGTATATGTGGGACAAGGTTTCTGTGGAACTCATTAATGGACTACCATAGACTCAAAATTGTTGGAAATATTTTTTATAGTGAATTTTTTTTAAAATTAATCCAATTTTATTTCTATTAATGCAATAATGAATGACTTGGATTTGGGAAATCTACATGTTCATGAAATTATGGGATTTCGGGGAGTATATTTGAAATTTCATCATACATGGACCCCTAATTGACCTATTAGATTTAAAATGTACCCTAGTAGATTATGGTTCATAATTTAATGTATTTTATGGATTTCAATCATGAGATGGGTGGACCAATATATCACACTACTCTGATTTTAGAGGATATGTTATATGATTTAGTCTTGGTATTTGAATGTTATTTAGATTAAAATTGGGCACTGGTTGTGTTTTCATATAATATGTGTTCAAAATCACCCACTAAAATTATTCCCTGATAATTAATCATTATCCACCCATGGAAATAAATTTTTTCCTTGTTTTATAAAGAATAGTTTTCTATTTTAAGACATATTATAATTAATGAAACAATATTGAAAATTTAAACTAATGTAAAATTATTGGATATTACTAATTGTTTTCTTAAATCACATTGTTTTTTAGTTTTACCTTATTCCTTTACAAATATCAATTTGATATTGTGTTTTCATTAATGTCTCGAATAGATTTGGTCAGAGTCAACTTTGTAAATATGGGGTGTTAGTTCAGAGAATCATTGGACCATTTTAGATCATGGTGAACATTGAAGAGGTTATTTGTTAGTTCACATTTTCATCACATTTTACTTCAATAAACATTAGATTATCTAATTATCAACTAATGAAGTATATCTATAACCCATCACATGTTATTAATTTTGATGACTCAGATCTAGAACCTAATTTATTATTGACTGAGCATCTCATTGAATTTATTTTTTCATATATTAACATTATAAGTTAGAATCTAATTTCATTAGTCTTTGTTAATTTGTAGAAATTATTATACATTTATGATACATGGATTTAATATCCTATGATTAGGGAGAAATTTTCTCATATATTTTTGGATTACTAATATTAAATATATTTTCCTAGGTTTTAAATAAAATATTACCTGAATTATGTCATTTCTGGTGCCATGTGCCACTTGAGGATGCCTCGAGCCAGACCACAACATGACGCATGGAGAAAATCTCCATATACTAAAGGCTGGACACTATTAGTAATGCTCAGATATATCGATCATGTAGAGAATATGACCTCTTTTATCAGAGTAATACACCATCTAAAAATAAGAAACATTAACTGAATAACATATGACCATAAAATTATGTGTAACCTTAATAATAGATGTCAAAAACTAGAAATGAAATATCCTACTAAATTTAATATATGTCATGAAAATGTATTAGTGATATTTAAAAATAAAAATCCAAAATAATTACACTAAAAACGATATTGGTTATCAAACGACGCATGGTTCCCTCATCCATCAGTCATCTCTAATCAGCCATTTCACATATTATGATTAATAATGTCCCATCTAAAAAATGAATTTTCAGGTTTTGATCATGCATCTGTAATATGGTATGAGTGCAACCTAGAAGTCTATAATAAACAATTTCTAAAAATATCAAATTTGAATAGCAGTGTCTGTAGTTTTATCAATAAAAATTATAATGAATAATAAATAATTATCTCATTATCCATAATACATTATATAACCTCACAAAATATAGAGTTTAAAAGGAAACCTTAGCCTCGGTACCAGTTTCATCCCATTTCGGATTCTAATGCATTTCAAAATATCAATTCACAATCCACTAAAAAAATAGAATTTAATTATTGATTTCTTTTCAATTTAGAATACCACTAATTGGATCATATGAAACTGATCATATTAGATTAGAGACTAAGATCATTTTATTAAAATGAAATATATACAATAGATCACATCTCTAAGGATTGATCTTTTTATTGGTGTTGAAGAACTAGATACATACATAGATCCCATATTATATTGCAAATATAAACATAGTATATAATAAAGTAAAAATAAACTTCCTCCTTGTAACTTATAATAATATTTCACCTGGATAACAAGGGGATGAAAAAAAAATGGTTAGATCCAATGATACTTATTTGATACATATAGTGGAAACATAAATCAATAACAAGTAATGAATATTCTATTTGTAATAACCATAATGGCATTGTGAATAGATGAAAAACACACACAATCATCAAATTGAGAATGAAGATGAATTTATAGAATCGTTCATAGTAAAAATCCTCTAGATAATGTAAAATGAATTATAAATAAAGAAAATTATTAATTATTTTATTTCATTTATCTGTAACATGAAACTTCTTACCGTAAATATGGTTTAAGTCTTTTGGTAGATACTCATACGATTTTTCTTGTAAACAAACATAAAGGTTTCTACACTTATTTTTTTGTCTCATGATTCACATTTATGCATCGTAGGGAGAAATTTTAATCCACACATATAACTGTATATGCAAAAAATTCATCATACATATATTTATTTCAATAAAAATATGTCTTAACAAAATATTAATATTAATTATATAAAATTATAAATATTTAAACATTTAAAGTAAACACCTTAAATAAAAATGGTAAAAAATAAGAAAATAATTATGTCAAAGATATAAGAAAATATGGATATTTTGGAGATATAATTTCAAATGAAAACTGATCTCAAATGGGTTGTATAAAACCCACATTAAAATCCTGAGGTGTACAAAACATTGTGAGTCTCTATGAAATTAAAATTGAGACAGAGATGGATACCTTAATTGCAGCAAAATTATGATTCTAATTTATGCCTACTAAATGATAAACATATTTTTATTAAAACTATAACAAAGAAGTGAATTATAGTTATTTATTTATCTATTTTCAATTATAATTATTTTATGATATTTTTTATTTTTTTATTAAATAAAAATGTTTTGATATAAGGTATTTCATTAAAATTTAATAACTTACCAAGATTTCCCTATTTTAATTAATATAATAACTCATTAACAAAATTAAATCCCTTAATCATAGAATACATGTAATTAAAAATTTATATATTTTATATAATTCATTCCTTCAATACAATAAAGTTTTTAAAAGATTTATTTTTTGAAATGCCTCTGTAGGTGGTTAACACACCTTGAACAAGATGTTCTCGTTAGAGAAGAAAATGGGAGTACAACATTTATATATGACATATATATAATACGAACAGTAAGTTAAAATAATTAATGTCATGTTTTCAAAATGTATAATTAATTTTACTATATATGTATTTGAATGGAAATGATAATATAAGAATGATTATAAGAATAGAGGGGGGAGTTAAAGAGAGCATACACATTATTTTGTGTGGCTTCTCTTGAACAACAATAAAAATACACTTTTGATTAGAGTTGGATGGTCAAATCAATACAAGGTCCTCTAATTTGTTTATGAATGAAGATTTGTGAATTTATTTGTCTTTTTATACTATGGAATGAACATCTTTTCAAGATAAGGGAAAGTGGTTATTGATACATTAAGAGACTAATGGTTTTAAATTTTTTTTTAAAAAAAACTATTATATCAAATACAAGTCCTGTGCTATGGAATTTTGTACAATATAATTGAAATATGAATTTTATAAAATGATTACAAGACTTTACAATACAATTATATAGTATATTCATTAACATATTAGGATGGAATGTGGAAGGAAATAAAAATTTATATTTTAATGAATCACTTTTGATATATGGGTTTCAGAAATACTTTTACCTATAGAAATAGGATTCATTTTATTTTAATGAATAATTTTCAATATAAATATAATGTATTCTCACTCAAATTTAATGAAAAAATTATTTCAATAAGACTTAATGAATTATATAATTTATCGTACACTCATAATTTGAATACTGCATTTTTTCAATTCATAAAAAAATGATTCATTTCATAAAATTACATAAAATCACCCTTGGATTATTTTTATGTTATAATTTAGAAAATTAAGAGAATTTTTTGAAAATAATTTTATAAATATGTTAAATCATGATTTTAATTTAATTAATTAATTACTCCCAAATTGAAATTAATTTAAAATTTTAAATGGTTTTATGAATCATTAAAAATTTAATTATGGTTTCATAAAATTATCTTATAGTAAAAAGAAAAAAAATTAATTTATGAGTGGTTTTTATGAAAATAAATTTTCTATTCATTCATTATACTAATTATATAATTGTAAATAATTAATTGCATTTTAAAAAAATACCAACTCATTATTATACTTTTTAAAACATATATTTAATTATAATATGATATAATTATACATCCTTTTCATTATAATTATGACTAAATTATATTTATTCATTTATAGGTGAGATTATATTTCTATTCGTCGAATTACTATTTTTAAGGTTCATATTACTATTGAAAAGATAAATTTACTATTTCATTGGTATACGTTCCATTATTTTTGGAAAAGGCATATTATTCCATGAATTCTTCATTTATAATTATTTTTTTGTTATCTTTGTGTTTTATATGATAAAAAATATTGTGAACAGTAAACTATCTAATGAATTGAATTATTATAAGACCTTAAAAACTATAAAATCATTATTGGTTATATTATTCTACCCAACAGAAATGTATTCCTAAAAATATTTCATAAATATTTTTGTATTATAGATGAGGGTGGTTCCTCTACATCACATCATCAGGTTCCTACATTAATTCTCCCGGTTTATGGTTACATCAAATAACATTTCTTATTTGAATATTGTTATTTTTGAACTGTTTCTCTCTTGTGTCAAAATTATAGATTTTCTATTCATATTAAGACAAATAATGTTCCAATTATATTTCATTATAGGTGAGCACATGTGCTGGGTATTAAATGTTTCTAGTTAATATTGGTGTTTTTTATACATCATGATCTTCAAGGATACTTGGTGGCATTTTCAATCGGTATACTACAATTCTAATTCTCTCCAAAATTTCAAATAATCTAATGTGCAAGGGGAACTATTTATCATTCATACCATACCTTGAGACACTATTACATTTTGATACTTTTAGACCAACATGGCCACCCAAATGAAATTCCAATTATTTTCTATAGGTAGTAGTATTAATATTTTTATTAATTTGAGCCTCATTGATATGATCCTGAATAGTATTTACTATTTCTAATAACCATTCAATATGTTCTGGTACTACATGTTTCCAGTAACAAAAATTATCCCAATAAGTTGGAGAAAGTCATATCTTTCTGGATAATTTGTTAAATGGATTAATTATAATAATATAATTGAATCCAATATTTTTTAAAATTATAATAATCATAAATATTAATCCCACGTACCTTGACCATAATGTGAACCAGGTATCAACTTGTCTTATAGTGTTTGAATTGTCCATTCAGATTTTCCTTTTTTGTGATGGTGATAATTAACAGTCAAACGAACCTATGTATCTAGGACCTGTTAAAGGTTATTCTAGAATTTTTTTTTGTAAAATGTGGATCTTGATAAAAAAAAGTATTGATAAAAGTGAGCCATGATGTCTTATAGATTCATTAATATAGAGTACTTATAGATTGTTAAGAGGTTAATCCTGCCTTATATATATTTTTTGGAGATTTAGTATGTTGATCCATAGTAATTCATATTGCATCATTACATTTAGTTAACCATAGTAGTCTTGTGTCTATTTCTTTCAAAATGGCATCCCGAATCCACATATTATTCCTATATTTTGTATGAATTATCTAGGAGGAATTCTATAAGAATTAACTTGAAGACCAACTAGATAAGGTGATCCATATTCATTAATTTCATTCTTCATGTTTTCCCACAAAGAATGTTCCATCACATCTCAATACATCTTGTTGCTACCAAGTGGTATAGAGACCTTTGAACTATAATCATCATCTTATATTTCCATTTTTAGATAAGGTATTGATGATATAGGAAATAAATTTCCAAATTTCAGAAATCCATTCTCATAAATTATTTAATCAAATAGTCAACCCATAATGAATTTAATTTAATATAGAAATATTTTAATATTCAGATGGAGAGTTTTTTATTTTTTCAACTAAATATGTTTTATCTATCATTTGAAAAAGGTGTTGAGTATACCTTTCCTTAATAATTCCCATATCAATATGTAATAAATCCATGAATATAAGATGTTTCCCATTATTTATTTTTGTTATAATTCCATGATCTTTGTAAAATAATGTATATATTACATTATTTTCCTTTTATGGGTTGCAGTGTATTGACAATTTAAAATCGTTGAGTAACTCTATCCATTACATTTTCATTATGTTGAGTTAATTTTGGTTAAAGATGAATTTCAATATCATAAGATCAATATATATCAGAGATCATCCACTATAGAGATAGCCTCTCTGTATATTTAGATTAGTGGATAATGAACCTAGCCCAATATCATTATTTAGATTATTTTGTTCATCAGTCTTCAACTGCCTTGATGCATATGCAATAAAAATTTTAATTTTATTTGGACACAACCCAATACATTCATTGATGCATCACTATATACCACAAACCCATAATTTCTTGATTGTAGAACAAAAATATTATCGTTGAATATTATTATATTAAATTTATTAAAAAATTATACACATTTAATTTTTAATATGATATTAACCACATTTCACATGAACATTGTTTATGGTTTTGACAAATGGAAAAATTCTAACATAATGCCAATAATAACCTTTTAAATGAATAAAACTATATACATTTGTTATCTTCATTATCATAGGCCATTATTGGATTGACATATTCTATACAGGTTAAATTGAGATTCCATACATAGAGACATCATGGCCATGAAATCATACTATTTGAAGCTAGATTTCAATGTTTCCAAATTTTCTATGTAACACATTTCTGTTGTGAGTCAATTAAATAAGTTTTTGGTCAATCTCATTGTCCTCAAATATTTTTGAGTAAATGAATATATCATCAATAAATTCAACAAAAAAATAGCAAGATATTCATTGAATAATTTTTTATTTATATAATAGAAAACATAGGGTTCACTAATCAGTCCATATGGAATTACATTAAAACCTCAATGTGCATGACTTATATAAATTGATGTGTTTGAAAAATATTCCTTCCATACTCGCAATTTATGATATCTATAATAATGGTAAATATTCCAAAAAATAATGATCTCAATGATATAGGTCAAACGAATGATCAATATTAGGCCTATGATAATATTTTTGTTGTAATACAGATAATTTCCCTATAGTTAATGAAAATCCTCAAGGATCATTCATTATATTTTTTCAAATATGATTTTTTATCCATATGTAGAAACAATAGATAGAATAAATATCTTTTTACTCAAATACAATAGTTTTTTCTTCAACTCCACTAATTCCACTAGTCCATTTTATAAGGATTAATTGATCTTGGTCATGCACCAAGGATTAGTTCATAGGTAAATTAAAATTCACACACTCGATGATCCTAGGTAATTCCTCAAGATATACATAAATGTTTTCCCACACAATTGGTACATCCGCTTTTTTTGATGTGACATTCCCCAACAATATATGATGTTTTCTCTTTCTCACCATGAATTTCATTTAATTATATATATTGGGGTGGATCTAGATGAAAATTGAATGATGATGCTTCTGGTTTAAATATAATGGATAAAACATCTTCCTCACAAAACATAACATTATGTCTTCTTGCAATAAGTTATTGCATGTTTTTTTGAATGAAAATATATACCATGGATTAGATCAATGTCTACTAAGGGTATAATAATAATTGTTAGCAAATAAATTAGGGTTATGTGTCAACATGTGGAATGAACAACACATTTTTGTTTATGTGGAACATCCAAAAAGATTTTTAATAGAGAAATTCTTTATAAAATCAAAAGGTAAATGTCTAATTTAAATTATAAAATTGGTAGATAAAATATGAGTGTGATTATCAATAATAATGTAAATAATTGTGTACATTTTTAGTTAAGATTAATATATCGGCCAACAAATCATTGTGTACTACTAATTCAGATCTAGTGGTAATATTTTCTTGTCCATTTCACCTTAAAATATTCTGTGGTGTATTCCCCAGACACTTGAGATGTTGGTTTGAATAATTCTCTAATTCATTTCAATTGATGCACAAAACATATATTATTTGATTCATTCACTAGAATCCATTAGACCAATGACTCGTTTCCCTTCTCGTTTAACAAACTGCAACTCATTTCGACCAACTCTCATAACGATTCCATCAAAAAAATTATCTAAATTTAATTATTCTATTCTTCTGATTTTACGATTTTCCTTTTATATGGTTATTAAAATATATCTTCTTCTCTTGATTTAGCTTAATGAAATATGATCTAAAAAATTATTTCTCTTTTTAGAAGGTACTTAATAATATTTTAAAAATACGATGACAATGCTTGAGAATCTAGTAACCATATAATACATGGATTGGGAACATAAAATAAATGATCAATATTCTTTTGTGAATCAATTATGTAATTTATAGAATACATGGATTGTCTTTTGAATGTATCCTCATACACCCCAACACTACATTCTTCTATGTCCATTATGCTATGGAATTTTCTATTCATTACAATTATTTGTTCAGGAGTGAAATATTTTCCATGAATGTTTAATTAAAAGTTATCAATTAAATTTATATTATTTCTTCAAAATCCTATGTATTTTTGATCAATTACTACCATTGATCACGAGCCTAAGCCTAATTGCTGAGGTATCCTTAGTTTCATCCACTAGAACCACGTTCAAAATCATGTAGAGGCATATTTCGAGACTATAGAAGTACTATAGTAGGCACTATAGTATGCACTATAGTAGGCACTATAGTAGGACTATAGAAGACATTACACTATATGGTACTGTAGCATAATTATACAGTGTAATGGTATTGTAGTAGAACTGTACACTGGGCAGGTACTGTAGCAGTTACTGTAGCTGGTACTATTCGGTATTGTAGAGCTACAACTATTCACCTTGGGCCACCTGTTTGGGATTGAAGTCCTTAGGGATTTCGGGCAGCCCATGACTTTGGGTCAGTATGAATTTTGGGCCACCTATAAGGCCTTCAAGCCACCTCAAGGCCTTTTGGCCACATGCAGTTTACCCAAACAGACTACAAAGAAGGAGTAGCCCTATAAGAGGATTCAGAGCAGGTGCACTCACCAGAGCAGATCCAAATGGATTTTTCAAAATGACAGTGTATGGATATGCCATCAGTACCAGCATGTTCTTGTATAGGAAGCCTAGCCAGATGGTCATACGAAGGTGGAGAGATTTTATCATGATACAGATGTTGGGGATGGGTAGTTTTTTCTAGTTATTCTTGTTAAATTCCCTAAAACCTTCAAGTCATGTAATTTCCTAAGCCTACGGGCCATGTAATCTCTGAGCCTATAGGCCTTGTAAGGGTTCCCCATAATCCCATGAAAGGGGGATATAAAAAATAGATAATAATGAAGGTCTTTGGTCCATTCGGGTCTACTACCATTGATCATAATTCCCCTTTAGAAAATGTACCTACATTACTAATTTTTCATTTTCAATGAATCCCAATGCTAGAAATATCTTCTAATGGAATATTCTCCACTACTCAGTTACCACTGGATTAGTAGTCCCACAAAAAGATAGAGTATTATTGTAGATGAAACAATCCATCATATGTGGAGAAATGTCATTCATAATAATATTCGTTAGATGATCTAATATTTTAATTATACTATCAACCCAAAAACTAACTGTGTCAGCTTTCTCATAAGGTTATTCCCTTCATTTTCTATGGGCAATGATTCTTTTCTATAAATTATGAATAATTTATAGATAATAGCATACACAAAATTCCGATATGAATTAATATTTTTGAACTAGATAAAACTATTATAGTAAATAATTTTTTTTCATAGATCTTCTAATAAACATAAAAATGCATTACATGGGGACGTATTTATATTTAAATCATTCAAAAAGGATTAGAAATATATTTTTAATTATTCTAACGATATCCATTCTCATTTTAAAACAATGTGTGAATAATTTCACGTTTACATGTACATAGTTACACCGAGTTAGGCTCGACAAACCATTTCTAATATGTTACCCCTAAATACATCTATTCTAGAACCATGTCCATATGCAGTATCAAGATGTTGATTTATTTCAATAAAGTCCCATGAAATAATTACTTATAAAAATTTCTATGATGTTATTCTATGTTTATCCAAAAATATCTCATAGTATCATTTTTCTTAACATACATTCCAATGATTATACTAAACTTCTTCTAGTACCAACTACTACAACCCCGACTAAATTATCCCAAAGTCTGCAGTCATTTTATTACATTTTCACAAATACCAGATATCATATCAGAAAGGATCAATCAATTTCCTAGTTTTAAAAAAATAGATATTTACATGGTTACATTATTACATAGGATATTTAAACTATGAACATAAGAATGAAAAAATGAACTTCTTTCTTCCATGTTTTTAAAATATTTCATCTTCATAATATATGGAATAAAAACAAAAAAAATTGGGGGCCTCAAATGCTCAGTAAGGGTTACATATGAAATAAAAAATAATCATTATCATTGGAATCATAATAAATATGTAATAATCCACATGGAATGGATAATAATTGAAAAATACGTGGAATCAATAATCTAAAATGGAAAATGCATCCACATTTTTTTTTCTTGTTCCAAATCCTATGGATAATGATAAATGAATGCTAAATGAATAAAATTATAAATTATTGTAAATAATGTATCTGGAACATGAAACATCATTACATAAATATTGTTTATTTATAAGGGTAGATATCAATATGATTGTGTTTGGAAAGAAACAATAAGGGTTTGTCACTAACTTTTTTGTCTCATAAGACATGTGCATTCATTGAGGTTCTATATATTCATTCTCCACCCATCACTACAATTCAAACAAATTATTCATATATAGACTTGGTTCCATATCAGTTTTACATAATAAAATATCCATATTGAGTATGAAATATGGATCTATAAATATTTCAACATTATATGTAAACAATATATGTAAAACTTTTATACAAGATATACAATAATTATATCAATAATTAAATATAATATGTTTATTAGGGAGGAATACAATATCAATTGAAATATTATCTCAATGGTTTAGTAGATTAGAAACGTAAAAAATTATAGGTGCACAATACATTTTGAGTCACAATGAAAATTAAATTTTGATGAAGTCCATTGCCTTAATTTCCACTTAATTACGTCACATATTTAGGCATCCTGAATAAAAGACATATATTTATTAAAACAATAATCCAGAATTTATTTATAATCAATTATACAAATATTTTTCAACAGTAATTATTGGATTATATTTTTTAAATTTATGTTGATAAAATTGATGTGTTTTGATATAATAATTCTCTAAATAAATTCCCATTTTCCTCTCCTTCTAAATTATGTTAATTATAATTAATAAATAAGTATAATTAAATATAGATGAATAGAATATATTTAATTAAATAATTATAAAATATATATAATTTAAAATATCCATATATAAGGGTGTTAATAATAAATATTGTTGGCAAAGCATTTGTAGGTAGTTAACCAAACATTAACATGGCATTGTCCTTCAAGTGGAAAAAATGATTATAAAATTTAGATATTTCATATATATAATAATTCTAATAGGTTAAAATCATTCATATCATATTTAAAAAAAATTAATAACTTTTATAGTATATAAATTTTAAAGGTAATTATAAAATAATGAAGAGAATAAGGAAAGGATGGTAGATAAAAGAAACTACTCTTTCCATAGTGTGGTTTCTCTTTCCAAACACTAATAATCCCTTCCAGATTGGGGTTTGATGGAACCATAACATCCATAGGCATTATAAGTGGAATAAGAGGGATGATTTGGGTTGATATATAATTTTTTTATAGATGGATTGAGTGATTTTCATTGTTATGGGGTAGGGGTTATTGATACGTTAGGATTTGATTATTCATAGAGTAAAATATTAAATAAAATATTATATAAATGCAATAATTATAAAAGGGACATTCTAAAAATATTAATGACATATTAATGTAATATAACTTGTTAAAAAAATTAAAATATCTAATATTTTAATACATTAATATATTAAAAATTAAATTGGAAACAAATAAAATTTGATATTTTAATTAATCACTTATAAATTTACATTTTAAAAAATACATTTGATGTTCAAATTTATTTTTATAGTATTAAAATTATTAATTTTATTAATTTAATATATAGTAGTTATTATTGATGTTATGGAAATCATTATGTCATTAATAAATTAGGAATGATGTAATCAATGTTACCGAAGTTATATGAATATGTCATTTCCTATTTTCATCGAAAATGGATGTGTTTTAAAAAATTTATAAAAAATAAAATTTTCATAATTTTGAAATTCTATGTTCATTAATGAACTCAAATTTTTTGAATATATTTTTCTGAAAGATAATAAAATTATTTAAAATCATTATTTATTCCAAAAATGATTTATTTTTAGTAGTATAAATTATTTTATGAAACATTAAAAAACTATTCATTGTCTCATAAATTATGTTACAATCATAAAAAATTCAATATTGATTTATGAAGTTATTTTATTAAAACATATTTTTATTCTAAATAATAATATTAGTTATGAAATTTTATGTAAATATTTCTAATTTAATAAAGTAACAACCCCTAGTATATCATTTTGAAAACAATTATTCACATATACTATAATATAATTAAACAATATTGTCATTTTTAACATTCCTAAAATGTTTTTACACTTTAATATGTGAGGTTATTATTCCAATGGATGTATTACTATTCTTAATGCTCAAATTACTATGTTCAATGTTATGTTACTTTTTCATTGGTATATGATACATATTATCTTGAAAACGCCCCTTATTTCATTAATTGATAATTTATAAAGTATATTTTGGGTTCCCTATGGTATTTTATATGATTAATAACATACGAAATAATTTTGGGAGTAGTGTATAATAGTGTAAATGGTAAAAATACAAGGATATTTTATTTTTTATGAATATTCATCAAATTACAAAACTACATGTCCAAGAACAAGAGCGTAACATTTTAAGGTTATAACCTACAAACCTAATATCACAGTCATGATACATGGAATAAATACTGTCATAACATAAGATGTGAATCATAATGAAATTAATAAAATAATCTATGTAAATGTGACATATTAATAAGATTTTTAATTATGGAATATGCATAAACATGAACATGTATATGTAGAAACATGTTCACACATTATGTTAATGGCATCAAATATGGCCCTCTCAAAGTCTTATAGTCGTGTAACTAGTTACACACAAAATGTTTTGAACATGCAATCGGGTTATAGCATAACATTGTGAACATATAAACCAAGATAACACATAAAATTATGGATATGAAACTATGTCCAATTAAGACATTGGGAAAATGTAAACAAGATCATGAATATCATTATGAACACAAGATAAGGTTCACTCATAACATTTTAATCATCTAATAAGGATCTCACAAAACAAATTGACATGTAACGTGGTCCATGACTATCATTCTGAACATGTAATTACGTTCACACATAACATTGATACTCATATGTCATTAATCATTACAAAATTCATTGTATGGAGATATAAGTTCCACTAATCATATAATGAAAATAAATAGGTATATTTAACAATACTTTCCTCATATCATTTCCAATAAATATATATGGGTTCCATAAACATCAAATCATATCCCGTGAAATTAAATATGTCTTGTTAACATTTAATTACATCAAAACATATGGAAAAAGGATCGGTTTCATAATCATTTACTCAAAGAATAACCTATGATATGAAGTACATTTCTCGGGAATGGTACACATGGAAAAGAAATGTGTTTCATAAGAATAATTTCACCCAAACACAATCCATTCAATAAGGAAAATGAATGGAACCCTCAGATAATTTCCTAGATTTCAATTGGTAACATCAATAGATGACATCATATATAGAAAATAACTTGGATTTTTTTTTTGAAAACATTTCTCGAGGAATGTATCCATTATTATTTGAAAAGTATTTTAAAATGACAAAACCTTTAGAAAAAAATTATTTTTCAAATATTTGAAAACCTAAAATGAAATCATGAAATAAATTTCAGAAAATTTTCCTTTTTAATGCATAGAAAATATTAATTTATTCATTTTAAAAAACATTTCCTTGATGAAATATAATATAATGGTGAAAGTATTTTAAAAACCATTTATGTTAAAATACATTCAATAAATAAAAATAAGTCATCAAAACATTTTTTAAACCATTTTCCTTGAATTCGTATAAAAGAATAATGAAAATTTATTGAAACCCATTTCATTTAAAATAAAATTAAAATTTATATGTGAGGATTGAAAATATTTTGATACACAATTTAGTTGAAAAACTATAAAATAAACCTAAAAATGTTTTTAGAACAATTTATTTTAAAATAATTTCATGAATATAAAAAAATTTTATAAATATTTTGACTGACAATTTACTTGAAAACATATAAAATATGCATAAAAATGTGGTGAATGTTATTTCATTAATAATAAATTAAATATATATAAATAATGTTTCAAAATGTTTTGAAAACCATTTCCCCTAAAAATTATTTTTTAAAAATTATCATAAAAATTATCATTTTAAAAAATTCAATGGATGCTTTACAAAAAAGAATGTCGGTAATTATGTACATGTCATATGAGGTGAAAACGTCATTCCTTTTGTATAATAAAAACGATAGAAAAAGGAAATATTTGAAAATAGTAAATAATATTAAATTAAAGAAATTGGTAAAATAAATAAAGGGTAAATTTTCTTTTCTAATATTATATTATAATATAATATTATTGGAACGCCAGTTTAGAAAATGATGTTTTTAAGTAATGTAGATTTCTGATCGAATAGATGGTATAGTCAAGCCATCGTGGTAAAACCTTCTTAACTAACTTATGTACCAATGAGTGGGAAAATGGAAACAATACCAGAATATATTATTAATAACAAGATAATAATAAAAATAATTAATGTTCTTTAGAGATTTATAATAAGATTTCATCAATGAAGTAATAATCATAAACAATCTAAAAATGTGATGAGTAATTTCAGTTAACTCACAGCACTTGGAATCATTGAACCAAACTACCCTTTTAAGAAAAATTAAATTAAAATAACAAAAAAATATCATTAATAGAAATATATTCATCATATAAAATTGAAATAGATTTAAATAAACCACATGGAAAAATATGGGTTTATAGCACGACATGTGTCCCAAAGACTAGAAATTGAGGCAAAATCATTTAAAAAATTTGGTATCTTTTGAAACATAGTACCCATGAAAGAAATATATTCAAATACATATGTAAATAAACATAAAATAATTATATGAATCATAAAATACATCATCTTTATGTATATATTCCACAAAAATGAATGGGTGGTGAATAAATCATGTATCAAATGGAAAAAATGAGATAAATTCCCTTACCTTGTGTATTGACTCTAGTCGTACACATTCAAAACACATGTTAAATAAATTTGAATTTATTATACATCTATCATAAAAACATATTATTAAATATATTACAATATATGGGTTTTTATGATTTTATATTACCAGTATGTTAACTAATGTATGTCAAGGATTCACTTTAGGTAATATTCTCTTTTTTCATATCATATGTCCTGTTTTGTTATATTTTTTGTCCTTATACTCATATAATGATATTAAGACTGAATGTAATGATATAAATATATTTTATAATCATTAAAATTTGTTATAATAATATATATAATATATAATTATGTAATAGAATACACCATTCAGGGAGATGGTAATTCATACGCACGTATGAACGATGTTACTGTTTCTATTATCGTTTTGAATAAATAAGGAAATTACGTATGTAAATATATATATTTGTGTGTCTTTGTTTATCATTATTATATTATAAATTTTAAATAATATATAACATATAACTTCAATAATCCAATTCTTAAAAAATTCAATATGGTGTGTGAATGAATCACAACACTTTGAGGGGTGGTAGTCCACACATCCTCATACAAAATAATGTTATTTACAAAATATGTACTGTATAAAGATATGTATTTTATAATGATAAAATATTCTCAAATAAAAAATAAATATATTATATAACATATATAAACATATTTTCCAACATTATTTCCATCATGATATGTGGTAAGAAATAAAGACAACTTATCATTTCAGTACGTGATAGTTCATCGTAAATGTAAAAAGTATGTCCATTACACATTAGATGTTGGTTATTGTAACTGTAAATAGAAAACATAGTATAAAACATCATAGTATATTTGAGATTTTATTTTCCATAAATTAATTTAATAAATCGAGTGAAGGTAGTGGACAATGAAAATAAAATAAAGGGTATTGAAATAAGTCATTACCTCTTAATTAGATAACTTCATTTTGATTGTTCTAGAAGGCTTACATGGATTTAATTTTTCAATATATTATTCCTTTAAAATTATTTGACATATTTTGGAATGTATATTTTTTTATTATATAAAAAATAAGTGGGTTTTGGGGTGTCAAGAAGAGGTATATGTGGTTTCTGTAAGTAGATAATGGAAAAGAGACAATTTCCTTTTATGAAATCAAGATAAATCTACCAACATTTCTACCTAAAGAAAGTCAAACAACCAAAACCAATCTAAATAATTAAATATTCATGTCCGTTCGATTCCCATAAAATGGGTTTTGTACAAGTTTATTTGTAGTTTTTTGTCTTGAATTTATGGTTTAGTGCTTCATTACCCTATTTTTATCATTTAATCATTGTAAATAATTTAAATTTCAGTCAATAATATTATTTGTTTAGAAATTTGATTTTATTATAAATTATAAACTATTTTCATTTAAAATATTGAATGTATCTTTTCAAATAATAAAAACTAAAGTGGAACAAATTAATTTTAAAATAATTCAACTGATGGGGCGACACTAATGCTTTTTAATGTATAAATGACAATCCATTTTCTTTATTTTATAGAAAATATCAATGTCAAATTGTAAAAAATAATCTAAATTATTTTAATTTATAAATTTATTATCTAATTAAAATTAATAAAAAAAATATAATTTACAGTTATTATTTAATTTGGCAAAAAATTGTTTTGAATTATAATTCATTATATTTGACGATTCAATAAATATTATCCTTGCAAAAAATAAAAAAAATATCCTTAACAAATATAAATGATTCTCTTTAGAATGTTAGGTTTATTATGAAATAATAAATCTATTAATGTTCCATGAATTGGATTATAAATTCTATTCCATTATAATGTAGTTAAACTACATTTACAAAAATACAGGTTTTCATGTATAAAACATAGATTGTTCATATCATATATCTATATATAATTTATATGATTATAAAAAAATATTACATATAAATTTAATTTTTATGCTTCACTATTATTAATTAATTTATCCTTTGACTATAAATCATATTTTTCACATAAAAATAGATTTCTATAAAATCAGATATTTTATATTCATTTGGAATCTTTATTATTTTCAAATTATTATGTAACTGATGAATTAGACTATATTTTTTCTTTATTTAAAGAATATAATATTCCTAAATTTAATGAACAGATAATAATATTTTAATTATTATATATTGTTTAATAACACTTGGTCTTTCATGTGACATAAGCTATCAATGAAAATCTGTCTTTCGTGAAATATAAACTAATATTGGTGATCCATGTCAAGAAATATAAAATTTATGTTGCATGTTGTGAAAAATAACTTGGTGTTTCTTATAATGGAATCTAAACATAGTTATTTAAAATAATATGAACTATTTTTTGTTTGGATTGAAATGAAATATATTAAATATGTTAAATTAATTTGGAAAATATATATTTTTAAAAATCACGGGGGCATACATTCTACCCTTGTAAAATGAATTCCCCCCATGGAAGTCAATTATTTTGTAAAATGACTAATTATTTTAATGTTAATTAGATAAATTCAATATAAAAAAAGATAATACTTAATCATTGATTAAAATGGGGATGATGGAATCATAACGGATACACAAAGTAACATATAACTGGGGTTTCATATAGGAGGTCATTGTTTGAAATGGAAAACCTAGAATTAGAGGAAATGATTAAATATTCCTATGGACTGATTGAGGTCATCAATATCAAAAATGTGAATGATAAATTAATGTTTTAGGGACTCAATGTCATAAATTTTTAATTATTTAATAGGTCACTGGTTAAAAAATTTAGGTATTATGAATAAACATTTTATTTATCATATTCCATCACTGAGTAATTCGTTTAATGTGCAAGAATGTAAGGAAATATAATTACATGTTATGTTTCTATAATCAAAAATTCATTATATGGTTGTTTTTATATATATTTATAATTCATCAATTTAATCATGATATGGATATCTAGAAATTAACATTGATTCCTGACCCACAAAAATAATCATTTCGAAGATATGAAGGCGTGTAAATGAATTAAAAGTATTGCTATTCATCTATAACAATTCTTTAAAAAACAAATGGTTAAATACATTAATCTCAGAACATGGAAATTAATAATATTGTATAATCATATATAATTATTCATCAAAAAAATTATACATTAACTTGTACATCATGTTTCCCACTGTATGCATTAAACCCTTATTATTATTTGGTCATGGGATCAGACACACATATATTCTAGAAGTTATTGGATATCACCCAGAATAAATTATTTCTTTTTATAAATCCACAGTATTTTAATTTTAAAATTTAATATATTTTATATCCCGGAAGTATGGTTAATCACTAAATAGACTTGTAAATATGTTTTCCAATAGAATATCAATACATAAAAACTTTATCTGAAGTTTAACAAAATCCTTTCATAAATGGATAACCATATAAACATTTTGAATGGTGATTATAAAAGTCATTAGAATCCAATACAATAAGTCAAAATGACATTTATCCCCCATATATCAAATATTAACTTGTGGTTTTCAATTTCTATACATTTTGATACACTCATCGTATAATCTCACAAAACATGGTAATAACCTTATTTTCTATTATTCCTAATGGAAAAAATGCATGGTTTCTTTTTAAATTATTTAGGGATATATTCCATAAATCCATGATGTGGTAAGACACATCTATGGAAGCATATACTACATTTCAATTAGTCCTTAATTAGTTACAAGGTAATCAATACTATTAAATTTACTTATATCCACATATCATTATCCAAAAAAATTTATCATAAAATAAATAACACATCAAGGGTTATGTTTCCCTTAATCATGTATTTTCCATTGAAATCACATTTTCATTAAATCAATTTTCTATTCCATTGGATCCATTTATCATATTTTTCTAAATTAGTAGCGAATGTACAAAAATAAGAGAATCCTTAATTATTTCACAATTCGTAATTATTGAATAACAAATTTATAAAAACATTGATTATTCCAAATTATCCATAATCCATAAGAAGGATACCCACTCCTATTACTGAATTCATCATTCCATTCATATTTCATCTATAGTCTAATCATCATCAACAATATAACCATTACTCAAACCTCCATGATAATTCTATTCAAGAGATTTTATCTTGGGGCATTCAGTTTTATAATGATTGTTTCCTCAAAACATAAAACACTTAACCTTTTATGATGCCTTAGGGATTTTATTATTCATATCCTTTTTGAAAACCAAAGCCATCATTTTCCCCTTGTGGACACTTCTTTTTTGTCTTTCCATTCTATATTCCAAACATTTTATTGTTCTTATTTGACATTCCCATGAGTGATTTTCCCCGTTTTTGACATTAGGGAAAGTGAATATTCTTTTCTCCATTATAAAAATTACATGAACACTCAACGAACTCCTAAATCATTTATCTTCTTGTGTCTGGTAGTTATTTAAGGTACTCTTTTTTTATCATGTTACAATAAAACTGATTAGGTATGATAACAACATCGTTCACACAAGTGGTCATCACACATGATAACTCATCAAAAAAATTTCCATCACATTCAATGTTAATCCAGTTCCAAATGGTTCCCTCTATTGACTAAAACTAGAAGCATTGCGTGATAATTACTTATCAGTGATCAAAACCAACTATTAACCAAAATAATTACTAGTAGGATGTCTAAATCAGGACCAACTCTTTAATCATTGACACTCTAGGTCCATTGTTGGTTATTTATTGATATATTATATTTTATACCCTTTATAATTGTTCTTGAAGAGTTTGTGAATTCTGAAATCATATCTTTCTTGACTACCAAATGAGTTGTGTGGGAAGGCCTATTTTGTTGTACCAGATTAACTTGTGTCAGGGTCGGTGCATCTATTAAGGGTTTTCTCTCCTAGGTACATCTATTCCATATCCACATCCACTTGTTGAATAAAGATATGTATGTATTTCAAGGAATCAACACATTATACCATTCCCCAAAAATCTCAGAAATTTTCCAATACTGTTTATAATCCTTATAAGTGCCCATATATTTTTCCTTATGTTTGACAATAGGTATTTATCATTTTATCTTAAAAATGTGGACTGAAAATTTTAATTAACCCCATCTGTTGAAACCCATTCATAACATATATGTATATTACATATTTTTTATGAATATTCAACATATTAAAAAAGTACAAGCACATGGATAATAATAGTTTACTATATTTGGAAACTTGTAACAATATATTCATACATGGTGATATATCTTCAATGTCTCTAGTAATGATCTTCCCCTCTAGTGCTTATTCAAAAAAAGATTACTTTAATAACTGGGGATTGGGAAAATTTGAATTGGGTCATCTCAATTATTCGTTATGTGTAAAAAAGGGAAATGCATAAGCATATCAAGGCCATAAGGGTATGAGAATAAGAGCATAACATTTGATGTTCATAACATGCATTTTTTTATGGAAGGTGGTGCCTCAGTCAAAGACCAAGTCACAATTTATTGAAAAATGGGGCTACATGAGTCTGAAAGATGGATCTTTATTACAATATATCTCATAAAAAGGAATCAGATCAAGAGGAAAATCGTCCTACCATGTAATATCCTTGTTGACTCCCCTATCTCTAAGAGCATCATAAACCATTCTTTCTATTCTAAAGGCATGGGTGATGATGTGGTTGATTTCCATGAGCAAGGAAAGACATCTCATCCAATGGGTTCTGAGAGGCCATGCAACGTGCACCGCCCCTATCCAAATAGCATGGAAAATAGCAGTTGAATCACATTAAATCCTAATATAGTTCCATCCTTTTTGTTTGGAGAAGTCAATTGTATTGATCAAACACAACATCTCTGATTCCAGTGACGAGTTTGTACCATAGCCTCTAAAGAAACAGCCATGGAAATGAATATGAAAGTCTCTGAAGATAGACCCATAACCTGGCAGTCCTGGGATGCCTTTGGAAGTTCCATCGACATTCACTTTGATCCATTCTGGAAGAAAAGATTTCTAGATTACCTCGATAGTCCGTCAAGGTGGACTATAGGGCCATGAAATCTGAAGATGGTGTAGGATCTAAAAATATCCAATGGTGTTGTTGAAGAATGTTTTCTGTGTCTCATAAGCATCAGAAATAGAAATGGAAATTCATGTCCAATAGACATTAATAATGGATGTTTAAGTATTATGAAAAATATTATTTCTGTCATATCAGATCACATGGATATGCTCATCCACAACGGCAAAAAAAATTCTTTATTGGTTGAGAAGTAACAAAGTCAACACAACACTAAAGTTGTGATCTAATTGATTAAATAAATAACCATATGCAATCCAATATGTCAAAAACTTAATTCCAAAGGGATGAAGCATTATCACAAGAAAGAAATAGATGATTATCATCATCTCTATGTTGGTTGCAATGGTTAGATTTGGAGTAGAGTTGGGTTCCAAAAAGTTACAGAGAAACATCATGGGGGACTCTATTATGTGCAAGAATCCAAATAAGAGTTAGTCACTATAAATTGATCCTAGGAATTATAAATTCTTTCAAACATCTAAAACATGATTCTGATGCATGGAAGTTATGATTCTAAAAAATCATGGTATCCAGAACACAATTATGAGAAGGATTCCATATGAGGAAATAGATATATTTGGAATAGAGATGATTTTCAATGATATTACAGATGTTATCAGGGTGGGAAATGCTATTAGATTTTAGAACACCCCTTATAGAATCTTTTGTGATCCTAGGATTCTTAGTGGTAGTTAACATGTCAATTAATGGTTCACATGTCCATTTATTAAGCCTGAAATTCATAGAATATTCAGAACTATCCATCTATCTATAGTTTATCATAATATTGGTAAAGTATTGTCTAATTGACGGCCATATTGAAGAATATATATAATTAAAATTCCCATTCTTATTTTTAGAGATGAATCTGTTGTGGATAAAAGCCATGAAGTTCCTACCATGCATATCAATGATAATAATAATGAGACATGGAATAAATATTGGCCATTCATACGAAATGATTTAGAAGCAAATAAAGAGCATAAGACCTTAAATTGTAACATATTAATATGACATGGAATTATGGAATAAAAATAAATGAATAACATCATGATGATATATAAGTAGAAAATGATTCATACATTAATTTAAGGACATTAAACCAAGATCTCTTTGCGAGATATCCACATGAAACTAGGTCCACGAATAATAATTTGATCATGGAAACAGGTTAACATAGAATCTTTTGAACATGAAATTATGTTCATGAATAATCATATGGAAAACAAATTGGTATCATTCATAACATTGTGAACATGTAATCATTTTAATGCATAATATAATGATGATTTAATAAGGTTCAATTAGAACATTGGTATCATGTAATCATGTTTACACATAAACATTGGGACCTTCAACCAGTTCCATGTGTAACATTCTGAACATGTAATTAGTTTCACTCATAATATTAACACACATGATTCATACATCATTACCAAATACATTTGTAGGAGAAATAGGTCCCATCTATCACATAATAAAATCATACTATTAAATTCCACAAAAAAATAATTATATCATGACCCATGAATGGAGGCGAGTTTTATAAATATCAAATCATATCCCATGAAATGAAACATGTATCATTAATATTTCATCACATTATAACTTATAAAAACTATATCAGTTTCACAATAATTTCATCCTAGAATTACCCATCAAATGAAGTGGGTTTTAAATGCATAAAACATATGTAAATGAAATGGGTGTCAAAATAATCATTTCATTAAAACATAAAACGTTCAATAAATAATTTGAATGGAACAATTTTCTCATTTTCTAAATGTGAATTAGTAACATCAACAAATGTCATCTTTGTTAAAATAACATGGAATGCTACTTTGAATAGATTTTATAATGGTAATATAATTTTTTATTTGAAATGTTTTATATAAAAATGTACCCATAGAAAAACATTTCCTTTGAAAATTAATTGAAAACATAAAATTATGGCATGAAATCATTAAATAACCTTTTCCCATTAAAACGTTTTGAAAACCAATCTTAGTGAATACATAAAAAATAAAAATGATGATGTTGTGAAAACCATTTATTTAATAATTATTTGAAAATATAAAAACAAGGCTTGAAAATATTTTTAAAACAATTTTCCTTGAAAAAATATAAATGATTCCTGAAAAAATATGAAAAATATATCATTAAAAATAAAATTTTCCATGTATAAATAAAAATGATTATTGAAAATGTTTTGAAATCCATATCCTTTAAAATGCATTGAAAACATATAAATAAGTCTTGGAAATTTCTTAAAACCTATTTTACATGAATGTTACTTATAAAAATATTATCATAATAATTACCCTATTAAATATATGAAGAATGATTCGTATAAATTATGGAGGGTAAATACATACATTCTATATGAAGTAATGGGAACATTATTTTATTACAGTAAAAATGCTAGAAAATGACTTATTCGTAAAGAGACAAGAATATTCCTTTGATAAAACTATTAAAAATGAAAAAGGGTAAAAATATATTTTTATGATTATGGGATAGTATAATATTATTAGAATCCTTATTTAAAAAACATTCTTTAGAATAATATAGATTTTTTGTTGAAGAGAGGATAAAATCAGGCTTTTAATAAAACAATTATTAACAATCATATGATCCATGAATTGGAAAATTTTACCAATACATTAATATATAATATATAAGTATAGAATAATAGTATTCCCCGTCATTCATGTGATATGAACCATAATATTTTATTAAAGGATGAATAATCATAAACAATCATGAAAAGCGGTGATATTGTTTCAATAAAATCTTAACACATAATAAAATTAAACTATACACTCAAATTAAAAAAACTAAATTACATGAATCATAAGTTGAAATTAATAGAAATAAATTAATGATATAATATTTAAACAAAATTATATAATCCTCATATACTAATATAGGTGCATAACATGGTATTTCTCTCAAAGATTGAAAGTTGAGTCAAAATCTTTTTACAGATTTTGTAATTTTTGTAAAATATCCTCAATTAAGGAAATACAATTAAATATATATTTAAAAAACCATAAATATGTTTATAATATTCATAGAATAAAAAAGTGGGATTTATATACACTACACAAAATGAATAGGTCGTGTTGAAATCATGAATCACACAGAAATAAAATGTGAGATGAGATTCCACTTAGTTTTTTCATTAATCCCATGATACACTTACAATCCTCCTATATGATAAATATATGTTTATTTTAAATAAATAACATAACCATATTATTATATCTGACACCATATATCATCTGATAATGACCTTTAATAACCACTTTTTAAATATATTATGCCTTGATTACACTTCAGGTAATTTTCTATTTATTCATCGCATGTGTCTTAATTTGAAATATCATTGGTCTATATACATATATCATGATTTTAATAATTTATATAATGATATAAATATCATGTATATTCTGTATATTTTTGTTATAATAATATATATAATATATAATTATTAATTGGAATAAATGGTTCATGGAGACGTTAAGCGGTATACATGCATAAACATTATTTCTATTTTTAATATCATACTAAATTAAAGAATGAAAATGAAATAGGATTATATATATGTTTATATATATATATATATATATCATTATTAGATCCTATTTTTTTAAAATAAATTATATGTTCACAAAAACCCATCCTTAGTATATTTTATTTGTGTTGTAACACATCCCATCGTTTTGTAGGGGTGGTAATCCATAGATCCTGAAAGAAAATTATCACATTTAAGAAAATGGAAATTATAAAGATATTTGTTAAAAATTAATTAATTCATATTAAATAGATAAATAATATAATATATAATATACAAAAAACATAGTTTCTGTCATAATTTCTAATTTGGGTGGCTATAATCAAGAATGAACAAAAACAAAATTGTGGTGGTAGTTCGCATTACACATAAAAATTATGTTCATTACCCATTAGTTTAAAGTGTGTGTATGTTTATGTATATATCCAATAATATAAACATCATATTATATTGAATTTTTTTATTCTAAAATTTAATTAAGAAAGTGGAGAGGGGGACAAATAAAATAAAAGAAATGAGCTTGAGAGAATTCATTACCTCTTAATCAAGTAACTCTTCTTGGTTTCTGTCAAAAGAATTTCATGGAATTATTTAATTTCAATGTGAGGCTTATTAGAGGAAGTAAGGGATGTTTTTAAGTGTATTGAGAAGATAATTTACAAATTAAGGGGGATTGTGTTGAGTGAATAAGAGGGAGCAGAGGTGGACATTTATAAGGAAGGGAAATGTAATTCTTGGAAATATTTAAAACAAGTTAGGTGTTTTAACGTTTCTACCTAAAAATTTAAAAAAATCCAATAAAACAATAATGTAATGATAATGAATTACCCATGTCCAACCCATGGGTTATTTATATATTCTAATTAGTTTTGGGTCTTAAATATATGGTTTACTAATTTTTTAACCTAATTTATCTATTAATTGTTGAAATTATTTTTAATCACATTAACTAGTATTTTAGCTAATTTTTTGTAGCGTATTTGAAAGTATAAATTATGATGATTACAGATATAGACTTTATGTTTCCTAATAATAATAACAAATTTGACAGAAATTAATTTAAATATTATTTCTTCGATGGCATAAAACTGTGTGTTTTTAAAGTAAAAACATCCAAACGATTGATATGTGTATATACACAATTTCAATGTGAAAATGTTTTCAATGAACTAAATTTGATTAATTTTTAAAATTATTAAATTATTAAAAATTAAAAATAATTTAAAATATAATTTAACTTTATATATGACTATCTTTTTAAATATGTTTTGAATTTCTATTCATTATATTTAATTATTCAATAAAACTTTTAACCCAACAAAAAAATATCATCAATTTATCCAAAACTAATTTTTATGTTTCTATTTAATATAAAAATTTGTTTTGGACATATTAAATCTATATGAGTGTGAAGAAATGGATTTAAAATTACTTCCCCATTTAAAGTATTTAAAACCACATTTATAAATATTTAGTCATTTGAGCATAAATGGGGATGTTATGACCATATATATGTCAAATATATGTGATGATTATCATATATATTTGAAAAAACTTGTTAAATATAAATGTAATTAATTTCATGCAACATTAGTAATTCATTTAAATTATTAATATTAATCAATATGTTCACACAAAAATAGTCCTTTATAAAATCACCCCATTTATATTCATTTGGTTTCTATGTTATTTTATAAATATTAATTAACCAATTAATTCATCTATATATATATAATAAGTTAGAAAATACATTATATTCAATTTGATATCCATATAATAATATTTATATAATTAATTATTTTTTGGTAACACTCTGTCTTGCGTGTTACATAAGCAATCATTGATTTTAAATTGAGTGTGTAATGTAAGCTAACCATAGTGATCTCTTTAGATAAAGATAAAATTTATGTTTTGTGTAGTTCTTGAATAACTTTTCGTTGTGTATAATGATATCCATACTTTTTTTGTTAATATAAAACATACTATTTTCCATGTGACGTGAAATGAAAAATCACAAACAGAATTAAATAATATGAAAAATTAAAATATTACAGAAAATCATGTGGTATTACATGAATACTATAGAATGAATTGGATTTACATAAGATGGTACATACTATAAAATCATTGGGTGATATATATAACTATAATCCAATGCAAAAAATATAGTTTTATGAGGCAATAATTATGACCATTTTGGAAGAAGAACACCATATCCCCAAAACATGAGCATTGGAAGTATCATTCCATATCTCACATATATTTATCAAAAAAATAGTCAATATAGTACTCAAATAAAGTAGACCATGTCCAATACACGTGGTATTTAGAAGTAATAGACCATGTCCCACACATATAAAATATACTGCTACGTCACCATTACCATGATTAATCATCATTAATCCCCTTATAACAATTAGACATCTTAATTTTCCATTTATTAAATAATAAAAATTAAATAATTAATTCAAAAATAAATTAATCACAGTAATTTATTTTAATTAACTCAATAGTAAATTAATAATCCATGTCCCATTAATTAATTCACTTATTATTTAATTAAATAACATATATTAACTAATTCAAAAATCAATTAATTATATAATCTCCATTCATAAATTCAAAAACTAATTAATTATTTTAAAATATCAAATTCCTATAATAGATTCCAAATATAAGTTATCAGAATTTCGATATGAATATCTCGTTATTAATTCCGAATTTAATTATCCCAAAATATCATTATTTCACAATTCATTAATTAATTAATTCACCAAAGTATTTAATTTAATTATGATATCATATTTTTAAATATAATTATAAAATTTAAAAATTTAATTTATGTAATAAAAAACAACATGATTTTAATATTATACCAACTATATGGATTTTATGATGAATTATTTCACAACAAAAATCCCTTAAAATTGAGTTGAATGCTGATGTTTAACATGATAAGGATCTCAAATTTAAATCAAGATCAACTAAATCATGATATATATATATATATATTATATATCTGTATATATAATCTTAGAACTAGATCCAAAATATGATATCAATATCATTTCCAAAATAAGAATAATGACCACCAAAAAAATATGAGAATGACAATGGAAAAATAGAAACCTTGTGGGATAGGATTCTCATACAAAGAGGGGAGAAGATATTGTATATGGGATTAAAATTAGGAAGAATGGAGTTTAAAGTGGAATTAAATCCATATAGGATTCCTTGAGATCAATATAAATCATTTTTGACTGAGTTTGGGTTCAATGGGTTGAATTTTTGGGGTCAGAGTAATTAACAAACAATTTTCAGGTTTAAATAAATGTCAATAATGATTTTATTAGGAAGGGAATATATTTTTCCCTTACATTGAACCTAATCAATTCATATATTGTGTATGGTTTTCAAAGTCACTCATAATAAGGTGAATGGTTTGGAAAAACATGTTCTAATATGGGGAATACCAACTATATAGGGTTTTCTGGTTTTCTAAGATGGGGCTCAAGATTTTCTCTATTTGTGTGCCAACTATTATTATCCATTTTCATTAAATTTTTCACTACATTCACCCAAATTCACACTGAGGAGAAACCCAACAAATGAATTCAAAAAATAAACGAAAAAATTGTTTCCTGAAATCATGACCAAGTCATCTCTAGAAAAAGGATATTGTAGAGACCCAAAGCTTGACGTATATGGATATTACATTACTGTTGCGGAATACTTAACACATAACAAAAAAATCCCAAAGACCGTATTACTTTAGTGTCTTTGGAAACATTGAAAAAAATATTCTAATCATGGTGAATGATCTTCAGCATCTCTTATAAAGTTCTTCCACTGTTTGTTTTACATAAAACAACTATTTATATAATAGGTAAAATAAAAAAAATGGTGATCTCAAATTCTCAGTAAGAGTAAACATGGAGAATATAAAACAATCCATAAACATTTGAATGTAAAAACATCAGCACAAAATCTAAACATCAAAATCTTGAAAAATGACATAAAACATGGAAGTACATAAGTCATAGATCACCGAGGAAAATAAATCAGGATAAAATAGCATGGGAATAAAGCATGAAATTGTGGAAACCATTAAGCACATGTTATGATTTCCATAGTAGCCAAGACATTGCTTCCAAGACCATCATAGTGGACAAAGTCCCTTACTTAATCGAGTTCACTCCTCATTCCAGCCCTGTATAACTGAACTGTATTAACTTGTCATTCCATCCATGTCTATCTAATGAGATATAAATCTTTACAAAATGTATTGGAGGGAGATATAGGTCCCACCCATCTCATAATGAAATCATTCTTACGTGTGCCACAACATAAACATAAATCATTCATTATAACCCAAAGAATAAAATGGGTTTCATAAACATCATTCCATCATAACATAATCCATATAAAACAAATCTATATCATTTCATCATATGAAAATTGAAACCATATAAATTATGGAGACATTATACTTGAAACATACACATATGAAAGAATGTAATCTTAGATAGAAAATGGTTTTGATAAAACACTTGAAATGAATTCTTGAGGAAAATATGTTATCATTTTCCAAATCAGTTTCTTTTCACAAAATGCCATGCAATTTTAAAAGAAAATGATTTTCTTGAAAATAGTCATTAAATCATGTAGAGTAATCTTGATGAAAATAAGGCGTTATAAAACCATAAAAATCGATTCATTCTGTATAAGTTATAAATACATTCTACTCGTAATTTTAATGGAAAAGACAAAAAGTACCAAATATGGTAAAAAAAAAGTTAGATTCCTTCTATAACAAAAAGTAAAAGTCAAGAGGGGTAAAAATGACTTTAAAAACACATGGTATACTATTATAATCTTTTTGACAACATTTTTATGGACATTGATGAAAAATATAACCCCAGTAAGTACTTACGAATAATCAATCTCGGATAAGAACCACATTGGAATAATTATCCCTTACCTTATGTGCAAATGATTTTTTATGTGTCTGAGACTCTTGTATAGTGGGTTTAAAAATATTATTATCTTATAATAGAATCATAATAATATTTATGATATCATATATGAATCGCTTATGACATTATATTAATGTTCGTTTGTCAATTTCATGTTAAAGTAGTGTTGTGGGTAAAACCATTTCATTTATCTTACGTGTTTGGACTTTTAGTTTCTTGATATTATTATTAATTATATAATTATTTACTTATAAAATTTCAATCATGATTTATATATCATATATATTCAATATATATATATAATAGATAGATAAATGAAATGAAATATATCATTCATGGAGATGGTAGGTCGTACGTATGCCTGAACTCTATTTTCCATTTCTTATTAACTTGAATGGAAGTAAGTAGATGAAATATATATATATATATACATAAATCAAGTAGATTTATTATTTCATTTATTTATTTTTTATTTGTTATATATTCTTTATAATAATTATTGAAGGGTCAACATTGATAATTAATCTCATCGCGTCGTGGAGATGGTAATCTCTTCGTACTCTCGAGCGATGATATCATTCACATAATTATTGAATGGAATTGGAGTGGATGATATAACAAATCATAACATGTATCATGATATAATAATCATGTATAGTTATCTTTTATACTATTATACCCATCTATGTAAGGTGGTGGTAGAAAAACATATTACACCAGGGCATGGAGACGGTATTTCGTACGCACGCACGCGCTGTGATTTTCTTTTTCATAGGATGAATAGAAGGAAAAATAGAGTTGTTTCATATTTATATTAACATATAAGGGTATACGTAATACTTATGTTATTACATTATAATTAAACAACTAATGTATAGAATTTATAAGAAGAAAGAAACTTGAAAGAATTGGTAGAAGCGATTACCTCTTCTTCGACGTGCCTCTTTTAATCTTTCTATTAGGGAACTAGAGTTGGTCTTTTCAAAAGACCAGAACATCTATGATATAACTATAGTTGTTTAGAAGAGAAATTTACAGGGGTGTCTCGAGCTTTAAATCTTAAAATTGTGTAAAGAGGAGACGGAGGAGGAGCCCTTTTATAAGGGAGGAGAGGGGAACCTTTGGAAATATAAGAGATATTAATTTATAATATATTCAAACCCCATTTAAAAACCTTAAAAAATGACTCAATTATAATATGAGATGATATATAGTTGTAATATCATCATCCAATAAAATTTATACATCTTGGTAATTTATTTCAATCTTTATCATATTGATTTACCCTCATTTAATCTATTTAATTTATTGTGTGGAAATAATATTCTAAATTGTAAATTGTTATTAAATATTACATATGCGTTGTGAATTGTCCATAATTTGATACATAATGATATTTTAGACCATATAAATTTAAATTTACAATTTTTAAATATTTGTCTGATTTTTAAACAATTTAATAATATGTTATTTTTATAAAATGACAATAGTGTTAATTTTGACATTATTGATTTATTTGAATTTAAATAAAATCAAAATAAGGGATAAATTAAAAAGAAAATCTTTAATAGATTTCTAAAATTTCATATTAACTTAAAAAAAATTGGATAATTTTAATAAGTTCATATAATATTTAGTTTAATATTTTTAAAACCATTTGTATGCTATTTCTCTTAATAAAATAATTACCACACATTTTTGTATTATTATTTAATATAATTATTTGTTGCATAAAAATTAAAAATAAAATACAATTATGAAGATAAATATAATATATTCCATAATATTACATTTACTCAAATTTATCATCTCAAAATAGCAACATATAAATTGTTATATTTATTAAATTACGAAGGTGACAATTTTGACATCATTTAAAATTAAAAACATTAAATGTCCTAATCACATTTATACGCCTTCAAATGGTCCCCAAGCCTACAAGTGGATGATTATGGTATAGATATACTCTAATATTAAGTTTTGATCATGTTTTTTATCCTTTTTATTGGTATTATTACTGTAATAAGAACTATATTACTTATTTTTCACTAAGTAAATAATTTCTGCATCATTAATGTATAATTTATTAAGGTAATTAAATATTATTTAAAAATTACAAATAAATTACCACAACAAAGAAACACGTTTTATATTTAAAATTAATATTTATAATATAATTTATATTCTATATAACCTTATTTTAAAAACACATTAATTATTAAAGATTGAGTGAGACATATTTCACTTTCATTAAAATAAATTAAATTAAAGGTTTTAATCACATCCAAGTGGGTTCAAACAGATTCAATTACGACCCATGTATGTTTTAGGGAGAAATATAATCATCCAATTATATTAAGACAAGTGTTATGGAAATTTTATAATATTATATTTACCCTTAATTACTTGATTTACCTTTAACTATGGTAAATAATATTTACCTTAGTTAATATTCATAGTGCACAAAAATAAAAAGTAGCCTATTAACATAATTTGGAATTACTAATTCCAAATATGGAATATATTTTACCAGATGAAAAACACAGAAGTTTCAGAAATTAATTTAGAATTAATCTCGTTGTTAAGAAATTGATTTTTAAAAGTTAAAACATTGCAAAAGATTGAAGTGATTTTTCCTATGAATACAATTTAAAATAAATTATAATGACATACACTATATTAAATGGTAAAAATATATTATATTTATACATTTAAACAATTAAATATTATAAATTAACCCTATAAGTTATTTGGATGAAAAAAGTTGTTTTTAATTAAAATACAGTGTGTTTTTACTATATATTAAAATATGAAAGTTATCAGAATAATATGAAAACTTTATCAAAAGTAAAATTGTATTTCCTGATTCCAAATAAGAATTTGATTTTGTTTAATTGAACTTATAAACCTTTCACAAACTAGATTTAATGTGGGTGCTCCATCAAAAGGCGCCAAAACTGTATGTTTTTTAAAAAATATTTTTACCCGAAACAATTATTTTGTTCTCATACCAAGTTCTATAAAATGTGTAAGATGAATTATAATGTCATAAAATTAAAATTATAGTTACTACTATTGATAACATCAATTTCATTATAATATTATCAGAATATATCTTTGGTTAGTGAAGCTCGGTATTGCGTACTACACACTCTATCGAGGAAGGTCGTGATTGCTTGTAATGTAAGCCAAGTTTGGGCTGCATGTAGAGAAAGCTCCCTTTGGTGATTCTTAAAACATAATCAAAACTTATTTCGTTTATACATTAAACAACATCTATACTTAATGTTGCATAGAATTGTTTCTAAAAAACGATCTTGAAATTGTGTGTAACACAAGCCCAGAATAGTGTTGTTTATACTACAAGATAATACGGTGTTGCATATAGTAAAAGATAATATTAGTGTAGCGTAAAACACAAGAAATAAATGAAATTAAAAGAATATTTTTCATAAAATCATGCGGTGTAACAGTCTACCCCCATAAAATGAATTTCACCCTCAAAATTTGTCGAGTTTATAAATCTTTGACTATATGAAAGTTTCTTTAATAGGAACCCACATCGTAAAAAGGAATACCAAAACATATCTTTAAAAACTAAAGTATGAAATGTAACGGTTACCCAAATTAAATCATCACTGGGTTTCCACATAGAATAACGTAGGTGAAAATATGGATATTGAAGATAAATTTAACCATCATGTTCTGAGGGAGAGTGGTAGAGAATATGTCTATGAAAAATCCAACAATCAAAAATCCATAAATTTGTGATGATCTAAGGTACCATCTGGTTCATTAAATATGAGGGAAATATGACAATATTTTTGGCTTTCAAGATCACTTCTCTAATGTTGAATATTTTTTGAATTAAAAGAAATACATACCTGATTTTGGTATAATATCACTATTGTTTGTGCCTTGAAGAATTTCCACTTCATCTCTTAATGAATTGAAGTTGAATTTGTCTTCCGTGAAGTGTTTAAGGATCATGCGATAGAATGATTGGTCATTCCATCTATCTCAAAAATAATTTTAGCAATAGTTATATACATAAGTCCATCTATATTGAGATAAATAATATATGGTTTCAAAAATGGACTTATACTTCATCTATAATAAAAAATAAAAAAAATTCTACTAAATAGGGACTTCCTGTAGGCCAATGGTAGGAGATTATGGCCTATCACACTTCGGTTGTGGGTTTGATTCCCATAACCATGTCCGATGTGACGAGTTTTCACCCATCTTACAGGTTGTCCTTTTTCTAAAACTATACTATTACAACATTTTATAAATAATATCTAAAATTTATAGCCTTAAAAAATACTCTCTTATGTCCAACTTAATGCATTCCACCCTTTAGACATATCAGAAATACATCCGTCTGATCTCATAGTATACAAAAAATGACTACTATAAAGGTAATCTATCAAGATTGTGAATAAAATTATTTATCCCTCATATATCATAAGATATATCTTGTTGGTCACATTCCAAACATTTGAATTCCTTAATCTTGTATTATCTTGAAAAATGAATACCCATTGAACCTTAGTGAAAACATGAATGTTGTCAAAAGTTAACTCTTTCCACATACAAAAATCCCAAAATTTAAATATACCCAAACCATGATATCACTTTTTCTTTATATTAGTCATGATCTCATTAATAATATCAAAAATATTATTTTCTCGTTATCTATTCATTATGTGCATATCATCTTATTTCCAAAAATATCTGAATAACCGTTCATGGATACAAGTACCATTCAACATATACATTCAAATACATTAGGAAAAACAATAGTGTAACCATCCTTATATGTTTCTTTTTTCCGTAGTACCATCAAATTTCTTATACAACATTAATTCTGATAAACAAGTAATCATTCCACTACATTATTAATCCACTGACCGAGCTACATCATTTTATTCCTCAACACTTCTTTCATCTCATATATCATTTATATCCTCTTCATTATCATCAATATAAATACTACTCATATGAACATGCTGATTCTCTTCATGAGATTTTCCTTTATGTCATTGGTTTGAATAATGCACGTATATTCCACATTTAAAAAATTTAACCATTGTTTATATCTTAGCAATACAATTACCCTTGGCTGTGATGTTAACTGAACCTTTTACTTTGCAATTACAGGCTTTGTGTCCTCTTTTTACACACCCAAAACATCATCCAATTCCTTTGAAACATTCTCCTTGATGGTACTTCCCACATGATTTACATAGGAAAAATTGTACTTTCTTTCCTCTATGATCATCATGAAACTCCATATTTCTCTTATTAGCTTAGCCAAAAAACTTACCAAAGTTGATATTATTGATCATATTATGAGGTTACTGATTAGGCATAATAACATTGTTTCGCCTTCCAAATCACATTTCATTTGGATTCTCAGGAAGAATATCATTCCATTGTCCAATATATTCTCAATTAATATTAATTTTCCTCATTCCTGCCATTTTCTAAAACCCAAAAATAATAGTGTGAGAGTAAAAAATCATGATAGGAAAATAGCATAATAAAGTGGAGTATTTTCAATCTCTAACATTTATGGTTCATTTCAATGATCGTTATTGTAATTCTAGGTCTATAACCCATACTTATACGTAACCTTAGGGACATCCCTAGACATTCCTTAGAAATATCACTAGGGATCTCAGATATAGTTTTTGCATCATAGTTTCCAAAGGTTGACTAAACCTTCGCTCTGATACCTACTGTTGAGATCCAAATCATGACGTACATGGATATTACATTAATTTTTCAGAATACTTAATACATAACATAAAATTTCCCAAAGACCGTATTAGTTTAGTGACTTTCAAAACTAAGAACAAAATATTCTAATCATTGTGATAGATCTTCAACATGTACCACAAAGTTCTTCCCCTTTTTGTTTTACCTAAAACAATTATTTATATAATGGGGAAAAGAAATCATAAAAAGGGTGAGCTAAAATTCTCAGTAATCGTAAACATGGAGAACATAAAACAATCCATAAACATTTGAACTTAAAAACATGAGCACAAAATCTAAACATCAAAATCATGAGCAATGACATAAAACATGGCAGTACATAAGGCATATATAATAATGGAAAATTAATCATGATAAAATACCCTGGGAATAAAATATGTAATTGTGGACATCATTAAGAACATGTTATAATTTCAATAGTAGCCAAGGAATTTTTACAAAGACCATCATAGTGTAAAAAATACCTTACTGAATCGAGTTCACAACTCATTCCAGTCATGTATCAATGAACTGGATTAACTTGTCCTTACAGCCATGTCTATAGCATGATATTTCAATCTTTACCCGATGCATTTGAGGGAGATATAGGTCCCACACATCTCATAATGAAATAATTCTTATGTGTGCCACAACATAAACATAAATCATTCAACATAACCCAATGAATAAAATGGGTTTCATAAACATCATCCCACCATAACAAAATCCATATAAAAAAATGGATATCATTTCATCATAAGTAAAGTGAAACCATGTAAATCATAGAGACATTATACATGAATCATTCACAAATGAAATAATGCCATCTTAGATGGAAAACAGTTTTGGTAAAACACAAGAAAGGAATTCTTGATGAAAATATCCTTTCTTCTTAAAAATCATTTTCTTTTCACAAAATGCCATGAATTTTTTTAAAAAAAGATAATTTTTGAAAATAGCCATGAAGTCTTGTAGAGTAAGATTCATGAAAATAAGGCATTATAAAACCAAAAAAACCCTTTCATTCCATATAAGTTAAAAAAATCTTCTCCTCGTACTTCTAATGGAAAAGTCAAAAAGTACCTCGTATGGTAAACAAAAGCTAGAATCCTTCCATAACATAAGGTAAAAGTCATGAGGGGTAAAAATGACTCTAAAAATATATGTTTGAATATTAAACACTTTATGAAAACATTTTTATGGACATGGATGAAAAATATAACCCCAATAAATACTTATGAATAATCTATCTCGGATAAGAAAGAGATTGGAATAATTATCCCTTACCTTATATCCAATTTCATCATTAAGTGTATGGGACTCTTTTATAGTGGTTTAAACATATTATTATCTTGTAACATAATAATAATAATATTTCTGATATCATATATAATTCACTTATGAATTTATATTAACCGTTCATTTGTCAATTACATGTTAAAGTAGTGTTTTTTGTAGAATCGTTTCATTTATCGTACGTGTTTAGACTTGTTGTTACATGATATTATTATTACTTATATCAAGATTTAATTACTTCCAGAATGTAAATCATGATTTATATATCATATATATTTATTATATATATATATAATAGATAGATAAATGAAATGAAATACACCGTTCATGGAGACGGTAGGCCATACGTATGCATGAATGCTATTTTACTTTCCTTATGGACTTGAATGGAAGTAAGTAGATGACATATATATATATATAGTAGCATTATTATGTCATATATTTCATTATTATTCATTATATATACTTTATAATCATTCTTTAATGGTTAAAATGGAGAATGAATCTCATCACGTCGCGGAGATGGTAATCCATGCGTACACATGAGCGATGATATCATTCCCATAATTATTTAATGTAATTAGATTGGATTATATAATATCTCAGAACGTGTATCATGTTACAATAATCATATACTGTTATTCATTACACCATTATACCCATCCATGTAATGTGATGGTAGAAAAAAATATTACACCACAGTGGGGAGACGGTATTCCGTACGTACGCAATGGAAGTGATTTTGTTTTTTTTTCGGGTGGATAGAAGGTGAAATATGGTTGTTTCATATTTTTAATAAAATATCAGTAAATATGTAATACTGATGTTATTACTTTACAATGAAACAACTATAGAAGAGGAAGTATAATAAGAAAGAATCTTGAAAGAATCTGTAGAATAGATTACCTTTTCTTCGACGTGCCTCTTTTTATCTTTCTCTTAGAGAACAAGATTTGGCCTTTTGAGAAGACCAGAACCTCTATGATAAAACTAAAGAGGTTGAGAATAGAAATTTTCAGGGGTTGGATGAGCTGTAAGGATCAAAATTGTATAAAGAGGAGAGGGAGGAGGTGTTCTTTTATATGGGAGGAGAGGGGCACCTTTGGAAACATAAGAATTATTAATTTATAATAAATTCAAACCCCGCATAAAAACCTCCAAAAATGACTCAATTCGAATATTAGTTGAGATATGGTTGTAACCTCATCATCTAATAAAATTTATAAATGTTGGTAATTTATATTAAACCTTCTCAACTTGATTTGTCCCCATTTAATGGATTTAATTTTATTTGAGGAACAAATATTCTAAATTTTAAATTGTTATGAATAATTTCATATGTGTTGATAATTTTCTATAATTGTGTACTTTATGACATTTTAGACCATATAAATTTTAATTTATACTTTTTAAATATTTTTCTGATTTTTAAACAATTTAATAATATGTTATTTTTATAAAATAACAATCCTAAAAATATTTACACTATTCAATTATTTAAATTTAAATAAAATCCACACCGAGGACATATTCGAAAAAAAATGATTAATAGATTCCTAACATGTCATATTTATCTAGAACATATATGGTGAACATTAATTAGTTCGTATAAAATTTATTTTATTTTATTTTAAAACCATTTGTTTGATATTTATCATAATGAAATAATTACAACATCATTTTTGTATAATTATTTAATATACTTATTTATTGCATAAAATTTAAAACTAAAATACTATGATAAATATATATAAAATATATTTCATAATAATACTTTTACTCAAATTTATCATCTTTAAATAGCAACATATTAATTGTTATAATTATTAAATTATGAAGGTGACATCTTTGACATCTTTTAAAATAAAATAATATAAATGCCCTAATCTCTTTTATACAGATCCAAGTGGTCCCTAAGTCATCTATAGATGATTATGGTAAATATATACTCGACCGAAAATTTTTGGTCAAGTTTTTGGGCCTTTTGATGGGTATTATTACTTTAATAAAATCTATATTATTGATTTTTCACTAACTAAATAATTTATGCATCATTAATGTATAATTTATTAAGTTAATTAAATATTTCATAAAAATTAAAAATAAATTACCATAACAAATAAAAAAATTAGATTTAAAAAGGGTATTTATAATCTATTTTATATTCTGTATAACCTTATATAAAAAATACTGTAATTATTAACGTCTGAGTGAGACATATTTAACTTTCTTTTAAATAAAATATGTTAAAGGACTTAATCACATCCAAGTGAGTTCATATAGATTCCATGTCAACCCAAGTATGTTTTAGGACGAAATATAATCATCCAATTATATTATGACAAGTGTTCGGATATTTTAATAATATTATATTTACACTTAATTACCTGATTTACATTTAACTATGGTAAATAAAATTTTCCATCGTTACTATTCATAGTGCAATGAAATAAAAAGTTGCCTATTAACCCAATATAAACCTACTGATTCCAAATATGGAATCCATTTTTTCAAATTCAAATCACAGAAGTTGAAGAAATTAATTTAAAATTAATCCCCTTGTTAGTAAAATGATTTTTAAAAGTTAAAACATGGCAAAAGATTCAAATGATTTTAGCTATGAGTTCAATGTAAAATAAATGATAATGGCATAAATTATATTAAATGGTAAAAATTTATTCTATTTATACTTTTAAACAATTAAATATTATAATTTAACCATATAAATTATTACGATGAAAAATGTCGTTTTTAATTAAAATATAGCATGTTTTTACTATTCATTAAAATATGAAAGTTATCATAATAAAATGAAAAATTTATCCAAAGTATATTTTTATATCCTACTTACAATGAAGAGTTTTATTTTGACAAATTCAACATATAAACATGTTTCTATAAAATGTTTAAGTTGAATTATAATGTCATAAAATTCAAAATGTAGTTACTAATATTTATAAATTCTAGTTCATAATAATATTATAACAATATATCATTGATTAGTGACACCCGGTATTGCGTACTACACACACTATTGAGGAAGGTCATGATAGCGTGTAAAGCAAGCCATGTCAGGGATGCATGTAGTACAAGCTCACTTTGGTGTTTCTTATAAAAAAATAAAAACTTATTTCATTTATAAATTAAAAGTAATATATACATAATTTTTTAAGAATAATTTTTACAAAACGAACTTGAAATTGTGTGTAACACGAGCCAAGAATAGTGTTGCATATATAGTAAGCTAATACAATATTTCGTATAGTACAAGATAATCTTGGTGTAGCGTACAACACAATACATCAATGAAAATTAAATAATATTTTTCATAAAAACTCAGGGTGATAGAGTTATCATTTTACAATCTCCCCATAATATAATTTCTCATTCTTGAGATGCACTCCAAATCCTCTATATGAACTCGAGTCAAAAAGATAGGGCCACAAAGTCCTCATATGTTATTCCCTCATCCATGTTTCCTCCGACTCATACCTATGTTGACATAATACCCGAACGATCGGTATGGTTTATCCCTGTAACAAAATCTCACTTTCATCCATAATATGCATTAGATGATCCTCAAAAGGACACGTCTATCTCGATATCAGTATATAATACCTCGGTCACGTGATTACGGCCAAGGTGATATCACTAAATTTGGGACACATGAAAAAAATCATTCATTGAACTTAATTTATATGGATGGGTCAATCATTGTATAATTAGATTGAATCATTACAAAACCTCAAATGGTTGAATGAGTATAGGGACCAACTTTCTCAGTCATCATATCTTTAGGAAACCAAATCTAAGAGACACCCAATGGAATAAAAACACCAATTTAATCTAAATTGGTCATTAAACTCTATCATTCTACAACATTTGACTACTCTGATATATATAAAATCATTTTAGAATCAATTAATCTTTCCTTCACATCTCATACATGATACTCACTCCCAACAATTCTAACTCAACAGCCACCATATAGCATAGAGGTGATCATCCTGGTCTACAATAAAGTACCGTGTATGTACCATATATATCTTTTTTGGATATCTATTGTTATAGGAAAAAATCAACAAATATTTCATCTTATACCAAGATCCTCCAATGTGTAGGAAACAATATTAAAACATATCCTAAAAGTATATAAATCATACCCTTTATATGATCATCTATCTGATGGTGAAAATTTCCCCTCAAAAATACATGTGTACCAATCATCTTCTTTATGACCATCGAGAATAATAATGTAAATTATGATTAATGGTCTGAAACTCTAGTTTATGGATCCCCATGTAGACAAACTATCATTAGTACATACAAATCACCCATATGGACCAATAAAAAATCTATTATATATGTATGAACTATGAAACTTTTATTAGTCTTCCTACATAAACCTAAATAACGCCATTATTTTGAGGTGTCCTTGTTTGACCGATTAAAAATAACAAGGTTACATCATCCCACATCCACTTTATAATGGGGAACAATGGTAGTATACCTATGGGTCATGAATCTCCACCTTAACCTTCTAACATGTTTTACATCGTGTCACTGACCATGATATTTCCTTTATCACTTTTATTCACCAAAACTGCCATCAGTGGTCATTGTACATTTTGGTCACTCTTCGAGGTACTACCACTAAGAGTCATGAAATATTTCCATAATATACCCCCATATTATAATATAAAAAATAAAAAAATTTCAAACCTAGATTATATCATCCTCATGTATGCTCCATCCTGAATGTGACACTCCATCATCAAGGCATTCCCTCATGGTCTAGAACTCAACATCCTCATACTGCTATCTCATATCCAGCCCAAAATTTTAGAATCTAGATAAATGATATTAGATTCATCTACTTCTGACTCTCCATAACCACCACATGCATTTCTCCTAGTATATTAATCGTCATCCACATTACACTAGACTTCTAAACAATCTGATTCAGATATTTTTTGGCATAAATAATCAAACACATTATTTACATTTTATAAAATATAATCGTGATCAAAAAAATTGAATGAATATTATAAACCCATATATGTTGAGAATGATTATAATATCATTGTGAAAAAATACTTTAGGACCTTTTGATCTCTATACAAAATAATCTTTTCACTGAACATATAATTACATAATTAATTCAATGAAATGCCCACTATAGCTAACTCAAGATCATGAGTAGGGTAGTTCCACTGAGTGGCCTTTAACTATTAGGGCCAATACAAAACAAATTGAAAATTGTACATGGATAATTCATCCCTTAATATCCTAAAACTGTAAAGATAAACCATTTAATCTTCACTTGGATCATGTATGATCAATATCATGGTCAATATCAGCTGCTTCTTAAAATACTATAAATAATCCTCTTATGATTCCAATCATTCCAAATTTATCCCCCTTTTGGCCTAGCCTGTAACTTTATCGTCCAATAAAAAAATATTTTAGATGAAAACCTATTAATATATAGATTACCCATAAATTCATCAGATATAAAAAACATTATCAGGATTATCCCAAGGTACATCTGCCAAAAAATTACATCGAACCACTAACACACTTTCCTTTGAGCTAATGTAACCCAATAAGTGTATCTGATCAATAAAAAAATAAAAAAATTGATATCATATAATGTAATCATTATTAACTTAGTGTAAACAATATGATTTCATGGTCATGTAAATGATTGTAATGTGCACTGGATTACACCATGATGTCATCCAATTACACTACAAAATAATAACTCAGATATGGATGAAATATTCTATTCATAAATTCCATAAATATTTATGTTTCTTATGACTACCCAAAATTCATTATAAAGAACTCATATAGACTATAGCTTATTAGGAATGATGTTTATAGTGTATTAGAAGAACAAAATCATATTTGATTATACCCCAACCTCATGTAATTCCTGTTAAAGAATCAAGCAACCCTCAACTAGTTAAAATTATAATCAAAATATAAAATATGAAATGGTTTCATCACAGTCATCTTGTGGAACATTCATAAGATGAAATGTATAGAGTCCCATAATCCTTCTTAGATAACATCATTGGTGATGACCATGGTGATGTACATGGTTGGATAAAATCATTATCCTTCATATACTCCGTCTATGTGTTGAGATCTGGAATTTTGGTCGGTTCCATTCAATATTGTGGTATTCCAACTAGTTCAACCCACAACATGGTCTCAATAGTTAATTCAACATATTTCATATGTGGAAGCTCCAATAATTATTTGGAAAATCCATCCTAAAACTAGTCCAATATAGGGGGAAAGGAATCCCCCATTAAACCTTCAAAATCCATCAATAAACTCAAAACTTATTCTATGAGCTCTCCTAATTGTGGAGTAAATTTCCATGCTCGGCCTACATGAAGATCCTACTCTGAATGGTGAATGTAATAGTAAAGATGTAGAGATGTAAAAGTCACAATCTACACTAGTAACAATCAATGTCAGATATGTATGCGACTAGTCAGTCAAAGCCTATTAATAGGTTTAAATTTATTGTTAAAGAATATAGTGACCCCAAGGAAAATGAAACTCACTAATCTCAATATATTATCCCTTTCACAAATATATGTATCAATTACATTATTAAAAAAGTGCATCTCTCTTTATTACACCACTTACAAACACCACTTCCATGATCACAACATTAAATTGTTTTTCTGATATAACAGAATGAGATTTACAAGTATAAAATAAGGCACCATATAATATAAAAACTATCAAAGTAATACCTACCACACATGATGGTCATACCTTTCTATCCAAATGTTTATAATGAATGGAATGCGATTTTCATTCCCCTCTTACTTGAGATTCGATTTAACATACTTTATTAGTACCACTCTACTAATATGAGCACTCCTTTTCAGAAGAAACATATCCACTACCTCCATTGCATCAGCTAGTATAACTACAACTGAAAGAATTTTATGGTTCAGAAGATCCCCTTCTTATACTATGGTAATTCATAGCTCCCCCATCACTACCAATATATTGCATGTTACATTATAACATTAGATGATGTCCCATATTTCAATTGATTTATCATTCAATTGGAAGTCATGTAAACTATTTTTAAATATGTCTCTTCCAACCACAGAAGTGTAAACTGCATGGGTATGTGGTCGTGTAACAAACACTTCCCCTAGCCACTCTTCTTTCTATTATTCTCATAGAAATTAAAACATTATGTTTTCCTCATTTAATATTTATCTCCTCTTATAAATTTAGATGATATTACTTTTTAACCACTAAAATCCTCCATGTGGTTCTCCTCTTATATGAGAACCTGATCACCTCCTCAGGAAACATTCTCAACCTAAATATATTTACATTGTAATTATTTACACTATGAATCCCATCATGAAAATATTTTTCCATAAAGGACTCTTAACCTTCAAATGATAGAAAAAAATTCCACAAATCAATGCATCATCTAGAATAGTCCATCATAGAAATATTATTAAGATTAAATATCATTAACTCAGATGATCACCCTTGTATCAATGTGTCTATATATAATATCTCTAGTAATTTCGTGGGAAATATATTTTGTTCCATATCTTACAGTTGTCCAACTAAGTCCTGAACATATCACAAGTGCTATTCCATACAATGTTTCATATAATAATCAATCATGAATCTCTTGGTAGAAGGACTATCAATGCGGTCAATATATTATGGAGAGACTAAACCTATAAATCATCTTACTCAATTATACTATCTCTATTATAATTCATCATGTGAGGGAACTTATTCTCCCTCATTAGAGGAGAAATGATGTTCAAAATTATTAATGAGGGTATCTACATGAATTTAATGAAGTAAATTAATAACTCTCAATACAACCCCCCTATATCCCCAATCGGCACTATCAGTGCATCATGTTCCACAATAGGTAGAGGATCTCCAGCCATATCATTCGGTTGTACTCTCCCAAATAATCATTGCGGAGGAATTTATCTCTATCTCCAAAGACACGTCTTAGGACTCATAACACACAATTATTACATTTATGTTGGGGGATAGTCATAAAATGTAACTAAAAGTCATTTTCACAAACCCCAACACATAGTCAACATTGATGCAATATCAGTACCCTTAAACACTATACACCTAGGTCCTATATGCTAAGGGTAAACATATAAGCATTATTCACATTCTATTGGACACACATTTAATAACAGTTGGCATCATTTTACCATTTTCGATTAGATTTTTTATGCAATTAACAAAATAGTAAATCTAAAACAACATTCCCTAACCCCATTTTCCCGTGCACACAAAAAATGATGCATGAAACAGAATAATATTGAGTTCCTATAATAACTCATGAAAACTCAACCCAAATGTGTTACCATCCCACATATCCCAACTCCAAAATCAATCCAAATATATAAAATAATAATCACTTAACAAAATAAGTGGGTCACCCCATGATAAATAATATCCATCTCTAAAACACAAATTAATAAATTAAATCCCATATTTGTTACTTGGATTTTTCCATCATATCTGGGTTGGAAAATTTTATTCATGATATCATGTCTATGGCCAGACTCTCCCTAATATAATTTATAAATTTTTTTAATAATAAGATAAAATAAAAGAGAAAACACATATAATATTACTTTGTAACACCCTGACAAAGGTTCCACTGGTTGATGACCCAAAATATACTACCACATGACATTAGGTGTGCCTCACAACCGACTAGAGTTGACCATCTATTAGGGAGTCTATTATATATTGATAATGGGGAGACTATAAACTCTTTTATCAGAGAAATACACAATCATAAAATAGGAATCAAAACCATAATACCATATTATCATATACAGAATAGTACCACTATCCAAAAGGGCAAAATCAAAAAATACAATATTTATCAAAATAATAGATATACCGAGATAAAGTTTGTGACATGTATCAAAATTAAATACTTGAATTAAGACACTGGTAACCCCTCGTACTATCTCGAACCATGTTAGGTTTCCACATCCATTATTCATCACAAATCATCCATAAAACATATATCATAGCCCTTTTATTGTGTATAAAACTCAATGTATATTTCTGTATCAATCAGGAAGTCTTAGTAGCTAATAATTTGAACACCTTAGGCCCCCACCAATAATGTCTAATATAATATCATTTAAATATTAATGTATCTAGATGTATAGAGAAATTAGTACAATGCGTAGGTTAACTATGATTAGATTATCATTTATATATTAGTTCACTAAATATACCCCTAATTTCTCGAGGTGATCTCCACCTGGATAAATTCATTATCCCATGAAATAGTATGATCCATTTAATATTACCACAATTCATTAAAGAAATGGTATATCATTATACATTTCATTTAAAATTATAATTCATCTAATTTTAACAATAGTCCAATTCCTTCAATTTGGTCTAGGTCATCATACGTAGGACACCATGGTCTTGGGAAACAAAAAACCATTTCCCACAAATATTAATCACTATGGGATTTTGGAGTATTATTCCATGGCCCAAAAACATTGGATTTGGATGTAGTAGACCATGTCCCACACATAGTATTAAAAACATTTATCACTACAGGCTTGAAAGTAGTAGATCATGTCATGAACATGTGGCCATTAGATAAAGAAACAAATTTCCAAACCATATCACATATATCAATATTTCACATATTTCATGATTAAAAAAATTAAACATCTTATTACAATTAATAATCACAATATTCCAATAATTAATTTTAATATTAATTAAAAGAACATGATTAATTAATTTAAAAATAATATTATCACATCACATTCCTTCAATTAATTAAAAAATAAATTAATCATAACTATCCGATTAATTATTTCTATAATTAATTATTTATATCAATTATATTATTCAATTTAACTATTAATTAACAATATAAGGTTCATTTACTAATTCAAAAATATATTAATCATTTCAAAATCTCAATATATTATAAATAATTACACAATTAATTATTTAAATCTCATTCTCAATTTATCTTATTTAATTAAAAAATTATTTATTCCCAAATCATCAAATTTCACAATTCATTCATTAATTTATACACAATATTAATTAAATCGACAATGATTTTTAATAACTAAACAACTGAAAAAATTCATAAATATTCCTTCACATAATCGCGGTCACGATGTTGAACCTGGTCCATATCTAAAACCACCATCTTGGTCAAATAATGTACAAACCATGTAATATAGATCTGTATCTAAAATACAAGATATAGATCCATAATAACAAATCTAGATCTATTCCAAAACAATACGAGAAACTTCAAAAATAATGTGAGAAGGAAGAATGAATAGGAAAAAAGTGGTATATGATTCTATTACCAAAAGGGGTGTATATATTAAATCCATAAATAAAATACTAAAGAAAAGAGGTCATCTTGGCTTGGAATCCACATGGGTGGCTCTAAAATTTGTAGAAATCGAGTTGGTATTTTTTTCGGACAAATGTGGTGAGTTTAACTATTCATGTTCTTAATAATATAATTTTATGGTGGAACAAAAGTTGAGTACAATTTTCTAGGTAGGGGTACATAGATTTCCCTAACTATCCACCAAAACCATTTTCCACTTATGTAGTGGTTTCATAGTCACTCTTATGAGAGCGAATAATTTTAAAAATTATGTGCCAACTATGAAATCCACAATATTTGGGGTTGCATGGTTTGTTTGGGTCAAGTTCATGTTGTTCTATAATTATGAAATAAGCATGTATAACCCTCTTTATTTCAATTTATGTCAATATCCTCCAAAATTATTCCCAATATAAATCCCATCCAAATATCCTCAAATAAATAAATAAAAATTACCTTAATTCAATACCCAGTCATCTCTGGAAAACGTCAGGATATTATAAATATCATTATAAACTTTTATTTTTTTAGGTACATGAATTCATTTTTTTTTGCTTCTTGGTATTTTAAATATTTTAATTTTTTCATGCATTTTATCGATGTTTTGGGTTTTTCTTTTTTTTTTTGGTTTTTGGTGTACAAAAATATATTTATTTCATTAATAAATCATGGGTTCACATTAGATTGTGGAGAAAATAGGCCTACCACAAACCAGGGATCTATTTTCTTCTACAGTTATATTAGAATGTGTTACAGGGAACAACATCTCAAAGGATAAAATATTCTTGTAGACTATTAGACATATACATGAGTATTACATTACATTTGAATAAACAAATAGGTATAGAATTCCTTTAAATAATTAAATTAATTATCTTAATATATCCCTACAAGGAGGATATAGTAAAAATTATGGAATCCATGGGAGATGATGCAAAATAATAGTTAGCTAAAATTATGAATGAATGTTATTTTTAGTGAAATAATTTTGAAAAAAAAATCCAAATCATTATGGAATGGTATGAAATAAACACAGAAGACATTTATAAAAATTTTCATTCATTGTATGCTAATAAAGAATGAATGTTGTAACTAATGTAACTAAAAATTAATTACATTTAATCAATGAACTATTAATGAAAAAAATATATAGATAACTTTATAGTTACAATATTGTGAATAATGATAATTATATATGAAGGAAGTAAATTCTTAATTAATAGATGTAATATTTCTCATGAACATTATACATTTACCAACATGATATATCCTCATGGTTGTTTGAAATATTCTTATTAAAATTTCTTCTAATTTGTTTCATGACCATTAAAAATAAACTTACAATCATAATATATCTTTTATATTGTTTGAAACATCATTTTTTTAAATATGAAGTGTTTTAGGGAAATAAATTCTCATCACAAGACACCATATTCTGGGAGGGGACTGCATACAGTTGTCCTCAACACATATATTTCATGCCCAAAACATTACTGATGTTTTTAATAAAAAATATAACTAATAATTAATGTTCCTTATCATTGAATATTTTTATAGACTAAAAAATACCTATTTATTAAATTTTCCTCATTTAATAAAATAACATTAAAATAAAACACAATATTAAAAAATCTTATATACTAGAGGAAATATAAATATCCATGTTAAACTTTATTTACATTTTGGAGGAATTGAATGTCCTCGTGAATGTGAGTAATTCTAGGAGTGATTAATTAATATATAAATTAAACAAGGATATTAATTTCAATACTTCAAATAGTATAAATTATCATAAAACAGCAATTAGAAGAATAAATATTATACAAATATCTACCAATGAAAATCTTAATAAAGGGTTATTTTAGTTGATGAATAGAAATACATTAAAAATATCATTAGAAAAACTATATATGAACATATAATTACCATTTTGAAAAATATTTTTCATAATATATTATATGAAAATCTTATCTAAAATTCTTATCTTTTGATTGATTATCTTATAAGCGCAAATGAAGAATAAAATAAATGATTTTCAGAACCGTGGGTAATTTCAAAAATAAAGTAAATGAAAAGAAGAACATTATTTTTTATCTGAAATAAGATTATTAATGTTCCATGTTTAGATAATGATAATAATTTTCCATTTTTATTTTAATTAAATTAAAAATTGCTAATTGATTTGAAACTTAACCAATGAATTTTTTAAAATATATTTTAATTGGTAAAAAAGGATAAAATTCAATTGAAATATTATTTTTCTAATGATAAATAATTTGTTAAAATACTATTATGAATTATGGTTCTAGTAGAAATCATATTTCTTACCGAAGAGTGAGAACATGCTATATTATATTAAAGACAATTTATAAAAAAATTATTTAAAAAAGAGTGTAAAATGGTACAATTTCATGAATAAATAATAACTAACATCATTAGAATGAAATTAAATTGTTTTATAAGGAATTATTTATTATATTTCAATAAAATTTTGTCCAATAATAAACAATCAAATTTATAATGATATTTTAAAAATAATCATAAAATGATCAAAATATTAAAGGAATAATTAAAAGGTGTATCACATATTTGGATAAAATATAAGTCAAAATTAAACAATAGTAAATAAAAAAATAGAAAAATATATAAAATGTTATTACCCATAAAATTATATAATGAAATAATCGAATATTTAGAAGTTTAACCTAAATAATGATGATTGAGTAAAGAAATATCAAACCAAATGGTAAATTTTAAATAAAATCCAATAGGATAGAATAATTCACATTTAAATTTAAAATATCATTAATAATGATTTATTCATGATATTTATTGTTGATGGGGTATTTTTTAAATCATATAAAACAATATAGGTTCATAACAATTTAATATGTCTTAATGAAATGAAATTGAGATGATGACCCATAAATTATGCTTCCTTTTCGTTGAAAATTATTTATCCTAATGAATATTGGTTTTAAAAAACTATTAATACATTCTTGAACCATATTAATGTTTATAATACTGTATATTATCCTTTTATAAAAACATATTATGTGTTCATTAATAATAATTCATTAATATAAATATTTAAGATATTAATTGCATTGTTTTATCATGAGTGTTTAGTAATATAAATTCCTATAATTGTGCATGTCATATAGTTCTATAGTCTCAATAAAAATAATAATAAAATAATTAATAGTTTTTTTAATAAATTTAACTTTTAGAGAAAAACATAAATGATTTTTATGACAAAATTAGGTACATTATGATCATTTATATAGGAGGGAATAAATACACATTTGTATCGATACCATCTATCAATGATCATTATTGAAAAGGGGGTAACAAATTTTTTTGAAATTCCAAGGATTATAATGATATCATATGTAGAAAATTTTTTCTTATTTTTTCATTATTGTGGTGTGTTGATAGAAATATGTTCAAATCACTTGTTGGAGGAGATAGTCCACACGTACATGAATAATGTTAACATATTTGAGTTATTGAAATGGAAAGAATAAAAAAGATATATATCATCATTATTTAACGAAAAAAATTATGAATACCTTAATGTTTTCATTTATATCAGATGTAATTATTAAAATAATTATTACCACCTTCCCTATTTAGTTTTTTTCTAAGGAAAATCACATAACATCACCTGGAAGTACTATACCACACACATGAGCAACGTTATCCAATCCCCTATAGAATTAAAGAGAATAGTTATTAATTTATATTGTTACACACTATTTATAAATTTATTATTAAGATCATATATACAAGTTTTATCCATCATCATACACATCATAGAGACATGTAAATGGAAAAATTAATGAAATTAGTATATAATCATTTAGTCCACTATACAAAAGAAAAAATATTTCATAGTCCATTTGATTGAAGTGAAGAAGGTTCTCGGTCATGCCAATACTATAAAAACATAACATTAAATCGAGGATATATTTGTTATTATGTCATCATAGTTTAATAAAAATATAATTATTTGGAGGAATAAAAGATATAATGATTCTCGTTGAAGAACATTACTTATACATCAGGTATCATCTTATGATTTCACTAAATCATTAATAGGATTACTTCTTTAAAAAAGGATACAAAAATGATTGGTGGGGATATTTACTGTGATTTTGGTAGATTTTATCATAATGAAAATTTTTTATGGTGTGACATAGTGAGGGGATGTTGTTTCCTTTTATAATTTGGTCAGTGGAACATATTTAATTGTTATTTAAGTTTGAAATTGACCATGATTTTTTCTCATGTTAGCAGGGCCCCATAACTAATAATTCTCACAACTATAAAAAATATGATCATAATATGAAATGAAAATATGTTTTAATCACATTTTGTGTAATTATTATATATTATATTCTATGTTTAACAATGTAGTAAACTTTTTTTAACTTCTAATCAAAATAATTAGTTTTAACCATTTTGAATAATTTTTTGTCATAACCCCCTCCCTCCAAAAATGCACCTCTAGAGCTAGAAATTGGGAAAGAGAGATAACCACCACCGAGTCCATCCCCAAGTAGGACATGGGTTTGAAGTCAGCACGAAGGGAATTCAAATATCAAAAAATTGGAGGCATTACCATTTTTATAGAAACTATTATCAGAATATTAAATTAATCAACCACATAAAAACTCTAATACTTATATTTAAAATAAATCCAAAATCCCTCCCATGTTCAAGTTTATAAAAATATAATTTTTGAGAAAGATTTTTATCATATGTAAATACCTAAAACATGGCTAAGAAGTGATAAAAACTCTATCCCAATGTCCAACCCTATAGTTCCTAGAAATTCCAACGTAGTCCTCTTTGAAACATAAAAAAAATTATATACATAGAGTGAGCGCACGGGTATACTCATTAGAGAAAACCAAAGTCTCTCATATGCAAGTGGGGATTCATACTAATTCCCACATGAAAATTGTAGAAATAAAAATCACCTAACATGGTATACTAGACACCCCTACATCACCAAAGTCACACTCACCAAATAACACAGGTCATGTAATGTAGTATAGTAAGCACATCAATGATAGGGTACCTCACACCGCATTCCAACTAATTAATTTCTATCACACCCTAATGGAAAACATCTGGGACCTTCCACGTCTTTTGAAAGAATCTCATCACAACCCACCCACAATCTCCATTTACACATACCACATAACATCCCACTTTTACACACATGGGCCACAAAAAACATCACATCCTAAAGTCGCTTGGGAACCACAACACATCTCACACGGAAGACACCTGGGATGAACAGCTCACCCTCACACACCTAGACCTCACTAACCCTAATGTTTTGAATGTGTCTTTAGTTATCACTTCCTAGAAGAGGGAACAAGGAAGGGTGGGTGTCTAGACATCCATTCTCCACAAGGATGTTCAGGAAAAACACCATCTCCCATGAAATGGGGGTGTTTTGAAAATAATTCTCATCTAGGGTGGGGTTCTTATATAAATCACGAAGAACGGTAGGTATATATATATAAGTGCCAAAAACTAAAACCAACATATGGGTTTTCAAAACAACCAACCAGCCCACACAGAACTGCCTTTACCAAAACCTCTAATTCATAACCACATAGAGCCAAAAATATAATTCATAACCCCCAGCCAATTCATTTAACAAATTATCATTCTTTATTTAAGAACAATTTATTTATTACAACATTAATAGTTTAACTACCAGACACATGAAATGTTATATAGATGAAGAAATCATAAAAATCACTACCAACTCATAACTGTGAAAGAAGGAATATGGGAAAAAGTCCACTCTAACAACAATTCATAACACATAAATCCATGTAAAATCTAGGGAAAATGTCCACACAAGGTAACAGTATCCTTCATAAAAATCATCCCTCACAATAGTACCACCAACCAGAAAAAAACCCCCTAATATATTTTAAAACTAAACAACACTCTACAACACAACCATCCATGGATACCTTTCTACAATAAAAAAACAAATCCAAAAAAGACAAAACTGAACCATGATGGAGACCCACTGCACGGAAAAACCATGTCCAACAACCATAAAACTATCTAGATGATGTCTCACTGTTCATAATGTTAATCCATTCCACAAACAAACGAACACTCAAACTGAGATTTCTTTACACCACGTGTACCACCCCCACACACACATCCACACTCCCATCCACAATACCACAAAACCATTACAAGACACTAAGTCAAATGAAACTATACACAACACACATCCACACCCAATATGAATCATGTTTTTATATTTATCCACACCCATTATTTAATTACACATTTATAATTCAAGGTGATAAAAAAACAAGTACCATCATGGGAAATATATTTATTTATTTGGGTATATTTTGAAAATAAATTCCACAATTAAAGCGATTCAGTAGGGGATCCCTAAAAATGTACATTATCACCTGTTCCAAAGAAATGTCCACAAAAAATCATGATTTTCATATTGAATGTGGCAAACACAATTCACAACATGGATCAATGTTAACATATAAAACAAAAACATATCATCATCATCATCTCCACAACTCATTTATTACTAAAGTAACTAGTCTGATTTTGTTTTATCATTATCATCCTCAAATAATTTATTACATTCTTAGAAAATTGATCCTACCACATTCAAATGAATTAATTAGTATACCCAACCCACATTATAATAATATTAAAAGAGGGATGAAGGAATTACTACATCGAATAGCAGTTGATTATCAACTCCACATTGTGCCAAATATATGGAGTTCATGATAAACATGATGAGTCAAAATGAAAACATGATGTGAAGGCTATATCAGAACGCATGAATCCCTGTTGATGAAAGGATAAGGGTGTACAAAGGGAACATATAACTGTTGAAGGAATAAAGGATCTCATATTTTAGAAAACGGTTGGATCCTATATCAATGTGAGGGAAAAGATTTCAATGAACATAAATGTTATGTCATGGACAAGACCATGTGTATTTATCGTTTCATTGTATCGTGGGAAATAAGACATTAATAATATAATTAATATCCTTTAAAACTACTTTTGTATTTGTGAATCATGGTTTTCTAGTCGATTCATGTCTAAGAAAATGTAATTGGTGAAAACTAAAAAAATTGTGAAAAGTTGGAAATGTATCACTTTTGGGTGTGTCATCGATGCAAGTCACTTTCTCTACTCATAAACACCACCTACTAACACCACTCATCGACACCACCCAATAATACCACTCACCAAAACCACCTACCGATGCCACTCGCTAACTCCACCTATCGACGTCACTTACTGATTGCACACATTCAAAGAGAGCCACCAATGCAACCTACCGATAGCAAGTCACTAATTAGACCCACCAATATAGAGTCACTGATGTGAACTACTTAAAGAAACTCACAAACGTGACCCACCAATAGAGAGTCTTGAATAATACATAACTACATAGAGTCATCGATGTGACCTATGACCATAACCGTTTGACAACAACACATCGAGGTGACCAACTTATTGTGAGTCACAGACACGACAAACCAAGAGGACCAACCAACTCAACAAACCATTGGGAAAATGGTATATTTGGAAAAATCTAGAAATTAATCACTATGACTTCCTAGACCACCTCAAACATTGATTTTTCATAATGGAATGCACTAGTGTGGTCCATGAGATTAAATCAGATACCTACCAAATTAATCTAGCCCTTGAGAATTTAAAATCAATCCCATAAGAAATGGTTGTTTGAACTACCACCTCATGAGATACCTCTCAAGGATTTCCTGCACATGAATCCCCGCTACCATCATCAAATCTCAACAACAAAACACCATATGTTTTTTAATTGATTGATTGAATCCTAAACATACAAGAATCCCTCCCCCAACACCCACTACCAAAGCGGATCAAAATTTACAGCACATGACCACAAAAATAAAATTTTCTGGACACATGCATCATGAAATCCCATCCTAATTTTAGATATACTAACAGTTTTGGGTGACAATAACTCACCAGTACATGTTTAATCACATTTAAATTAATTCATCTTGGTTCGGAATCATGTCATACTCTCCACATTTATTGGACATTATCACACATCATAGAATAATAAAAAAACTAATTATAAAGAAAACATGGATTAATAATTACATCACAAAAAATAGATTAGAAAAACTCAAAATAACTCTGTAAACAGGGTACACATATGCACTTATCTCTCCAAAATACTCTTTTATATTCCATCATGCCTTCACAACACACGATCCAAAGGAATGGTCCACCCACACAACACCTTCTCCCAAATATCATGTATCTTTACTAGATACTCCATGATCATTGATTCATCTATGATATTTAACTATCCCCATTCAATGACATGGAATCCATCATGAATATACCGACAATGATGGTAGACATGAAAGACATCGTGGACCCTCTACAACTGTGGTGGAAGTGTGAACTGGTATGCCACCTTACCAACTCCCCCACCACCGGAAATGGTCCAATGAACCTCCAATAAAGAATGTTACCTATTCCCAACCTCAAATACCCATGTCGAGGGGAATACTATAAGAACATGTGGTACCCAAAATTGAACTCCATGGGCCTCCTCCTATGATTGTAAAACAACTTCTAATATTCTGATGACTCCATCATCCTCTCATGGACTAGATGAACCTTTTCATTCATACTCTACCCGACGTTCAGAATAAGGACAAATTCCTCCCCAATTTCAGCCCTGCCCAAAGGTGAATGACATGGTCTCCCGTACAGGGCATTGAATGGTGCCATTGAAATGGAAGATTTAAAATTATTACTATAACCAAAATCTACCCAGGGAATGTTTTGTACCCAATATTCACCAAAATAAATGATGCAAACCCACAACATGTATTAAAACGTCTTGATGGTCCCCTATGATGATCCATCTGTCTAAGGGTGAAAGGAAATGTTGAGGCTCAACGGAGTTGATATAGCATGTTGAATTCACTTCCAGAATCACAAGGTAAAACATTTTTAAAAATATATAATGATGGATCTTAGATCTCCATGTGACTTCACTACCCCATCTTTATACCTCTATTCTATGGCATCCATCAGGCTTAACTCATTGATCGCTAAGCAGTGATCTTATTTCTCTAGCTAATCCACCTACAACCATATTTCATCTTAGCTTTCCCCAAACCATGGGTAATATTATGAAGAAATCCATCATGATTTTATCCAACATTCCACTTTGGGTATCTAAAGACTGAAAAAAAACCGCCTCGAATATGGTTCCTAGCCTTCACCTATTGGAACACTATGCGCTTTGACACAAACTATGCCACTAAATTCTTTTTTTCCGGGCCACCAAAACTACATCATCAAGCCACGATAAATCTTATATTCTTCTGGGGGTATTGATAAGGAGATCGATGGAACTCAGAGTGAATTCCCACCAATATTTCTACAGGAAAAAATAGTTTCCCAAAAAAATATTATATTCGGACCATCCTATGGTCATTCTTCTATAATGTCACAAAGGACATCATTATCACACATCCCCTCTACTTCAGATTCTCCCAACAATGAATCCAACAATTGATGCATCATTTAATATAAAACCATTATCAAAAATATACATCCTCTACCACTATCCATTCCTACATCTATGTAAAATGTCTCCAAATACTCTATCTCCTGAAAGTAATCTAAATATTCCCAAAAACATCCCTCTTTGACTTTGTAATAATTGAATTGGCCAAAAAAGTCTTCTTTCATAATCTGTAAGAGATCTCAAAATCACCATACTAGAGAAACTCCATCCACCTCCATTGTCGCAAGTTGAAATCTCACTAGGAAAAGTATACATAAAGATCATGTAATCATTAATGACCAAAAATGTGATCTACATTGAGGTAATTCTAGAAACAATTCAGTGAAAACATGACTGCTCCTAGCTCTAAATCATGGCTGGGGAAGTTACGTTTGTGGGGATATAACTTGATAGACCCATTATATATCACAGCACGTTGTTGCATTAGCATGCATCCCATATATAGATGGAAGGCATCAAAAAACACATGGAATCTCACCACTTCCTCTTGTAACCACATAAGTAGTTCACTAACCAACTTCCCCTTCATATATTCAAATGTTTTCTAACACTACTCATTACACACAAAGGCCTAGATATTCTTGGTCATGGATTTCAACATAGCTACTAATCGAGATAAATCACGTATAAATCAATGGTAAAAGAAAACTATTCCATGATAACTGTGATCCTATACTAAATTCATGGGTGATACCCAAGAAACAATTTCCTTTACATTTAGCAGGTCTACTGCTTTACCTTTCTAAGACACCACATGTCCTTTGAAGCATATCAATCGTGAGAAAAATGAATTTAGTCAACATCTTAAAGAGTTGGTGGTATCAAAGAACCTCCAAGATATCATGTTATTATTTTTATGCCCCTCAAATGACATCAAATAGATCATAGTTTCATAGATGAATACGATGATGAATCAAACCAGGATTCCAGGAAGGAAATAATTCAAGAGCATCATGAACACAACTGGTGTGTTTGTAACACTGAATGAGATAAACACAATGTCAAAGTGCCCAAACCTACACCTAATAGAATTCTTCATGACGTCACCCCCTTTGACCCTCAACTGGTGATACCCAGATCACATAACAATAATAGAAAAAATATATTCTCCCATCAATGGGTCATTAATATTTCCTTTAATAATGATAGGGTAGTGGTTCTTTACGGTTTCCAGATGCAACCTCTAGTAGTCTATAAAAACCCCACACCATCATTCCATTTTTTCTCAAAAATAAACTGAGAGCAACCCATAGTGACACACTAGGCCCAATAAAGCCTTTCTACATTAGATCATTAACCTAAATCACCATCTTCTATATCATAGATACTTCCATCAGTTAAGAAGCCATTGATATTAGAGAGTCACTGGGGTGCAAGACTATCTGGAACTCAATATCTCTTCTTAGGGGGGGAGTTAAAATATCTATTGGTAAGACATAAAAGAACTCCCCGAAAAAGTTGGTATCTTCCATAATCTATGTATCTACATATTACCATGAATTCATGACCAATAATTAAAGAAGTGGACTCATATGTTGACTGCTCGTATGATAACTCCTCTCACTAAATAAAGTCATATGGTAGGCATCCAACTCTAAAAACTGGAATCACCTCGATAAGAAGTGGATAAAAACATGTATAGATTACAATTAGTTGATTCCAAGGATTACATCACACAATTTCATATGTAATAGGAAAATATCCTTGAAGTATCGATGCATCCCAATCACAATTCCACTTCCCCATCACAAATCAAAAATACTAGTTTGACTTTCAACTAGCATACTCAACACCAATGGTATGTGGACCCTCTATATTTATATTCCCAGATCATGTGCTAGATAGGTTGAAAAATGGTTTTTGAAGATCCTAAATCAAACATAAAATAATAAATACTACAAAACAAAAAAAACAGTGCCTCGAATGATCTTCAGGCCTGCTGAAACTACTACCTCTTTAGCATGAAACTAACATTTCTCATATCCAATTCCCCCCTTTTGATAAATTCCTCCTCAAAAAAATATTGTTCTAGGAACATGAGTAACACCTTTAGGTTGTCCTCCACATTCTATATCTCCCCTCTGTAGAGGAGGATCCTAGTTTCCCTACTGTTGAAATGGAATTACGAACATCTTCACCTGAGGCGTGTGATGAACCAACCCACCTCCAATATAATGAACATAAATGGTCATTGATCACTGACTATGATTTTTTCCATTAACTCCACTGATTATACACACCATCCTCTATCCTTTTAGATAGGTTCAAGGACAAGATGTTGAAAATAGAAACCACTGATGTCGACTCATTGACAACAGAAATCTGAAATTTCAGGTACTTGAGACCAATCACTAGTATAATATCCTTTCAAATAAACATGTTGGATCCCCTATTATAGTATAACTCTTCATGATAAAATTATCTCAACAACCACTTCCTTCTTTATGATTTATAGGTATATTTCCAAGTAGAAGGGAGTAACTGCGTACTCGATAGGAAGATGAACAACCTCCTCTAAGAATATGGACTAATACTCAACACCTAGAGAGAGATCCAAATAAAAATGAATTATATCCATGAACATGATCATTAAATATTGTATTGATATACTCCCATACTAGAGGGAGTGCATCTTATATCGCTTCTAAATTATCTTGGTAAAAGAATGGTATTGTACATGATACTCCTTCTAGAAATTGACCCACAAAACATAAGCATCTATTCTCTTCCCCAGGTACAACATACACCAATTCTTCACAAATCCCCACATTTAACTATCAACCAATGGAACACAGTACTATTTTAGATCCTAGATCAAGATAATGGTGATCTTATTAACCCTATGGAATCCCTCTATATCTGTGTATGACACACTTCCCTCATTCATTCCCATGATTTCCCATTGGAATGCTCATAACATTCTCTGCAATTGGTTGTCCTCCACCTCTAGATCAACCCTCCACCAATCAACCAGATCGACCTACTAAGTCTCCACTTCTTTCCCCTCATGAGGATTCGGATAGGGTTACATAGTTGAAAAGTAATACAGGAACTCCTAAAACCGTGTAGTATAGAATTTTGATTAATTTTCATCTTAACATATTTTTTTTACTGTTGAATATTTTCCCAGGACAATAATTAATATAAGAATAGAAGTGACTATGTTTAATGAAACATTCTTAATGTATCTACCCTGCATATGGTGTACCCTCACTTTCTCATTTGGAAGACTCAATTTCCTTGCATTGGATCACGAGGGGCCCTAAAAACCCATTTATTATCCAGTAATTCATGTCTTATGTCATTCTCTAATTTCACATAATAATATTTCCCTACCAACCCGTGAAATCATAATTTTTCCTAACATTAATATCCATGTTTTATGACAACCAAAACCTCTGATTCAATTTTCCCATGTACCCTATCATTAATGATGTCCCTCCTGAGCTGGCAATGCAGAATGATAGATAATAACCCATGAGTCACACATCAAGTAGGCCCTAGGGTAGCACCCTTCAATAAGGGTATACAAATCTGAAAAAATGGGAGGGATTATATTTTTTAAAGATACCCTGATTGGAAGATAAAATGAATCTACCAGAAATCAACTCCATTTAATATATATAAATGAATGCAAAAATACATACCACATGCATTTTTTTAAAAAATTTCTATAAAAAAACTAATGTCACTAAGGTGAATACAAAAAACATGGGGGAAGTGGTTACACAAAAACAATCCCAATGTATCAGCTATTAATTCCAAGAAAGATATACATCGTCCTCCAAGATAACAAAACAATTTTATATATGTTGGGTGAGAATACATGCATACTCAGTAGTTAAAACCAAAGTCTCACACGCACAAGTGGAGAAATATACTAATTGTCCTGTGAGAAAATGCAGAAACCAAAATCATCGAACAAGGTATAATAGCCACCCAACCTCACTAATGGAATGCTCACAAAATAATGAAAGTCATGTTAAGTAATATAGTAATAACATAAATGATAGGGTACCCCACAACACATTACCAATGATTATCCAATCTCACAATGTAATCAAAAATGTCATGGCGCTCCCACCTCTTCCTAACGAACCGTGTCACAACATGCCCGAAAACACCTAGGTCACATACCACATCTCATACTTCCAGTACACACCTAGTCCACAAACCACACCAGATCTCGATGTCACATGGGAACCAAAACACATATCATCCCGAAGACACATAGGATGAATAACTCACATGCAAACAACTAGGCCTCACATAACTTTACCTAAGGGTGTTCAAGTATCACCTCCTATAAGATGGATCATGGATGAGTGTGTGTTTATCCATCCATCCATCCACTGTTATGTGTGGTAAAGACATCCTCTCCCATAAAATAGGGGTGTTCAGCACATACTACTCAACCGGGGTGGGGTGTGGAAATAAATCATAATGAAATAATGTTATATAAAAAGGTGTCGAACACACAACCCATCATATGGGTTTTCAAAAACAACCAACTATCCCAAAAAACATCCTTTTATACATCCTCTAATTCATATCCAGACAACCATCCATAATCTTAATTCTTATCCCCCATCCAATTCATTTATCTAATTTTCATTCTTTATTTAACAAACATGTATTAATTCTATCTCTACTCTGGAGTATACTAAATAGAAAAAATGTTATATTGACGAAGCAACCATACCAAAATCTTCCAAATAAAAACAATAAAATAAGGACCACTGGTGAAGAATTTACTCAAACATTCATTCTTAATATAATGATCTATATAAAAACCAGGTGTAACACCCACAAAAGGTAACATCATACTTTTTCAAAATCATCCCTACCAACCCTTACTCCAACCAGAACAAACCCCCAAACATATATCTAAACCCAAATAAACTACACAACATAACCATCCTCAATAACCCTTCTAAACAAAACACCAAATATTGCAAAAAATCCCCAACAAAGTTTCAGTCCAACTGCATAAACACACCATGTCCAACAACCAAACACAATCCAGATGCAGTACCACTACTCAAGAATGTTAGTCCATTATTCAAACAACCGTACCCACAACTTGATATTCCACTACAAAAACTATAAAACCCAAAACAATATCCATAGTCCCAACCACAAAACCACACAACCAGTACAAGACCCAAGGATGATGAGATCCATTCAAAGAACACAACCGCACCAAAAAAATACATGTGTATTAAAATTTAACCACACTAATTATTTAATTGCTCATTTATTTTTTTTATGGTGATCATAAAACAAGTTAAATAGTGGGTCATCCATTTATTTAACTTGATAGACGTGGATAATCAATTTCATTATTACAGTTATTCCACTAGGATCCCTAATAAGTGTAAACAATCACATGTTTGAAAGAAAAGACCACCATAGGAGCTAACATAGAAAATGAATAAAACAAACATAATTCAATAAATTGATCAATGATAATAGATAGTAAAAAAGAAACATCATCAACATCTTTACCACAACTCATTTATAACAAATGTAACACTTTTGATTGTCTTTGTTATCATCGTCTTCTGCCTTTCATGTATAACATTGTTTAAATATGGATCCAATCATATTAAAAGTATGACACATTTATACAAACCATGCATGATTCAAAAATAAAATAGAGGTGGATGAAACCCTATATGGAACAACAGGTGATTAGCAACTCCTTCCGCAACAAAAGCATGGGGTTCATGTGATGTAGGATGACTCTAATGGAAAACTATATCTTAAGGCCACATCACAACACAAAAATCCACGTTGAACAATGTATTAGGGAATTACAAGAAAAAACGTAAGGGTTCATGGAATGGAAGATCTCAGATATTAGAAAATGGCAATATCCTATATCAATAGAAGGGATATGATTTCAATGTTCATAAATGTCAAGTCATGGCCAAGACCACGTGGCTTGGGAATTTCATTGTCTGAGGGGGAAATAGTGTATTGATAAATTAATTAAAATACATTGAAAATATATCCTCAATGGTATTGAAATTTTTTAAAATCAATTTATGTCAAATAAAACATAAGAGTGCTGAAATTGGAAAATTGGGAATAGATAGAAATGACACATCATATGGTGTCTCACCGAAACAACTCAAAAACGTGATCCAACTACACCACCTACAAACACCACTCACTTATGCCAACTACTGACACCATTCACTAACACCACATTCTGATTCACCTTCCCGATTGTGCATTGGCCAACAAGACTTGTTTTAAAAATAATTTAATCATTAATCAATTCATGGTAACATGATCCCATCAATGTATTTCCTACGATTGACCCCGTGTATCACTCTAGGAATAGCATGAACCAAACACCCTATAATACCCATCTATAAATTCCTTAATTGAATCCCAATATCATTTTATGTGTTTTATAAATCCACCACTAATTCAGTCAATCATTATTTTTTATTGGGAGACCATGTTTCATTGATTGCGTACATTATTTTCATACTAATGAGTCCATATTTTGTAGTCCATATGATTATTTTGTGCCACTCGTGTCATTATAATAGAATTCACTCTGATTCAATCAATTGGAGTCCATATTGGAGTCATAATGTCACTATTTCATTAATGATTTATAATCCTAATGATTATATATATGTAGTTCATATAAGGTAATATATACAACCAAATGCACATAATAACCAATAATTATAACAATTAATTATTTGATATATCAGAATCAATATGTTGAAATCCAGAAATTGATGCTCCTCTAACTTTGGGAGTTTCACATTGAATGTTCATTGGACCATAGTACATCCATATCATATAATCTCATATATTTTAATTCAATTGGTTTTTATAATCATAATAAAATTTCTCCAAAAATAGTGTGGTTTAAAAAAGTCATATTCTTATAAAAACAATCTTTATATTAATCCTTCCATTTATTATAAATACCCATTTTCATATAAGTTGTATGTATCATGGATAATCGACAAAGATTAATACTTTATGTCTTAGGGACACTGACTTCTATTGTAACAACTTGTTCCCTTTCATTAATGTATCTTATGATATTTTTTTGGTATTTCTTTTTCATTTTGTGATTATTTTCAACCCATAATAGGGAGGATATTTGTGATAATGAAGTCATGGATTTATTATTTTTTTAGATTTTTCAAAAACCATTTTTTTGTTCTCATTGTAATAACCCGACATGTCATGGTGTTTCACGATGTGTAACATAGGCCAAAGTCATCATGTGGGTATAATTTACGTCATGATAACTTTCACATTGTGTATGTTTTTCACATTTTGTAATGTGAAAATCCATTTTTTAATTAAAAATGAGATTTTTTGCATGGAAATATTACATAAAAGGGAATGATGACATATAAATTTTAAGAGACTATATAATTCCATGATATTTGGTTTTACAGTTTCACAAAGATGGATTAGGATTTATTTTATTTTACACTATTATTTTCTTGGTTAGAGCTCAACCCCATGGATATTTTGTGTGAATTCATTTCAGATAGATTTATTTATTCATCAGTTGATTGTATTGGATAATAACATCCTCTCTCAGGGAAATACATCATGTTAATTTCTATCCATGTTCTAGTAATAGTTCCATTTTTTGTAAGGATTGGTAATCATATGTCTTTTAATAAATAATTTTATATATTTAATCCTTCATATTCATCTTAAGGTAGACCCACTATTTTCCAGTAGCAATATCTATTGGAGTTAATGTTTTATATTCTCTTGAGGATTGTGGATCTGTTCAATTTTATAATTTGTTTAATTTTCTATTGAAGGTATTGATTTATTAATATTTTTTAATAAATTTTTTGTGTTAACGTTAAAAATGGAATAATATTGTATTTTAAAGGGTTTTTATTTTAAAAACATAAATGAATTGATTAGAAATGGAAAATTTGTTTTCAAACCCTAAAGCTTAATGGATTGGATTTGAAATGTATATATAAATATCTTAGTATGGATTTTAAAATTAAAAATGAAACACATTGCATGGTGGGAACCTTTGGTATGTTGATATAGAGTCATGGTATGCCTTATTTAGTTTGGAACCACTATAAAGTAACCTCATTAAGGATGATTGTATATGGAAGGCCTATCTGTTATTTCGATCAACCCATAGGTCCTATTATTCTTGTGAGTATATCAGACTTATTTTCCCAAATGATAGGGAATAACTGGTAGGTGAATTTTATTTCTAGTTGCTTATTACATGATATTGTATCCCATTCATGTTTTCTAGCAAGTATATCTATATTATTGTATCTATAACTTCATTTTTTTCTATAGGAAAACATGTAATAAAATATTTTAAAAATGATGGATTTTTAAAAAAAATAATTTCAAATTTATGTATTTATAAAAATGATTTTGAAACTATTTTTTGAATCTTATACTTGTGAATTTATTTCAGTAGAACATGTATATATATTTTGTTTCTGTCATACTTAGATCTATTTATCACAACCTATATCTACTTATGTATATTCCATTTTTAAAACATTCTTCTTTTGCTTTATATCATGAATTTCGTATATAATAGACTACTTTTTTAATATTTTTTACCCCAACTTATAGTGGGATGACTTGGGCGACCGGTATGGAAGGCCTTGGTTAGAATTTTTACACTTTGGTAAAAAATGAATTCATATAATTATGTGTGTATAAACTATATGTTTTGTTTTAGTGTATTGGGAAGAAATGAGTAGGATCCTCTGGATTTCAATAGTATGTACGAAATAGGGGCCCAAATAGCTCACTCACGTTACTAAATCCAAATTTACATGGGTAGTTGGAATAGCTATTAAAAATTAAAAAAATATTTTATTATTTCATTTGAATAAATTTTATTATATTTTTATTAGATTATCCTATCAAACATGTCTTTTTAATTTTTGTTTATATGGACATTAGAATTAACATAGTGTGAATTTTATTTACATGGAAGAATTCCACAAATGTTTCTTTCCATTTGGTGACTAGATTTATAAAGGCATTAAATTATTATTTTTTTAATGTGAGTATTATGAATATATATTTTTGTTCATCGGTTATTGTATTTTATAATGATTCATTCTTTATTATATTTTATTTTAATATCAATTCCTCCCAGAATAGAACATTCGAATATAATTGGGGAAGCCATGAGGTAGGTTTCACGTGTAGATCCCCTAGTGTATCCTAATGTTTTAGAAGAAATGGTGCTTCACGTTCATAATTTGGGGTTAGTGGGAGAAGTGACCCCGAAATAAGAAGTGGATCATTGTTCTTAATATTCCACGAAGCATCCACCTGGAATCATGGGTGACAATGGACCTCAATATTAAAAGGATTAGATTTACTGGACTTATAGTATCATTATATTTTTAAAGACTCTTACTGATTCTGGAGTGGGATTGATAAAACTATTATTGGTGGAATAATAATAGGAATATGGGACTTGATATTGTAGTCAATGTTACGAAACAATTTTACCTATTTTTCTTTCAGGAAGATCTTTATTTAATAGCCTTATCTGTTGACTATAAATGTAGGAAATACATGTTATTTTATAATGTTTTTGAAATGGGACCATAGCCTATTTAATTATTCCTCCCTCTTTATTCAGTTGATTCACCTAGAACTAGCACTATCAAAAAATATTAATTGACGTCTCGATGGTTTGATATGGGAATGAGGCCTGATGTTTAGTCACAAATTGTTTTTTTCAAAAAGTATTTAGATGTAGTTGGTAAAAGATAATTTGTGGAGGTAGACATTAATAATTTTACTTGATTTGGAGGAGTATCATTTTTTATTGTGTCTATCTATGATGCCCCATCTAGTTAAAAAATAATTTGAAAAAATGGTATGTTTTTTCATGATTTTTTTCATTGGATTCTATATGGAAAAAACACATTATTTTCATCCATAGTGGGAGGAGTGGACAAACCATGCCTCAATGTATGATGTCTCATAAAACATTTCATCTCAATGGAAAATATATACATAGCAATATATATTTTTAGAAGATTACCCATGTAAGTGAGGTGGTATACACATTCATTGAGGTGTATAATGATCATGTTAATTACTCCAAGGGTGGTTGGTCTCAATCTTAATCCAAGGGGTGATGTCCAATTTTCTATGTCCATATGTCTATATGAAGCTGAGTGTGTGACAGAGTAATATGACTTATAGATTTCTAATATTAGAGTTATAATGATTATATTATAATCTATAATTTTATATATGGTTAGTACTAGTGATAAATATTAATTTATATTGTTAAAGAGGGTTGACATGTTTAGTTTTCCGTTGAATATTATTATGCCCTTGTTGGATATTTTTACACATTTTGCAATGAGGTACATAAATGGTTTCAAAAGTGCCACATGTGATGTGGTGATAGGCGACTTTGAGGTGGTTTGGTACTTCTTGGTGGGTTATCAAACACATCTTTGAGTTTATTATTAGTATATATTTGATGGTAATCATAATTTTTTATATATATTTTTTTAAAGTTAGGAACAATTCTTATCAACAATTTGGGTCACTCATTTTTTCAGTGTTTGTGGAACACTTAATTAATAATTTAATAATTTAAATTACATTATGCAATTTAGATCACTAGAAAGTTGTCAGAAATGATTCTCAATACAGTTTACCCATGCCTTGTTGTTAGCAACATGTTGTATCATTTGATGACACCAATTAGCTTTCTAGTTTACCTCTATATAGGGAAGTCGGTATTACTACTAACATTTCACCTCTAACGATTTCCATTTCTATTCCATCATATAGAAAGGTACATACTTATTTGGATTATGTTAAATATCATCTTGAGGACCTAGAGGTGAATATATTTATTCATACTAGGGTGTCTCTATGGCATTCACTAATACTATTTTATTATAAGTTTTATTGAATTATTTTACTTCTTATTGACTAGTAAAAGCTGAATTAGTTTACCTTTATGAATTAGTACCATTTACCAAGAATTTATAATATATATAACCAATTTGGGGGTATTCATTTGTTTTATATGAATGATATATGTCTAGGGTATCATCGGTTGAGATACTGATATGATGATATACCCATGAATGTGTTTCATAACCATTATGGTCATATCATGTTTCTTGTTATTTGATCCAGACTCTATGACGCTCATTCTATATTCATGTATTTGAGGAAAAGAATCTTTCATTAGGTCTTTGTAACTTTTTTCTGTGTTTGTATATGATATCATGGTTTACTCTATGATATTGGAGGAGTATAAAGACGATTTGGATATCATTATTTGGACATTAATTGAATATATTCTGTATCTAATTCATTTCAAGTGTATGTTCTGGATATAGGATGTGAAATATCTAGGGAATATGAATTCTGAGATGGGATTCAATGTTGATGCTGAAATGTTGAATGATGGTATGTCTAGAGAGTCACCCTGAAATGTGTCTGACATCCATAGCCTCTCAGGTTTGTATTGTTAATATAAACAGTTTGTTTGGTACTACTCCAAGCACTTCATTTTTAAGAAACCATATCCTATAAGGATGTATATTTTTTATAGAATGACATATGTATGTGATATTTTTTGGTTCTGAATATGAGTCTGAATTCACATAAATGTTGTATTATTCCAAAAAAATGGTTGGTTTATGATGTTTTTTATGATTCTTAATTTAAAATATTTGGATGTTCCTGATGTAGTGGAAACATGTCATGGAATATTTCTTACACAAGTTATGAGCTCATGATATGAACTATCATGACCATGATCATTTGATGGCAGTTGTTATGCATACGCTCAAAACACATAGTCACTTTATTTTTTGACATTGATTTATGGTATATTATGACCACAATTTTATTTTGTGTATTTTCACTAATAGTGATATAATTTTTTAACATAGATTCATGGTTTTTTATCTATATACCATTTACTTGAGTATCAAATATATCATTGGGAAAGTAAAAATTGTGGTTGATGCATTGAGAATAAAATTACTAGGGAATGATATCAATGAATCAGTTAATGAGTGGTCATTATTGAGTTCATTTTCTAAAATTAGCTTTTTAGTGAAAGAGTTAGGTGGAAAATTTATAATTTATTCGATAAATTTTGACTCTTAATTTTATGAGAATGTACGACTTGAGAAAAAAATCCATTAGGAGACGATTCTTAAGAGAAACCTTAAATTGTGGGGAGTACACATTTTACTTGTTCTTCTAACCCAGTATATTTTTTTCATTTATTGAAGGATGGTTGTTCCATTTTACTTGTGTTAGGTTTTTATAGAGAGTGTACAATAGGTTTTTTTTATGTTACACCTGGGGTAATGAAGATGTACCCATATTTTAGTAGCCGGTATTGTTATCCTATCAAGAGGCATTCCGTTTAATATTTAATACTATTGTTTCCCACATTTGAAAGAGTTTAGGTGGAACTCTAGATACCTAGTGGTTTGTTTTATCCATTACACACTCAAGTATTTAAGTTGTATGATATTTTTAGGGATTTAATGTTTGGTTTAAAACAAACTCATAATTGAATGAATTAGATTAGGGTAATTGTTTACATACTCACAAAATCAACAAATTTATTTCCAATAAAAGAAATAATGAATGGTGAATGTCATGTAGACATGTACGTTGGGAGAAATGGAATTCATTACAAGTTTTTTTATGCATATGTTTTTTGAGTAGGACTCAAGGATCTTTCCTAGATTCTAGAGTGATTTATAAGAGGAGTGGTTACCCTTTTAAAACTGGGCACAACATAAAATCCATACAAATATGGATAAACTGGGGGGTTATCTAGGTACATAAATATATGCATCAGGATTGATTTCTGGATTTTAGTATATCACGGGACACTATTTTTACTTCGAGTGTGTTTCATTATAAAATTATTTATCAGTTCTAGATCACGATATCACCCTTTGATGGTTGTTATGGGAATCATTTCTATTTTCATTGTGTTTTTAATATTTAAGAGAGTATTTTATAATACATATGAGTGTTGATTATCAAATTTAAAAGGTATTTCAGTTCATCCAGAGGAATTTGTTAAAGATACAGATTCTTTAGAAATGTAATTCATACCATTGGCATTGGATGATGGAGTTTGAGTTTGGTGATCTGGTGTTTATCAATGTTTTAAATTGATTTGTTGATTGTTTGTTGTGTAATCATTGTATGTTGGGACATTGATTTTTGGGGACCTTTGAGATCATTTAGCTACTAGGGATGTGGATTTATTAATTTATATTATATTTTAGATTTAAATGTATTCATGATGATTTCCATGATTCTTATATGATGTTTAATATACCATATCTTTCCATTGAGACTATACGTGAGGATTTTGATCACTATCCTGATATAACATTAGATGAGTAGGTATTTCAGAATATGGATCACCTAGTTAAGGTACTTCATGGAAAAATTGATACCTTTATCCAAGTACTTTGGGAGACCAAAAAATTTCACCACTATACTTTGATGTGTTATTTGTTGATAAGTCAGCAATGCCCTACACTTTTGGTAAATATAGGATAATATGTTCCTCTTAGGGACATAATGACATTATTGTAGGGAGAATGTTACATAAAATTTTCTTTTCCATCAGTTATCTTATAATATTTTCTATTGGATTATATTTTTTCTAGGTTGAGTATTTTAGACCCTGAATTGAGGGGATAAAAATGATGATGATGTAAAGGATTTTTTTGGTTTGTAGCTATCACATAGTAATTTTTCATTTCCATAGAAATTTAAATGATGTGTAATGGGTTTTTAATATGTCTATTTTTGGCCAGAATCATCCATTGAGTTGAATTCATATCACAATAATTTACACATCTTCTAAGGGATATATGTTGTGTAATTTAAAAATCTACTTTTTAAATACAAATTTTACATGGTTTATGGCATAACATAAAAAAATTGATTCAAAACATTTAAAAGATTTTATACTATTTAATGACATATGTTTTCGTTTTTATAGTGTTTTTTTTTGTTTTTGAGGCATCATTTTACTTGGAATCCTTTTCATACTAGTCAGTTCACTAACCCCATTGACGATTTAAGAGGAATTCCCTAAATCTGTATCGATTACTTCAATGATTGATAATCCAGACTATGGGATTCATCACTCTTGGTAAGACATCATCTAAATATATTTCTCATTTTTGGTCATGAAAATTATTGTTATTGGGATTGGTAATCAGTTGGTTTTTTCTGTCAATCCATTCCAGTCTATATTTGTGCCTTCCCATTGAATGGTAGATCATGTTTTTTCAATCCCTTTTGAAAATGATGTTTTGTTTTCTATTATCTCGAGGTAATTATATTTTCCTCATTAATATATTTTATATTATTTGTTATGTTTATATTCATTACATGGGAATAGAAATGCGAATACACGTTTTGAAATTTAAATTAATATGAGTTCAATTATTAGGGGGTGGGTTCATAAAAATAGGATTCCCTCAATCTAAAGTGGAAAACAAATTTTCATACCATAAAACATATTTGAATGTATTTGGAATTTTTACATAATAATTCATCCCTTGATTTTAAAATTGAAATTGATAAGAATTTAAAAAATGGAATAATTGGTACATTGAGATAAATACATTGGTTTATTTAGTGTATGTGACACCACAATGAGGTATCATATTGTATATCAATGGACTATGGATGGACTTAATGAATGGGACATCCAACATTTATCCTTGTTATTCTTGTGATAATAGAGTATGTATTGTCCAATAGGTTAGATCCTTACTGGTAGGAACATTATTTTTTCTTTTTTTTATTACATGTTGTTTTATTTAATGAATGTTATCTCACATGTATCTTTGTCTTTAAGAATCATTTCATTTTTTGTTCAGGCATTATAAAACCTACGATGATATATTGGAAAAGTCAAATATTGTTTGGGAAATAATTTCATTATGATTTATTTTTACAAATTTTAGTGGAAATGTTTTTTAATAATTGGACTTGGGGATTTATGTTATTGGGACTTGTATAGTTCATTTTGTGGTATACTAATGGGATATATATCTCACACCATGTAGACCTTTTTTAGGATTTAGGTAAAGGGAATGGAATTATGTAACATGAATAGTTTTTATCTAGCAATCATTTCATTTTGGGATATTTCGGGGAGAACATTTTGTCACATAGAAATAATTATTTTTTAAAATTTTTCATTATTTATATTTTATCATATTTAGAATTTTTATCTTCTATAGAATAATATTTTTACATTGGTTGTATTTCATTTTTTCATATATTTATATATTATACTAGTCCTGTTTTTATTGTTTTACCCCACCTTGTGTTGTTCTAACCCTGGTGACTGGAATGGTTTAGCATAGGGCATCCATTACAAACATTAACTCTATCCTTGATCCAATTATATTAAAAATTGAACAATTTATTTTGAATCCCTAAGGAATATTGTAAATTTTCACACATAAAATTTGAATTCAATTAAATAGGCCACCCACAGTGGTTTATTCTAAATCTAAAACATAACAAATGTGTTGATTAAATTAATTCTCTATAACCTATAAATAAATAATAATGGGTATCATGTGTGATGTAGGCCTATTATATTTATTCAATTTATTAATTAAATCAATTAATAAGTGTCGCATATAAATTCAAGCACATTACACAACTATATATTGTATAAACACACCAACATTAATGAATATGTGTGAGACCACATTCCATACCTTGGTACAAGAACACACTACCTATTTCATCTTATGATGTGATGAAAATAATATGTAAACATAAGAATGTAATACTACCCTTATAATATGTACTATGAACCTGTATTAAAAGAACATCATTAAATGAATGGAAATCCATGAAAAGAGAATGTTGAATAGAATTATTACCAATGAAAATACAATAAGAGGAAAATTGGATGATTCAATGAATTGATTTACCATTTATAGAAAACCTAATGACTAGTCGGTAATGGAATTAATATTCGAGAAAAGGAATCCATTATTTCAGGAAAAAATATATGAGGATGTTAACAAATAATATAAATAATGGGATATGGTAATTTTCATGAAAGGAATTGGTCTTATGTTAAGGTGACCTATTTGGCCAAATATTTAGAAAGTCATACACAACCCTATATCTAAGGACCCTCTTTCATGATCATCGAGCAAAGTTATTATAACTATGGACTAGAAATACATAATTCAAATACTAAAATTTTCATAGCTAATGAATGGGAATCCACCCTAGGTTTCATGGATTTGTTAAATTGTGTGGATAAATAAATTGGTTTTTACCACAACACATTGTATACATAACCCATTTTGACTGGGCGGCATGTTTTCTACTAATTTTAAGACCAATATGACTTCAAAAAATACTATAGTTCTATTCTTTGTAAAATCCCTTAACAACCCATTTTTATATGTGACCAAACTATTAGCTATTATTAATTTATATTTAATCACATAAATGGTAATTTTAAAGGCTATGTACCAGTTATATAAGATAAGAAAATGCATGCATCCCTCCTTAATAAAATTCATTAACAAATTGAAATTACATGGGAGTTCATGTTTCCATTGAGAGTAACACCTGCAAATGAGAGAATACATTTACCTCCCACTCCTCGACAAGTCCTATACATTTTCATTCTTCAGTACCCAAATTACTAGAGTAACTTCATCCCATATATAACTTTTATAAATTGATCAAAAATATGAAATGGATTCTCCAAAAAGGATGTATCTACCTCCATATCATCGTAATGATGATGATGAATATGTGATGAATCGGAATTAATTTTGATAATATGAGATAAATGGATGAAAAAATACAATGATTAAAACCACTTAGTTAACTACAATAGATAGTATACCATCCTGAATAGCTCATAACAATTTAGGGAATGGAATATTGTATTGATATCATTCATTTTTTGGAATCGTCCTATTTCCTAGTCTAAGAGAAATTCATATGAAAACTAAAACCACAACATCAAACTATAGTGTTCAATATGAATTTTTGGAATATTAATTTCTTCTAGAAAATAATTGAGGGATCCACATCCTGATAAGATGAAATTATATTATGTAACCTGAATCGGGTGAGGTCGCAGTAACACATCCACTACTTCCTCTACACTTTATAGGGTTGAACGAAAATGAATACCATACAAGGCCTCATAATGAGACATCCACATGGTATGTTATTTGATTTTATTATATGAAAACATAGTTTTGTGATATGTTTTTATCCCTTATACATATAAATTCAAGGACAAAAGCCAATATAATTTACTCCAAATGTGCAGACTGACCATCGATTTTGGGGTTATAGGTTTTACTCATTAGTACATGAAAACAAGTTCTATCTATAACCCCTGTAAGAACTATGACGTTAATCGATAATATCTGCTAAATATGCTACAACATGAAACTATGTGGATGCGTATTATCTCACAAATACTCATCCTCCCAATATCATCTTCTAAAATTGTCTCCTTATTATGTTAAAATTGGTGACATTTTTATAATGTCTACATTCAACCATTCAGTGTCACTACCTTGAGGTGATATCCATAGTCCCATCATGAAAGTCATGGTGATGTCATCCCATTTCCACTCAAGAATAGGTAAAAATTAAATCGAATCTCGTCATTGGTGCACCAACATCATCCATGGATTGGTGGAATGTTGTATAACTAATGCTTATGTTTATTCTTTCATCCTTGACAACTTGTAATGAATAATTAATTCTAGATACATCTGGGTTAGAATAGGTTAGACTACACATATAGATTCTTTCAAATTACACATAAACTTAGTTCATATTTTTTTGGATCCCAGTAACCTTAGGGTGTGTGCTAGATCTCATCCTCATAATCACTAAAACCAAGAGGTGGTTCATCACCTCTAGAACTATCATATAGGATCATTCCCTCACAATCAGATAAATATATCATCCTCAACCTATCTAGAAGAGTGTTAGGTAAGTCAAATTATATGAGAATAAATTATTTTGATTATCATTTACATCAAAGTGAATATATGAAAAGAAGGCCATAACATTCCACTCACACATGGTCTCTTCAGCTATATTTATCATATTCATCCATCATATTTTATCAGAAAAAATATTTATCTTTTTTCATATAGTAAATCAAATTTTTTTATTATAATAGGTTCTCAATAGATCATCATTTCCAAATATTAATGTTATTATTTGTTAATTTTTACCTGAGGATATTTTATTTCATGTACACTATAAAAAAGGATTTACTATCATTTGTAGAAATGGATCTATGATCACAAAAAAGAGGTATTAGGTCATATATACCCAAATACATCTAAATCCACTAAATTCATTTTTATAACATGCATCTTATTAGTTGCAATACTAAAATTGAGAATGAATATTGGTATATATCCTTGAAGTAGCTCGATGAAGATCTATTCTACCAATTCATGTGATAGTTTTTAATATTAATCTAGGAATATATCTATATCAGCTCTCATAGACATCCAATTCACCATTTCGAATAAAAAATACACCATATATTGATATGAAGGTCACCCTTCAATGATAATAGTATATGAAATCAAGAAAGGGAATCAATTATTCCATTTCGTGAATGAAATCAAACCCTTTCATATTAAGGTAAAATGATATCCCATAAGATGAGAAATCCACAAAACCTAAAGAGTATTCCCTACACTAGAACAAACTATCCTTTTGTATCCACATTGGAGTGTTATGTTTCATTACTCTAAAATTAAACATATCATATATCCCAATTATATACACAATTAGAATAAATATAATGTTATGAGAAGAACAAATATCATATATATGATTCTGATGTTCTATGTATAAGAATAATTCATCAAATGATTGATTTATTTTTACTATTATTCTCATATTTCGGTTGTACATTATACATTTTTTATGAACTGTTGACTAGATAAATATCCTGAAAACCATGAGAATATCTGTTCTATCATCATTGGGATTCCAGTGCATGGATAATCCTACCACAAAAATCACCATGGCATAACCGGTCGACTGTACTCCAGCTCCATATAAGAAGAGATGATACTGAACAAACTTTAGAATTTGGAGTTAATGTAAAACCTCTCCCAGTGGATACAAGATGAATATCTATAAAAAAACTATGTATATTTCAAATATTTCACCACATGTACTACTTGATTTGGTCCCACATACACATAGGTCTGTAATTTATCTCTCTACCTAGGTATTTTTACCTAACATGGGTTCTTGAGAATGTTCCATGGACACTATTATAACCAAGTGGAAGTTCCATACAACGCATTTTATTTTGGTTCGATTTAGTTCTAGATTCAGGTGATTCATCCCCCTTATATTTTATGATCCATGATGATCATCTGAGTCATTATTACCGATGAGATATTATTTCAACATAACTTGTCCTATGATCAGAATTCATATTTTAGACCATCGTCAATTATCCTACCTATATATAACTCATCACCTATCTCAAATGATGAAAAAATATGGATCTCTATATATATAGTTGAATATTCCAGGAAAGAAAATGATCCATGCTACATATTAATAATATCATGGGATTTATTAATCCTCAACATCTCATGATAGAATTAATAATGGACGGCATTTTTAAAATCAATCGACAATATTTCTTAATGGAAATATTTTTGAATAATAAAATACCACCATTACTTGGTGGAATACTAATGCATATATGTATTGAGATTTACTCTTCTCTAAGTAGGTGTCTCGATATACTCAAAAATATTTTCCATTGCCTCAATCTATGTAATTACATCATGTTTTCTCGAATACCCAAAAACATGGACTATTTCTACATTTTGAATGTACGTTTCATCTGTACCATTGTTAGGGTGGGTCATGTTACTCCCTAGTTGGTCTATATTATGAACAACAATAGGCCTCGTAACTATGTATTAGTTCACATACCATGTAAAATGTTCTATGTTTCAAGAGGCACTACTGATGATTCTACCGGTGACCCATGTCCCAAAAACTATAGATTTTTCACCTCTGAACCCTTTTACCACACGTCTAAATTTTTTAATGGTGGAATGTGTCTATAATTATAAAACACACACATCAGAACAATATTTACTATCTTCTGAAAGAACAGATATATGAAAAGGATTGATATAATCCTTATTATATAAGGGTCACACTAATATGACTACTCATAGATCTAGTTATGGTGACATACGTATCAAAATATAAGTAAAAGACACTACCTTATTCCATCTTCTAGGGTCAGTTCATTGTCTTGTTCAATTTTAGAATCCCATGATCCTAATATATAGTGAGTGAGATACAATATATACTTGAAAGCATCCTTATAATAGGAATTTTAATCCATAGTTAACGATGTCCATTTTATTTTTTAGAGTTCAATTTAATATAAATTAATTTTAATTTATATCCATGAATTTTAAAATATTTAATTATATGTATAACTACTTGTAGTAAATAGGGGCCCCTATTTGTTGTAAACTTATTCTAAGTGCCACTTTAATTCCACATATTAATATATTTAATTTCCATGTATAAAACATCATCAGAATTTCATTGATATTGAAATAAATGAATCGATACATGTTGTAAGAATATTTGACAATAATATAAATTTAGAAAGACATATGCATTAATTTTAAATCCTGATGCACAAATAATAATCAATTATTAATTATATAAATACTATATATTCTGGGGGTAAAAAAATGTGTAGCCTAAGATAAATCACACATCATGTTCATAAATTATGGATGAAATCCAGATTAGATTATTAAGAATAATTTATAACAACCCTTACGATCACATGTAATTTTATTTTTCACTATATGTTGGTGAAGTATTCCCTAACACATGATCATGACCAAATTCCATAACAAGATAGTCTCATTGCTATTAAATGAATATTGATGAAAATTAAAAAAGGCAATTAGGTGAAAAATTGTGTTATCCTAGAACAAGGTATCTTAATAATAGATTAACCCAGTTAGCCTAATTGGATAAAGTATGCTTCCTTGTATGTTGGAGGTTGCTGACTAGAAGTGAGGGAACATGGTGGAATATTGATGAGACTATACCTTTATTGTCAGAGTTTATAATCGTGGTATTTTAGTATCATTCAATAGAGGAATTATATAAAATATATTAAACTATTTAAGAATTAACATCCATTATATGAATATATGGTAAACACATATATCAAATTATTATTCCAATTGATTATCATGAAAATCTATACCAAAAAGAAATACTTATAGACATGGAACCAGGTACACATTTATATATGTATACTGAAAAATACCAAAAAGAACAAAAAAAAACTATATCTCGATAACATCATGAAATATATCGTGGTAACTGCTCTCCTAATTCTATGCACTAATCCATAAACAATCAACATGTGTGAATATTTCCCAACACCCACATATGTCCTTAAATTTTATATGGGTGCTAATATGTTATCTTGATCAATGTGTGAAATAAACAAAGTAGGCCACCAGAAAAATTTATAATGCAAAAAAAATTGGTGAATATAAACAATTAATAATTCTCATGTTATAATAAATATGGAAATTATATATCATATATAAATAACCCAAATAGGTTCATGTTACATTGCATCACCCGTCCAATTCTACCTTCTTTGGTCAGAGCAAAATGGACCTCATTCAATCAATCAATCATTATTTAATTTAAAAATGAATTCATGGAACACTATTCACTTCCCAATCATCTCTAATGTCTCATAACTATTCAAATTTTTATATTTAATCAGGTATTCATATTTAAGGCTCCAAAACATTTATTATAGTTATTCATATTGTAAGACAACTCATAAAATTCATTTATTTATTTATAAATAATAAATAACATGATCCCTTCATTTGATTTCATATTTTGAAACCTATTTATATCTATAGGTATATAATTAATAGTCAACATTACATGCCCATCATAAAAATTCCTCAATGGACTACTATTAACACAATAGGTGTAGAAAATTTCACTGATCAATTATTATGTCCATGGTTATCCCACAATTGGATCCCATATTTCAATCTATGTTTACTTTATAAGCTCCTCATTGATTTCATCCATATAATTCCATAAGAATTCCGTGTTCTACACACAGAATAATAAAAATATCATCTTTGATTCCGTCCTTGGATTTCCATAATGGTTTCTGAGTATAACTTAGTAATATATGAACTACATTCCTAATGATTCTATCCCTGACATTCTAATAATAACTCATTTGTTAACCAAAGTTAAAAATAACAAATAATAATAATATATAATTATTTAATCTATAGTAGACCATTTGTGGTGATCCTAAAATTGAGATGATCATTCACTCATTGAATATTAAGAATAATTTTTGTTTTCCCATATTCCAACCATACCATATAATATAAAATGTTTTAATTAAATTGTCTAGAATAATAATAATTAATTATCCCACCTTATAAGGTAGTTTAATTATTGAATAATCTTATGGGTACAAACATAAGAGTCTTTATTCCATTATTTTTAAATATCCATTACAATTTTTATAAAATTAAAAAGTGTGAGAGGGAATGGGATGTGAAAAAATCCTACATATATTAACTGCCATTTTATCACAAAATTATTCAATTAAAGTTAACATTGTACAATTTATTTTACTGAAATTTGTAAATTTTAAATGGTCACACATAAATGATGCATTCCCCTATATAGGAAACCAATGGTGGTCTATTATAAATAAAAATACATCCATGGGGTGGATCGAAATTAGTTACTTTATCAAATAATTTGAACTCATCTTATCGCAATACATTAGGTGGACTATCCTATACATTAAATATGAGAATACAATTCATTTATTATCTTCCCTAATATAATATTTTATTTATAAATACATTATAATATATGAACACATAACATTTATTGGAAACAGAAGATACCACCTACCATAACTTGTTAGAGGACTTTTCATCCTAGATGAACTTATGATTTGGTCCAGATTGAAGGAAAACAAAAGAACTAATGAAAACCTTGAAAATTGTTCATAAGATCCTAAATAAAAATAATTTATTTGAAAAAAAGGAAAAAAATCAAGCAATAAGATGAATATTGAACATGATGATAATAATATAATGGGACAAAAATTTATGAATCATTTTATATATTTGATCAATAAGAATGATCATAGGCATATGTTTCAAAGGCCCTCACCACGGAGAAGTTGAAGCCATATATATAGAAAAAGAAAAATGGAATATGTGTTATAATTTAAATGATATTAGGGGAAAAAATAAATTTTCCACCAAACACTTGTTCATATGGTTTTTATGAGTTTTATGAGAAACATACCACTAACCATGTGAACCCCTTTGTCTAAGGACCCCTTTCACATTTTCATGGTGAATAGTTAAATAATAAATGCATTGAAAATTAATGTTTCCTATGATAATAAATTAAAATATAAGACATAATCATGTACCCCATGATGAATTGTTTCAGATAACTGTGTGGCCTGAAATAATGGAATCAAAATCCCATCATGGTTTACTAAAACTATTCAGACTAGGTGGTACAATATCTAATAAAAATGTCTCTCGACTTCCGCATTGAAAAACATGATCTCCAGTCTCCGAACAAGCCCCAAACACCCCATTTTCACAATAACAAAATTATACACTACTAATAGGTTCATTTTAAATTATTAAATATAAATTTATAGTTTTTTTACATCAAAAAACATCCTGGATAATACACATGGTGGTAGGTCTAATAATCAAACCAAGAGATATAATTTTCACAACTATATCACCCCTATAATGAAATTATAATTAATTACAATGAAAAAAAAATCTATGACCAATATTCTATAATAAAATATCGTTAAAAATTTTATTTCGTTATAGAAGATTCATACATAAGTCATCATCTTATATGACTTGAATACCATATACTTTCATTCCAAATTGGTCTTATTTGTATATTTAGATAAAAAATAAAGTTTTAAGATACATTAATATCAATCATATGTCTGTTGATATTTTTATTAATTAATTTGGAAAAAAATATTTATTTATCAAACATTAAATTAATTAAATTGGTCCTTTCATGAACACAATAAATTCCAAAGCACTACAATAATATGACATATTTTATTTGGTAAATTGATTAAATTTAAATATTCATGATAATTCAAATTAATAATATCTTGTCTTTTGACATAGAAACACTATAAAAATAGAAATAATCAATTATAATCGGCTCATTTAAATGTTATTTTTTAGGGTATATCAATATGACTTACACTACTTGAAATAGCTAATAGAAAGCATATTGAGATGTTATTTCAATGTATATGATCCCTGAGAACCAGATATTTATTCAGAATGTTAGTACTAATTGATTGGTGTTTATAAAAAATAGTACATGGTAGTTTTTTATATTTTCATTGAATAGAAATGTTTTCATGTTATAAGTGATGTATTATAACCCTTTAACCATTTAAATATTATTAGGTTGTTATAACATAAATTTTGTGCTTATAAATAATTTATATTGGATAATATTAAACACTTCATTTCAATAGATTTCAAAAAAATAATTGGTTATGAGTGTAAAATCATGTATGTAGTATCTATATAATTATTCACACAAGTAATAAAATTTAAAGTGAATGAACATATTTGGTGGGGTGGGGGATGATGTAACCGTCAAAATTACAAAATTATTTTTCCTAAAAATAGTTTTACATATTATCTTTCATACATTGATGAGAAATATATTAAAATACATTTTTTTATGATTAAAATATTATAACCTAATTGTAATTTTATATTAATAGATTTAAGTAATTCTAAATAAATAATATTTATAAAAATTAAATTTGTACTAAAAACACATATAAATATAATGATGAGACTGATGATGTAAAAATACTCATATTCCCAAAGAAAAATTGTTCAACCCATTATATCATAAAAATGAATATAAATATTAAAAAGACTGTAGAAATTTTAATGAAGGAATTTAATTTTATATAGATGAATTATTAGTTATATTTTAAATTAAAAAAGTGTAATTTTTCCCTTTTGTAGGAATTTTATTAACATCGCTTTGAAAAATAATTATTAGATGTCTTACAGTTAAAAATATTATCAGTTTGATATTATAAGTAGTTATTATTAACAAAATTATACAATATGAAATAGTTATATTTAATTTTTTCCAAATATATTTGAAATTTAATTTATGAAAAATAAATCAATCATGATTAAAATAAAATGATAAAAATATAACGTAAAAATATATTATAAATTATATATATTTCAATATATTGATTCATTATATTAAATATATAACTTTTTTAGTATAAGTTATCAAGAATTTTAATGTCAATATATAGATATAAAAACACATTATCCTTTATGGAATGATTAGAATTTGAAATAAATGAGAACAAAATAATGTTATATTCAGAGTGATAGTTTTTAAAAATTATATATTTCGTCAAATTTTGAGTATCAAAGATATTTTATATTTATCAAATATGAAAAATAAAATTTATATAAAATAGTTATATTTTTAATCATAAAATAAATATTATTTTTGGACAAGTATTGTCACTTTTTAAATAAATAAGTTTCCATTGAAACAATGTGTACCATAAACTATTATGTAAATATTTATTATAAATTTTAATGTTATAATATTAGTGAATACAATAACATTATAATGAGTTATGGTTGAATTTTTGGTCTAATCCCAAACATTTATTCAATTTTTTTTTCAAATGAACCTACGTACACATTAAGGAATTTTTATCAAAAATAATTTCACTCAATTTCTTCTAGAAATGGACTATAACTCCACTTAATTAGTAAGAAAAGTCTGGTATGATTATTTTTCCTTACTAATCAAATTTCCCACAATATGTTTCCTCTAATATTTTTTTATCATTTATCATGTAATTGATCCTTAAAAGATTCACTTCAATAAATACCCATAATGGAAAATTCATCAATTAAGCATTATTTCTTTCATTTCAATAATATATTTATTTTTTATCCTCCAATACATATAATTAAATATGATTTATATTATTATAAAAATTAAATATAAATGACGATTCTTCAATAGTCTATTTATCAATATAAAAGATTTTATTGGTTGCAAATTGAAAAAATAGTATATTTTAACTACCACTATAGTGGTTGATATTTACCAGACATCATGTGTGATTATGAAACAAAATGTATTGGTATTTTTAAAAAATATTTATTTATTTATATTTATTATTAATTTAAGAATATAAATATAATGTTAAATAAATGTGTAGACATTTCCCCCATATCATAGTATATTGCGGTATAACTGAAATAAGCTTTAGAAGAATCATAACAATCAGGCAGACAAAGTAAATAGATGAATATTGAATAAAAAATGTAGTGGAACATTGTTAATATATGAAATTCCTCAGAGGTAATGTCTTATCCATGTATTCATGCATTGTATGCATGTACAAAATGAGATGACATGAAGGAAATATGCATAGATTTACAGAAGTAAAAAGTCATCCAAATCTAAAAAACTTATCCATATCATTTAGAGTCAATAGAATATCCACTTCTCCTAAGATCCACCTATGCCAATGAATATAAACCCAGAAGAGGGGTTCCTACCTCTACATATACCCATCATAAAATATTCTGCTTTGTTTCCAAAAGTGTCCAAAATAGTCTGTGAAATAAATATCAGCAGGCTACCACCAATGGTGTCTACATGTAATCAGAGTGGCATTCATAAGTAATCTCTGTATAGCTAATAACAGGAGAGTAAATCAATACTGAAGTTAATAATTAACCACCCAATCATGTTACTGATGGAAACTTGGTGCCTCTTCCTACTTCATATCATGGATGTAATGGCTGAGTATCTCCTCTTATATATACACATATTGATTTAAATTATTTGGGGCTATAATTCTTGCATCCCACAAGTAAGACAATGGAAAAAATCTATAATTCCTAACACAAATATTTCAATGAATGGGCCATGAAAATAAGGTCTACCACACACATTTAATATAATTACAAATATCTATAATGTGTACCACCCACATATAACTGAATGGATTGGTACTATAATGCCTATGGAAAACATTTAACATAATGGATTGAAGATATAATTATTACCTCACACGTGTAATAGAATCCCAAAGAATAATAATGATAGAGACATTCATATGATATATAATTTTATCAAACCATTATAAATTATTTAATGTAAATAACAAAATCTCAACTTCCATTGTATTTATAATAAAATTTGATGTGATGGATTGAATGTTCCATTACTAGAAAACATTCAATTATGTCTCCTCATTTTAAGGGTTCATGTTATCTCATCATAGGCAACCCATTCAAGCATACCATCCCACTGTACTACCATGTGATCATCATCTATATGGGTATGAGATAACAGAAAATCTATATTAAAATACTCATAGGATCACATTGTCCATATGAAGCCTAAGTGTTCCAAACACTAATATAGTGTCTTCCATTATTCAAAAAAACATGTGGAAGCAATGGCAATTCATATAAAAACCATTCCAGAAACCAGAAATCATAATTCTCCATTCTAATAAATCAACCAAAAATGACCAATTTTGGTGGAACACCCATTTGTAGTCAATATAGTATGAGGGTGATCAATAATCTGCTAAACAATAGTCAATTATCCTATGTCATCACTCTATAGTCATTTATACTTGAAAGAATCAACACATTAAAGGGATCTCAAAAATGGATATCCAAAAAAACAATAAGAATAAATGTTAATAAACTAAAACAAAAATGGAATACTATGTGACCACCTACGTTAGGCCAGTAGATGATGATCAAAGAGTATCAGCCTCATATTTAGATCTGGATGGAATAGATCTATGTTTCATTCCAATTCCCTAAAAATTGTGTGAAATGGAATGTATCTAAATATAATAATTTATGGAAATATTATGTGAAGAAAAATGGTGACATCTATTTTTCATTACTATGGCATTTCCCATGCCACTAATAGTCTAATGATAAGTTGGTGGACATTCGTGATGCAATATTTTCAAGGAGGAGATAACATGGACCCACAAGAGGATTAATAACGCATGTTTTTCGCATAAGGTATGAGAAATAAGTAACATTTACTTAAAAAGGGAGTAATGGATATAATCATTTTATCCTTAAAATCTGGTCTCATTGTTTCGGCGCACGGTTTTGAAAAACATTTTCAAACTGTTACCACCCTCCATCTTTTCTAGGAACCATTAATGAGTTCTTCATATGTTTCCCTTAACCATGGATAGACCATGCCAAAGGGTTCTGGACACCCTCTCTTACTGACTGCATGGCCATTTGACCTACCCCGTTGTCTCATATTTGGAACTTCGGTCTTCAGAAACACCTTGGACACTCTAGAGTTATCCATATCTTGGTTGTGAAAATTTATTAGGTCCATTTAAGAAATTAAATAATAAAAACTAATGATATTTTCCATGGTCACAATGTAGGTTTATAACAACCATCCATCATTATTGAAAGATGTCCCCATGTTTACCTTATATGGTTAATTAGGCACAATCACCAAAGTGTTCGGGACATTATGATCATGCATAATATTCCCATGCCTAGGTATCTTCATGTACTTTACCATGCAACCATATCACATATATATGAGTAATTTACTAGCCACAGTTTGTCTTCACATAGTGATAAAAAACAAGAATTGGATAGTCCTCAAAGGAAGTATCTATATCCATCTCAATCACATTAGACTAAAATACATGATATGGGTCTAGAAAATAACATTGAAGCTGATATATATGAAATAATTCTTGCATGGATAGATATATATGAGGAATTTCAAACTAGTAATCCATGGGTCCGATCTTCTTCAAGACCTCCAATTGTCTAACAAATCATGATGATAGATTACCTTGCTTTAGAATATTACAGTGCCCTAAATTGGACGAGACATTCAAGAAAACCTAATCTACATCCTCGAACTCAAGAGGCCAATAATGCTTGTTTGATTAAGCCTTTGGTCTTGAAAGTTCTATAAACATACTCTTCTGAATCAGCTAGACCAACTCTCAGGTATCCTATATGAGATGTGGCCAAATAATTAATGATTCCTAGGACTCCAACCAACTCAAAGTATAAAGAAAAGACCTACGATATAAATATTTATAGGGATCCATATAATTGTTATCCTGGAAATTTTTTTATTAGAATATTAGAAAAGGGGACTATGTTTCTTTATGGTACCCCAAAATTAGAGAACACATGCAGGGAGAATATCCTCTTGCACCTTAATAGAATTCTCTATATTCCCATTTAACTAAGGGTTATAGGTCGATAAAAATGTACCCATATACCCATGTCCATCTACAACCCCTTCCAGGACCAAGATGTGTAACAAGAATCTCTGAACATGGTGGTCCATGAAGATTTACCACCTCCTTGATGTACATTCTTACCATCTCATCAATAGAGAAGGTCTATCGCATTTGTAATAAATGTGTGAACTTTTTCAAACTATCAATGTCAACCCATACAATGTCATTTACATGTTGCGACCTAGGAATTCAGGTTATGAAGTCCATAGAAACATCATCCCATTTCCACTTGAGAATGAAAAATGGGTGAGGAATCCCTCATTGATGTTGGTGTTATACCATCTCCTACAAGAATGTAAAAAATCATATAATAAAACTGGATATCATAAATTTCATGTTGTGCCACCAATATTGACGTCATAGTTCTCGGTACATTTTGGGGATACCAAAGTGAAAATCCCACACCAAGGCTTGGAAAGCACTCATCAGCTCTTCTAGGATGCCAACTGGGACACAAACACACACACAAAATTGATGACTATCATCCTCATTAACCATCCCACCAGAAGACATTCTATCATTCATTACACTCTCACATAAGAAATGTTCATTAGTATCGAATAGTTATCTTAACCTTACTAGATCCATAACTGTAGATGTCGCCACTAAGGATGAAATGATAGTCATACCATTGTACTCTTGATCCAAAACATGCATCTCCAAGAATATGTCCATAAGATTCAATTCATAAATGGACATCAAAAATTAATTTTTCAAAGTATTATAGCTCATAGAATTAGCTAATGATTTCCATTTCACTTGATTTATGGGAAGTTCAAAATCAATAGGTTAAAGGTACTCGACCCACCTACAATATCTAGGATTAAAATCCCACTATTTAGAGATTTTTATGAGAATATTGAGTTCTATGAACACTGTATAACAATGTCCCAATAATTAGTTTCTCCAATTGAATAATCTATGAACAACAATGATGAGCTCGAGGTTGTGCATCATGTAATTCCACTCGTGATGCCTCAATGGATGATAACTATACAAAAGGATTCACTCGTCTTGTATCAAAATAGCTCTATGCCCGATACCAAATGCATCCCAATAAATTGTAAAATCCATTCCTGGATCTATAAGAACATGTATCTGTTGTGTACTAAGTCATCTATTCAACTCCTAAAAGAATGCTTCACCAAATGGTTACTATTCAAATTTCACACTCTTTTTTTTCAATCACAAAACTGGTGCAATAAGGAATGAGAAATTCATAATGAAAAAACTCTAGTATCCATTTATCCCCATGAAACCCCAAATATCAAATATGTTCTTGGTCTATTTCCAAGAAAACAAAAACCTCAATTTCTCTGGGTCAATAAAAAAATCTCACTCGGAGATGATATTCCGTAGGAAGTGGACTATATCGTCCCATTAAAGGAATTTAATGATCATAGTATTGAGATAATGATCTATCATCATACTCAACATGATCCAAATTTGGGTTTCATGGTCATGTCCCATGAAACAATAAACAAATATATTATCTATGCTGTCAACCAAAAATGAATCTAGATACTGGTTGAATACCTAGATCATAAGATCCATAAAAACAGCAACAAAATTTTTAAGTTAGAACAAAATAACTAGGTACTCCTAAAGACCATATATTCTTCTGAAATTTGTGGGAGGTATGTCTGAATACCAAACATGAACCTTATGATATCCCAACCATAGATATATCATTGAAAATAAATTATCTCCATAAAACATATAAAATATTTCATCTATATTAGGCAAGGGTTACCGATTCAATATTTTCAAATGATTCAACTGATGGTAATCCACAAAAATCATGTGCGTACATTCTTCCATCCTAAAAGAGTGGATAGGTGAACCACATTGAGAAATGTAGGGGCATATAAAAGCATTCGGCTACAGATCCTCCAACTAATTTTTAATCTCAAGAAGCTCTTTAGGTTCCATTCTATAAGGAGGAATGGTCAATGGTGATGATTCTAGAGCCACCATAATAGTAATCTCTACCTCTCATTAAGAAGGTAGACAGAGAATTCATTCAGAAAATCATATCTATAGCACTCTACCATGGGATAAAAACCATGGGTTTCAACCCATGATCATCGAGGTAATGACTGTAAACATATGTTGTAAAACAACGCATCTTCTACTGATCAGGTCCTGCAAATATTTTATAATCAAATTGTCCTACCGTATGCACATTCATAACACCCTCAGATGGTTTAAACATCACCCTCCAAAGATAGAAATCAATATAAGATTTATAGGGAATTAACTGGTCTATCTCGAGGATCACGTTGAAACCAATAATATCAATAACATATAGGTACCATTCAAAAAATTTAATCATTTATCTAAAGGGGATAGTTATGAAAGTGGAAAATTCCATCTGAATGAATACCTAATGGTGATTCTATCATAATTATTCCATGATAATATTCTACATTGAGACCCAAACTATTTGGGGTTTCATCATAAATGAAGGAGTGAGAAGTTCATGTATCAATAAATGAATATACTACTGTGGAGGCTACAAATCATACAATATAATGTATGATTAACTACTCCCATGGCGTAGGCTGGACTACATGTAACCGGTCTTTACTATAGCCAATGTCACTACAAGATTTCCCTAATCATTCATAATTTTTTGAAACATAGAATCATACATCTAATTTCCTCTACCTCAACATCCACCTTATACTGATCGATAGGTGGTGTTTCAACTACATGACTCTCTTGATCCTTCTGACCCCTCTCATGGATGAAGTGTAGGTGCAGATCCTAGCTCACTATTCATTTTAGGGTGGAATATGTTCAAATAGTAGAGGTTGACCATATTTTCTAACCTCTTAATTCTACGACATATCATATGAAATACTAATTTTAATGCGCTAGAGCTCCACAATGGTGATAGGGAAGAGAACCACTAGTGGAAGGAGCCTGACCAACAACATTCCCATGAGATTCCTGAAAATAATGATTCTTCCCTGAAAAATAACCACAATATGATTTTAGTGATGAGACACCCTATATTTTACCCTAATCATCTCTATATATGGATATATAATAAGGTCCTGGATGATTATATTAAAAATAGATGTCATCCTAAATATATTTACCTTTGATTGGGCGGTGTTACATAACCCATCCTCAAATTTCCTAGCAGCCATAAGGTCATCATCAGCTAGATATGGCATCAAAAGCAACAGCTGAGGGAAATGAGATGAGTACTACATTACTATAATGGTCTATAAATATTGATTAATGAAATATATATCTAAATCATCCCTTGTAGTCTAGGGAATAAATTTATCATCGAACAAAATCTAGAATTCAACCCAAACTATCTCTCTTCATTGATTTTCCTGAGTGATGACATCCCACTACATATTGGTTGATTAAAATTTCATGTATGAAGAATTATTAACCCCCACCCCCCCAGTATTGAGGCATCATTAGGTTCTTGAAGATAGAAATTATCACCACAATCTATTACTCCACAAAAAGGACCTCCATCCACTAAGAATGTAAGAGTTTGCCGATGCGGGAACTCAAGAGTCCACACTCCCATGATTGGGGTAGGTCACACAACACCATTCATATTCTTCATCATACTCAAAACACCCCACATAGAAATGGGTATCAGTGCCCAATTTACATATAGGACGAGGATCAATAGGTGGATCATATGGAATAATGGCTGCCAGCTCAGGTACCGCCACCTCAGGAACAAGGTCCTCATTTCCATTAGGGTGCATGACTGGAGGACATCGCTAAAGCATAATGTTAAAATTCTATATGGACATCTCAGAAGAGATATAACACTTTATAAAAAATAATTCAAGAAACAATGATAGGGCACATAAGCCTTCATAAACGAATGAACATGCCTCTCTTCTGAATTCTAATGACTAGTCTAAAAGTTTGAAAAGACTATAATAGACCATAAGAATTAGGAACACCACAAACAACTACTTTGGGCATGTTTGAGCCATGTTTATAAGGTATCCATTTTTAAGAAAAAACTCAAATTACATTACTTTTTAAATGGTTGAGTCCAAGGATATTTCATTTTTCGGCACCCAAGGGCCCATACACCATATGATTCAAAATATGACACACACATGGATGTCATTTTTAATGAAATTTTTTATAGACTATGAATATATTATCCCTCAAAGGGTTGATCTAGTTGGAATTACATTTTTAGATTTATAAAGGCATATACATCTTATGAATCAATGAGTTTCACCCACTAATCACACACAATATAATTATCCAATACCCGCAGAATGATGTCAACACAATTATATCCTAGTGGCTAGGTAATATATTATGGAATAGGAAATTATCAATGAAAATTTATATGTTACATAGAAAAAATGCATGTCCAATTCATATTGTGTCAATCAAGAAGAATATTCTTAAACATAACCCTCATTTCATAGGGTCGAACTATGAAAAAAAATTGCAATATCATCAATATCGGCGACATCACCTAACATGTAAATCACCCAACGATGAAATTATATCAATATTAATAATATAATCAATAATAGAAATTAATCCAGCAACAAGGACCTTACCTCAGATGTGGGTTTATGATACCCAATCATGGCTTTTGACTATGTCCCATATGTTACTAATATCCAATCTATTGTCCTCAAATAGTATATCAAGAAATGAAACATCCCTAGATACCATATTGTGGCATCCTGAACTCCGAATACCCATAAACCATGCCAAATACTTGTTGTCCACATGTTCCCTAGTGGGCCGCCCATAAGCCAAGGGCATCCAAAATATAGTGGGTGTAATAGAGAAATCACAGGGGAGACGTTACCCCCATATCATATTACCAATCAATATAATAAAAAGAAGCAGTAGGAAATAATAACCAGAAAGACAATGTAAACTGTGGAAGACTGAATAAAAAATGCATCGGAAGAAAAATAATATATGAAATTCCTCATAGGTAGTGTCTGATCCGAGTATACATGCATGGAATGCCAACAAAACATGCGAACAAAATCTAGAAACATGCATACAAATAAACAAGGACAAAAGTAAAAAAATAAAAATCTAATTTATAGAATCTATATCCTAATGTAGGTCATTGATCTTAATTTCCACCTATAAAAAAGAGTCAACAAGCATAAAAGGGGTTCATACATGTATCGGTACATATATGAAAATAGTCTTCTCGGATCCCAATAGTTTCTCGATTAGGGTGTGTGATAAATCTTAGTATGCCACCACCAATAGTGTCTACAAGTAATCATATTGGTGATAATATGTAATCAATGTGTAGTTAATACCCAGAATGTAATGCTATACTAAATTAAACAATTATCCTCCCACTTTAGTTTCTAAAGGAAACATGGTGGGTCTACCTAATTCAGGTCAATGTTGGCATGTTTGGGTAGGTCATCCTACATATATATACATATTGATATAATTGGATTGGGTCTATAATACCAAATGTCTGCAAGTTAGAAACTGGAATGGATCATTAATGTATGCTAGTCACATTTTACAGAAGACATTAGGGATATAATTCCCCCCTCCCACATGTAATATAATGGAACTAAGATATAATACCTACCACCAACATTTAAAATAAGTTCTGAAGGATATAATGCCTACCATAGTCATTTACACAATATCATAGGTCTGTAATGCTTATATCTCACTCATTTCAAAATGAAAATGCATACTAATGAAAGATCCATTCATATGTTATAGAACATATGGAAACCTAACTTACATTATATAATTTAAAGGATAAAATCTCAAGATGCATTGTATTTATTGTAAAATATGAATCAAGGGCTTGAATATGCCATTTCTTGAAAAAATTTGATTAAGGATCTTCATTTTAAGGGGTCAAGATATCTCATCCAAACCACCCATTCTAGCTAACCTTCCCACATTCCTAATAATCCATGTTCATCTTCAAGGGAAAACGCGAAGGGTAAAGCCATATCAAAATAGCCATAGTGTTACGTTGTCCATATCCAGAATAAGAGGTTCAAACCCCATAGGGGTGTCTTGGATTAGTCATAAAATATGTTGAACCAATTTTAATTTAATTTAAAATCCTTTTTAAAAATAATAAATCACAATTCCCCAATTCGAGAAACTGGCCAAAAATGACTATGTTAGGAGGAACACCCCTTAGGTGTCCATATACTATGAGGGTGATCTTTAATCCACTAAACTAGAGTCAATTAACATAACTAGTCACTCTAGAGAAATTTATACATGATGTAATCAACACTTTATAGTAGTATATAAAAATCCATCTTGTGGAATAGCAAGACTAAATACGAAATATTGAAAACTCAAATGGAAAACTATGTGAACACCTACATTAGGGCTGCAGAAAATGACATGTAGAGTAAACGCCACATCAACATAGCAGGTTAGAGTGGATTAAAGTGTCTTTAAAACATAATAAAAATAGGATAAAGATCCTACATTTAAAAATTGAAACTGAAGTAAAGATTCAAAGATGAATAAGGGGCACAAGAGTTTAGGCATACCTTTTCCTATCCAACACCTCCAACAAAACTGATGATCAAATTCTAGACGGAGGTGCAAAAAGATATTTAATGAGGAGATCACTTGGATTCTCAAGGGGATTTCATGGGAATGTTGTGCACATATGGCAGAGAGTTTAGAAATAATAACACAATGGAGAGTAAGGAAAAATGGTCATTCATTCCTTAAAACTGGATCGCAATGTTTCTGCACATGGTTTTCCATACCACGAACAAACCATGTGCTCCCCATTCCTTATCTAGGCACATCAAACATCCTCAATTCATGGTTTTATTAAACATGTGTATACCATGAAAAAAAATATTTGGACGCATTATTATACCATCCTCCTGGATGTTCCCTAGGGTCACATGGTCGCATAAAAACTATGAGGCCTTACCTTTTTCTAGTTTTTGGACCTCCGAGCTCGAGAAACTATCCAGATTCTCACATGACATCCTTATCATCATTATGTGACTTTTTAGGACTACATAATACATTAAAAGACAAAAAATTCACACCTTTATTAACATTTTGTGCCTTTACAAAAATGGTATATAAAGACCTAGAAATTCCATGTAAATTTCGATTAATTAAATGGAAATTTTACGAGTCCGTGAAAATTGGTGGTGCATGATTCTGAGGTCCGGGGCACCCGAAATCAATTTGTGAAGTTTTGTTCGGGTATGTTTAGTGAACATACGAGTGGGTTTTTATAACTTTTGAATAGGTGCTCGGAATTGAAATATGAGGGCACCATTGAACTCGCAACGCTGGTATTCGGATAGGAGACTTTCATCTTGACTAAAGTTGGTTGAGGGTGAAAGATAGTTTTAGGGTTTTTTGTGGAAATAATATAATAAAATAAACCCATGTTTTATTTTGTTTTATCTGTTGTAACCACCCATGTGGATGTTGGATGTGGGGACCAAGAGACCTAAACCTGCAATGAGATGTTATTGTGGTGGGGACCACCACACCTTAACCTCCCATGAGAGGATATGATGGTAGGGACCACCCAAGTTCTCAAAACCTCCGAATTTGAATTTGGGAGTGGGGTCCCACCAACCACCTATTAATGGGGGGACATGAAAACCGCTCAACTCCCTCATTAATGTGGAGGAACCTCTTCAGCATCCTCCACATTAATTATTCCAATGAACCAATTGATTGTGCCAACTCTCCCATAATCAATTCAACCATTTTGAATATTATCCCAACAACATAATATATTTTATGGAGGCTATTATTTCATTTTGGTGTAACTTGATAGAGGATAAATATTGGGATAAATATTGGGAGAAGGCTCCCAATGATGAACGTTGCACTAACGAAGAACAATGAAGGGGAAAGCCTTCGACTTCAAAGAACGACCTCGACTTCGACATCCTTTCTCGGAACATCCTTCGATGTAGGACATGTTCGTCTACAGCAAATAGACGCCTGCCTTATCACACCAACATCGAAGAACAATTAACAATGTAGAGATTTTATTTATGTATTATTTTATTTTTACCTTGTTTCTTTCCTTCTAAAAAAAAGAAAGCGGATCAACTGATTATCAAGTTGATCTGAGGATGTTTTCCTTGTGGGTTGGGAATGTTTATTAGTGGGAAGATGTGAAGTGATTGATTGAATTTAAAATATCTTATATTCTTGATAATTAATTGAAATTAAAAAAAGAATTAAAAATTTTCTACCACCCTAAACGTGGAAGGTGCGGGACAAACCAACATTGCCTGACCCCTCCACCATTCTCCATTGATTAGTGTTATTCTTCGAAATGAAGGAATGTGAAGAGGAATAAAAGGACTATGGTGTCGCCATCCACGTCCCCCATGGCCCGCACTATCCCCATGACGCTATGGAATCCAAGCCAAACCATCTCCGCTACATCGGGCCTAACCGCGTAGCCCGATGGCCCCGCTCCGATGTAGGGAAAATCGGCCCGCGCCGCGCTACCGGCCTAATCGGGCTGCATCTATTTGTGCCCCGGCCCGCGGGCCTCTAGATCCACCCCATCCGCATAGGCCCACTTGCCCTGCACCACCAACATCCAAAACCGCCCATGATGCGCCTCACACTGGCACGCTGGCCTCCCTAGCCCCTGGCCGAATTGGCCCCGATCGCGGCGCCCGCTGGCCGAACCGGCCCCTGGGCTGAGCTGCCCTGAGCCGCGCCCCAACAACTCTCTAAGCCGAACCAGCCCGATTCCTTGGGTCGTGGTGTCTTCATGGTTCCCTCTAGGACGAGCTACCTACGCGACACCCTCAGGGCCAAACCGCCCTAACACTGACCCGCGACCGGTCTACGCCATCACGACCCTCCGCGACCCCCTTGCGACATGCGGGGCTGGGCCCAGCGGGTTAGGACTTACCTAACGGGTGGTCCCACTCAACGGGCTAGGCCTGACCCAATGGGTCTATCCTAGTAGACCCGAATTTGGTCTTCCAAGATGTGGTCGGTTCAGGTCGGGCAAGACCTGGGCCCACTACAACCCTTTTCTTTCTCATGGCCATATCATCTGCACCAGACGTCTGTTTGATGAACCGTTAACGGCCCTAAAAATCTTGGGGCTTGAAGGATACTTTGAGTATATCCCACTGTAGTATGGGGTATAGTTTAGATGCGGTCAGGTTGGTTCGTGAATTAATCCATCCGGCCCCCTCGAGCTAAATTGCTAATAACTCACAGATAGGGCGTCTGATTGACGCACCGTCTCCCATATGATGTGGTGGACCTTGTAGATACTTCTTCGTGTGACTTCGTGATAGATTAAGTATCGAACAGTATCTCATGGAGTGGATCCATCTATTGACGAGTGAGAAGAGTGTGGGGACCTAGTAGCTGGCTGAGACCTGATGACTACTGACCATTTGAGTCAGAGAGACTCTACTAGCCCTATGGGGAGAGACTAGTTTTGGTGGTAAACCCATGGTGGTGGAGACTTCTTGGTGACACGGCATACCAATGATACTCGACAAGAGGAGTACCTCATCATGCTATGAGGGGGAGCGCTTGGGAGTGGCGGCAGACCCGTGGTGGGGAGTGCCTTGGTGTGACACTGCAGACCCACTGTACTCAACAGGAGGAGTACCTTAGCAGTCCAAGGTTAGTAGAAAGTTCCTCTTTGTGACACAGCAGGCCCACTGTACTCGATATAAGATGAGTTCTCCAACAGCCGAGGATTAGATAATGTGTTGGGGATGTTACTTGATACTACCCCGTATAATAAAATCCTAGTTGAGTTGGGTCAGTAATTTTGTGTTTTCCTCATGTTTCAGACGGATTACTTAATAACATAGGTATATGTATTGGCATATACCTAAGTAGGGTTATCTATTTATTCCATACATTTTGGTTTATACATGGTGGATTTGTGAGACCTTGAGTGATTTGGGGTCCCTACTGAGTATCATTATACTGTCCCCTTCATGGGTTATGCCCACAAATGATGTGTTGGATACAGTCGACGGACAAATCTCATTGAGGCTGAGAGTACCATGACTCGTTGGTACCCGGAGGTGGACCTTACGATGATTCGGTACAAGGAGGAGGCTGATGGACGTGGAGTTATGAGGAATTTATAATTACCTACCCTTCAGGGTGGAATCCTGGAGGATGACCCAACAACTATTTTTCCTTTCTTCAGTTGTACTTGTACTTTTAGTTCCGTGTACTTTAGTTTTGGGCTTATATTCCAAGCCCCTTTTACTTTTCAACAGTCTTTTTGTTATACCTTTTAAATTGTATTTTTTATCTAGTTGTGTGCTCTGTTGTGTGCTTTTACATGTTATAGAGGCAATGCCTTCCCAGTTTTAGGGAATTAAGACTTTGGTGCTTGTTTCCAGCCCCTGTCCTATGGAAGGCGGGCTTGGGGTAGTCACGACACGGGCCCCATGGGATGAGTCATGAAAAATTGGTATTAGTGGAGTCAGTTCTACCATAGAACATTGGACTCTGAAATTTTCTGCGAAGCAATAGTGTTATGTGCAGTGAGTGTGTTTTTCAGTTCTAGGATTCCTGTGTTGGGGTGGCGGCTGACGAATCCATACACCAGGACCCTGAATTCTGATTTTTGAATCAGTGCAAAAAAAAAGTTATTTCATGTGTGTTATAAACTTTTTTCTTTAAGTCACCTCAACCAGGTCGGCTCAACATGTTTAACTTTTAAACGTTTTGCACCTGTTTCTATTCAGGATGCCTCCACGTAGACAGCCTGCTAGTGTTTCGAGAGTTGTGCGTGCTGAAAACACACCAAGTGATGAGGCCTCGATGCAGGGCCCTCTTCTAGTAGAGGTACGAGAGGAGGCACCAATGCTACCATTACCCATTGGGAAACTGATGCCATAAGCCCCAACAGCAGATGTTGCACGCCTCTTGAGCGTGTTGCATGAGTTCCAGCTCTATAGGTCACCTAGGATCAGGGGAGAGGCGGACCCACAGGCGGTTGAGGATTGGCTGGAGGATGTGCTGAGATCATTCCAACTGGTAGGGACACCAGATGACCTCATGGTGATACTTGTTTCCTTTCTTCTACATGCAGTAGTGGGAAGATGGTGGAGCATGATGCTCTAGGTCCCCGACAATGTGATGCTTCTCTGGGTATACATCGAGAGCATGTTTCAGGCAGAGTTTGTCCCAACAACTATTTGGGCAGTGCACATACAAGAGCTACATAATCTGCAGAAGGGTAATACGAATATAGCTCAGTACATAGAGAGGTTCACAAACCTCTCATGCTACTCCAACGATAGGGTGCGAGACCCATTCTTCAGGGCCCGAACCTTCGAGTTGGGACTCGAGTGGGAGATCAGGCTTCAGTGATATCACTCAGCATCCCAACGTAGGTGGGTGTGTTAGAAAGAGACCTCCTAGTGGATAGTTTCCTTGTAGAGCAGTCTCCAGTAGTGAGATCCACCACCAGTCAACACGTAGATACGTCTTCTGCAGATGGCAGTAGAAAGATTTCATAGAGGTCAAAGAGGACCAGACCTATAGGTGGAAGACTGCCTGACTCAGGATCAGTAGTGTGGGTCACCTGAAGAAGAGAGATACATGCCGAGAGTGGGTAGTGTTAGGCATGTGGTGAGCAGGGTCACATGGATCGTGACTGCCCGACCTTCCATTCAGAAAATCAGCAGATAGTCAATGGACCGCCCAGGAAGAGGTAGAGATTCAATCAAGGCAGTCTGTAGGGAGCAGGAGGATGTGACAGAGGAGATAGACATGCAGCCTGCGGTGGATGATGATTTGAGGTGTTACCGCCACAACCTCCAGGAGGTCCACCCAGACCGTAGGGAGCAGGTGGATAGGGGAGAGATCAGCTCCATGCAGTTGTGGCATACGATCATGGTGCCCCGGAGATGATTCAAGGTATGATATATGTCTACTCCACCATAGTTTTAGAACATATAGACACAGGTTCCAGTCACTCTTTCATTTCCACTTCCCTCATTCGGAGATCGGAGATTCTGATAGAGCTTCTGGCTTGATCCTTACAGCTAAAGACTACTACAGGAGTAGATTCAACGATTACACACTATTTCCAGCAGTGTGAGCTTAGACTATGAGGTGAGTGTTACAGCTTGTATCACCTTGTAGTGGCGTCGAGGCCTTATGACGTCATATTTGGTATGGACTGGTTATCTACTGTCTATGCTCATATTGACTATAATAGGCATAAAGAGTAGTGTGTCTGTACAGATTGGACCAGGTTTACCTTCACCAGCGATAAGGGAGCCTTTGCAGCAAATTATAGACTTACTCGGAGGAGAGTGCAGCCGATCACTTATTAGTTGGATGGACTTACCCTCAGAGTAGTTGATTTGGAGAGTCCGAGAAATCCTATAGTGGTGGACCTGTATGCGGATTTCGTCCCTCATGATGTTCCAGGTCTACCCCCTTGTAGAGTGGTAGACTTTTACATTGACTTGTATCCTAGGATGACACCAATATCAACACCAACATATTGGATAATTCCTGTGGATCTTTGCGAGTTGTGGTACTGCAAGAGGAATTGTAGTGAAAGGGAATCATCTGGCACAGTGTTTCTCCCTGGGTATCCCCGATTATTTTCACCAAGAAGTCGGATGAGAGGTTGAGGCTTTATGTTGACTATCGGCAATTGGACCAGGTGACCATGAAGAACAGGTACCCACATCCGAGGATTGATGACCTCTTTGATTAGTTGAAGGGATAATGGGGGTTGTCAAAGATTGACCTCAGATTTGGCTACCACCTTCTTAGTGTTCGAGACTAGGATGTGCATAAGATGGTCTTAGGATGTCGGTACGGCCATTAATAGTTCATGGTTATGCCATTTGGTGCATCCAACACTCCAGCGGTGTTCATGGGACTGATGAATATGATCGTTCAGCCATACCTTGACTACTTTATTTTAGTGTATATTGACATCATTCTGATCTACTCATTTACTGATGAGGAGCATGCCTATCACTTGCGGGTAGTATTGGACACACTCTGAGAGCATCATCTTTTTGTTAAGCTCCCGAAGATCTATTTTTGGATCCTGGTGCTTTAATTTCTTGGAAGTTTCATCTCGGAGGGTAGAGATGTAGTGGATCCAGTGAAGATTGAGGCGGTACTTTCTTGGGATCCACCCTGATCTGTGACAGAGGTACGGAGTTTCCTTGGTTTGGCTAGTTATTACAGGAGGTTTGTACCATACTTCTCAAGAGATGAAGCACCACTATCATCCTTGATGAAGATGAGGAATCCCTTTTTTTGGTTGGAGAGATGCCATCAGAGCTTTCAGGAGCTGAGGCAGAGGCTGACTAGTGCCCCCATCTTGAGGATTCTAGAGGAAGGCATACAGTACATAGTCTACTGAGATGCATCAGGGACCGAGCTCATATGTGTCCTGATGTAGGTGAGATTAGTGATTTCATATGGTTCACGACAACTGAGAAAACATGAGCAGAACTACGCTACCCATGACCCGAAGATAGCAGTAGTGGTCTTTACCTTGAAGATGTGGTAACACTATCTGATGGGTGATCGTTTTACTATGTACTCTGATCACAATAGTCAAGAGTATATCATCTTTCAGAAGGACCTGAACCTAGAACAGTGACATTGTCTTGAGTTATCCATGACTATGACTTCGAGATAGTATATTCTCTTGAGTAGGGGAACCTTGTTGCAGATGCACTCAGCAGGAGATCTTCTATATAGCTTTTCGGAGAAGCAATAGAGTTTCTAGCCTCTTTGCAAAACTATGCACTTAGCAAGAGATATGACTGAGAGACACTACATGCTCAGATATCCATAGGGCTGACACCTAATGGATTTTCTGAAGGTGGGGAGCATGTCATCCTCTATAGAGGACGTACTATAGTACGTGTGTCACTTCAGGAGGAAGTGTTGAGGGACTTTCACACATCCCCTCTAGCAGTACATCTAGGAGTGGTGAAGATGTTTTAGGAAATCTGATGACTGTATTGGTGGCTGGGAATTTAGAAGGAATTTTCTGAGTTTGTCTCTCAGTGATTCACTTCTCATCAAGTGAATGTGGACCACCCGGTACTAGCAGGATTGGTTCAGGCTTTAGAGGTCCCAGAGTGGAAGTGGGATGGGATATCCATGGACATCGTGACTGGACATCCATGTACATTCAAGGTGAATGACTCTATTAGGGTGATCATCGATCGACTCATCAAGTCATCTCACTTCTTACCGATCAGATAGTAGAGTTTAGTATAGAACATAGGATGCATCTATATGCATGAAATTGTATGGCTACATTGATTACATTTGAAAATTGTATATAATTATGATACAAATTTTATTTCTAGACAATGGAAGGGGATGTAGGAGGCTTTTATAACACAACTTCATTTGAGGACTGCCTTACATCCTCAGACATATGGTCAGACTGAGCGGATCATTCAGACCCTTGAAAACATGCTCTGTGCTTGTGTCCTCTACTCTGATCATAGATGGGAGGATCAATTTTATTTGGAGGAGTTTGCGTACATCAACATATTTCACTCCACCATTGGTATGACACATTTTGAATTGTTATATGGACAACCTTACATATCACACTTGTGCTGGACTGAACTAGGGGATTCAGCACTAGTGGGACCATAAATGGTATGGGCTACAACAGAATAGCTGCATATCATTCGGGAGTGGATGAATACTGCACAGAGCAAGTAGAAGTCGTATTCCGACAGGTGACATAGACCTCTAGAGTTCGAGGATGGTGACCATGTATTTCTACAGCTCTCACCCCAATGACATCGACAAATATTTGGCCGAGGCGGCATGTTATCTATTAGATTCATCCAACCTTTTCAGGTCCTTTGCAGAGTTGGCGAGATGGATTACCGCTTAGCTCTTCCACCTTAGTTTCATTGGATGCACGACATCTTCCATGTATCCCTGCTGAGAAGATACATGCATGACCCTTCCCACACCATTTACCATGGACAACGTGACGTCGACGATGGTGCCCCTTTTACAGAGTTTCTAGTAGAGTTTGAGGATCGACAGGATCAAGTCCATCATGGACAGTCGATACCTCTAGTGCACATTCGTTGGAAGTACGTGAACCTCCAGGAGAGAACATGGGATTAGGAGGCTCAGATACATGCTCAGTACCCTCACGGGTCCCCTTAGTTTGAATTGTATCTTACGGGGATATAAATACCTGAGTTGGGGAAAATTTAATGACCTGGAATTTCCATGTAATTTTTTTTAATTTAATGGGAATTTTACGATTCCTTGAAAATTGATGGTGCATGATTTTGAAGAATGGTGTGCCCAGAATCATTTTCTTATGTTTTTTTTGGTACGTTCTGTGAAAGTATGATCGAGTTTTTATAACATTTGAACCGGTGCTCAGAATTGAATTTGGAGGGAATCATTGAACACAAAACACCATTATTCACTTAGGAGGACTTTCACCTCGATGGTAGTTGGTCGATGGTGAAAGTTACTTTTTGGGGTTTTGTGGAAATAATAAAATAAAATTAACAGACTTTTTAATTTATTTTATTTATTGTAACCATCCATGTAGATGTTGGATATGGGGACCACCAGACCCTAACCTCCCGTGAGAGGTTATGGTTGTGGGGACCACCAGACCTTAACCTCCCATGAGAGGTTATGGTGGTGGGTACCACCCATGTTCTCAAAACATCCCAATTTGAATTTGGGAGTGGGGACCACCTTACCCCTTTTAATGGGGGGGAGAGGAAAAACTCTCTACTCCCTTATTAATTTCAAGGAGCCTCTTGAGCTTCTACTAAAATAATTCTTCCAATGCACCAATTGGCTGTGCCAACTCTCCCTTAATCAACTCAACCATTTTGAATATTATTCCTACAACATAATATATTATTTGGAGGCTATTATTTTATTTTGGTGGAACTTGGGAGAGGAGAAATATTGGGGAAAATATTGGGAGAAGGCTCCCAATGAGGAACTCTCCATCGACGAAGAACACCGATGAAGAAAGCATTCGACTACGAAGAATGACCTCCACTTCGACTTCTTTTCTCGGAACTTCCATCAACGAAGGAAGTGTTCAATTACAAAAAATTGACGTCCGCCGTTTCTCACCAACATATAAGAACAATGAAAAAGGTCGGGATTTTATTTATGTATGATTTTATATTTCCCTTGTTTCATTATTTTGAAAAAAAAGAACGCGGATCAACTTGTTATCAAGTTGATCCGCAGATGCTTTCCTTGCGGGTTGGGAATTTCTATTTGTGATAATTTGTTGGGTGATTGATTTGTTGTCTACTCTCTAATTTTTATTATAATTCATTGAAATTCAAGAAGGAATGGAACTGATTTATACTTTCCTAAACACGGAGGGTGCGGGCCAAACCAACATGGCCAGACCCCTCACGCATTATCCTTTGATTAGTGGTGTTCTTCATAATAGAGAAAGGAGATGAAGACAATGAAGGAAACGAAGCAACTGAATGTGGGCCCCTGCAACCTGCGCCGCCCCCGAGGTGCTCTGGCACCCTGGACGAATCGACTCCACTACCCCATGTCGAACCGCACAACCCACCAGCCTCGAACTGCCTCCTGGCGAACCCGCCCACGTTGTGCCATTCAATGGCCATGACGGCCCGCGCCTTGAGACACCCCGGCCCACCAACCACCATGGCCTCACCTTTCACACCGGCCGGTTGGCCCCGCACTGCTTCCTCTTGAACTGGCCCATACCGCACTACACCCTAGCGCACTGGCCTTTCGAGCCCCGGACCGAATCTTCCCCAGTCGTGCCACCTACTGGCCTAACCGGACCCCGGGCCGAGCCACCCCGAACCGCTCCCCCGCGACCCTATAAGCAGAACAGACCCCGCACTTCGGCCCGAGCCTCCCTATCTGTGCTCGTCGGGCCAAGACACACACGTGGCGCCCTCTGAGCCGAACAACAGTCATGCTGACCCACTACCGGTTCGCACCCTCGTGGCAGGTCTTCCCCCTAGAGGCCCTACGCAACCCTCTCAAGGCCTGTAGGATTGGCCCTAGCTGGCTCGGCTGAACCAAACGGGACGGTCTAGACCCAACGGGTCCGGGCAGGTCGACTCGAATAGGGTCGGCCCAGACTGAGTCGTGCCGGGTTGGTCCGACCGGACCCAGGCCCACTACAACCCTTTGCTTTTTCATGGTCATATCATTGGCACCCAATATCTGTTTGAAGAACCGGAAGAGTCCCTAGAATTCTTGGAGCATGACGGTCCCTTTGAGTATACCGTACTAGAGTTTGGGGTATATTATAGTTACAGTCAGTTTGGATCGTCCATGAATCCAACCGGGCCCTCGGTACTAAAAGGTTAATAACGCTTTGACTGGGCGTCTGATTGACATGTCGTCTATTGTGTTGAGACCCCTATGAGGTGGCAGACCATTGCGATACTTATTTCTGGGACATTTTGATAGTTTGAGTATCAACTAGTAGCTGGTGGAGAGGGTTCGTCTAGTGGTGAGTGAGAAGAGTGTGGAGACCTAGTAGCTTCTTGAGACCTGACGATTGTTGACCGTTTGACTCATAAAGACTCTACTAGACTTGTGGGGAGCGCCTGGTTTGGGTGGCAGACCCACGGTGGAGGAGCGTTCATGGTGATGTGGCAGACCTGTGATACTTGACTGGAAGATTACCTCAGCAGGCTACGAGTGAGAGAGCCTGGGTGTGGCGGCAGACCCGCAGTGGGGAGCACCTCTGTGTGACGTAGCAGACCCACAGTACTCGATATGAGAAGTACCTCAGCAGTCCAAGGTTAGTAGGAAGCACCATTGTGTGAAGTGGCATTCCCACTTTACATGATAGAGAAAGAGTTATCCAGCAGCCAAGGTTTCAGTAAATTGTTGGATATGTTACTTGATAATACCCACTAGAATAAAATTCTGGTAGAGCTGAGTCAGTAATTTTGTGTTTTCCTCATGATTGAGACAAACTACTTTATAAATTAGGTATATGTATGGGCATATACCTAAGTAGGGTTATCTATTGTTTCATTATTTTTTTTATCCTTGGTGTATTTGTGATACCTTTAAGGTCTTAGGGTCCTTGCTTAGTATCGTTATACTCACCCCTACACGGGCTATGCCCGCACCTTGTGGTGTTGGATTCAGATGAAGGACAGCGCTTCCTGATGTTGAGAGTACCAGGACTGCATGGTACTCGGAGGTGGACCTTACGATGAGTCGGTACATGGAGGAGACTAATGGACGTGGAGTGCTGAGGAGGCTATCTATACCTACCCTTTATATAGTAATCCCAAAGGATGACCCAACAGCTCATTTTCCTTTTTTCAGTTGTACTTGTACTTCCATTTCTTTATACATTACAGTTGGTCTTGTATTTCCAGCCTTTTTTACATTTCAACACTCTTTCTTTTAAAATTTTTACTTACTGTTTGGTATCCACTTGTGAGCTTTGTTGTGTGCATTTAGAGGTTATAGAGTCAGTGCCTTAAAAATTTTAGGGAATTAGGCCTTTGGTGCTAGTCGTCATCCCCTGGCCTATGGAAGGTGGGCTTGGGGTAGTCACGGCATGGGTCCCAGGGGACAGGTCGTGAGAGCATAGTATATGCATCATAGAAATATGAATTTTTTTGTAACAACATATTAGCCTTAATGTAATATAGATTGAGGTTAAATCCCTTACCTCGGATTTACCATAATGTGAAAAACATCAAAAATATTCTAATATTGTTATAAAAATATTAAAAACATTTCAATGAAAATTATTAATATTTATAATATCACATACTATCTTCTTATAATATATTATTACATGTATGATTAAAAAATTCATGAATTTCACTATTCTGGGTGTTAATTTCCTATTATTTCAACTCTGATTTCATTTATCAATTGTTATTATAACGAACTAAATCATGGTTTCATAATTTAAACAGTATAATATATGTTTTTAATATCATATATATCATATATATACATCTTTTTAATAATTCATAATAATTTTTGATAAGGAATGAAATTCACCATTCATGGAAATGGCTAGTCATACGTACTCATAAATGCTGCTTTCATTTATTTTATAATAAATAAATGAATTAAAATGATATTTATCTAAATAATTATTATAGTTTAATATTTAAATCATATATTTCACATAATTTTAAAGAATAAATCCTTAATATTTTCCACATATAGTGTGAATGAGTGACATCGCTTTGAAAGGGCGGTAGTCCACACTTCCACCAATGATGTTATCATAATTACAAAAAAGAATGAATTAAAATATTTGTTACAAAAAATTATGGAATCATAAAACAATTATAATTATCTTATAAAAAATCTATAAATATAAATTTTCATCATAATTTCTTCCTAGAGAGGTGGTAATTGAAATATGAACAATCATAGTTTTGTAATGTGATAGTTTGTCATTCATATTAACATCATATCCGTTTCCCATTAAATAGATTTGTGTGTAAGTGAAAGAAGAAAACATAAAAAAACATAATTATATTTTGAAAATAAATATTTTATTATTTAATCTATGAATATAATTAATTTTGGTGGAGTAGAATTAGTATAATACTATAGAGCTTGAAAAACAATGTATCATTTTTTTAGGAATCTCCCTATTGTTTCCACCAAAGGGATTACATGAATGGATTTCTTCCCAATTTGATTCTTTTAGGATGATTGGATGGGTGTGGATGGTCTATTTTGGAATAATTTTTCTAATACAACATACCTTTAGGGGTTTGATAAAGTTGGTGGGTCATTGACTTATTGTAGTGGTGGATAAGTGACATTTTTATAAATGTTAGAAAATGGAATTCAATACAAATTATTCCAATGAATCATGCCACCAATAATAAGCCAATAGGGTAAATGAATGATACTGAATAAATTTTTCCATTCATTGGATTTTTAAAAATTGTGTATTTTATTTTGGGCCTTATGATTAACTTTTTATATATTGATAATCTTATTTATTGATTAATCATTGTAATTAAATTTTTTTACATTCCCTAATATTTTTTTGAAAAAACGCATGTTGAAGTATTTAGTAATTTTAAATAATTATTATTAGAAATATTTAATCAATTTTTCTAAAATCCATTCATATAATTTGATTAAATTAGTTTAAATTTAATCATGTTGACAAGAGGAAAATGCATGTTTTTAATGTAAAAACTGTTTAATGTTTACTATGTTTTTTATCCCCTTTTAATGGGGGGTAGATTCAAACTATCTAAGTTCTGTTAAATAATAAAAAATGGTTGTAATTAATATTTAAAACTAATTTAAAATATAATTATACTTTATAAAAAATATACGAAAAATAAATTTGAATGAAAATTCATTTTTTCGACTGTTTGTCAAAAAAATAGAACATCTAAAAAATAAAAAAATCATCCTATGCTAATCTACTATATATAATAATCATGGAATTTTCCTCTAACCCGTGTAACTCTAATAGGCTTACACTTCAATATTTATATTCTTATAACTCCATCAATATTTCATGTCGCTCCTCCACGAGAGAAGTTATCGTGTTTCTACATATCCCTCCCGCTCCCGCTTAGGTATTCACGTGTCGTGACCTAAAAAACCCTCAAATCCCATACATTGTCATGTTGTTGTTCTCGAGAAATCCATAGTCACTCAAGCTCGGTCTCCAATGTGTTTCTTCTCATAGTTTTTATTGTATTCTACGCAATTTTCCTACTCTCGATTCCAACTATAACCTCCGGGCAGTTTCTTCTATTTCTCATGGTTGGGATTTAGCACTTCCTGTGCAAGGGTTCTTTTAATTTCCTGACACTAGCATCATCGTCCTTTGATTCTCATTAGCTTCTATCATGTTCTTACTCCATCATCGTCCTTTTCCCAGTCTTACTTTACCTATTATCTGTGTTCAATATCACACTTGAAAATTTGTCCACAGCTATTCGAACACATGATTCCCTTCCGAATCGACCGCACTACATTAGGTAATTCATCTACAAGACTCCTTCTATACGGTACACTAAAAGTATGTCCCTTCAATGTTTCATGATTATGCAGTAAATCCATCCCTTAGTACCCCTACTTATTGCAATTTCAAACGTTTTTTCAAGGGATTATTGGGTTTTTAATTTCTTGAGATTTCATCTTCCCTTCTCAGACGCTTCAGGCATCTTTTATTCCCTCTCGCGTTATCTTTTCATTTTAGGTATGACCTTAAATGACTACTGGAAAACAGAAATGATTTCCATTACATTTCTAGTATCATATTAGTTTGATATACATCTGTTTCATTAACTGTTGTTTGAATTTTATTTAACTCTTTGACTTAATAATTATCAAATATTGTTTGTTATACAAGTTTCTGTGAAACATAGTTAGAAATAAATTTGGTTTTCTATTTTCATATCCAACTGCATATTTTGATGTATGATTTTATATTACCTGCTTGCAAAAAAAATTCCTCTTCTGGGAAATAATGTTGAAATTTCTTATCAACTTATTCCGACTACATTTTGGTAATGCATGCTTACAACCAAACAGAGATTCTATGGTCAGATGTGTCAATTTCTGAATACAAAAAATCAACCCCTACTCTTTTTTGTATTACCCTATTATCTAATTTTCTTTAGTAATGTAAATTACATTCACATTTCCTTGTCCACTATGTATTTTATAGTCTCATTGCACAACTTGACAATAAGAAAAAAAAAATCAACCATGAATTCCCCGTTGAAATCTATAGCTGCAAGATTACAACGGAGGCTATTTATTAAGGAACGAGAGGGTGTTTCTGAGTTCACTATTAACTACTATTGTAAATTATATGCTTAATATACTCTATTTAATAGTTTCATTCATTACACTTGCCACATGTTCAGTGCCGACAACTACTGGAAAGTATTTAATGAAATATACCAACCAGTCAGGTATCCATCAAGTGAAGCAGTATCAATAGATGACATCCCACATGAAGTCATATGCATGCCATTATCATCTATATATATAAATGGTTATTTATGTTTGCAGACTCCTATTGAATTAATGACATAAAGATGGTTTGTTTTCGAATATTTTCATGTAAATTTTTCATGTCAATTAAAGTCTTCTAGTGTCTGTATTAATTGACATTGCCACAATATTAGTGGTGACATGTACTGGAAAATATTTCCACCATTAGCATCTTTAGTATGTTTATGAATGCATTTCAATCTAACCAACATCAATCAAACTACACTAATTTTATTGTAGTGCCTGAAAAGATGTCTGCTCGGTCAAATACAAACATTTATTGCCCATCATGTTGTATAAATGCAAAGGTACAATGCAGACTGCTAATGAAGAAATGACAAAAAGATGGTTTGTTTTCTAATATTTTCACTGTAAAATTTTCATGTCAATTAAAGTCTTATGGTGTCTGTATTCATTGAAATTTCCACAATATTATTGGCAACATGTATTAGAAAATTTTCATCTTTATCCAGTACTATGTTTGGAAATACAAACACCGAACCTCTACCTACAAACATATTTTTCAAATTGTGGTCATATATTTAGTGACACTATCATTGAAAAAGGTGTTCCTTCCTCATTTAATGAAAAAATATATTTTATATTTATATGTCAATATTTCCAGTCTTATTTTATTTATTTATATTATTTTTCTATGTGTATGTGAATACAAAAAAATTAATTGGATATAGGTTTTATTACCATTATTCTAGTACATTCCATTAAAAATTTAAATTAATTATCACTTCAACAAAAAAAATTTGCATGACTACCTAAATTCGATGTTCATTGGGATTCATATGTAATCTATTTAAAAATACATTCCATCATTCAAATACCATTGTAAATTTCACCGTATATTTGTAAACTATTAATTTCATTTTACTATTAAATTTCTTGTCATTAGTTTCTAAAATTATCATTTCACATTAACATTATTGACTTCTTTATGATTTTACCAGACTTTATCGATGATATTTTCATAGAAATTTGACAAGCGATTCTGTGGAGACTACAAATTAAATGACAACAAAAAGGCTATTAGATACTTATTAATGTTTTCATTATTTTATTGTTAATTTCATTGTACTTTTATTCCCTAAATTACCTGATAGTATTTTCTAAATATAAAATATCATGTTAATATTACTAACTTCTTTATGATTTTCCAGGACTTTTTTGCTGAAAATTTCATCATAAATATATAGTTGTGGAGACTACTAAGTAAAAAAATACAAACATGTTTTCAAATATGTCTTAATCATTATATGGTTTTGTTTTTTTAATTATAATACATTCACTCACATCCAAATGGGTTCTACATCAAAGAATAAATCTGTGTTGGTGGTCACAAATCATGATTCTTCCCTTCCTAGTGTTGAAACTTCATTTATTAACATATTAACGAGGGCTAAAATAGATGGAATTCAGTATCGATGTATGTTTTTCATAACCCTGGTTTTATCCCTCTCTGATTTATTCTTATTTCATTTTGATATTTCATGGAGTTCAAAAAGGAGATATTATGATTATTTTTTTTAAATTACATCTGTAAATTAATGAAAATGTGTGATCTTTATCCATATTTCTCCACTATGAATCTGGTTATTTTAACGAATTGAATTTGTAATTGTCTTAATTTACAAATAGAAATAATTTAATATGAAATTTTTTGTGATATAAATGAACACCTACCAATTTTCCTCATGTCATTGAACATTTGAGAAAGAAAGTGAAAGTGTTTAATTATTCAATTTTATATTTGTTAATTAAATGTCTACGTCTATTAATCATTTCGTTAATTTCATTATTGGTACGTTAATTTTTTAGTTCTAGAGGACTCATTGAAAAAAGAGAACATGTCATCCATTCTAAGAAGGAATACTGTATTTTTTTGTTATATTATTATCAGTAGATTTTGTTCCCTCTACTATATAATTTAACTGAGAAATAGACTTAACAAATTCTACTAGACACGAATATGGATCCCTCATCTGAGAAATGATCAAATCATCAATGGGATTTCACTTAGAAGAGGCAATCTTGAGAAAAAATAAAAACATGTACTAATCTTATCACGTCTAATTCTCACTCATTTCCCTATTAGAAATAGATCATTATAGTTTGAAGACCATATGAGGTATATCTAGATAATGTTTCAGGGCAATCACCCCCACCAAGTCTAGGTGGTATATTCCAAACTCATGGAACCCTCCTCTGGAACCATATGACGATGTACATCAGAAAATTAAATATTCAAGACATTATGCATATTATTTGAGGTATGATATCTGCATTTCCTTAATTTTTGATGACTTTTTACACATATAGTCTCTAAAGGAGGATTATTATATAATCCTTAATCCTGGGGATGGCATGATCAACAACATATATATGCACATGCATGGAATCTGAACAGAGGAAACTAGTGAATTCCTTAATGAATATATTGAATCAAGGAAATGAAACTCACCAATATATGCGGTAACATATATCTACACTGGCTCTAATGAAGAGTTTCCCATATTTCACAATGTACTAACACTTTTTCTACTTTATAGTCCCTTAATTATTATTCACTTCTTTTAAAAATTGAATTATATATGCTATGAACATTTATAAACAATATTTACTGTGGTTTCCATGAATTCATTTCATTTAGACATATTCTATAAAATGTTATGCTTATAATTTCATGATTAGTAGGTTGTAATACTTTTACTATGACCCTTAATGTTCATAAAAATTTATACAATTGTCACCTTATAGTGTCTTCAAATGCCTCAATAGATTCAAAATTCACTTACATCATTTCGTTATGAAATATTTTAGTCATTTTGGCCTACTGAGGTAAGTTCCCTTCCATTACTGAACTGATAATAGTTACTACATTATAAATTCAAATATCTGTTACTGGAGTAAAATTTACCTACTCTAATTACAACATCTACTCATATTTTAACACTTAAATAATGTTTTCTCTGTAAAAAATTTGTTTAATGATTACTGTTTGATAATTTAAGGTTTTTATTTCAGATATTACTTCACACATGAAAAATTATCTTATGTCATTGAAAGTATATCATAAATCCAAATTATTTGAGGAATGATAATCAGCAATTTTTCTATACATGATTTATTAGGTCATTGATAATTTTCATTTCATTTAAATTGTTCAAATGTCATCTTCTCTATTTTTTTTTCTAATGACTAAAAATCATAACTAATTTTAATGATATCTCTATACATATTACACATACCATGGAAGAGATGTCACAAATTTCTAGAATTCAAAATGTCTATTGTAACAAATATGGGATATGTTGGAAGCTAACTGCAAAAAAAGTCCACACCTTTTGAGGTTTGGGATTACTTTTTTTTGTCATGTCATTACATTTATTCTAATTTTATTTTACAATTTCGTATTCATTATATACTCATTTATAGTATGTCATGTACTAGAGGTTCATCTATTAGTTCTAGTTCAAGATCCATTAACCTGTTACAATGTAATGATGATATAAATCCAAATTCCAATGTTGAAATTAACATAAAAAGTTTAGACAATATATTTTTATCTGAATTTTCAGTGCATGGTTTGCATAAGTATGTCCATTTTATATTATTAAATTTTATTCTAATTTTTTTGTATTCTTCCCATTTACAAATTTATTATTCTATTTTCATAAGTAATTGTCTTAATTGTGGATCTAAAAGAAAATTTGTTACCCTACCTCATATAATGGATAAAACATTTAGATGTATTCTAGAAAATGTTCCACCAAATAGTAATTTCCGATGTTAATGCTCACAACATACTAATTGGAATATAATTCCACTGTCTACTATAGTTTCATAGCATACGAAGGCAATTGTCCACAAATAGAAGACTGTTGGTCTCTTGTATAAGTGCCAAGGGAATAGTGTTCTTACGTCAAGATGGTTTTCTTGGATTAGGTAATCAATGCTTTATCAATTTATTGATTTTTTTTGAGTGGATAATCATGGTATGATATCATAATATCAAAGCTTCTTCGTTACATTTTAGTTAGATTGTTTTGATTGTACATTATGAAATGTATAAGGATATTATGGTTCATCTACCTACTATATCATTAATTTCTTTTACCAGGTTCTACTGCTTTGAGAATTTCACAATTATTATGCACCTCAAACTAGATTCTTCTACTTTAAAATGGATGTTGGATGATTCTTTTATCTTATTTTGTTTGAATAAAAAAACATATTGTTTTAGATGCTTAATAAAATGCTTCTTAAATTATATTTTCTTTTAGACAAATATCCATATTGGACATCGAAATAAAATTTTCCATAACCAATGTTGAAAATTTTATTTATTAAACTATTTGATTTTTTTTAATCTATATCTATGTGAGGTGATTGGTACTCTGAATTTTATTTTGTTCTCACATATTTAAATCTAGTTTTATAGTTTTTAAAAGTATGGAATGTTATTAAAATTTATTAATTATTTCGAACATGTATTTTCTTACAGTTTGCAATAAGTTTATTTCTCTTTCTAGTTTTTAATATGTTTTTTTATATTTCCATATTGCACATATATAATATAGCATAGATTCATTTTTCCATTGTATCCATTGGGTAAGGTTGTTATTAATGGTGATGGAAGTTGTTTCTATAATCTTCACGTCCATCATTGGGGTTGTGATGTATTGTTTTTGTGATGTAGCTGATGTAGTTATCTAAAAACATTTTCCTTCAGGAAGCCCGCCTTCTGCCAGAAGAGAGGGACATACAAAAGAATCATGCCTTCATCTAGAAGAGAGGAATGCAGGTATTTTCTAACACCTCTACTTGGAAGGAGGATTCACTCCAGGTGTAGAGTTCTAACAACGTCTATTGTCTGAAGGCCACAATCCAGTGCAGTGAGGACATTCCTACATATGATTAGAAGTAGGTTTTTGTACTCAACCTACTTAAGTATGTGCATACCATAGCATATTGAAACATATAAAAGGACTTCATCCTCTACATGCTTCATCTGGTGAAGGGAGAAATTATGATTTCTTATGATCACTGCTTTGGGAATATATATCATGTTCCCGGTGGAGTGTTATGACACTATCAACCACCTCAACAACTAGATCCTGGTCAAGAAGACATTCCCTATGATGAATAGAAACTTGTTTTTGATTTCAATTTTCATTCAGATTACAGTATTGAGGTAGATTACGACATAAAAGAGAAATCGACCATCTAGTTGGTTTGTCATCTGAGCGGTGGAATATTAATTTTGTGTGAAACCCCGGTTTGGATTTTTTTCACAATCCACTATTTTTCTCTTTAAATTAATATTACTATTCAATTTTAATAATATAACCGCATGTATGCATTTTAATTATTTATTTTCGTGTTTATCATACATTTTTAATTCATTTAATGATTCAAATCCATATTTTGGGTATTCAATTTATATTATATTATTTTGAAGATTTATTTTTTCCGGTTTCCTTGAGGGAAATAATATCATTTCTGGGAATGATATATTAAAATTGATTTTCCATCTATAGAAATATTTTTGTTTAATGCTTTATTTTTTAAATATTTTTTTTTCATTTTCTCGGTTTTCATATATAATTTATATATACATTTCATGCCCATTAATTCCGTCTTCACCATAATTTCATCCCACTCAACCCATAATGATCATATTCTATCTTAAAAACCATACTATAATCACTTATTTCATTTCAATTTCTTTATTAATATTTTTCATACTTGATATTAAATAAATCTCTTCTTGATAATACCTTATTGTTTATTTGTTTTTACATTATCAATTAATTTAGTAGGGAAACTGATGGATTATAATTTTTATTCTCTTTAAATTTATAACCATATACTATAATGAGAATTTATAATTCCATGTTCCATCTTCTTCATTTATCTTGCACAAAGGTCCATTCTTTTCATGACGTATTCTTTAAAATATGAACTTCCATTTTCACATAAATATACCATATAATGAAAATATTTGCTTTTTTTATGTAAATCCACTCTATATCTACACTATAAAGAATGACTTTAAAGATGTGTACAGTTTCACATAATTATTAAAAATGATGTCGAAATATCAATTTACCTCGGAATATAGCTATAGTACAATGAAAAGCATGAAAGAGGAAGTAAAGGGATGAACATGGTGTTACATGAACTCAAAACCTCACCGAGACCCACAGGGGCAGCTACTGACTAAGATGTACCCTCGGGGCTTCATATAATTATACCATATGCTGAAAATATTTGTCTTTTTTATGTAATTACATTCAAAATCTACACTATAAATAATGACTTTAAAGACATATGTAGACTATAAATAATGACTTTAAAGACAAGTGTCTTCTCATATATATTCCACCTAGGTGTCAGATTCCCTACTACTAATCAATATCAATTATTATTAACATTTATATTTCATTATATTTTTATATTTCATTTCTCTAATGATTTTAATAATCAAAAACTATGCATGCGCATTTGTTAATTTGTACTTAGAATGATCACACCGTGAAAATACATAGGTTGGGTACTAGTTTTTTCTATATATCATTCACAAATGATGTTTATTTTTATGTAAAACAATTATAAAGCTTCCAAAAATTGGAGATTAAATAGGTACTCCATGAAAATGAGGAAAAACATCTTTAAAAAAATAATACTGTTTATGCAAAATATTGGGTCTTCTCTAATATTATGAATATAATTTTTTTTAATGAATGAAAAAATTATTTGATTAAAAATATAATATATTAATTTAATTTATAAGAATAGAATTTCTTTTTAGGAATATAAATAATTTTTTATAAACATTGTTCATTTAATATTAAATGAATTCATTATATATTTATATAAACCATGTATTTTTATAAGTAAGTTTACAATATTTATAATTCAATTTTAATGGGTTTTTATAATAGTTTTAATGTATAATATTTTTAATAATAAATTTTTTTCACTAAAACAAATTCTTCTATGTATTATAAGTAATCGAATAAACTCATCTTTGCGTGAGATGTATGATAACTCACTATCATGTTCATTTCAAAATATATTATATACTTATTTTAAAAAATTATTAACATAATTTTAATGTCTTGAGATATTATATTTTCTTACTCTCTTGCTTTTTCATGTCATTAAAATTATTGATTACAATGTTTTTATTTGTCAATTCAGATGATTTAAACATTCCCCACAATAATAAAACTGCATTATCACAATTTAAAATCAATCATTGTGGTAATTTTTTTATATTTCTTATGATTATATACAACATCATGAAATGATTCTGTAAAATATCTTTCAGAAAAGAGATAATTAAAAGTAATATATTCAAATAGACTAACAGAAAAAAATTTATTATTATAAGAGAAAATTTGGGTAGAGTGGAGATAGGTACATATAGAAAAATCATAAATATTTATATGGTGTGATTGAATCCATTAATAAAAAACAAAAGACTGATTTTTTAAGTTGATGGCCTCAAGTACATAAATATATTTTAATTTAGAAAAAAAATTGTTAAAAATTGGTGTTAGAAATATATATATATATATTGTTATTTTCTTAATGTTGAGTAATAATTTTACTACCTAATAATATAAGGAAATATACTTTCATACTATATTTCTATAAAATCATTTTTCATCTGTTGTTTATTATTTTTTCAATTTACTATTTTTCCATTACAAAATGAAATAGATATCCAAAAGTTATCTTTGACTCATAATGCACTGAAATATAGACTTAATGCATTGTAGGGATCATAGAAGTGTGAAAAGTAATTATATTTGTCTAAAAATATTATCCAAATCCAATGTGATTAATAAATTTATCTCTAAACATAAAATGTAACAAAAAAGGTTCATCCATATAATTTAATAGTCATATGTTATAAAAGAACTATTTACATATAAACTAGGACCTTTTTAGGTCAATGGATAGAATTTAACTCTAATCATCAACCTATCATGGGTTCAAGTCTTATCACCTTGAAGGATATAATGGGTTTCCACCTAGCATACATGATTTCCTTTTCTATTTCCACATTGATGAAACATCAATAATAAATATGATTAAAATCCATGGAATCTGGTTTATCCCTAAATATCCATTCATCTATTTTTTTCAATAATATAAAAATTCATAAACACATCGATAATTGTTTCCCATATAGGTCCTTCCTTATTTAGGATTTTATCCATTTGATAATGTGTTTTAATAAAACCAAAATAGATAGATTGAAAATAAACTATCATATTGGAAAAAAATTATAATAATTAACATGATATATAAATCTTCAAACATTATTTTCAATATAGAAAATTATATGTTTAAGCTAAGAAATTTATTTTTCATCATTTTTTCAAATCCATCAGAATAGTTTGTAACAAATATAAGAATTATGTAAACGGTATCCCCAAAGAGTTTCCGAGAATTTGTTAAGTTATTCCCAATGTCGTGTAATAGAATACGATTAGTTAGTCCTGATGCACCTTCTAAGAGGTTTTACCAATAGGTTTATCCATGCAAGAACCACATCTGATCATAGTATACAGAGAAGGATGCATTGTAATGAAGACAGACATAATCTCGACATTTCAAAAATTCTATCTTGTTATTATAAATTAAACCTAATGTTATAACATTGTGTTATTTTCTATAATATCTTATTTCAAAAATATAGTTTAACAAGGTTCTATTAATAACACTATTATACCAACTATAGCGCTCCAACCCTATAAGCCTGAAGTTTCTGTGTTTTTTTGTAACATTCCTCGAAATTAAAGAATATATATTTTTCTTATTTACTAATATTGGTAAAATAAATATTAGTTTTACTTTAAAGTGTATTTAATGTTTTATGGTGTACCTAACACGCAATAATGGGTTTCTCTGGAATCTTATGTTACAAACAAGGCAGGTTCAATCTATAATAATATAATATTATATTATTTTAAATGGTAGTAAATGCCTAGACGTTGTACTGTAGAGAATAAACATAACTATCTAAAATAATATTATTAATGTTTTTTACAATTTTTTTAAATTTCAACCCTCAAATTTAAAGGCATAAAATTAGAAAAAAATTATATTTTAAGAAAAAAACCCAAATATTATTAAAATGTAATTTTACTTCCTATTGATGGAGAAAAACTTTTAAATATATTTTTTTTACATTTATATTTTTCATTTGATAAAATATAATCTTCTTTAGAATAATTAAATAATAATTTTATTTGGGTAATTTTTTGATATCTTTCTGAAGAAATTTATTTTTTTTATGAATAGTGAAATATACTGCCTTTTAATTCAAAAATGATTTTTAATCTAATTTATTTATATATTATTATTATTATTATATTTGTTTTTTTAATATATAATTGGATTATATTTTTACCATTAAATATAATTTTGGTCATTGGATGTAATTTCACTTTGAAATTGAACATAAAAAATTGTTAATATTAGGATAGTTATTGTTTCTTAAAAAAAAATTGGTTTTGTCAACAAGAATTAATTTTATATTAATTTCCTCAACTTTTTTGTTTTTAATATAGAAAATTGGATTAAATATTTTCTATCAGGTTTCCCAAATTGTGGAAATTGGTTACTTTTTTTATAAGACATTATGAATAGTAACTTTAGTAAATATTTTATTTACCATTGTAAAAGGGTATATCTTGAAATTAAGGGTTAAAATAAAAATATAATTAATTTAAATTACTCTAACAAGTTTCCTAACCCTATTGGACAAAACATGTCCGATTATGGGCATCCTTGGGTCTATTTTGGCACCCCACGGAGCCGTTTGTAACTGAAAATGACACATTGTAAAATTTAATTTAATGTTAAAAAATGTAACAGAAACATATATCTTCTAGTAAAACAATTTTTATTTGCGGTTATATAATTGAAATGATAGACTATAAAAAGTTATTATAAATATCAATAGAATATCATTATCATGTTATTTTATTTCAAATTTTTAGATATCAAATTAATAAAAAATTTTAAGACAGTATGATGATTTAATGATTAACTCATTAATGAATGATTTAATTAAATGATATTATAGAAATTAAGATAAAATTATTTTTGATGATTTTTTCCATCAAAATTTTTTATTGAAACATAGGACTAGTTTTCAATGATTTAATGAAGTTTTTTTTGAATTGATCATGTTGTTTTGGATTTTTAGAAAGATAGGTTTTGAGTTTTATAAAAAATGACATAAATGAGTTTTGACATAAATTAATGATTAATTAAATGATAATATAGTTCTAAATGTCTATGATTCGGCCAAATGACATATATGTTGTTACAAACACTTTTAAAAATCCATTTTTGGTAGCTTGTAATTTTATAGTACATATATTAACTATCTGGTATATATATACACGAAGACATGGTAATAGTTAAAAAAATTAACAAATGGTTAAATAAACAAGATAAAGATTAAAAAATCATTTAAAATAGTCCAATTAATAATAGATGATTTTATTTAGACTTATATTCATCATATATTCAAATTAGATAATTTTTTCAACTTTTAAACCTAAAATATTTTAATAATAAAATAGTAATTTCAAACATTCTAAAAGACCCCATCCTCCCTCCTATAAAAAGACACCACCTCTTGCCCATTACACACACCTCCCAAGCCCCTTGGATCATCTTACCTCCACTAAAATAAACACCCAAAATCCCTATATTACTCCTAGAAGCATTACTTTGGTTATAAGGGAATTCTATAAAAACCATTTCTTCAAACTAAACGTAGTTACCGATTTAAAGGTAATGTCTTCTGTCAGGTTCATTTCTTTTATTTTCCTTCTCTAACCCCCTATCCTCTCAGTATTCTATTATTCTATAAAAACAATAATATAATTAATATACTAGTATTTTTTTATGCTAAATATTCTATCTTTACTTATACACACGCCCATCTAATGCATACGAACAAACTGTTTCTGTGGACGATGACCTACTTCCTCATGAAACGAAGACTGTTAAATTATATCCAACCGCCTCTCATGGTGGCCATTATGACTGAACTGTATTTATATGTGATATATATTATATATATTTATATTTCTCCATTCATATGAATTTTTCATTTATACATACCTTTTGTGTTTCCATAATGGATAAATACGATTATTTCATTTGAGGAAGCGCAGAATACTTCCCCCTCAAAGTGATATGACTCATTCATGCCATACATGGAACATATAAAGAATGGAATAAATGAAATTATATATGATATTATACTTGAATTTTAATATAACTATATATCAATATTATTTCATTCCATTAAATAAATAATATAAATGAAAGTAGCGTTCATGTGTACGTACAACTTACGGTCTCAATGAATGGTGCATTTCTTTTCTTATTTCCAAAATTTATGTACTATTATAAAAACATATATATATTGTGTCTATATATATGATATATATGATATCTAAATCATGAATAATATTCATGAGATAAGGGAATTTTGACTGCATGGAAAATTTTTAGTTATAAACAGTTTATTTTTTACTCAAGTTCCCAACATTGACCAAATGACTTATATGAATACTAATAATTAACAAATTGTTGTTGAAAGGGTATAAATGATATAATATGAATAATAATATGTAAAAAATCTCTGAATAAAGTAAAAATTATCTTCTGTTTATTATTTCGGAAGACCAAGGAACATATGTGATGAGTCGGACTCAATGTGTGAGAATTTCATTACATAATTTTCATTCATTATGTAAATATTCAAATTCATTATTATGATGTGCTACAATTATGTGATAAATAAATATTATTTTTTTGTCTTGTATTTATACATTCATTATTAATACTTATTGTGAATACCCATAATCTATCTTTTTTATGATCATTGTAAGGGAACCATTCACCCTCTTCTTTTGGTTAAAGGCTTCTTTATGTTTTTTCTTTTATTTTTCAATCTCTAATGTTGGGATATGTTATTATATATCCTTATTTCTATACATTTTATGTTAAAGTGGTGAGATAACCTTATCTATATCATCAAATCATTTTTGGAATTTTTAAGTGATTTCATTAGGCTGCCAAATTTTTGTAACGGAATACGTATCAATCTCCTTTCATTGAGGCATTTATTGAAATTTATCTCCTTTGTTATACTATATGGTGTATATACTGACCTTTGATATATTATATCATCAATCTCCATATTCTCATTATATTATTAGTTTTGTTTAATGTTATTCATTAATAATTTTTATTAATGTGTTTTCTCAAGTGGTAACAAACTCATTAACAAAAAATATTATTTTAATTGTTTTAAAGATATAATTTTATAAATATTTCTCATTAATTTCCATGATTTAAAAATGTTTGTAAATATTTATTTATATGGAAATAATTTATGTCAATTATTAGTCCCTTAAAATGTTTCAATGTGGTATTCGACTATTTGATTCGAAAAAAAATCATTATTAAATGTTTTAAATGGTTTTCAAATGGAATTTTTTCCTACAAAGTGTTTTATAAAACAAAAAAAAAAGGAATGTTTCATTTTAATGTATGTTGTGACAATGAAAATTCCACATTTGTGACCATTCTTTACTATTGGGATTCCATAACAAGAAATAGTGGTTTTTTAATGGAATATAGATACCATATACTCTATCAATGTATTTTGGTATTGAAAATGTTTTCAAGAATGGATTTATTATGTCAATTTATTGAAATGTTATATTGTGACTGCAATGTGGAAATTTTATCTTTCCATTATTCTTATGTTTTGTTTTATGATTTTGTTACTGTTCATGGGAATTGTTTATGCATACAGTTGGATCCATGGTACTCTTAAAGATAGTGATCTTGAGATATCCCTCTAATTAAATAGGTAAAGTGATCGTGGTATACGATAATGTTTATCCTTTTGTGATTTAGGGAACTGTATTGGGTATTCCATAGCTAACTTCCTACGTAGCTGTGAATAATACATTGTATGTTTGTTATGGATTCCACAAGTTATATTTTTGAATTATGATTTTTGTTTGTAATTCATAAATAATATTATTTAATTAGGTATCTTAAAGAGATTATGTTTTGTATGTATTTAATGACTAATGTTTTAATTCATTATATGATAATACTTACATTGATTTTTATATTCATCCCATGATTAAGAATTTTTTCACTGGGTATATAGAAGGGTAAGGTAAATAAATAATTATAGTAGATTTATATCAAGAAATGATTTCTTGTTATCTTTGAAGAGTTTTTATTTTATGAATCAATGGTTACTGTGTAGAAGTATCTTATTTGTAATATATAAGATATAATGTAATAGTTATACCTTAATTTTGTAAAACACTAAACTTGAAAAGATCCTAAATTTGAATTATTATCATAATTAAAGATTATGTAATGTTTAAGGATGTTGACTTATAGTTGGTATCAAAGGATGGTTTAGAAAACATTATCGATTATGAGTTTTTTTAGAAACATCATTAGTCTCTATGGATACTCCTTAAGTTAAATCCATATTTTATAGTTTTTTCAGTTCAAGGAATGTTTATTACAAATTGGTGGAGGAGGATATCAAATGGCATTCCAATCTATTCCTGATGACTTTCTCTCATTAATTATTGCAATATCTTGACCAGAAAATTATGAAACATTTTCTAACATACAACTCAAATGAATAAAATTGTTTGAGATATGAAACACCTACACTATACCTCTATATCATTGTCGATCATGGGTTGTATTTAATCAAATAATATTTTCTCAATATTCTAATATTTTTTTGAAAGGTAACTATTATCAAGTAATTTTCAAATATTTTACCTTATAGCAATATTTTGAACCATATTATGATTTCAAAAAAGGTGCTGAAGAAGGAGTCCCATGTACAACCTGTTTATATTTTCATTTAAATTATATTCTTCTAGCGCATGGTCATGGTATTTTAAAAGGATCATTAATTGAATGTTTCAACTCAAACTCAGTCCAAATGTTTCACAATAAACTAGTTTTATTAGATGTTTTAAAAAAATATGGAATACATAATTATTTTCAAAAACTATTTTTCTGTGAACATCCATATTACCCATGTTGTACAATGTGTATTTGGATAAATGAATTAGTTTATTTTTAAGGATTTTTAAATCATTATTATAATAGATTGACCTTATATCTACTTAAATAAGACGATGATGGAACCATGTGAACCCCATGATCAAGGAAAGATATTCTTTCATTGTGAATTTTGTTATATTCTAGAGTTAAAAAATGTCAACATATATAAGACTTCATGAATTAATATATTCAAGTCATTATGAGTTTGGATGAAAATGAGAGGTATAAGAAAACAATTTGGGTTAAATCACATTAGGGTTATTGTTGAATGCTTTTTAAAAGGGGAAAACACCCAATATGGGTGGAAAACCATCGCTTCCGGCAAGGCCTCTTGAATTGAACCCACAACTAAAGGCAAACAAGGGCACTTCACCTACCATTAGCCTACATGAAACCGCTAGTTAATATGACTTATTCGTTTTAGATAAATGATTTTATGGCTGAAGAATATGTTTATTTAAGATATTATGTTTTATCAAATAGATATTCTGAGTATTGGAAAATGATTTGGTGATTAAGTGATAAGGATTATTTTTTAAGATGTTTTCTCTTTTGGGAACATAGTATGCCTACGGAAAATATAATACTATGGAATTTCACTTTTGGATTAATTGTTGAAATTTTATTTTGGAAGAATATATGTTTTTATTATGGACATATTGGAATTTTGGTTATTTATGCAAATGAATAACCTATCTTAGAGAATAAGTGATTTGGTTAATTACTATTTAGTATAATCTTTTAAGAGTAGTCTATGTTATTTTGTGATAAATGTTAACATTTAATATGGATGACTATGTGATTAAATTCTATTGAGTTTTGGGTTTCAATCATAGATTGGATTATATTGAATAATATTATGGACAATTGTATATTGAATGATCTTTGTGGAACATTGAGTATTGTTTGTTCAATATTAGAGATTAAAAGTGGTATTTATTTTTATTAAAGATTATCCTTTTTGTGTGTTATCTGATCTTGTATTAACCATTTTGGTTTTTTTAATGTGTAAAAAATGTGGGAAATATATACTTATTCCTTTTAGGAGTATTTTATTCTCTAGAAGATTAATCTAGCGCATCATGTAATGTACCATATTTTCCATGTATTATTTTAATATTATATGGGAATTAATTCGAGGCCCGGCTCTAAGACAGAGTGCAGTTCTGAGGCCCGGTGAGCCCGGAACAAATTTTTGAATTTAATTTAATAATTAAATAACAGGCGCATGCATATTTCCAGAAAAAGTTGAATAACACCAAAATGGGTGCTCTGATCAGAAATCTGAGGGCACCATTGCCTTCAGATCATCGATTTTACCTTAGGCATGGCCTAACATTAGCCAGGCCAGGTTGGTGGTGAAATCTATTTTTTGAGATGTAAAAGTAATAAATTATTTAAATAAAAATATTTTATTCTGCATTGAAATATTTTAAATTTGCAGAAAAAAGATATCTCTTATCAATTTTTGTAAATAAAGGTATGTGCAAGGGTCCAGGGTTAAAAACCTCAGAACCTTGAAACCCTTGGTGGCTCTGGAGGCTCTGGAGAAGACCTCCCGATGCGGTGATGACGGTCATGACAGTTTTCACCGACGACGATGATGCGGCGACCGTTTCTTCGCCAACGAATGCCACAAAATCTAGGTAGGATGTTTTTTTTTGATTTTCTTCCCCATTTTTGATATCCACGATGAACGTGGACTAATACACGAACAGATTAAACCGCAGATCGGTCATTCTTAAAAGACGGGTTTTTGCGTGGATTTTGAATTTGTTTTGGTTTTGATCTAACGGAGACAAACTCGGATCATCACGAACAATGATTGAGGTTTGTCCCTCTTGATTGATTCTGTTATTTTCTCACTCCCATTTTTCGTTTCATTCTAGGAATTCTTGGAGGAAATCGATCGTTGCATATTCGTTTGTTGGCGCAACGATCTGAGATTTTAGATCCAACCCCAGAGCGATGTCACAGAGGTGTGACGACAGTTTCGACAGACGATTCGGAGCAGATCTGGAGATACAATTTTTGGGAAGTTTTTCTTATGATGGATCATTCAAGGTTTATGATCTGATTTAAGAGCCGAAAACACCCATTACGTTGTTCGAATGATGAAATGAACCAACCCCTGGAGTATCTGGATGAACGGACGAGAAACCGAGGATCCATAAGTTCATATGCGACGCGAGGAGGAAGAAGGCACTTCTGGAAAAAATTCCGACTATACGCCATGTAGAATGGTCTACACGGCGTGTGTTCATAGGCGGACCACTTGGTGTGTACTCCGGGATTACAAAGACACAGGTTGGGTACACGGGCAAGGACACGACATGTATACCCTTCCCCGGCCAGACTCAGCCAGATACACGGGATACCCCGTGTACTGGTACATGGGCATGCGACACGGACACGGGTTGGGTACACGGCCAAGGACATGGCGTGTATACCCTTCCCCAGACAGACATGGACAGATACATGGGATACCTCGTGTACCAGTAAATAGGTAGGCGACACAGACATGGACAGAGACCGTGTACGGACACAAGGCCAGCGTACATGGAGCGATCCTCAGGTGCTCGGACAAGGCATGTGACTCTTCTACATGTCGTGTATTTTCTTTCTATCTGACAAGCCAAACGACATTGTTCGTTTACGCGGGTATTACCAGGAGTCAATGAACACGGAATATGATTCTTTTACACGTTGTGTAGTTTAGTTTTACATAGCATGGATGGATGACATAGGCCGTTTACATGGGCAGTACCTGGGGTCAAGGAACATGGCTTATAACCATACTATATGCTATGTAACTAATTCTTCATGGCTTCAGACACTTGTCTTCTGTGACATGGACTAGTTTTCTTAGGGTTCGTACCCTTGGTCTTTTCCATGAATGTTCTGGTATCATTTCCTTTATGCAAGAGTATGATCACTTCAATAGGACTTCCTGAATATAGTTGTTGGAATACCCTCTGTGAGACATAGATCTAGATCCTCTATTCATTCCTAGAACCCAAGGTAGAGTTCTTGGTATTCACGTGACCAACTTTACCCGGGCGCTGATCCTCTACTTATCAGATTAGGTCATACTGAGTTGTCAAAATCACCCCATGACATGGTTGTGATCCTCATCTAAGCATCATGTTCCCAAAGTACTTGTGGGGGTGTTCTCCCGGAATGAGTACTTAGTATCTCTCTCTTCAGTCCTAGGAGTGTGTTATCCTTGTTACGTGCTTAGTTGAATCTTTGAGCTGGATCCTAGTGGCGGAATGGCAATGGTAGTTTGTGTATGAGTATATCTGTATATTCTTGTTATATTTTCTATCGAAATATACTGTGTGGAGCTGACTGTATCATTCATTGTGGTATTTTTCCTTGTTGTATATTCTTTGTGGTTTCAAGGTGTCCTAATGGGTATTGTTATACTCACCCCTGCATGGGATTTTCCCGCACGTGTTGTGTCATGTGCAGACGAGCGAGCCTTTGACAGGATTCTAGGAGAACCAGGACCGGACGGTGCTTAGTGAGATCAGGCAAGCCGAGGTTTGTTCCTACGACAATAGATTGCAGTCCCAGTACCCTTCCATACAGGTTGGACTCTGTTACAGACTTTCTTTTGTTGTTCTTGTACTTTTGGCATAGGGTTTTACTTTCTTGTACTTTTCTTTCCTGTCGTACTCTGTTTGTTGGGATTTAGTGTATGCATGTATCTTTTCCTTTTAGTTGTTTTTACATTTCAGCTTTGTGTGCTTGGATATGTGTGTGCCTTGGTACAAGTTTATAGTCAATAGCTCCCATGTTATTAGTATGCCTACTCGATGATAGTCACCATCCCTTGACCTATTGGAGGCGGTCTTGGGGAGTTGCAGCTCGGACCCCACTGGGATGGGTTGTGACAAAGTGGTATCAGAGGTGGTCAGTTCTACCTTAGGACCGAGAGTCTGTGAGTTTGTTTGGGGAAACAGTGTTAAGTGTTTCAAGTTTGTCTTTTAGGAAAGGGACCCTAGTGTTGGTGCGGGCGGGCGACTTATCCATACACCAGGACTCTGATAACTTTCTTTTAGACTCGGAACATAACAATACCAGTTTCAGAGGAAAAATTTGGTACAAACATCATATAGGAATTGGTTGTGGTTTCCATGTCCTTCTTGAGTCATCTCTCCAGATATACTCACCGACTGAGATACATCTTGTTTTTTACAGGATTCCTCTGTGATGTGCACCATCAAGGATCCGGAATATCGATCATGAGGATGACCCCCTCAGTAATGAATCCCCGATACAGTGACTAGATCCCACAGTTTTACCATCAGGTGGTGTGACAGTTATCCCACCACATGCGGAGCACTGTTTAGTGTGTGTTGTACTAGTGGAGGTGGAGCGCAAGCTGAGAACACTCCATGAGTTTCAGAGACAGAGACCCCTCAAGTTTTTGAGGTGAGCCTGACCGTCAGGAAGTAGAGGATTGGCTTGAGGTAGTGACTAGAGTCTTCCGTTTGGTCAGGACACCTGCAGACCAGATGGTGATCCTGGCAGCGAGTCTTCTGCAGGGCTCGGCAGGATGATGGTGGAGTTTGGTTATCCAGACCCACGAAGAGGTGAATCTTGCGTGGTCGGAGTTTGAGTGTATCTTCGGAGATGAGTTTTCACCGATTACCCTGAGAGAAGTACATATACAAGAGATTCTTCATCTCCAGCATGAAACCAAGTCGGTGGTTGACTATTAATCGAGGTTTACCGACCTCTCGCGGTACTCGATGGATATGGTCAGAGATCATTACTCAGAGCTAGGACTTTTGAGGGGGGGGCCTATGTAGAGATATTTGAGCTAGAATCCTCCATATTATCATTACTACTTATGATGGGATGCTCGAGCGGGAATTGATGGTCAATAGCTTCTTGGAAGAGCAGAGACAGTCGATATTTGTCAATTATGGGCGAGCTAGAGCAGAGACCTCATTAGTAGGGAGCCGACGCCAGGGAACCAGGCATGGGAGATGTTTTCATAGGAGATCCCACGACAGGGGATCTTCCATACAGGGATCACAAAGAGCATCTAGCCAGCCTCGATAGAGGCGATGCTACTCATGCGATGGAATGGGACATCTCGCTCGAGATTTTCCGAACCGCCGTACTACTAACACGAGTGTAGTGAATGGACCATCAAGGTATAGGAAACGTGTGGAGCAGACGTATCCCCGGGGAGGTGGTCGACGTTTGGACCTTTTACCACCACCACCCCCAGGATGTCCATCCCAGGTTTAGGGAGCTGGTGGACAGAGGCAGGGAAAGCTACAAGCGGTTGAGGTTTATGACCCAGGTACTCCCAAAATGATTAGAGGTACAATCTGTTTGTTTTCTACTTTGGATGTCATACTGATAGACACAGGTTCTAGTTATTCCTTTCGGGTTTCTTATCTTGTTCAAGACCTTGATATTCCAGTTGATTTGTTGACTCGACCCTTATGCTTAGAAACACCAACTTGAGAAGATTCAAAGATCAAACACATCTTTAGGAAGTGTGACCTGACCCTTTGAGGTGAGAGTTTTGGTTGGAACCTCTTGGTGGTAGCATCGAGGCCATAGGATGTCATTCTTTGTATGGATTGGCTATCCACATTTCATACCTAGATTGACTATTTTAGGCGAAGGGTGCGGTGTGTCCGCAGTGATGGAATGAGGTTCTATTTTTTCATTGAAAGAGACACCCAGGAAGCACATGATGGAATCGTGCATAGGAAGGCAGAACTGATTTCACATCAATTGGCCAGCCTATCCCTTGGCGGGATAGATGTTATGAGTTTCCAGTTTCCAGCAGTAGTGGCTGAGTACGAGGAGGTATTTCCGGAGGATGTCCCTGGGCTATCTCCCCTTCAAGAGATAGATTTCTTCATTGAGTTTCAACTCAAGACAATGCCGATATTAGCATCAGCATATCGGATGGCTCCCGCAGAACATCATTAACTGAGAGTGCAGCTGGACGACTTGCAGAAGAAGGTCTTTGTGAGACCCGACGTTTCACCCTGGGAGGCCCCAGTGTTATTTTCCATGAAGGCATATGGGATGTTGAGGCTATGTGTGGATTACCGGATCTTGAACCAGGTGACCATGAAGAACCGGTATCCACTACTAAGGATCGATGACCTCATCGACTATTTGAGAGGGGCACGATTGTTCTCGAAGGTTGATCTACAATCAGGATATCACCAGTTGCGAGTACAGGATGAGGATGTACTGAAGACGACATTCAAATGTCGCTCTAGTCACCATGTGTACTTGGCGATGCCCTTCGGCGTGACGAACGTCCCGACATTTTTCATTGGACTCATGATTTGGATCTTCCATCCCTATCTAGATCAGTTCATATTAGTCTTCATCGATGATATCCTTGTGTACTCTGCGTCCGAGGAGGAGCCCGCGAGACACCTAAGGATGGTTCTGGACACACTTCGAGAGAACCAGCTATATGGGAAACTCTCGAAGTGCCAGTTCTGGATACAGGAGGTCCACTTTCTGGGACACATTATCTCAGCAGATGGTGTAGTAGTGGACCCAGCCAAGGTGGAGGAAATACTAGCATGGGAGCCACCCTGGAGCATGACGGAGGTGCGAAGATTCCTTGGGTTGGAAGGATACTAATGGAGATTCATTCTTGATTTATCTAAAATTTTAGCACCCATGACAGCTTTGAACCGAAAGGGGAAGCCTTTCATGTGGACCGAGAAATGCCAGCAGGCTTTCCGGCAGTTGAGATGGAGTCTGATGAGCGCCCTGATCTTGAGATTACCAGAGGAGGGTGTCGAGTATGTAGTGTTCTGTAATGCATTAGGAACAAAGCTTGGTTGTGTCTTCATTCAGAGGCAAGCGATGATTGCCTATGTCTCACGTTAGTTGAGGCCACACAAGCAGAACTATACGACCCATGATCTCTAGTAGGCAGTGGTAGTCTTCGCGTTGAAGATGTGGTGGCACTACCTGATGGGTGAGAGGTTTACCATCTACTCTGATCATAAGAGTCTCATATATATCTTTTCTCAAAATGATCTGAATTTGAGGTAGAGGCAGTGGCATGAGTTATTCCAGGATTATGACTTAGAGATCGTTTATACTACTAGGAAGGGTAACGTAGTGGTAGATGCTATCAGTAATAAATCCAGTACGTAGTTACTAGATGAGGCGATGAGGTAGTTGGCCTATTTACAGTTATCCTTTATGGATAGAGATGAGGGAGCTAACCTCCAGTCGATGGTTGTTACCCCTCCACTCTTACAGCGAGTCAGGAAAGCACAACGTGAGGATGCTAGCTGTGAGAATCTACGTGCTCAGAAATCCACATGTGTTTCGGCTGATGGATATTCAGAAGGTGGGGAGAACATTGTTCTTTTTAGAGGGAGTACAGAGGTACATGGGACGCTGCGGGAGGAGGTTCTAATGAAGTTCCATACATCCCCCTTGGCGGTGCATCCAGGCAGGTCAAGGATGTATTAGGACCTCTAGCGTCAGTTCTGCTGGCCAGGAATGAAGAAGTTTGTGGCCGAGTTTTTTTCTTAATGCCTTACTTGTCTGAAAGTAAAGGATGAGCACCAGGTTCGAGCAGGATTGACTCAGCCCCTTGGGATGCCAGAGAGGAAGTGGTACAGGATATCCATGGACTTCGTGACGTGTTTACCACGTACGTCCAGGGGACACGAAGCCATCTGAGTGATCATTGATCGACTCACCAAGTCGGCCCACTTCCTAGCCCTACGGGAGTAGAGTTCAGTAGAGAGTTTGGGACACCCCTATGTGAAAAATATATTTCGACATCATGGAGTACCATCCATGACTGTCTCAGATAGTAATTCTCGTTTCACATCCCGATTGTGGAAGTGATTGTAGGAATCTTTTGGGACTCAGTTATACTTGAGCATAGCATTTCTTCCCCAAACTGATGGTCAGACAGAGCGGACCATCCAGGTCCTGGAGGATATACTTCAAGCTTTCATACTTGACTTCTGTCATAGCTAGGAGGATCACCTACCACCAGTGGAATTTTCTTATAACAACATCTATCATTCCACTATTGGAATGGCACCATTCGAGGCTCTATACGAGAGACCTTGCAGGTCACCACTTTGCTGGACTGATCCAAGACAGTCAACACTTATGGGCCCAATGATGGTGAGAGCTACTACAAAGAAGGTATAGGTCATCCAGGAATTGATGAAGACTGCACAAAGTCAGAAAAAGTCTTCTGCTGATAGGAGGCGAAGGCCCTTGGAGTTCGAGGAGGGAGACCATGTGTTTTTTTGGGTCTCACCTCGATGGGGATTTCAGAGATTTGGCCGAGGCGGAAAGCTATCTTCGAGGTTCTTTGGACCTTTTCAGATTCTGAGTAGAGTTGGTGAGGTGGCATATCACTTGGCTCTACCTCCTCAGATGGACCGGGTACAGAACGTCTTCCATGTGTCGTAGCTACGGAGGTACCTGCATGATCAATTGCACATCATCGACTGGGGAAAGCTGGACATCGATGATGGAGTGACCCTTGATGATTACCCAGTGGAGATCGATGATCAGTAGGATAAGATCCTTCGTGGGTGATCTATACCCTTAGTTTGTGTCTAGTGGCAGCATGAGAATCTCCAGGAGAGCACATGGGAGCAGGAGGCTCAGATTCACATATAGTACCAACTTCTTTTCGAGTAGCCTTTGTTTTGGATTTTTGGGTACGTAAAATACCTAAGGTGGGTGTGATGTAATATACCGTATTTATCCATGTATTATTTTATTATTATATGGGATTTAATTCGAGACCCTTATCTGAGACAGCGTGAAGTTATGAGACCCGGTGTGCTCGGAACAAATGTTTGAATTTAATTTAATAATTAAATAACGTGCATGTGTGGTTTTCCGGAAAAAGTTGAATAACACTGAACGGGCGATCGGATCAGAAATTCAAGGGCACAGTTGCATTCGGAATAACAATTTTACCATAGGTGAGGCATAACATCGGCTGGCACAGGTCAGTGATGAATTCCAGTTTTTGGGACGTAAAAGTAATAAAATATTTAAATAAAAATATTTTATTCTGTAGCGAAATATTTTAAATCTGTGGCAATGGATATCACTTATATTTTTTTAAATAAAGTCATGCGCAAGGTTATAGGGTTACAAACCTCAGAACCCTGAAACCCTTGGCAGCTCTAGAGGCTCTAGAGAAGACCTCCCAATGTTGCGAGGACGTTCTTGATAGTTTTCACTGGCGACGATGATACGACGACCAGATCTTCTCTAATGAACGCTGTGGAATCCATGTAGGATGTTTGTTTTTTATTTACATCCTCGTTTTTCATTTCCACGATGAATGCGGACTAATCCACGAACATATTAGCCCACAGATCGATCGTTCTTGCAAGACGGGTGTTTGTGGGGATTTTGAGGTTGTTTTGGTATTGATCTAAAGATGATGAACCCAGATCTTCATGAACAACGATTGAGGTTCATCCCTCTTGTTTGATTCTTTTATTTTCTACCTCGTGTTCTTCGTTGCGTTCTATGCATTCTTGGATGAAATCAATCATTGCCCATTCATTTTTTTGCGCAATGATCCGAGATTGTAGATCAAACCCCGGAGCGATGTCACGGAGGTGTGAAGACATTTTTGTCAGACGATTCAGAGCGGATTAGGAGAGATGAGTTTTCGGGTGTTTTTTTCAGATGGATCATTCGAGGTTTATGATCCGATTTAAGAGCCGAAAACACCTGTTACATTGTTCGTATGATTAAACTATCCAATCCCTGTATGATCGGGATGTACGGACACGAAACCAAGGATCCGGACGTTCAGTTGCGGTGTGAGGAGGAAGACGACACTTCTAGAAAAAATCCTGACTACACGTCATGTTGTATGGGATACACGGCGTGTGTTTGTCGGTGGACCACCTGGCGTGTAATCTGGGAGTACACGGACACGGGTTGGATACACGGCCAAGGACACTGCGTGTATACCCTTCCCTGGACAGACCCAGCCAGATACACGATATACCCCATGTACTGGTACACAGGCAGGCGACACGGACACGGGTTGGGTACACGGCCAAGGACACGGCGTGTATACCCTTCCCGAGCCAGAACCGACCAGATACATGGGATACCCCATGTACTAGTACACGGGCAGACAACATAGACATAGACAAAGACCGTGTATGGACACATGGCCAGAATACATGGAGCGAGCCTCAAGTGCACGGACATGGAGTGTGACTCTTCTACATGCAGTGTAGTTTCTTTCTATCCGACAAGCCAAATGAAACATGTCGTTTACACGGGCAGTACCCTAAGTCAAGGAACAGGGCGTGTGATTCATCTACACGCCGTGTAGTTTAGTTTTGCACAGCTTGGATGGATGACACATGCCATTTACATGGGTAGTACCTGAGGTCATGGAAATAACATTTAACCTTACTACACGCCGTGTAACCAATTATTCATGGCTTGAGCCACTTGTCTTCTATGACTTGGACTATTTTTCTTAGGTTTTGTACCGTTGGTTGTTTCCCTGAAGGTTCTAGTATCATTTCCTTTATTCAGAAGTATGATCTCTTCAAGAGGACTTCCTGAATAGATTTGTTGGAATCCCCTCTATGAGACTTATAGCCAGATCCTATATCCATTCCTGGAACCCTAGGTAGAGTTCTTGGTATCTACATGACCAACTTTACCTAGGTTTTGATCCTCTTCTTAGCATATTAGCTCAGACTGAGTTGTCCGAATAACCCCATGACTTGGATGAGATCCTCATCTTAGCATCATGTTCCCAAAGTACTGATGGAGTGTGTTCTCCTGGAACAAGTACTTCGTATCTCTCTCTTCAGACCTAGGAGTGTGTCCTCCTTGTAACGTTCATAGTGGAATCTTAGAGGTGGATCCTAGTGGTGGTATTGTGATGGTCATTTGTGTATGAGTATATCTGGATATTCTTGTTATATGTTCTGTAGACATATATTGTGTGGAGCTGACTGTATCTTTCTTTGTGGTATTTTCCCTTGTTGTATCTTTTTTGTGGTTTTGGGGTGTCCTACTAGGTATTATTAAACTCACCCCTACATGGGATTTTCCTTCACGTTTCTTGTATTGTGCAGACGATTGAGCCTTAGACAAGATTCTAGGTGGACAGGATCGGATGGTGCTCAGTGGGATCAGGCTGGCTGAGGTGTGTTTCTATGGCTACAGATTGTAGTCCCAGTATCTTTCCTTACAGGTTGGACTTTGTTACATACTTGCATTTTGTGGGCATGTAATTTTGGATCTGGGATTTACATTCTTGTAAATAACTTTACTTTCGTACTCAGGTGGTTGGGATTTAGTGTATGCATGCATCTTTTCAATATTTTAGTTTTTACTTTTTAGCTTTGTGTACTTTGAGATTTGTGTGCGTGGGTTCTGGTTTATAGGAAATTCCTCCTATGTTAGTATTATGGATACTTGGTGCGAACAAGTCATCTTGAATACTCGTCATTTGAGAGAAAAGATGAGTTTTTTGTATAATGTTTTTAATGGATGAATCATTACATGAAAATAAATTATATTTCCATATGTTCTTATTCAATATCATAAATAAATTCTCCAACATTATGAAAGTGAACGTAAAATAAAAAAAATCTTCATTTACTTTTCCTAAAATGGAATTGAAGACCATTTTACTTACCATAAGTATGTGGTTTTCATGTTATTCATTTCCTACTAGTATTTTTCTATTACTCTCCATTATTACATGAAACATAGTTTCTCCACCAAATACATATTTTTAGAAATGGAGTCCTAGTATTTGTTATCTCGGGTGACCTTTGTACATCCCTTTCATTCTTTTAATGCAATAGTTTGATTGGCACTTTGAATGATGTGGGAATTTTAATGATGTTTCCAAGCCCAATTTTAAAATTAAGTTGACACAATTCCCCAAAGGGGGGAAGTATGTAACATCCCAGGTATATAATGAATATGAAATTTTCATTTTTATTAATATTTTTGAATAAAATATTAATTTTACTATAAAATGAATGCTATGTTTGATGGCATAGATGGTACGCAACAATAGGTTTATCCGGAATCTTATGTTATACAAAAGGATGAGTCATACTGAAAAATAATAATGTAATATTATTTTAAATGATAGTTGAGACCCCACCATTGTAAATTAACGAATCAAAATAACTAATAATTATATTATTATACTTGATTGGTAAAAGTTTTAACATTTATGACATAAAATTTACTGGCTTAAAATGAGGATAAATTCGATTTTGAGAATGAAAAACACTAATATTTTTAAAATGTTGTTTTACTGCCTTTTGATGGAGAAACCTTATTAAATCCAGTTTTGGTCACTTTTATGTGTTCCATTTGAAAAAATAAACAACTTCTTTATATAAAAGACGTCAATATTTTTTTCCTAAAATATTGGTATTTTCTAATAATGATCATTTTAAAATGAATAGTGAAAAATACTGCATTTTAATTCAAAACTAAATTTTAATATAATTTATTTATATAGTTAGTTTGTTATGTTTATTGGTTTTAATTTGTAATTGGATTATATATTTACATTTTAATCAAAATTTTGGTAATCGAAAGTAATTTCACATTGAAATTGAACTTAATCAACTGACAATCATTTAGTAGTTGTTATTTCTTAAAAACATGATTTTTTTATTATAACAATTCGAAATAATTTTAAATTTATTTATGCATCTTATGTGTTTTAAATTTATTAAAAATACATTATATACTTAGAATCAGGCGATCCAAATTGTGTTAATAGGTATCGTTTATTTTTAGACATTAGGAATAGTAACATTTGTAAATATTTTATTTACCCGGGTTAAAGGGTAAATCTAATAAATAAGGGTAAAAAATAAAATTTTAAAATTATTATATTACCCTAGCACATGTTATAACTCTATTTTATGATACATTTCTTACCATGTTAATCCATGGGTAGATGTTGTGACCCCGTGGAGCCACGTGTAAGTTAAAATGAGACATAATAATAATAAACGTAAAGTTAAGGAAAATATAACATAAACATATATCTTTTAGTAAAAAAAATTTTGTGTTGATATATAAGTGATATTTTCAACTATAAACATTCATTAGTAATATAAAAAGATTCCCCAATTCATGATATTTTGATTATAATTTGTATACTTCAAATATATAAATTAATTTACGACACAATGATGATGACATGATTACATCATTAAAGAATTTTTAAATAATTGAGATTATGAATATTAAGAGAAATTTATTTTGAAACATTTAATTCTATAATATAAATTTATGGAAGATTATGGATTGTAATTTTTTAATGAAATATCTTTGTTCTATTTGATAAATCTATTATCTATTTTTATAAATTTTTTATCAGAATTTTATAAAAATTGATTGATATGAGTTTTTAAATGAATAATTACTTTATTAAATTATAAAATTGTCCTAAAATGAAATATTCATAAAAATTACCTATATGATGTTACAAATGTTATTAATGATCCATTTTCAGTTTCTTGACATTTTATATTAAATATTTTAATCATATAGTATGAATATACATGAAGGCATGGTAAAAGTCAAATAAGATAAAAAAAAGGTTAAATATAATAGATAAGGATTAAAATATATACAACACATGTACCATTTTCATTGGATGATTTAATTTATACTTATATTTATCTTATATTGGAATTTTTTTTATTTTTTAATATTTTCAAATCGAAAATAATTTTATAATTAAATAATACATTCAATCATTCTTAAAGAGATCGTCCTCCATCTTATGAAAGGAAACTAAATTTAACCCATTACTCGAACCTATAAAGCCAATTCCCACATCCATCCTCTGCTCAAATAATCTCCCAACATCATTATTTTTAAATAGAATTCATACTTATGGAATAAGGCAATTCAATAATTCCTTTCATTTCAATTTAATGGGAGTTAAGCGATTTTAAGGTAACATCTTATCTCATGTAATTTTCTTTTATTTTCCATCCCCAACCACCCAAAATAGTCCATAATCCATTAATTTATTCAGAAAACTATATCTTAAACATACTAGGATGTTTTTAAAAGAAATATTATAACTTCAATTACAAAAACCTTCATATAATGGATACAAAAATTTTGTTGCTGTGAACGGAGAACAACTACCTCAAGAAACGATTGTTGTTCAATTATCACCTACCACCTCTCATGGTGTGCATTATGATGGAAATGTATTTTTATGTGATATATATTATATTTATGTTTTATCTATTTTTGTTTATTTTTCAATTATATAATATCCTTATGGTTTCAATAATGGGTAAATATGATAATTTTATTTGAGTAAGTGCGGACTACTGCCCCCTCAATGTGATATGATTCATTCATTCCATACGTGAAACCTATAAAAGACATAATTAATGAAATTATATATCATATTATACTGAAATTATAAAATAACTATGTATCGTTATTATTTCCTTCCATTAAATAAAAAATATAAATGAATGTAACATTCATGTGTACGTGTGACGTATTATCTCCATGAACGACGCATTTCTTTTCTTATCTCCACATTTTACATACTATTATAAATACATATATATACTAGATATTTATGATATATTATATATAAATAATGAATAAAAATCTGTATATAATGTACTTTTGACCTCATGGGAAATTTGTAATTATAACTAATTCATTTTTGACTCATGTTCCGAACATTGGCCAAATGTCTAATATGTATTCAAATAATTAACTAATTGTTGTAGAAAAGTAATAAGTGATATAAAAGGACTAATAAAAATCAAATGGGATATTAATAAAGTATAAATTAACTTATGTTTGTTATTTTGGAATAATAAGGAACATTCATAACAAGTCAGACTCAAGGTAAGGGAAATTCTTAACCCAATTTCCGTTATTTGGGTTATTCTCTTAATTCTTTGTTATGTCCTTATATGACTATGTGGGAAATAAATATTGATGTCATTTATAGTATTTATACATGATTTATGTGTACATAGAGTGAATCCACATAATCAAACTATTTTATGATCTTTGTAAATGAACCATTCACCCTTCTCTTTTATTCAAAGACTTATTTAATTTTATGTCTTTTTTTATTCCCCTAGGATGGTATATCCTCTTTTATATAATTATTTAGATACATTTTATGTTCAAGTAATGAGAGAAAAATTTCTCTCAAATCCAAAAATTTTATTAATTTGTAACTGACGTTGTTAGGCTGTTGATTTTTTTTACGGGAATACATTGTAATTTTAGTTCATTTAGTAATATCTTGATATTGTGCACTGTTATTGTCCTATAAGGTGTATATAATTCTCTTTGACATATAATTTCATGAATCCACTTATTATAATGATATTATATGTTTTTAATTAATTTTAGTCTTTAATTTTGTTTTTCATGTAATTTCTCAAGTGGTAACAGACTATTTGACTAAAAAAATTGTTTTAAATGATTTAAAGAAATAGTTTTCTAAATATATATCATTAATTTACATGTTTTAAAATTGTTTTTAAGGATTAATTTACATTGAAATTAATGTTTTAATGTTTTAATTCCATTAAAATAATGAAATTGATATGGGACACATTGATTCAAAAATAACAATATTAAATGTTATAAATGTTTTTCAAAATGAATATTTTTCTACAAAGTGTTTTACTAAATTAAAAAAGGAAAGATTCTTTTTAATGTATGTGGTCACAACAAAATTATTGTTTCCACGAGCATTATTTGATATTAGTATTTTTAACAAGACATATTTCATTTTTAAAAATTATAATGAATACTATATACTATTTTTACATATTTTGGTATAGAAAATGGTTTTTAGAATTATTTGATTATCTCAATATATTGAAATGATATATTTTGAATGCAATATGGAAATATTTTATCTATTTTAGTCTTGTGTTATGTTTTATGATTATGTTATGGTTCTTGGGATTTGTGTACGCACACGGGTGGTTCAGTGATAAACCAGGGGCGGATGAGCCCGAGATAGCACCCCAATGCATTGGGTAACAAGAAAGAGGAAAATTTTAATTTTTTATTTAACTGATTTAGGTAATATACCGTGATGGGTATTCCAAAAGTAACTCCCTACACTTGTGTGAAATCTATAATATAAGTATGATAGGGATGCCACAAGTTAACTTTATGTTTTGTGATTTATATGTGTTGTTCATATGACTTATGATTTCATTAGGTATGTTAAATAGATTATATATTGTATGTATTAATGGGATACATTTTTCATTCATTATTTTATAACCCTTACTGACCTTTTTATTCTCAAACCATGTTTTTAAAGTTTTTTTCACATGTTAAAAGGAAGGGCATGAGAAAGGAATAATTCAATAAGATTTATATGAAGAAAAATTTCTTGTTTTTAATGATTTTTTATTTTATTAAAAAGATTGATACTTAGTAGATGTGTCTACAATGTAATATTTGACATGTAATGTAATAGTTATGGACTAATTCTCCAAATATATAACCCTAAAAAGATCATCATTGTGAATTATTAACATAATTAGAAATTATGTAACGATTATGGTTTGGGCCTATTAATTTTATTACATTGGAATGATTACATGGAACCAAATCCCGATGGAATGGTCAGTTTAGTAGTTTTATAAAACCATATTAAACAAATTATACCCACAATAAATTGGAAAATAATTTTAAACATAACATAAGTTTAATATTGACACCCCTATAACTTTTTTGAATAATTTATATTCATATCATAGGGAAGGGAAAAATAATAAGAGTTAGTTGAAATAATTAGTAAGGGTATTTGAAGAAGAATAAATAAGTAACTGATTTGAATAATCTACCTGGGATGGTAAATAATCAATCACACAATACATTTAAATAACTGTATAAGGAAATATCAATATGGAAAGGTATGGAATTGAAACACATTATTTTTATTCAAAAAACCAATAATATAATGCAACCATTGAAATGAAAATGAAAAAAAAACAATGATAGAATAATAATTGAATTTGAATGAAGGAAATTTTTTATTTTTCGATTTCATGAATGAGGCCTAAGAAAACCTATAACATCTTGAACATTCACTAGATATTTTAAACTACTATGATTTTTCTAACATATTTTCTCAATAGAACATGTAGATATATTGAGTAGATCTATAATGTCTAGTCCCTAGCATTAATTTACTTTAAAATGATTTTTACATACAAAATAATCTATTTAATTAATAAATAACACTCTTTATCAAATATCCACATTAAATTAAGAATATATATTTATCAATATTTCCATAGTCAAATAACAATTAACAAAAATATCGAATGTAAAATGATATATATTTTATGAAATAAGAATATACATCATATGAGAATATAAATACATAAATAAACTTCTACCGAATAATTGTTATACAAAAGTGTATGTACAAAGATGATGTAAACAATAAAAAAATGATGTGAGATTGTAATGATTAGAATTGTGAATATTAACGAGTAAAATAATCATTAAACATTAAAATTCATGCTATAAGACATTATTTTCATTATTTTATTAAAAATGAAAAGTAAATGATCTATATGTATATTATAATTTTTTTAGTATTTATAAAAAATATATCACATATGTTTAAAACCCATACTTTATAAGTTCAATGTATAGTGTGAACGAATCCAATAAATTTGAGAGATGGGTAGTCCACACATCCACAAACGATGACATTATATTAAATAAAAATGTATGAATGAGGGTATGTGCACCATCCATGACTAAGAAGACTCTAAAATGGTTTCATGTGCTACGTCACCACATGAATTAAAGTGAGCCTCCCATTATGCTAGAGTATGCTGAATAGTCGTGAGGTTCTTGTGTAATATGTGGGTAAACTATGCCTTCTTTATTAGGGTATGCCACAATAGATAAAAATGGAATATAAATTAAACAAAAGGAAATAAACCAAAAACATGAAATTCCAACAATATCCAAAAATGGTAAAAATGAAATTAATTGTAAATATTTTATGTCATGGAAACAGTTTTTTTTGTTAAAGTAACCCCAAATTAAGATAACAATCTAAATCCCCAAAGTGGGTCTCGAATCCATTTCTATATCCTTATCCATTCAAATACTAACCCAACTCACATGTTTCTTTCATGCATACATTTTTGAATGTTTTAATTTATTTATAGATGCATTAAAATTAATAATATTTCAAATTTAATAATTATTTGAGTTGTTTTATGTTTTATCGAAGAAATTATGATTATTTGGAAAAAGAATTAAATGTGGTGTAAATAAGGGAAAAAGAACCTTCCCGATACAAACTACGTGAAACAGCATTACACTATAATTTCTATGAAGAAAGAAGCTGGAAAACATGAAAAAAAAATTACAGGTCATATACCACAAATTCATGTTGTAAATCATCATAAAAGAATGACACATCCAGAAAAAGTCATGGTAAGAATACAAACTGTGAGACAGAAGAACACGTGATGTACCTTCAGTATACGATGTGATGGTGAAAAAAATTAATATTATTGAACAAGATTTATGAACAATTCTTGTTGACTTGAAGGTGGCTTGGATTGGTAGTACACTATGTGTAGGCTAAGTGAATGTTATGTAGGTGGTCATATATCCAGAATCATAGTCGATATCTACACATGTGTCGCATGGATTCACAAAATGTAGATTTCAGGCACACGACATGACCACCAAATACATTTCATAATAAAAGTAGGGCCAATCTATTCCTTTGTATATATAGAGATTCCATGGATTTACATTCGCAACATTTAGATTCTACTAGTGTTCAAGGCATGGTCCAAAGATGATGCACCCTTTTCGAGTCATTATTTATTTTCGTTATGAATTTATTTTATTCAACACTTCCCTCTCATATTCTCATCACGAGGATGAGGTGGAAAACTCATACTATCTAAGAGTGACGTAACAAAAGAGGGGAAGTCCATTGGATTTAACTCTTTTTATTATTAATGTATTTGGTTTGCTTAATATCATTTTTTAACTTCTAATCCCTTTATTTTTCATCTATTTTTGACCATTTTCATTAGAATCTAAAACAAACATTTAATTATATCAAATGACTACCCTAAATATTAAATGACCATTGTAGAAATTATAGGAAATCAGGTATAAATATGGTATCTAGAAAAGAAAGATTCAAAAAATTCCAAACATGTTGGACCAAGAGAAATAAGAAATTTTCATGTCACAATGGGGATACCATAATAATTGGATCATTCTCATCGCAACTCGGACACCAAACATGTATCAACTTATTTTCATAAATCCAATTACAACATAACCCCGAAATTACATTACCCCTAGCATACCCCATACAATATATTAATTAATCGGATTTCAGTGTATGGGTTTAATTTTTTTTTGTATAATACCATATGGAACTAACAACTCCTTATGGGGGAATAACCAACTCAAATACAAAGAATAGAGAAATTTTCCTTATTCTGATCTATAATCATGAAATATTCTCGGGTACCCCGCAATGGCCCATGTAGGGTCTTAGAAATAATTACTAGGCCATCAGCAATGATGTCTAAAATATATCCAGTATAAATATATTATGAATGAAATTACCAAATAAATGAAATTATAAATTTTAGACAAGTCATGATCAATTAGTTAATAATATTAAAATAGGGAATTTTCATTATTTTTCCATTGTTCTACATATATATCATCCAAAAAAAGGACAATGTTGAACAATTGGAATAGAATATGGTATATTTTGTATTTCATATATCATTTGGGATAAACATTTGATGAAAAATTACCATAGACATTCCTTGGTTCATCATTCCAGAGAGTCTCGTTATTTAAAACTGATAGGGGTATAGAGCCTCCATCCCAAACCTTAACCCCTACATTCTATGGATGGAAAATAATGAATGATTCAAACTCAACTTGAGGGAGGATCCCTATTCAACTATTCCACACCACCAATCCATGTTCACATGATTTTTTATACATTCAAGACATATACCTTCTCAAAAACAATATATAATCAATATAAATGAAATTCAAGTCTCCTAATTATTTAATATTAGACTTTAGATTATGCCCTAATTTAATTGCACACATAATAAACACGTCGCATATCCCATTTAACCCATTTATATACATTTTTCCTTGACTATTTAACCATATTCAATAATTCCCATACATTATCCAAATTATAACATTTATTAAATCATAATAATTTACCCATTTAACATGTTCATAGTTTCATAATGTAATGTCCCAGACCTCTCTGGTCCATTACATTGTGAAAATGTGGTGTTGGAGGTGTTCCGGGAGGTCAAGGGGACTTATCCCCAACACTTTGCCAAATTTCCAGTTCTGTGAACAGTGTTTCCATAACGGTAACCTTCTAACAGTGAACTTCTAACGGTAGACTTGAACAGTGTTTCCAGAACAGTAACCTTCTAACGGTGACCTTCTAACGGTAGACTAGATCAGTGTTTCCAGAATGGTAACCTTCAAATGGAGACCTTATAACGGTAGACTTGAACAGTGTTTCCATAATGGTAAACTTCTAATGGTGACCTTATAATGGTAGACTTGAACAGTGTTTCCAGAACGGTAACCTTCTAACGGTGACCTTCTAACGGTAGACTTGAACAGTGTTTCCAACTTCATACAGTTTCGCCCCTTTGACATTTCCTTTGACGTAAAATATATTTAAAACCTTGTTTTATGGACTCCTATGGCCGATTCAAATTCCATAAATCCTATATTAATTATTCCTAAGGCTGGGATGTATTTATTTGGTCAAACCGCGTGGGTTAATGCGATCCGTTTTTAATGGAGAATTAACTGGATCTTAAACTATCACCCCATTAAATCATCAAAAAGGGACGAGATATCATTCTTCCTTGCTCTTTCTCCTTTTTCTCAGCTAAGAGACACTCGATGATTTCAATCATTCCCATAGGAGTTTCACAATCAAATCATAATCCTCCGATTGGTTACACTATATTTTGGATGCAATCGAGTTGTGTTTGTCAATCTTCCCAATAAGGTATGTTTTATCATCGTTCCTTTGGGGATCATCTTCTCTTGTTTCTCCATTCCATATTATACCATGTAATTTCTAAGATTCTAATGGGTTTTTCTTGGGGTTGGTTGGTACTCTCGTACCGTGGCATCCTCTGGTGGATGCAGTTGTCGTGAGAGGGGGATTGTGACCTGTTGTGTGGATAAAGGACGTCAAGAACTCTTAGATGTAGGGGATTCATGGCTTCACTAATTGTATATGTGCAATCATAGAATTAGCTTGATTTAGCACTTTGGATCACAATGAAATTGACGTAATTAAATACATAAACCAGATTAAAATAATTGGTTGATCGCATGTTGTTTCTTTGTACCATGATAACGGTTTGCCTCATGTTTTTCTAGATAGAGTGACTTCTATGTTTTTTTTGATTAGTTGTTCGTTCTTGATGGAAATTGATAATGAATGTAAAGACGGAATTAATTGTTAATTAATTTGCTAAAGATAAAGAGGCATGTAAATGAATCTGGTTGTTGTAGTTGTTGTAGTTGATCTAATTTGATGATAATCGAATTTGCTTAGTAAGCATGTTAAATCATTGTGATAGCTTACTGATTAGTTTTTCCGAAATTGGAACCTATGTATTGAATCTGTTAATTCAATATTGATTAATTAATCGCTTGTTTGATAATTTCTAAAAGGGATCTATGTTACCCTCTTTTTTGTTAAAGGGCCAAGAGCCCATGGTTGTGATTGTCGTTTTCCTGCTTCTTGTTCTGTGATGTGACCCTGGAGGGGTGTTGTGATATGTGGAGGCACAGAGGCCATGTGGTTGTGGTAGCGGATGATGCCTAGAGTGGTGAGATGCATCAGTTTATGCATGTGGGTGTCGGGGAGGACACCAGGGGTGATGGAATGGGATGGATGTGGTTGCTGGATGCTTGTGGATTCTTTGAATGTTAATCTGCTTTTCATTTCCCCACTGCTCAAGGAAGCTGGTCTTCCACACCCTTCTTCCAAAGGAGGCGAAGACGAGCGGGTTATCCCACGTCCTTTCCGTGTTTAGCCTCTCGATGTAGAATTGGTCTATGCTCTTTCTATAGGCGGAAAAGACTCGACGTGTACTATCTCTACTCACCGTGTTGAGACTCCATTCTGTTAAGTGGCATATGATGTTTTTCTAGAATGCCTAGGAATATGGGAAGGTAATTCTGTAATGAAATTTTTATTAAATGGTGATAATCCATGAGGATGAAGATACTGAAATTTAAAGGTGATGTGAATCTTAAAAGGATCAGTTTATTTTGGGTGTGATGCTAATGATGTTTAATGTTAAATTATCAATGGTTAATTAATGTTTAAAGAATTAATTAACATATAGTAGAACTGATAAAATGAGAATGGAGTAATCTAATAATGCTCTCCAAATGTTTGTGTGTTTAGAGGACACCTGGTCTTAGAAGTAGTAGCCTGGAGTCTGAGAGACGTTAGCTGCAGTTGTATATAATACTAGGCAATGCCCATAATGTGGATGTGAGTTATATATATATTCTGTACTTTTTGTGTTTCTATACGCTAATCCACCCTATCGGTAAGGGAAACTGACACCCCGGGGATTCTGAGCCCTGTGGGGGTGGTGTTTTCCCTAACATTCTGATGGGAGGTTGAATGGCTGACTACCCCCTTTGACCCCGCTCTCTTCTCTTGGTAGAGATTTGTGCTGGTAGGAATAGTGGTTAGTTTTACCCATATATGTTTGTAGAGGGATATAATGGCTTGTGGTTATTTCACACACATATATATTCAAGATATAGTATCATATGGACTACTATAGGGGTAATGTGTATAGGCTATGATGGCTTGAGGATCCCTACTCAGTGTATGGGCTATAATTGCTTTAGGTATAATACACGATGTATGATACACGTTATGTGGGTTGTGGTGGATCCCAGAACATACCCAGTTGCTTTTGGTTATGAGAATGGTGTGGGGCTTTGCCCAGGTGTCTGCGGGAAAGCCTTTGTGGTGCATGAGTTGCAGATTGTGGAGCATAGCATAGGTTTCTGCAGGCAAGCCTTTGGAGAGAGATGCACATGACGTATGTTGTTGGGGAAATGCAGAAAACCAGTGGGGAAGTAGTAGCGGGGTACCCTTTATATTTTTCATTATATGCTATATTATTTTATGAGTTACTTGGTGAGAGTAGCCATGGTGAGGTTGGGAATGTATTATACCTGTTTGGGTGACGAGTTTGTTTCACTTGTTGTTCACTTGTCTTTAGCATGCTTTCTTTACTTTTCCACGAGAGGCTTGGGGAGGATCCTACTGATTATACTGTTAAACTCACCCTATGTATATATAAACTGTTCTTCAGGTCACTTGGAGCAAGTTGGTGATCAAGCTGGTTACTATTAGATTGTGGTTGGAGGAGCTGTTCGGGCTTGTGGTCGCTGCCGTTTTACTTTCTTTTGGGTACTTTTAGTTTTCCCTTTCAGTTGTAGTACTTTTGCATGGCATTTCATATATGTACTTGGGTTCCTTTTATATTTCAGTTCCGATTTGGAGTAGCTTGGTGTCTATATTATCTCTCTCTTCTGCATGTGTTATTCTAGAGGGTAATGCCTCCCATTTGTGTGTTTATTATACCCTTGGTTCGAGTCACCAACCCAGGGCCTACTGGAGGCGGGACTCGGGGGTGATTACCTCTCTTCTCACATTTCCGACACAGGAGGTGTACACTTTGTGGGGAGGGGGCCGTGACAGAGTGGTATCAGAGGTATGGTTGAGGGATAGGATGGTGTTTGGAGTTAGGAACAAGTGAGAATTCATGGGATGGTAGGACAATGGTGTCATTCATGTTTAGAAAGTGGGGTAAACAATGGAGACTGGCAGAGACATAGGCATTTAGGGCCCCCTATGATCTGTTTCATGGAACGTTAAGTTTACGATGGCTACTAAACAAAGTGATACTAGTTGCAGGTTAGAGACCTAGGAAAGGATCATGCATCATTCTTCTATGCGCCTGTGTTTGAATGGGTAGACTTTGGATAGGTTAACCTTAAATTAATAAAATAAAACGATTAATTTATTAATTTCAAGTCTTCCATATTCCTGGATTAAGAGATCTAACAGTTGTTATTTTATAGGTATGGCTCCTGGTTGACGTCCTCGTTAGGTTTGCGCAGAAGATGTCCAGCATGCTATTCCAGCAGATCGTCGCCAGGTAGGGGATGACGACGATGGCACTTGGAGGAAGACACTCGAGGAGTTTCAGTGCCAGAGTCTACAGAAGTACGAGGGCTCCGTTTCAGACGCAGTCACAGAATACGGGTTGGAGGAGGTCGAGATAGGCTTCACTTCAATTCATGCCCGGAAGGAATATTGTATGTCCTTTGATGTGACGATGATGCATGGAGAAGCAAGGTAGTGGTGGTTCTTGTTCCTCGGGGATCGTGAGGAGTCAGCGATCTCATGGGAGGAGTTTCTGGACAGGTTTAGAGTCGAGTTTCTTTCTTCGACTTTGAAGGCCTCCAGTCGCCAAGAGCTTATTACCCTTCGACAGGGGAGCTCCAGTGTTCGAGAGTTTGAAATCCATTTCATGAACCTTCTACGATATGCTTCAGACCTGTTACCAGAGGAGGAGGCCAGGGAAAGGCATTTTGAGGAGGCTTTGCATCCAGAGATCCAGCGCCAGGCCACCCCATTTATGATAAATACATATATTGAGGTGCTGGTGAGGGTATAGGTTGTTGAGAGGGATTTGGCTAGGACTGGATCATCACGAGAGGGGAATTGTCATGATTCCTCACGAAGCAAAGTTGTGGTCTAGGGATCCCGTTTTTTAGGGCAGAAGAGTTTCCATTCAGCTGGGGGTAGGTCCCAGCCCTTCCCATCTCATTTCTCCTAAGGTAGAAACTCTCAGGCCTATGTCAAGGGATGAGGGGCTTGTTTTTCATGTGGTGGATGTGGTCATCACCAGCGAGAGTGCCTGACTTTTCAGAGAAGTCAACGTGCATCGGGCGCTCCGCTCCAGGTTCCTCCGTTGAGGCAGTTCCAGCTGAGGTAGAAGCAGCAGGTTGCACCAGCTTTAGATCACCAGAGGGTGGATGGAGCAGCTAGAGGACAGCCCCATGACGCTCCCCTTCCTCAGAGAGCAGAGCGCTGCCGTGGTGGTGGTCGTCATCAGGGTCAGAGAGGTCGTTGAGGAGGTCGTGGTCAGCTTCATGCTCTAGCATTGCCATCCCCAGGCGAGCCAGATGTCGTTCGAGGTACCCTTTGCTTGTTTTCAACCTTGGTGTATGACTTGTTTGATTCAGGAGCAACACACTCCTTCATATCACCTACCCTTGTCCATGCTTTGGGACAAGAGGTAGAGAGGCTTCTAGTGCCCTTGGCGTTGACTATGCCAGTTGGAGGTCGAGCTGACATGTTTGAAGTATGTAGGGACGGTGAGCTAGTGTTGGGGCAACACCGCTATTGGGGAGATTTCCTATGTTTATGAATACAACCATATGATGTCATCCTCAGCATGGATTGGTTGTATTCGGTGCAGGCTATTGTGGATTGCTAAAATTAAAAGGTCGTTTTGCTTAATGAAGATGGAGATAAAGTGGTGTTTTTTATGAGCGAGATCCTCTGATGGGTCATAGACGAGTTACATCCATATCATCCATAATGGCTGAGATGATGCTGATTTATTCAGATGTTCAGATGTTGGCATTTCCTAGGGTCGTAGAGGAGTACCCTGACGTCTTCCCACAAGAGTTTGTAGCCTTACCCCCTCAACGAGAGATCGATTTTGGGATCGAGCTACATCCATGAGCGTCTCCTATCTCTATGTATCGGTATAGGATAGCCCGTTCTGCATTACGAGAGCTACATATTCAGCTTGATGGTCTGTTGCAGTGCGGTTTTGTTCGGCCAGGTGTGTCACCATAGGGCATGCCAGTTTTTTTTGTGAAAAAGGATGACGGAATTTTTCGGTTGTGTGTCGATTATTGTCGATTAAACAAAGTGACAATAAAGAACCACTATCCTCTCCCGCGGATTGATGATTTATTCAATCAACTAAAGGGTGAATATTGGTTCTCAATGATTGACTTGCGGTCAGGATATCATCAGATGCGTGTAAAGGATGAGGATATCCTGAAGACTTCTTTCCAATGTCGTCATGGGCATTAGGAGTTTGTTGTAATTCCATTCGGTGTGACGAATGCTCTAGATTTTTTCTTGGGGTTGATAAATGCTGTGTTCCTTGAATTCCTAGACAAGTATGTTGTGGTTTTCATCGACGACATCCTTGTGTACTCCACATCTGAAGAAGAGCATGCAAAGCATCTACAAGCCGTTTTGGGAGTTCTTCTCCAACATCAGTTGTTTGGGAAGTTGTCGAAGTGTGAGTTTTGGGCTCAAGAAGTTCATTTCTTTGGGCATGTTGTGTCCCAACAGGGAGTAGCTGTGGATCCGTCGAAGATATAAGCAGTGGTGTCTTGGGAAGCCCCCAAGACTACGTCAGAGGTGCGATGTTTCCTTAGTCTCACAGGCTATTATAGGAGGTTTGTAGCCAATTTCTCCTGAGTTGCGACTCCTCTGACAGCTTTGACCAAGTAGGATCGAGCGTTCATATACACTGATCAGTGTCAGGCATCTTTCGAGTATCTAATGGAGAAGTTGGTAAGTGCTCCAATCCTTTGTCTTCCAGCGGAGGGAGACCAGTTTGATGTTTTCTGTGATGCTTCACATCTGGGGCTAGGATGTGTTCTCATGCAGCAGAGGTCAGTTGTTTATTATGGGTCTCGGCAGTTGTGTCCCCATGAATGCAACTATGCCACCCATGATCTTGAGTTGGAAACCGTGGTGTTTTCTCTGAAATTGTGGAGACATTACCTCATTGGTGAGCACTTTGTGGTTTTAACCGATCATAAGAGGTTGAGGTATGTTTTCTACCAACATGGCTTGAACTTGAGGCAGCATCAGTGGATGGATTTCTTGAAGGAATATGATTGTGAAATATCGTATACACCTGGAAAAGGGAATGTTGAAGCTGATGCACAGAGCCGAAAGTCACGTAATGATGTTGTGTGTAAATCTGGGGATTCTTGTATAGTAATGGAAGAATTGTCAACTTTGTATCTTGATATGGAAGAGGATGGATGTAGAGGTTGTCTTTTCTAGATGACGGTGCAGTCGTCACTGATGCAGAAGGTGGAAGAGTCTCAGTTGGGTGATCTAGAGGAGGATTTTTGGAGAGACAGAGTTGTTTTTGGTGAGGCCCCTAGTGGTTGGTCGGAGGATGAACAACACCGAGTCTTGTATCATGGCAGGATTTTTGTTCCCTTGGAAATGTGCGAGATGGTTCTTCAAGAGCTCCATAGTTCTCCCTTGGCAGTAAATCCTACTTTGGCAAAGATGTACCAATCCTTGAGGAGTCAGTTTTGGTGGCCTGGGCTGAAGCGTGCAGTTGCAGAGTGTGTGTATCGATGTTTAGTCTGCCAGAAGGTGATGGTCGAACACCGTGTTCTGGGTGGTCTTCTCCAGCAAATAAGGATTCCTCAGTGGAAGTTAGAGGATATCTCAATTGACTTTGTTAAAGTTTTACCTCGAGCTCCGGGAGGACATGAAGCTATATGGGTGGTAGTGGATCGTTTAACAATATCGGCCCACTTCATAGCGATCAAGGAGTGGAGCTCAGCAGATGTTTTGTCGAGGCAGTATCTAGAGGAGGTGGTGAGACTTCATGGAATACCTAGGAAGATCATTTGTGATCGAGATCCTCGTTTTACCTCTAGGGTGTGTAGAGGTCTCCATCATTCTTTTGGATCTCAATTGTCCCTTAGAACTTCTTTTCATCATCAAACGGATGGTCAGACAGAGCGAACCATCCAGACTCATGAATACATGTTGCGCTCTTGTGTTCTGGATTTTGGAGGTTCATGGATGAATCACTTAACCTTGGTAGAGTTCTCTTACAATAATAGTTTTCATTCTACCATCGGTATGGCACCGTTTGAAGCCTTGTATGGCCGGCCATGCCATTCTCCGTTGTGCTGGACTGGGGTTGGAGAGTCAGCAGTACTCGGACGATAACTAGTGCAGAATACAACAGAGATGATTCAGGTGATTCATGAGAGGATGAAGACAGTGCAAGATCATCTGAAATCATATGATGATCCAATAAGGAGACCCTTAGAGTTCAATTTTGGGGATCATGTGTTTCTTAAGGTGACTCCCTATCGTGGGTAGGGAAGGTTTGGTCATGGATGTAAGCTTTCTCCCTGGTTTTTTGGGCCTTTTGAGGTGTTAGCTCGTGTTGGAGCTGTGGCGTATCGAGTAGAACTCCCCCCCCCAGATGAGTCGGATACATGATTTTTTCCATGTATCACAGCTCTGTCATTATCTTCATGATGAATCTCATGTTATCGATTGGGGAGAGATTGATATTGATGATGATGCAAGATTTGAGGAGTGACCTGTAGAGATCCAAGACCACAAGGATAAGGTTTTGCGTGGGCATTCTATCCCCTTTTTTCATGTCTTGTGGAAACACGGTGGCATGGAGGAGAGTACCTGGGAGCATGAGTCACAGATACGTGCTCAGTACCCGGAGGTGTTTAATGTTTAACTCCTTTCATGTAATGATGTTTCCTTTGTTGTTAGACCTTTCATGTTTTATTTATGTACCTTTGATGTGATGTTATGTTTGAATTGTTTAGATATGGATTGTTTGTTCCCATACTCTCGGATGTCGTAGTTCTGTTCCAGCATTCGAACAACTCATTGTAGTTTTCCCCTGAGAGGTATCTTATGGGGTGGTTGTTTGGACCCCTCTTTTCTTCTAGGTTGGTTTTTAATTCTTGAGGACGAGAATGTTTTGAGAGGTATCTAATCTAATGGCATGGACCTCTCTGGTCCATTAAATTATAAAAATGTGGTGTTGGAGGTGTTCTGGTAGGTCAAGGTGACTTATCCCCAACACTTTGCCAAATTTCCAGTTCTGTGAACAGTGTTTCCAGAACGGTAACCTTCTAACGGTGACCTTCTAATGGTAGACTTGAGCTGTGTTTCCAGAATGGTAACCTTCAAATGGTGACCTTATAACGGTAGACTTGAACTGTGTTTCCATAACGGTAAACTTTTAACGGTGACCTTATAATGGTAGACTTGAATAGTGTTTCTAGAATGATAACCTTCTAACGATGACCTTCTAACGGTAGACATGAACAGTGTTTCCAGCTTCATATAGTTTCTCCCCTTTGACTTTTCCTTTGATGTAAAATATATTTAAAGCCTTGTTTTAAGTACTCCTAAGGCTAATTCAAATTCCATAAATCCTATATTAATTATTCCTAAGGCCGGTATGTATTTACTTGGTCAAACCGCGTGGGTTTATGTGATCCGTTTATAATGGAGAATTAACCGGATCTTAAACGGTCGCCCCATTAAATCTTCAAAAAGGGACTATATATCATTCTCCCTTTCTCTTCCACCTTGTTCTCGGCTAAGAATCACTCGATGATTTCAATCATTCCAGTAGTAGTTTCACAATCAAATCATAATCCTCCGATTGGTTCCACTCTATTTTGGATGCAATCGAGTTGTGTCGGTCAATCTTCCCAATAAGGGATGTTTTATCGTCGTTCCTTTGGGGATCATCTTCTCTTGTTTCTCCATTCCATATTATACCATTTAATTTCCAAGGTTCTAATGGGTTTTTCTTGGGGTTGGCTGGTACTCTCGTACCGTGGCATCCTCTGGTGGATGCAGTTGTCGTGAGAGGAGGATTTTGACCCATTGTGTGGCTAAAGGACGTCAAGAACGCTTCGAGGTAGGGGATTCATGGATGCTATAATTGTATATGTGAAATCGTAGAATTAGCATGATTTTTCCCTTTGGATCCCAATGAAATTGACATAATTAAATACATGAACTGGATTAAAAGAATTGGTTGATCGCATGTTGTTGCTTTGTACCATGATAACAGTTTGCCTCATGTTTTTCTAGATAGAGTGATATGTATTTTTTCTTTGATTAGTTGTTCATTCTTGATGGAAATTGATAATGAACGTAAAGTGGGAATAAATTGTTAATTAATTGGCTAAAGATAAAGACGCATGAAAATGAATCTGGTTGTTGTCGTTGTTGTAGTTGACCCAAATTGATGATAATCGAATTGGAATTGTAAGCATGTTAAATATTTGTGATAGCTTACTGATTAATTTTTCCAAAATTAGAACCTATAGATTGAATCTGTTAATTCAATATGGATTAAAGAATCGCTTGTTTGATAATTTCTAAAAGGGTTCTGAGTTACCCTCTTGTTTGTTAAAGGGAAAAGAGCAATGGTTGTGATTGTTGTTTTCCTACTGCATGTGTTGTGATATGACCCTGGAGGGGTGTTGTGATATGTGGAGGCACATAGGCCTTGTGGTTGTGGCAGCGGATGATGCCTACAGTGGCGAGATGCATCTGTTTATGCATCTGGGTGTCGGGGAGGACACCATGGGTGATGAAATGGGATGGCTGTGGTTGTTGGATGCTTGAGGATTCTTTGAATGTTTATCTTATTTTCTTTTCCCCACTACTCAAGGAAGCTGTTTTGCTTACCCTTCTTCTAAAGGAGGCGAAGACGCACGGGGTATGCCACATGCTTTCTGTGTTTATCCTCTCAAGGGAGAATGGGTCTATGCTCTTTCTATAGGCGGAAAAGACTTGACGGGTAGTATATATACTTATCCGGTTGAGCCTCCTTTGTGTTTAGTGGAACATGATGTTTTTCTAGAATTCCTAGGAATATGTGAAGGAAATTCTGTAATGAAAGTTTGATTAAATGGTGATAATCCACGGGGATGGAGATACTGGAATTTAAAGGTGATGTGAATCGTAAAAGGAGCATTTGATTTTGGGTGTGATGCTAATGAAGTTTAATGTTAAATTAGTTATGGTTAATTAATTTTTAAATAATTAATTAATGTACAGTGGAACTGATAAAATGAGAATGGAGTTATCTAATAATGCTCTCCAAATATTTGTGTGCTTATAGGATACCTAGTCTTAGAAGTAGCAGCCTGGAGTCTGAGAGACATTAGCTGTAGTTGTATCTAAGACTAGGTAATTCCCATAGTGTGGATGTGATTTATATATATATTCTGTATCTTTTTTGTTTCTATATGCTACTCCACCCTTTCGGTAAGGGAAACTGACACCCCGGGGATTCTGAGCCCTGGGGGTGTTTTCCCAAACATTCTGATGGGAGGTTGAATGGATGACTACCCCCTTTGACCCCGCCCTCTTCTCTTGGTAGATCTTTGTACTGGTAGGCACAATGGTTAGTTTTACCCATATATGTGTGTAGAGGGCTGTAATGGATTGTGGTTATTTCACACACATATATATTCTGGATATAGTATCCTATGGACTACTATAGGTGTAACATGTATAGGTTGTGATGGCTTGAGGATCCCTACTCGGTGTATGGGCTATAATGGCTTGAGGTATAATACCTGATGTATGATACACGTTATGTGGGCTGTGGTGGCTCCCAAAACATACCCGGTTGCTTTTGGTTATGAGGATGTTGTGGTGCTTCACCCAGGTGTCTGAGGTAAAGCCTTTGTGGTGCACGAGGTGCAAATTGTGGAGCATAGCCTAGGTGTCTGCGGGCAAGCCTTTGGAGAGAGATGCACAGGACGTATGTTGTTGGGGAAAAGCAACAAACCAGTGGGGAAGTAGTAGCGGGGTACCATTGATAGGTTTCATTATAAGCTATATTCTTGTATGTGTTACTTGGTGAGTGTAGCCATGGTGGGGTTGGGAACTTAGTATACCTGTTTGGGTGACGAGTTAGTTTCACTTGTTGTTCACTGGGCTTTAGCATGATTTCTTTACTTTTGCACAAGAGGCTTGGGGAGGATTATACTGAGTATACTGTTATACTCACCCTATGTATATATAAACTGTTCTTCAGGTCACTTGGAGCAGGTTGGAGATCAAGATGGTTACTATTAGCTTGTGGTTGGAGGAGCTGTTCGGGCTTGTGGTCGTTGTCGTTTTACTTTCATTTGGGTACTTTTAGTTTTCTCTTTCAGTTGTAGTACTTTTGCATGGAATTTCATATATGTACTTGGGTTCCTTTTATATTTCAGTTCCGAGTTGGAGTTGGTTCGTGTCTATCTTATCTCTCTCTTCTGCATGTGTTCTCTTAGAGGGTAATGCCTCCCATTTGTGTGTTTATTATACCCTTGGTTCTAGTCTCCAACCCGGGGCCTACTGGAGGCGGGACTCGGGGGTCATTATCTCTCTTCTCACATTGCCGGCCCAGGGGGGGTACACTTTGTGGGGAGGGGGTTGTGACACATAATTCTTAACCCACTTATTCATTTATATTCAACAACTCACATGTCACATAACACAATCAAATTATTACATTATACCCTTTTTTAAATTTTCATATTAATCATGCAATTTCCATATTTATGACTCAACCACCATTAGTTCCTTATAATAATTCAAACTGACATGTAAATATATTTTTCATTGGAGAAATTTCAACATAAGGGAACTCTATAATTAGCAACTCAATTTTCGATGTTTGGGAATGTGGGTGCACCTCATGTGTGGCCAAAAACCTATCCAATAAATCTCAATTCATCCCACTAGGATCATGATGGTTCTAAATAAAACTTTTACTAATAAATGTATCAAACAATAATAAAGGAATAAAATTAACATCAAGGGGAACAGTTATCATAACTATACATTCCCAAATAGACAAAAATACTATGTGATATAACATGTAGACCAATTACATAAAATTTTTATATGATCACACCCATAACCTTATTCTTAGATCTGGATTCCAACACACATTGATTCTCAAACATAGTATATACATTAAAAGTGTGATTTAGGACTTCTGAAACATTAGAACATAATAAAATGACCAAATCAAGTAAATTCGTGTAGGTTTATAATGAGACTTATATGGATCTTTGATCTACAACCAACAACACTGCAAAAAACCTTGAATCTAAGGAGATTGATACATTGGTGGTCTTCAATTTTTGGGTTCGTCACCATTATGGAGGTGAATGCAATGGGAGGAAATCAGGTGAGGGAAACAAAATCATGAGGGGTAAAATTGGTAAATTAACAATTTTTATGGGGTTCACGGTATTTTAAACTGTGTGATACCAAATCATCAACTAATCATGTTCCTACCTCTATTCAAGGGTTGATGATTCACATAGTTAGCTAGGGATTTCACATGGTTTGAAAACACGTTCACCACCAATGTGAAATACCTCTAGGCATCATTTCGGGATTTGGCCTCACCCATGCCAGGGACTGAATTAAAATCACATCAACCAATAAAAATTCCAGGAATGTCCTTATATCCAATTATATCTTTTCCCTAACCACTTGAATACCCATAATATCAATAAAACACCATCTAAACATTTAAATACCCATAATTAATGAATTCAAACAAAAATTTAAACAATATAACTACTTGAGGTTAGGGATCTTATAGTATGTGTTATATAAATATTACAGAAGCATAAATACATTTTAAATATAATAAATATCATATATAATTATCATTTCAATATTAATTCCAAAAGTTACTAGAGGTAATTATGGAATGATAAATCAACATTTTGTGAGTTTGTAGTTATGAGTACACATTAACGATACGTTCAATAAAAATTAAATAGATGTATGTGTAATTGAAGTTAAAACCATTAACATTAAAACATTCATGTATGTTGAGGATTCTTATTTTATTTTATAAAATTCAAATAAAATTATTTTAGGGGTGTAAAATTAAAATAAAAATGAGGAGCTTAGGGAATGATGTTATATATTGGTTGGATAAATACTTTATGATTCAATCAAAGGGATTCCTTTAATGAATTTATTCCAAATTTGAGTCTTATAGTTTGAGGTGAGGGATTTATAGGATCAATTTGGGTATTTATTGTTTCATCTGAAGTTTATTTAGTATAGTGTGGAAGTTGGAGGGGTGAGTTATATTTTGTAGAGGAGGAGTGGAATCCATGTTCATATTGGAAAAGGGAATCACAGTAAAGATATTCCTCCTAAAAGTGGATCGAATAATGGAAAAATGTAGGTCAAAAAAATTATAGGGTCTGTATATGCACATGAAATTCCTATTAAATATGTATATAGGTCATTTTGGTCATTATTTTTATGATTTAGTGTTTTATTAATATAATTTACCTCTCAATTCCTGTAATTAGTTTTAATTAAATTCAATTCTATTTGTGGCTAAAAACAAATTTGAACCTATTATACATTACAAATTAAAATTATTATAAATATAGAATCCATTTTCCAAATTCTAATCACATAAAAGGACAAAACAATTTAAATTCAACACCACGAATTAGATGACCATGGAGGTTTTTAATGTAAATACTTTTATATGATTGCTATGTTTTTAATTACAATTTCAAAAGGAAATTACTGCCAATAATCTAAAATATAATAATGAATAAATATTATTTTATAAAACTATAAAACCAATTTCTAATATAATATTACTATATAATTTAATTAGATGAATATTCATTTGAGGTTAAAATTCATTATTTTTTTTATTCATCTAAAAATTAAAATTCTCCTAAAAGAAACGAATATTCACAGTAACCTAATTTTGCTTCTACAATTTAAAAAATTGTATTTATTTTCACACATAAAATTTATAAAATTTCAAAAAAAAATATTTTAAATAGGTCGTCCATTACAATATATTAAAAGTACATTTAGAAAAATATTGATTTCCATTAAAAAATATTGGGTATTCATTTATATTATGGATTTAAAATATTTATGATGACTGTTAAAAATATTTTGTTGAATACAATATATATATTTTCTTCATTTCACCCCATAATTTTAATTTATTTAATTTATTAAGATAAAAAACATTTTTTCCAAAAAAATAGTTTTTAAAAAAAATTATCTTAATATTAAATTGGTACTTATATTCATTTCTAATTAATTTTTAACCGATGAATTATTTTATTTGTTTTTAGACCACCTATTTTCATATTCTAGTTAATAGTTTTCATAAAAACAAATTTAATGTCATTATTATATCTTATTATGCTAAAAAATAGTATTATTAGTAAAATATTATTGTTAAGTAAAACATGTTATTTTGTGCAACTAATGTTATAAATGAAACATGTTATTTCATGTGACTCATGCTATATGAGTCTTTTATTAATTTAAAACCATATCACAGATCGAATATATTTAAAATATTTAATATATTTTTACTTACAAAGATATTATATTCCTTTAGCACCTTGATGTTTCATGTTACTCATAGTATCAAATACAATTGTCATATTTTTTATTTTTGTGTTGTTATAAATCAGAACCCAACATACTATTTAAAATAATTTATACATTAAAATATTAATTAATAACCAGCTATATATTATAATCAATTTTCTTTGTAATTTATATTAAATTACAATACATGATTATTTTCGTATCATTTTTTAAAAATCATCAACTTATAAATTTAAAATATAAATATATGTACATAAAAATAAAATATTTGTATAAATTTTCATTGGTATGATATCAACATGATAAATAATAAAATTATATTTTAATAATAAGATATGTTCCCTGATGTAATAAATATATAAATTAATGTTTTTTTCAATAATTGTTTAATTAAGAAGAAAAATTAGTTAATTGATTTGAAAAAATTATTTTCAACAATACATGAAAAACATAAAATGAGTAACTCGAAACATATTATAATAAAAATTATTAGTGACATAATATATGACGTCAAATTTTGAATATAATGGGTAATCAAACATTTTATAGAAATATGAATTTTTAATGTTACCTCAATAATTAACTGAGTTGAATTAAATATTGTTGAAAATATATGATCTATCTCAATCCATGGATCACTTTAGGGATTCATATTATAGTAATATTAACACTTTTATATATATAAACTAATAAATTATATATATTACTATTTCATCAATTTTTAATGAAAACCCCTAATTTATTCTTACTATATTATAGCATCCATAGATAGGCATGAAATATGGTATAACATCAAACATGTGTCTACCAATTAAAGATTATTTCAATACAAGAAAAAAAATTAAGTGTGACACATAAAAGATAGTCATATAAACACCTCGACATCTATTCCATTATATAGATGAGAAATATTTTCTGTCAATATTCATATATAAAGACCCAAATAAATAAAAAATCAACACCTTTATACAAGAGTTTCCACCAAATATAGGTTCATTAATATCATATTTAAGTTATTTCTAAACATCTTAATTTCCTTCATATAGTATTAAAAATTTAAAAACCATCAATTTAAAAATTTTCCATTATTAATCTATTTAGAGTCACTATATGTGATACACAAGAAATAATAGATTCATAGTGCTACTATACCTAAATTGATCCCTGAAATTGAGATGTTTTAAGAATATAATTATGGGTCTCAATGTTGAAATTGGTTAATAATATAGATATATAGATTTCCAAATAAATAATGTTTATTTTTTATGAAAAATAATGAATAACTCTTTCACATGTACAACTCAAAAAAAATAGTGAAATATTGAAAACAATAGATTATATTAAAATATTGATTAATATAAAACACCATAACATTCTATATCAATTCATCCATGTTAATTTTCAATGTGGTATATAATAGTATAATTTTCCAAAATAAAAATAAAAACATATATATGAATCTATTATCGATAAGTGTGACACAAATATATTTTTTACGAGACATACATTATATAACCAGAGCATAAGTAGATATGGGAACTGATGTTAGTCTTATTAAAAATGATCAGTTAAACATTAATTCAAAAAATTAACGGTGTTCATGTATGAACATTAAATTTTCAAAAGGGAGAATGTATGTTCTTCAAAATGCCCATACAATATGTGGGGGGGGGGATTTATAGGATCCATCAATGCAATCTCAAAACATTTAAAAAATGTGTTCTTAAATAGGATCAATTAATGCTATCTCAAAACATTAAAAATATGTTTCTAAATAAACATTTATATAGATATAAAAATATATTTCTTAATAATAACTAAGAATACTGTAGATATACTTTTAAAAAAAATGGTTATTTATAGATAAACATATATTGATAATGAATTATTTTATAAAAATCAAAAATTATTTCTCTATAAATTCTAGGTTTATAAAATTATATTCTTATTAGTGTTAATGCATTAAATTTTCATTTACCCCCATGTTATTCCAATGTTAACGTCCCATTTTTATTATTGATTAAATAGTTCTTCTCACAATGAATCCTATGGGGACATGAACTGTATATAATTGGTTAATATTTAAATATATTTCCCTATCATTTTTTCTTAGGAAAAAACTGAATAATAGTATTTCTGTAAAACCCCATAGAAAAATCATGTGAGTCAGTATTTGGAAAACATTATTTAATGGGTTATAATAATATAAATATTACAATATTATTATGAATATCAATTATCAATGTTTTATCAATTATCATGTTATTGAAATTAATTACCTAATTAATACATTCCTTTTGATTTTATTTTATACTCATTTGTTTAAATTAATAGGCATGGTAAAGATAAAATTTCAATAATATCAATCATCATGCATTATATAACAAGGTAATGAAAATTGTATCAAATAAAGAAACAATTGCTATTATTTTTTTATAAAATTAAAAATATATAAACATAAACATGAATAAGACATAGATATCATGATTACAATTAAATCCCGTTGTTATAGTAATATATTATTTAATTTATTCAATTATAAAAATATAAATTATTCTCTATTATATTAAAATGTATTTTTTGATATAATATTTTGAAATAATTGTGAAAATGAAAAAATGAAAAATGTCATATATTACTTAAAAATATCTATGTTTATATATATATGGAAATATAGCCCATATGTGTTGTACATTATTGGTATAACATGGTGTAACATTTGATAGCCATTGAATATATGTAAAGGAATAGCTTATAATAATGAAAAAAAAATATTAGTAATTTTATAGTATCAACAATATACCCATTCCAACTAATGTAATTTTAATTAACAATAAATATTTATATTTTATTTTATTCACAATTATTTAAATGATATCATATGACTTCTACATAATACATATATTTAATTATCATTTACATTAGATGGGAAATTGAGGATGGGAGGGATGTAATTAATGACGTTTATGCAGAAGAATCCATTAAAATAAAGAATCATTTTCATAAAAAATTACATAGTTAAAACCTCCTATAACAAGGTAGTAATAAAAAATTATCATTTGGTTTATATTTATTTTACTACGATTTAATTTTTAAATTATATCTTTCATACAGAAACAAAACCACCACATCTACATTGAATAACTCCTATAGATTATAGTTATGGGAGGATACTTCACAATTAGATCATTATGAATTGAGTTTTAATAGGTGATTTGTATAATGAATTATTTTTGGACTCTTGATAATCACATATGATATATAAATATAATCTTATAATGATTTTTTGATGGTATGAATACATATAGAAAAGATTTATATAATATGAATTAAGGAATGATTTTATTTAAGAGTCTCTGATTAAATAATTGGTTAATAATAATGCAAGTTGAAAAATAGTTATAATAATAATGTTTAATCAAATGACTCCATTATCGTTTACTCAGCATTAATAATTATGAGAAAAAAAATATTAACTGATTAATGGAAGCACCATACTCTAGCATGATTATTAATGTCAAGATAACCCCAAAAGAATATAAATATCGATATAATAGATCAAAATTTAAGACAAAAAATTATTTATCCATAGAAAAAAAATATCTTATTTTTTTCTAAAAAAGTAAAAATCGTTATATAAAAATATTTTGGAAGTCAATAATGATATATTCATAAAATTGTAATTTCAATTTATATTGTAAAAAACTAACCATGAATTCTTATTTATGAATTATCACTTCTACTTTAACTACAAAATTGATGAAGAATTAATCACTAAAATATGAATTCCAAAGAATTTTATATTTAATTACACATAAATACAGAATTAAGATATTAAAATACCTAACAATACATTCCAATATATATATATATTAATATAACTCTATAATAATTACATAATATATATTATATTGAAAATCAAAATCTAGTACTTTATAAACATCTATGAATTTAATTTCAAAAAAATGAAAGTGTTGATGTAAATAATACCACAATAACTATCATTTTTGTAAATGAAAAACATATGCGGACCAAACCTATACTATATTTATTTAATCATGTAAGGTGGAATGATTAGGCATTGTGATTATTGGACTATTCATTTGAAAAAAAACCACTCATCAACCTATAACCAATTAAAAGGATATAATTGTATATAATGATATGATATAATATGATAATAGAATATGAGATCGTACCATAAACTAATTGAATAATGTAAAATAAAATATCCTTATCTCATTGGAATATAATAGGTTGAATGTTAGGACATGGTGGATCCCCTATGGAATACATTTTCAATACATAATTATTAAAAATGAAATACCATATAATCATTTTAGAATATTTTATATAAAAATATTAATTTTTTCTTTTGTAAAAAATATCATAAAAATAATGAGAACACAAGGAAGATAAACTGGAACCCATGTACCAGGAAGATGACATACTTGATGCTCAACCAATCATTAGGAGGTCCCTATTGCACCAACCATGAACATTTCCTACCCACCCTATCGAAATCTAATCTACCAGACAATATGAATCATCATCTTAATATTCTAAACCTATTAAAATACAAAAATACCCCCATGAAAAAATATAAAAACTTAACCCTAATAATTGAAATCCTCTCACAAACCAGCTGGGGTACACTATTAAACTCATTAACAATGCATAACTAACATATCCTATAGGGAATTCATGCTCCCCAAGGGTCGGTGACAATTACCTAACAATATATAACAAACAAGTGTGAATGATTTTTTCAAAAGGAATCTATAAGAAAATAAATCAAGATAGTATTCTTATAAAAATAAAACTCTATTAGAGGTAATGTACTATAATGAAAAAAGTCATAAAAAGCCTTAAGTACTTTATTTCATTTAATAAAAAGGGATTACAAACACAATTTCTCTATGTACACAACTCTCCATGACCAATGCTCAATAGTTAGATCCATCTCCAAGTGATCCCTTCACATTACTCAAACATATAAGAAGAACGTCTAAAATCACCCGAAGGAAATAGTAGGGTGTGAGCCTAATCCCAGTAGGGTAACAACAAATATTCAATAAAAAATTTCATTTATAGATTATCCAAATAAAATCATTAAATTCTCAAAAAAACCATGTTTTAATATTCAAATTCATATTAATAAAAAGACTTGTTATATGTTTCCAAAATGATGGAAAAATAATATTTACGCATGGTATTTTCATTGATAGATATGGAATTCTTATAAAAATATGTATTAAATTATACAATTACGTAAAAATATTTATGTAATTCTATCAATTTCATGTAGATAAGCTTTACATCCTTAGAATACATTTCTATCTCAAATATAAATAGTCAAAAGAGTATCGTGGTCATATGCCAAATAGGTATGATATTATTAACAATGTATAGGATTTCAGATAGTCTAAGTGATCACAAAAAAATTAGTATACTCACATCCTAATGACATTATCTAGAGGAAACTCGTCACTCTCTTATTATGGATGTGACCAGCCAATGTTATGATTTAGAACATTGTAATAGAAAAGAGTGTTCTTAATTAACAGAATGACTACATAAGTCTTGTAAGTTCTCTTACAAGATAGGAAATTTATTTTTAGACTGATTAAAATTCAATAAATCCCATTCACCGATTTAAATAATTTATATTTATATCCATTTAAGAAATGTGATATAATAAAAATAGAAACCATCTGAACAAGATGAAACCAATGGGTTTTTTGAAAATACATTTATGCCATTTTCAAATGATTAATATTCCTTCAAAACTAGTTCCATTATTTTCAAAATTTATTTACACAATTAAATTAAATAATTTAATTGAAAATATTTTAAAAATTGCACAATTTAAATTCAAAAAGTTAATTTAACCAATTTTCTTAAAAAACACCTCAATTCAATGGAATAAGGGGTTTTCCAAATTTTCATCCCAAAACAATTTAAAATATCCCAATTCACTGGAACTGGGATTTATCAAATCAATTCAATTATAGTTTGAGAAATTGGTTTTAAATCAGAAAGTGAACTAAATCAATCCATACAATGGTATTTAATTTTTATAATCATGATGTAACAACCTATAAATTCTAGATTATCAACACATCAATGACAGCAATCAATGAGAACAATGGTGTTGATGGGCTTGAATCTGAACATAGAATTTCTATTCAACAACACATTTAATTTATCCATCAGTTTCATGTTTATCCATTGAATCACCAAGATTGGAGAAGGATAGAATCCTAAAGAACAATAGGTATCACATACCTAGGAATCACCCTGAAAACTAAACATTGATCAGATGATAAAGGATTGGATTTGAGAAGGTTTGATGGCTTCATGTTCGCCAAGGAAATCCTTAGGTTGTGGGAGACATAAGTTGAGAGGATCCAAAATAAAAAAAACTACGATGCACTATCTATTTTTAAAAATTCGGACCAGGTATTACTGGATATGTAATACCAATACACGTCACAAAATGTTTATGTTTTGTATCCATTGAAACATGATACATTTTTAACAGAATTTGACACTCAGAGATAAAAATATTCATTAAATCTATGATGAAGTGTAGTAATCACTCTTAACGTGTAACAATCACATCTTGAAGAAGTTTACAACTTGTTTATAAGATCATTACTTTTCTTGTAAAACATTTACATGACATGAAATGCTCTACAATTCTGTAGGAATGCATTCTAAAAGATGTAAAACCAAAAAACATATGACTTCACACTTATAGGAATCCAAATAATTGAACTCAAATGTTTCCCAGAACTACATAATGGAATACGGAGATGTGTTTTTTAATAAACATGTCATAGTAGTCAAGAGATGTTACAACCTCCACATAATAAAGACATTATGTCCCCAGAAAACTTATGATGAATCCTCTATGTTAAAGATATGAGTCCACTACTCTATCATAACCACATCATGTTCACACATCTCATGACTAGAATAACCATGCTATAGTTGCAAACGATCCAAGGTTATCTTCCTCTCAGGATGTACCTTGGTCTCATAATCAACTATACTGACTGGTTGCTCAACCAAAGATAAATCAGTTTCAATCTATCATCACTTTTGATCACAACATGAGATGTATAAGAGAAACATTATCTTAGTTTCAATAAATATAACACATTATTTATCAACATCAGCAGTGGTGGATGTTCTATACGGTATGCAACTTTCCCCACAATCATGATAACTTCAAAGGGTCCCAAAAATTGAGTAGCAAGATTACATTTCCTCTAAAGTCATTAATATCTGAAACACACTGAAACATTCAAGAACAAATTATCACCAACTAAAGACATAAAATGTTTACAACATTTATCCTCATAGGACTTATATTTACTATTTTCTATTAACATTATCTGAAAAGTTTTCTGAATCATAGTAGTCATCTCATGAACCAAGCTTAGTATAACTAAGGAACATTCACCAACCTCCAAACATATTTATAATTATTTTCTAGGCCGGACAAAAATTTACTCAAAACATTCCATTCTAATCACATATTGGTAATCATATTTGTTCAATAATTCAATCATCCCCATGTGATCCCTACATTCCCCCCACCGAATTCGTGAAAACAAGCACAAAGCATTTCTTCAAGAATCTATATAACTCCCTCTATCTGGACATCTGTGTGAGGATTGTAGGAAATGTTCAAAAACACCTAAGATCCCATTGCTTCCTAAATTAGTCTTTAAAATAAAAATGTAATACATGGACACTTATCAAATACTATATCTTACGGACTCTGTGAAATGGAACAATCTCTTTTACATAGAGTCTTCCAAACATCATAACATATGTTATATTATGATTTGGAATAATGTGGGGTAACATAGTTATGTTATAAATATCAAACAATATCATATTATAAATTATTATTGAATTTTGAATCTAGACAACAAAATCCATTGATATCTTATCACACTTAAAATTAGGGGTTGGATGTTTTTAATGAAACATGAAGGTCTCTTGTTCTCAGCCACAACCTGGAGGCATGTAATGAAAGAAGAGAAAAATTAAGTGATATCTCGATCCAACCCTAGACACTAGAACTATATATGCATAACATATAAAATTTTTGTGGTTCCTAAATGCACAACCACCGTGAATTATGAAAAACCCCCCATCACACCTTTATTTTCCGTAAATGACCCCACGTAAAAACTTTTATATCATAGAACTCCATAATTGGAGAATGGCCTCTGGGAAACTGTCTTCCCACCATAAATAGTGTCTCTAATTCTAAAAATTTCATCATCTAGATCTTTATAAGGAATAATAAACTCGAGAAGTGCATGTGATTACTGAATGATGAATTAATAAACATCAGCCCAGTTCTCCTGAATTTTAATATTCAATTGATCCAAAAGAGACACTAAGTACTACTCCTATAAATATTCCTTCACAATATTTGATATAAGTTTCATGCTCAATGATTCTTCAATGACATTCCCTTTCCTTGGGGTATATGTTATGTAAATGACTAATGACTTTTGGTACTCCAAGAAACACCACTTGTGAGGATTCTAATCTTTTTATGAGATGATATGATTGTGTCTTTTGTGGTCCAAAAAAATGGAAAATTGTTCTCCATAATGGTAATTCCTCCAAATCATAAGTTCATTCATTTCAAGTGCATATTCATGATCGTGGGTAGGATACTTCATCTCATGTTTCCAAATCTATTGATATCCATAAGAAACCACAAGATCATCTGTCATAAGAAGGAATCCCAAGCCCGAACATAATGCATCACAAAATTCCACATTGCATTTGCCGGCCTCTGAAAGATTCAACACTTGTGGGGTTGTAGCACCCAAATGTATTAAAAATAAATTTAATCCTTGAATCTTTGTTTTATTATATATTTATAACTATCCATTAAAATTAATTTACCAATATCTATTTTTTTAATTTCAAAGAACAATCATCTACAATTGTGTTCAGTATATTATTTAGAGTCTGATGGAACCAACATGCTTTTCTGGTGAATAGTAACATACCATTATGAATAGTATTTTGAATAGTAATGTGACCCTAATTAATTGTAAATTGTTTTATTAATTTATTTTCTTAATTATTTCTGATAATGTTATCCGAGAAAATATTTAAGTGTGATATGAAAGCAGTTATAGTTTTAAAATTATATATTTTTGAATTAAGAATGATTTTATTTAAAAATTAAATTAAAAATATTTATAATTTTATTTCTGAAAAATGTATTTCATTTTTTAATTCTACATGTTGAAAAATGGTTAGGGTGAATTTTTGGGATTTTTCTGAAACAGATCATTTTTGGTTGAATAGAAAAAAATACAGTTTTCAGTTTTGTTGTGTTAATGAAATCATTAATGATAAAAAAAGGTTAAAATAAACCTGGATGACTTGGATACAGTTAAATAAGTTATTAGGTGACCCAATAGGCTAATTCTGTTGTCATATACCAAGGGAATTCCCATTGTTTTTCAAATACCACTAATGAGGTGTCCCTTGGAAATTATTAAAAAAATCCCCCACTTTCGCTATAAATAGAATCCATTCCATAGTTAAGTATATTCCCAATTCCTATTCAATGAAACTTTAGAATCCTTACCTCTATATTCTTCCTCCCATGTTTTCCTCAAGCCCCTAAAGGTAACAACAATAATTTTCTAGGAGATACTCTACTAGGTAAGAAAATTCTCAATTTAATTCTTTTTCCATTCAAGTTATATTTTTTGTGGTATAACATTCATGTTTCCATATCATGTTCTTATTAATTTAATATTCCTGATTTGTGATGTTATATTATTAATTTCTAGATGGGTGACCCTTGTCCCCACTCTTTTTAATATTTTTTAATGCCATGTTGCATAACCATTAGGCTTCCGAATTATTCTAATGGATTTCAAAATTATTCTTTTATTTTGAGTTCCTTTATTTTCTTATTCAATCCCCATATCCTCTCACCCAAGACGAAAACATTATCCACAAATCATGTAAATTCTTGATTTTATAATGTTCATCAAAAATTCATCATCATTAATCATATCCTCTCCCACTTATTCAATGAATAAAAACATTGTCAGTGATGTGTCAAATTACTGACATTATAGACGATGTGATTTCAATTTTCATTTATTAATTAATATACGGTATTGAAACCATTTTAATGGTTGAACTAGGATATAATACATATTTATTCATTCATCCATGGATCTAGAATTCTTTTTCACTCATGGTTTTAATTTATATGAAAAAATGAGGTCGTTATTATCAAAGAACCACTAAACTGATCTTAATGAACAACATTAATGGTTTAACATTTGAATAATCATCTTAGAAGACATCAAAATGATAAGTGGTATAAATTTTGATTTTAGAAATATTTAAATAAATTTCAAATCAAATTCTTGTGTTTCACTTCCAATCGACAAGAACAATCCATCATGATCCGATCCTGAAAATCTTGTAATGAACTCACACAAAATAGTGAAAGGAACAAAATACTAACAATTAAAGGAAAAAATGGTGTAATGAAATGATCATATAAGGTATAATAATGATTAAAATAATACTTTATTGTATTAATAACACTTTTATAACTATTATACTATAGTTTTCAATGATTTGGAAGTAAGGCATACCTATGTTAAGGGAATTCTTAACCAGATTTCCACCCATTGGGTTAACCATATTCTTAATTATTTGTGTGTTATTTGAATTTTTTGTCTGATTATTTATAATTATACTTTGTTTAATTATGTTTATTTACATAGTATATACATATTTCATTCACTCTATTAAGTCTCAATTCAATTAATGATATTTATAAGGGAATTCATTTCCTGATTTCTGTTCTTTAGGTTAAACAACTACTTCGTTATTTATGTGGTATTAATACTGATTATGTGATGGGTATTTCTTATATTATGTTGAATTATGTCTAATTGTAGTGTATTTACATATTCCACCCAATATATTAAGTCTCTTTCAATTATATGATTTTTGTATGGTTTTTTTCTAATAAAATCATCTTTTATTATTTTATTTCACAAAATTCAAAAGCATTGTTTTTATGTTATTATTCATGTTGTATGATTATGATCTAGTTCTTTTCATTGTTTATGATGAAGGGTGGGACCTATATCTCCAACCAATGCATTGGGTTTTTTTTATGTTGGACGTCGACCATATGGTTACTCCAATTGTAACTACGATGGTTAAACAAATTGTAAGGTAGCTGTGAGGCTTACAAATTATAAGGTAGTTCAGAGGGTTACAAGATTATGTAAGTAATACCCCACGATATCATTATGAATATATTGATGTTCTCATTTTTTTTGTGTGGATCTTTTTTAAATCTCATGTTTCACAAACTAAGTAGATATGGGAGACTAGCATGGCTTTTGAAATTTTTTTCATATGTTAGATGTATTCATAGACTAATGTCATATTTCATTATTTTACATCCATTATTGGGATTTTTGTGATCATACAATGTTTTTTCAATTATTTTCAACGGATGTAAATATTTGTAAGACAAGGAAGGAATCCATGTTAAATTTTTGATTAATTTTCAATGAAATCATGTTTTCAGCTTTAATGATTTATATTTTGGAAAAAATGGAAATTGTATTTATAGTATCCACTCTGTAATAATGTGTAATGATATGAATTTATTATGTCCCAATTTTCTAAAGATCTATACATTAAAAGTTCATAAATGTAAAAGGAAATGATTTCTTGTGTAAAATCAACATTATGTAATGTAATAAGGTCAGGTCCTTATAATTTGAATCAGAGGATTGTTTAAATAACATTATGGGTTAGGATGATGTTAAAACAATACTGTATATTATTTTTACTCTATGATTAATTTGAAATTTTATAGAATAAAAATATTGCCCTTTTTATTTGTCTAAGATATGTGGGTTCAGAATGGTTGTTTGGAGAAGAAACAAGGAAGCTGAAAAGGAGAGGCACCAACAGAATGACATCATTCTAAATCTGCAGCCTAGAATAGTAGGGATTGGAACTGAGTAGTTTGTGACAGTCATGTCTCACATAACAGAAGAAATAAATTGTGGTAGAATCCATGCAAGAGAAAAACCTATAGGTACCACAAAATATTATGACAATTTTGGAATAATTTATGAGACAAAACCCATATGCTTTCAATGGATATTTTTACCATGTATCGAATGAAGGATTTATTAAATCCCTTGAAAAGTTATCCGATGTTATGGGATGTTTAGTTAATTAAAAGGTAAGTCTTTCCATTTATCATTTTGAAGGTGAATCTAATAAGTGGTGGTCAATGGTAAATAATACTAGGGATAGTAAGGATATTTATGCCTTCGAGTGGAATGAATTTAAAAGTCTTTTCATTGAAAAATATTCTCCTAAGGTGGTGTGGCATGGGATGGAGGAAACATTCCATTAATTGAAGCAAAAGGAGGAAGATTTAGTGGCTGTGTATGAAGAAAACTTCACCTGATGGGCATGGTATGCTCAAAATCTTATTCTTTATAATTCTTGCAAAATCAAATATTTTTACTCAGATTGAAGCCAATATATCGAAAGGCGTTGGCCTCCTGCGAATTAAAAATTTACGAGAAACATGACTTCTCTTCTGAGAGGGTATAGGTGGAGTTTACTAATGATCATGTGCATTTTGGAAATAAATAGGAGAAATGGTCTAGATGACAAGCGTTGGGTAAGAATCAACCGATGAAATCTAGTGGTAAGAAAATCCAATTTCTAGTTTGTGAAAAGTGTAGTAAGAAACATCATGGGGAATTTTAAAACTACTTAGTCAATGTCTTATCTCCCATTCATACCTCAAAACACACCATATATATTATATTTAGTCACTCATCACATTTCAAAACCCTAACTTCTATATTATTCCCAAATCAACAAAATTTTCAAAATTATGGAACCAACATTTTCAAACTAAATAAAAACATAATTATAATTTATGAATTCGTTATTCACGCTTAATAGAAAAATAATGAATTAATATGATATGATACAACAATACACATATATGTAACATACATCACATGATACTCAAAATATTTTCAACTGATTCAAGGATGGGTTATGGAACTCCCATACAATTGATTTAATATTACATGTACATTCTTAAACATCCAATATATTTTAGTTCATCATGATTCCATCTTAATTATTCTTCTTAAATAAAATCTCATGTCAATTTCATTAAATATATATAAATAATGTCATAAAAATAATAAATTCATAGATGACAACATATCATAAATTCATATTTTTATGGATTACATTTCATAATCATTCATAAAAAACTTTTTACCATGGAATGATAAAATTAATAAAAAAAACATTTGATTCTTTATGATATATAATTATCGAAATAATTAAATTACAAAATCATTTTCATGTTATAAAAAATCATTAAAGTGATAATTTAGTAACATGTTAAATATTGATAAAAAATAGATATGCTATATGATTCAAACACAATAGTATACTATTTATATGTAGTAATATTAATATTTAAAATAAATTAAAAATAGTTAGATGTGACACATTTTGTTAATGGAATTATGTTTAATGATAGGTTATAAAATAATTAAAAATTAATTAGATACATACAATTAACTATTAATAATAATACATATATCATTATTCATTAATAACTGTTAAAAGAATATAAATATTGTATTTTTTTAGAATATATAAGAACAAAAAAAGGTGATATGCAAAAAATTAAAATTTATTTCTCTGACTAGGTAATGTATGGAATATACAGTAATAAATAAGTGGTATTGTTTATCATATAAATAAACAAGAAATATCATTCAATATATATATTCACCTATTTAATTTAACATAATCATTGAAATGACATGTGTGTGGGTATATATAATATTATTTATTAGGAAATTAGTATAAATCCATATTTGTTTCAAAATATAGTACAATAATCATTGGTTGACATTCATTATGGCTTAGAGTCCTACATGTTTTGACTAATCGAGGTATTAATTTTACATCTTCTAATATGATGGTTGACTATCCGTGAGGGATCAATATTATGGTTTCATGCACAATTTTTTTGAAATAAATGTAAACTACTGAGAGAAATATCATATTGTTTCTATTGATTAGTATGGAATACAAATGAAAATTGACCTTTCACAAAAAATATTTCTCAAATAATTTTTACAAGTTACATGTCAGGTAAACTTTTTTACAAAACATCAATGAAACTAGAAATTTCACAAAATAAAAATATCTCTGTGATATAAAATTATACTAAACCTAACATGTATTATCCCATAATTCCTCAACCATAGTGTTACAACTGACTTACTGTTACTCGATACCTTTGGGATGGTGTCATTAATTGTGCATCCCTATGTAAAATATATGTTATAATTTAAAACATTATTTTAAAAATTATTCATGTTAGGGTTCCATAAGAATTGTGTCTTGAATCCTGCAAATGTCAAAAATTCATAGAAAATAATGAAACAAATAGTATATAAAACAATAATCATTAATATAATAAAAATTAAATTTATATATGAATTTAAATAATAGATTTATATAGGTAGAATAATTTTCCAAAATTAGACCAAGAAAAATACAATAGAAAAATAGGTCTTATCAATTGTGTGAAATAGTATGGTGTTCATTTTGAAGTACAATACCTCCACTAAAATGATCAACACTATCGTTGATGTGGGAGAATATCCCCCTCAACAAAAAAATTTTAAATCATCCTTTGGGAACCCATAATCTCTAGTGTATATATAAATAATTAAAATTTAGAAAAAAAGATGTCGAATTCTCACTTTGTTTTCAAATCGTGGTTTGATAATAATATAAGTAGTATGAAACCAAGAAAAGGTATATTAATAAAACAACGTTAAATGGATGTATTTATAATCAAATATAATATTTGAAATTATTATAGAATACTAGATTTCTATTTGTTGCACATAGTGAAAAAATTACTATCCACAAAGTAGATAATTGCTTCACTAGTTCCCAATTATGAATAATTTTAAAAACTCAATAATTTCATGAAACAAATTAAAATGGTCCATACATAAAATATATGACTTATGAAAAATATATTTTATCTAATATAAAAGGAACTAAAACATGTAACAACTAATCAAACAAACTAATGTTTCGGTGTTGGAATAAACCTATAAATGGGTAAGGCAATCAGGTATAACAAATTTTATACTATAATTATGAAATTACAATTATTTTATATGGAATATGTATATAAAATATTCTATTAAAATACCACATCAATTACATATATTACATCTTTGTTTTGTTAACCAGCATTAATAGTTTATGGTAATGGTGAAATATATCTTCTAACATTAATATAACATATCAAATAGGTGATCACGTTAATTGTAGAAACAAATATTACATTAAAATATATTTTTACCTATAAAATATATATTAAAAAATAATTTATTTCTTTCCAATAAAAATATCCAAAACCTAACTCAATCGTCGTAGTATTAGAAATTAAATTAATGTATTTAATTACACAAAACTGTATCCATAATTAATTTACTCAACCATAAATTTACATTTCATGGGATGGAAAAAATACCGGTATCAAGAGTGTATTAGAATCATATTATTCAAAAAAAATATCTTGATATTTATGAAATAAAATAGTTACAGTTTTAACCAAAAATTATGAAATATATGATGTTCCAGTGATTTTTTTAATAACATTTAATGGAAAATGTTTCATTATATAAAAAACTCAAAAACATCATGAACATGTGATAAACATTTTATACATTTAATTTTATAGAACATAATTATGATTGAGATTTGGTTGTGTCTGAAAATTCATCACCAAGAAGTATTTATGTATATTTTTTAAAATGTGAAACCATTATATTGGTATCAGTGTGTGATTCTCATTTTAATCCCAAAAAATTATGATTTTTAACAAACTATAAATATTATATAATTTTCATTATTTAATTAATATTAAATGAATAATTTTAGAATGAAATTGATAATATATTTTCATATATCATCTTAAACAAATAAGGCAGGGATATAATAATAAAAATAAACGAAGAGTGAATTTTCAAAATAAAACATATTAAAAAAACATTTCAATAATATTACCCTAACCCAAAAACTATATAAATAGTATTAGTTCATATGTTTAATAATTATAAAGAAATTAAAATATTTTTATATTAAAAATTAATGAAATTTATTTTATTATAATCCAAATCCAACACATCACAATGAATACAAATTATTTATGATAAGTTATTTCTTGGTTATTTGGTCTGGTATCATAGTCATAATAGAGTGTGAATCAATGAGTCCTTTTATAAAAGGTGGTTGGGACCGAAAAATTCACCTTATATTTATAATAAAATAGAAAAATATATTTGGATACTAAAATAATTAATGGTTTTTGTTCATTATCATGATGATTTTAAGAAGATGAAACTCAATTGTCTTATTTTTCATCACATGAATAATATTATCAAATGTTTCCAATTTATTTTAGTAGTATAATTTACTTCCAAATCCCATGTTTGGGTTACTCAACATACATGTCAATGAGAACAAAAAAATGATCATGGATTAATGTGTATATATGAATATTATATTTAAAAAATATAATATATCAAATTGAATAGTATTATTTTCCAATACATTATTCCAATTTAATACCATAAATATTTATATGTATATATATTAAAATACCATTAAAAAATTGTAATTTACCTTTCATAAATATATATACATGAATATATATTAATATATTAATTATAATATATTTATGATACAATAATATCATGGAATCACATGGAGGATCAATGACCTCACATATCAAATTATCAATGAATAATCTTTTCAAACACTCTAATAACACCACACCATTAGTAATAATTATATGAAAAATAATGCATAATTATTTTCAATAAATTTCATAGTATCTTATAACATCCATATTAAAATTGCATGAAATAAATATTTATATATATATATATATTCTTATAAACATGTGAATAATTTTCTATTTTATAATCTCATGGAAATCCATTTTTTAATTCCATAAGTTCTAAAAAATAATTTAAAAATAATGAAATTCATAAAATAAATCATACCTCAGTCACATTATAGTTTTGTCAATATAAAAATTTTAAATTATCCAACGAAATTTAAAAATTTACCAATAGTGGATAAAAAATATCATATGAGGTGATTTATGTTTATTTTTTATAATCATAACAGAGTGTTCTTATACAAAATGGATAAATAGGAATAGAAAATAAATGAAAAGGAACATTTAAGCCGGGTGATAGTATAATGTTATATTAATTGGATATAAACCCTTGAAAAAATTTAATAGTTGTATTTAATTAGGAAAAAAAGGGTACACGTAAGAGTATTAATGGAAGGAGTTTGTATTAGGATATTAAATTGTTAAGATGACCAGTTTTTTGTTTTATGTTATTTTAGGAAAAATTGTATATTATAGGAATTTAAAAGAACATACATCAAACCCTCTATAATTAAAATGTAATACATTTAAATTCTATTATATTTATATAAATATATTGGAGGATGTATTTAATATTATATATAACCCATCATAAGTATTTTGGCCTCATTATTATAGACACAATGAAATTCTTCAGTACTACAGACCCATGAAACCCTAATATGAGTTCCCAAACATCCAATTTAAAAATAAACTCAATAAAAATATTAATTCAATGTAGAACAAAAAAACAAATTTTAATCCTTAAAACTGACATCAACTAGAGAAAAATCAATTATATGGTGAAAAAATAATATTAATCGATGATCTACACCATATAACACCATAAACATTGCAGTTAGGATAATGAGTTTATTCTCGAAACTCTTAATTCATCTAAGACACATTTATCAACCATTAATATGTATATAAGATGTAAAAATTATTGAATAATATTTTTTCATCCTATAATAATAGTCACATATACAAAAAAATATGCACACCTATAATAAATAGACATTAAATTTCTATGTAATTTATTTATTTAATATTTTTATCAATATCTAGTAATTATAGTTAATTGGATGGTCTATTCAAAACAAAATGGGATACAAAATCATATAATAATTCAAATTTTCATCCTATTTATATTAATTGCATCAATTTAATGTACATTCATGAAAGTTGTTATACTTCCACTTCAGGGACATTTATTGATTATATTCTATATAATCTGTATCGTTTGAAAATTATTAGTTAATACAATGACATACTTTTATTGATAATGGCTTTTATAAAATTTGAAAATTAGTTTATAATATATAATAATGAAACATGTTCTCATAAACAATATTGTGGAAGATTATTTTACTGGTTATGTCATGATTATGCTGAACATTTTTAAAAGACAACTCAAATGGGATGGATTTATAGACTTATATATGGATTAATGATATATGAGAAGGAGAAAATATATTTTATTTATTTATTTAATATAAAACAAATTCATAGCTTAAATTGATGTCAAAGGAAAATATTTAACCAACATATTAATTTGATGGTGTCTATAATAATAATTTTTTTTTAAAGAATTCATCATCCATATTTTTTATAGAGTATATAGTCAAAATGGATTAGAGTCTTTTCATAAACAAGGACTTTATTATATATCATAATCACTAATAGGGTAGGTTATGGGTTATATTATTTCTATTTCTCAATGTTATATTTATGTAGACACATATCACATATGTGGACTTTGTTCCTTGAGATTGTAACACAATAAATGAACGTTGGAGAGGGGTTATAATTTTTTTCACCAAATTATATTTTTGGCTAAAAAAAATACTAGATCATATTCATATTATAAACTCTTTTTGGATTTATCATGCATTGAACATACATGAACCATTATAAGTGTTATAATAACCAATAATTGTGACTACCATCACCATATAAGTGGGGCATCGTCCCTATGTTCATCAACAATGCATTTTATATTATTTAAATTTATATAGACCATTATACAATGTATATTATCTATTAAATGTGTGAAAATTCTAATTACATAAAAAATGATTTCGAAATAGGGAAGATGAGTAGTTTTAAAAGTAACAGTGGTCATATGGAAAATAAATATCTTTCATTTCCATTATAGAAATAGTCAAAAACCTTTTTAGGGATGTTATAATATTAATAATTCCAATTTTTATACAATACCCATATGTGAAATATGTAATAAATTTCCTAGACATATATAAATGGTATGACACCCATTCAATAAAGGGTTCCATTTTATATCATGTCATGTAATAATGGTATAACCTAGATAATAAAACTTATATAAGTATATTTATTCAAATAAATAAGACTGAAAAAAAATTATTACTCCCACAATGGAATTTTAATAGGTAGTGTTGCATAGTTTAAATCAATTTATCATGTGTATGCCTTTTTCCTATGAAATTTGAGACATGAAATTATAGTATATGCTCTATGTGTAGAATAACATTAGTAGAAAATATGACCATAAATTTGATCTGTAGGATAATGTTTGAAATGAAAATTTATATAATGTGAATAATGCTTAATTTTAAATTATATTTTCTAATATCAATTAACATTTTCATTTTACAAAAATTTTAAATTTTATTCTCATTATTATTAGTCATATAAAAAGATAATAAATACATATATATCTCTACATGTTATTTAAAATTATAAATACATATTTATATTGGATATATATGGTATATATGATATCTAAATCGTGAATATCATTATCTAGATAATTTAATTTTGGCCACATACACAATTTATAATTATAACATGTTCATTTTTACATATTGTTTCGAACATCAACAAAATGTTCGATATGAACTCAAATAATTCACTAATTGTTATAAAAAGTTAACAATTGATATAAAAGGGGTAATAAATATGAAAAAAATTATGTATGTATAAATTAACTTTAGTTTATTATTCATAATATTATAGAACAATCGATTCAAGTGAGACACGAGGTAAGGGGGTCTTATCTCACTTTTAATTCTCTGAGATTTGAATTGTTCGCCACTTATTAATTTCAAGTGGTTTATTGTGTACTTACATTATATATATATATATTATCATGCTTCTGTTAATATTCATTGTATTATGTGACTCATTTGTTGGTTATTAACTTTTGGTCATACGAATCGATTGATTACAACGACGTAAGGTGTTTTCATCTAACTTTTTCTTCATGTGAGATTCATGCTATATTTTCCACAATTTCATTTTGTGTGGGGATGTACTGACCATGATTATAATAATTCTGTAAAACACATTAATTTATGGGTATTTAAATCTCTATTGTTTTATCCATCTTTTATGCAGTGTATGTTTCGCAAGTTACCAAATCTATAAGTTAACCATTCACCCGTTCTTTTAAAAATACATCTTTTTGTTATGTATTTTAATTTTCATATTTTTATGTTTGGTATATGTTCCTCTATATCTTTATTTTGGTAAATTTTATGTCCAAGTGATGATATTACAGTTTCTCCCTCATCAACTAATTTTCTGAATTTTAAATATAGGTTGTTATACTGTTGAATTTATGTAAGGGAAATTCTACACCCAATTTCAATTATTTCGGTTAAACTTCTACATGACGATAATTTCATGAAATAGATAAGTTTTAATGACCTCTAGTTGTTTTAAACTTAATATCCACTTATATATTGTGTATTCTTATATTTCACACATAATTATGTCATTGATTTTTCATTAATCTAAGGATAATATTTTTTCAAGGGATTTCATCTCAATTTACATTCTATTGAGACATAATTTTTTTATGAACCAATTAAACTTTATATGGTTTATATAATTCCCTTTGAAATATTATATCACTAATACCTTTAATATATTGAAATAATAAGGTTCTTTTAATTTCATTATGTAATTATTTTTATTCATGTATTTTATCAAGTGGTGGGGGACTCTTTAACTAAAACATTGTTTTAAATGTTTTGAAAAATTATTCTTCTAAATCATTCTCATTATTGTCCATGTTTTCAAAATTGTTTTTATATGAATTATTTATATGTAAATTAAGATTTTAAAATTTCAATTCCCATTAAATGTAACAAAGTGGTATGGGTTACTTTGATTCAAATATGTCTTTATTAACTGTTTTAAATTGTTTTGAAAATGGTTTTGACAAAGAATTGATTATTTCAATATTGAGAAATGATATATTGTGATGAAGAATTGTTATCTTTCAATTTTTCTTTTGTTATGTGTTATAATTATGATGTGGTTCTTGGGAATTGTTTACATATATCGGTGGTTACATGAACAACCTTGGGTATCTGATCTCAAGATAGCTATCTCATGCATTGGGAAACGTGACAGAGGTAAATGTAAATGTTTTCCCTAAGAGATTTAGGGAATATACTATGATGGTTATTCCCACATAACTCCCTATGTAGCTGTGATAACTAAAATGTATGTATGTATTGTATGTCGCACGTTACCTTTATGATTTTTTATTTTTTTGTGTTATTCATAAATTTTATGATTTCAGAAGGTATGTTATGATTGAAAATTATGGTTTCATTGAATTTTATATATTAATGGGATAATATTTTTCTTCCTTATTTTATAACCCTTACTAATCTTTTTATGATCATCTAGAGTTTTTGAAATTTTTTCCACTGGACATAAAGACGAAAAGGGTCAAGGATAGAATGATGGAAAATTAATGCTATCTAAAATATAGAAGTAGACATGTTTATTTTTAATATATTTTTTTGATAAAAATTGATATAGATTTGTATTTTCTATGTGTAATTTTCAAGTTGATATGTAATAGTTGTGTCCTAATTCACTAAAACTCTAAACCAGAAAAGATCCTCAATGTGAAATTTCCATTTAATTTATGATTATTTATTGTTTATTGTTGGGTCCTTATAAGTAGGACCTTATAAATCATATGAATCCATGAAATATTGATTCCTTGGACACCCAAGTGTTTAAAGGTAATACCCTACTAAATCCCATGTTCTATTTCATAAGAATCCAATATCTCACTGCCCAAAAGTAGAACCATCAATGGTGCTTCCAACCAATCCAAGTGGTGATATCTAGGTAATCGGTTAAGGGAACCTATTTTCCAAACTCATGATATTAAATATATGTGAAATGATATAAATTCAGACATTATATCTATTATCACTATTCCTATCAATGGAATCATTGGTATTCACAATTTTGGGTAGATATATATTTTTGAATCTAGGTAATCAGGTATTCACAATGGTATCATAGAGTCATCGAAATATATAACATCAATGTAATTCATATAGAAGACAATATATGATCTATCATGGTTCATAGGAACACCTTTAGGAAAATAACCCTTCACCAATTAAATCACTGTATAATATCCATTCATGGAATCCTAAGAGAATATATTGTCTTATTAGATCATAAACATATTATGTGTCCCCTTCTCTTATCCATTTTAATAGTTGATTCATTAGTATCTTGTAAAGTGATTGAAATATAATGAGTGAAGGATGATTCCTAAGATACATAGCCGATTTGATATGATGTATCAAAAAAATTAAATTATAGAAAATTCTTGTCAAAAACTAATCATAATTAAATTGTCCAAATCTTGTCAACCATGGATAATTGGAACATGTTCTATTGGAAAAAATATAATATCATAAACATTTATGATACCTTCAATTATAATTTATTATATATACTTAACAGTTTTTTATATAATCTTCGTTGGGAATATCTCGAATTTTCTCAAGTTGTTTTTGTTATTTTTCATTAGGTCAGGGGGTTGAGACATTCACGGTTGGTGCATGGTTTTCCATAATTATTCACCCTCCCCCTAAAAATCTAGACCATAATATAGTGGGGTAATTATGGTTTGTGCATTCACTAATATATCAATGGCTCATCTAGGAGAAACGATGCATTCTAGAGACTATGGTGTCATGGTCCAGGTGCAAGTATTTTTTTACAATCTATAATTTGTCTAATTTTTTTTGAAATAATAAGTCTATTTAATATTAATTATTTCATAAAACATTAAATATAGCTTGTGTTATATGAAATCACTATGTTTTTATGATGTTTCATAAAACATCATGTTAATCATTCACTACAATCAACACTTTTATTATGTTGCAGTAAACACAACACTGTGTTTATTTAGTTTTTTATAAACTGAAACATCATATTAATAGCTTACATTAAACGAAATTCAAGGTATCAGAAAATAAATATATAATATTAATATATTGAGGAAAAAATGTTATATTAATCACATAACCATTGGAATTGATGTTACAAGAAAATATAACTAAAATTTGAGAATATGATTTAGATAAGTATTTAAATGAATTCTTCTATTATATATTATTTTAAATAACATAAAGAACTATTTTAAAATAAAGAAATATTTTTTCTATGATAAATATTTTTTATTCATAATAACACTATTTCATCTAAATAAATTAACCAACCCAAATTTCATGAATGTTTTCAAAGAAATATATATATTTTCTATCTTTTTAAAATTTTACACTTTTCTAATATATTTTATAAGAATAACATAAGAAAAAGCCAATTTTATGAATAAAAAATATATTTTTTAAATGGAAACTTTACTAACTTTTAATGGATAACATATTTTAAATATAAAATTTTACACTATTATAATGTTCTAGAGAAAATATAAATAAATTCTTATTTTCGATTATGTAAATTTACATTGTGTAATTTATGGGAGCTCTTCTTTGAAGATTTATTTTATAATTAATAATGAAAAGAACTGAATTTTATATGAGAAAATATGTCACATATTATATTTTTATATAGTTAAATTACATATTTAATTGCTTTTATAGAAAATTTTGTTCAATTTTACATTAATTAAATCAATTTAATTAATTAGTTACAATTTCATATTGAGATTGGATATTAAAACATTTCGATATTTTTAAAATTTTCACATTTTAAGAAAATGTTGTTTCCTCACGTGGGAATGATTAATTTTGAAATAATTTCTTCCACCTCTATGATTATAAATTAATAAAACATTTCCCATATCTTTAATTATACATATTTATGATTTATAATAATTTCAATGTTATTTTTGAAAAAATATATTATTAAATGTAATGGAAATTTATTACATTGATTTCGATAAAAACATAATAAATTTATTGTTTGATATTAATAAAGGGGGCCAAATGACCTAAAAACCTGTCTGAAATCAATTTAATGGAACTTTTTCAAAATGTTCCTCCATTTTAAATAAAATAGAATGTTATTAAGGGAAAATTATTTTCGGTACATCTCTAAATAATTTTTACATTTAATATTTACCATAATGCTACTCCTCTTCTATTGTAGAAGGGAACTCAACCTGCCCACCCACCTCTTAAAATCTAACATGACCATTAGATATCACAAAAAAAATGACAGCATAGGCCCCCAAAATCCCACTTTTCATCATTTGAGTCTAACTTTTTGATGAAATGAAACCAAGTAATCCCTTCGGGGAAAAATAATTTGAGTTACCTTAAAAAGTGGTTACATTCATCAACGTGAATTTGAGTTTTATTTATATGTCCACCTATTTCATTCTTCTTATTCCATTATTATATTATAACATTAGTATCCTCAATATATTGATATTTTTTCTATGGTCATGAAATACTCCTATACACACATCCTTATAATGGTAATGAACTTACCATTAATTTGTATAATGGATTTCCACCTCACAAAATGATGTTGTTCAGTTTTCCATTACCACTTATAATAGTTGGAAATTATTGTACAAATATTTATTTTATATCAAATATATTATATTTTTTATTTAATTATAATTTATTAATTTATATATAAAACATACCTTCATGATTTAATTTTTTTTGTAAATATGATAACTTTGTTTGTGGACCTGAGGACCACCACCACCTCAATGTTATGTGACTCAATCATAATTTACGTGGAATTTATTAATTATTGGTTTAAAAATGTATATGTTATATATGAAAAAATAATAATAATTTAATTTTAATATATAAATATACATATATATATATCTGTGTGTGTGTGTGTATTTTATTTAATTTTAATTTTGAATATAATAATAAGACTAATACACAATTCAATTATACATATGAGCTACAGTCTCTATGAATGTTTTATTACATTTCATATGTCAATATGTTGTATATTAGTATAAATATTTATATAATGAATTTATGTAAAATTTATTTCTTGTTTTAATTAATATAAACATTTAAATAATGATATGTGCAGTTGGATCATGAATTACAAGTAAACCCATTAAGAATAACAAAGAGGATACTACATAAAATGTAACATTAAAATAAATGTTTTTATAAACATGAAATAAAAATTTATAATTAAAAATATATGTAATTATATATAATAATATATATTTTATGTATAATTAAAATATATTTGTTATACACGATTTCCAAATAGGTACCATGATATTCTAGACATAAGGTACGGTTTTTTCCCATCTCACATATATTTATTCGAGGCTTATGCCTTATTCACCACCCATTTCCATTGCATGGAGTATATATTGACCGTGAATGTATTATATTAATTTTATAATTAAATGTATTGTTATTTACATATCATTTTTGGAATAATTAATTTATAGGTATTATGGTTATAAAAAAATATTGGTAAGAAAATGTTGCCTCCATTTGACTTCTTGAAGATGTATGTCATGTTATGAAATTGTATTGTTCTTTTGAGTGTATATAATTCTCACTAAAATGTTATATATTTAATATATTTTTCGTAATGATATATTATTATTCATTTAATTTTGTTTATTTACTGGGCTTATTATTCAATTTTACAAGTGAGGAATGGATTTATAACTATAATATGTACATTTATTAGGATTTATTTGGATTATGCTTCTATTAATGAAATATTATAATCCATAATTCATGAAAACTCATTAATAATATTATAAATTAATGTATTTGTTGGAACTTACTACTCTTTTGTACCTAATAAAATTTACAAATTATATTTTTGAAAATCTGACATTATTTCTATTTTTTATTAGAAATATTTGTTTTTTGAAAACCTTGTTTTCAAAAAGTCTTTTCAATGTTTACTTATAATATTTAATTTTTATTTTAATATATATTTTTTATAAATATTTTTTAAGATTAAATTAATTTTTTTGAAAGTAATTTCCAATGAAAATTCGTTTAAAATATTTTCAAGATTCCATTATAACATTATGTCATTATTTTCAAAGATAGTTTTTTTCAAAAGGTATAATTTTTTAAGAAGAAATTCCTATATAATAAAGGGTATTTTCACTTGGAAATGAATTAGAGGTTTTTAAAAATTAGAAATTATATATTTATATTATTGTTTTTTATATAATTAATTTTTAAAATGTTTCATGTTTTAAAAATTGTCTTTCAAAGTATTATTATTTGAAAATAGATATTTTATATTTTATCTTATAAAATAATTCCCCAAAAACAATGATATAAATTGATATTATTTTTTAATTTATTTTGAGATGATTAAAGGACACCAATAATATTCATTCTTTTAATGGTTTGTGTTTAGAGGATAAGTTGTTAATAAAACCTATTTCTCTTCCACATGTTTTTCAATGGTAAACTGATTACAAAACACAATAACTTCTATAAGTAATTATATAATTAAATTACAATGAAAACAATATAATTTTATCAGTTTTGGATATGATAATTTTTTTATAATAAAAAAATCATTTCATGTGTTAGTTAATGATTTTAATTAAACCCATGTCATTTTATTGGTTATGATATGATGAATGTCTCATTGTCTTGTGGCACATGAATGTCTGATTTCATTATAAGATGGTTGGGACCTATATCTGGCCACATGTATTGGGTAATGATTAAGTTTTTTTGACCTCAATGTGAACACATGAGGTTATCCAAATCCCATTAGAAGAGGGTATGTGTTGGGGCTTCACTGGTTTAAATATGAGAGAAAACATGAGGGCATCAAAATCCTAAAAAATAGGGTACATGGGAGGAATTATTATGCCCAATACAAGAGGTGACACGGGAGGGATTATAAATCACCAAACATATATGTTACATGGGAGGGATTCTAAATCGTGAAATAAGAGGTTACATGAGAAGGAATCCAAGTTCTGATGTAGGTCCACAGGTGATTATCCAAATACTAACATGTTATAATGGTCATGGTAGGTATCCTTGAATTATATTTTTCAATGATTATGTGTATTAATAAATTCCATGTCTAATTCCCCTTTTACAATTTCATGAATAATTCACATTTTTCCATTATTGTTCATTTCCTTGGAAAATTAAATCTTAAATCCATGACTATTAAAAATTATTGTTGATATGCATGGTATGATCTTATAATGTTATTATAGTGTTCTCATACCCTTGTACTCATGTTATGAAAAATTATCTATCATATTTAAACATACTGAGCATCTGATATCACCTATTTTTTATGATTCATTCCTTTTGTTATTAATAATGGTTTTATTTTGGTGTCATAAAAGGGGAGGTCATTAAATGTGTTTTTTATGTTCATTCACCAAGATATAAAATTATGTTTCCATGTTTCAAATTACATTAATCTATTATAGTAATTGGGAATATATTTTGGTGATGTGATGAATGTTAATTGAAATTGATGTAATATTCTTGTGCTATTTTCCTGGGTATATATAGATGGTATCAGATGAATATATTAGTTAACATTAGGGATCATGAAGGAGAATACTATAGTGATATCCCTAAGAATGTTTCTAAGTACATGACTATAGTTATATATATGATTAATTATAAGGATGAGTAAAAGTTGGGGAAAATTTCCAAGATTTTATTGTAAATGTTAGAGTGAGTGGTATCCTAGAAATAAATACATGTCTAAATATAACAAGTGGGTCTGGAACTAGGACAAATAAGCATAGGGGTAAAAATTGTGGAAAAACCGCAACAAAATACATTCAATCGAAAACTGGTTCACAACAATATTACATTCCTTAAACAAAGTTTTACACTAATTGGTGATATTTTTTATTAATTAAAAAACTCCTTATCAACCACCATGAAGCATTTAAAGAGATAATGACAATTAATAACCATGGATAAAGATGATGTATCATATATTCAAAAAATTATGTTTTCAATATTTATACATAGTATAAGTGTTTTTTAATTATTATGTTGTCCCAACTATGATGATTTCGTTTTACTCTATTCTTTTAAGTTTAATCATTGGATTGTACCCGAAGGAACCTTGTTCGTGAGGAATTTAATAGAAAATAAAATGATTGTCCTCATGGGAATCCAAATGTTATGGGGGCTTGAATTAATACCCTCAGTGGTATTCTCACCAAAATTTATAATGTTATGATTCATGGTTTATATTCAATAGTTGAAATAAGGGAAAAAATATATTTAGAGTCCTTCATGAAGAAACAGCCACATTATTTTAGTTGTTCTGCTGAAACATTTGTTTTTGATAAATGGATCAATAATACCAAAATTATTGTATACAATATATATAGTTCATAGAAAAAAATTCATTATGGTGGTCTACCATTTAATAGGCGAGACAAAAAATAATGTCAAATTATTATGAATACTAGTTTATAATATGATATTGGATCCATAGATTTGGATGAGCTAAAGAAAATATTTTTCAATAAGTAATTTATACATATTCGTCAAATTAAGATGAAAAATAAATTTCATAATACTAAGAAGAATGGTGATTAATTAGTTGGTTCCTACAAAAAAAATATTACACGACTTCTAAGGTACTCTTTTAGTTTTATCATCCTATAAAAATACAAAATTTATATATTCATTAATCTATTGAAATAGAGTCTTAAAATTTCCATGTCAAAAATGGAAACTCAAAACTATGAAGAAGTTGTTCGATGTACTATTTCAGTGGAAATGGTAGTTGTAGTTTCATATAAATATCATCACATTGATAAAAAATGAGATGGTGCTTAAAAAAATCTAATAACTAAAAAGAAATGAAAATATTCTTTCCAGAATGAAAATTTTGGGGGATGTAACACTAGTGGAATTTTAGTAAGGGAACTACTAAATGTTTTATGTGTGTATAGAAAGCTCATAAATAGTCTGAGTTTACATGTAATATGAATAAATTTGATACATTTGTGAATAATGAGAAAGCACAACAAGATGCACCTCCCACACTTACATATTTCCATATCATGTACTTTTCCTTATTTGTAACAAGTTTCCCAATCCATGTAATAATGTGTATGATAGAATACAAAAACCAAAAATGAAAAATTATAATAGAAAATAATATAAAATCACAATGAATGTAGTTAATAATGATAAATGAGGAAAATATAGCCACATGTTCATTATTAAGAATTTTATTTTATATTTTATATGATTTTGACCAAATAAAATCATATTGATCGTAAATTTGTGATTTTTAATGTAATTACCTTTATCTATATCTATTTTGGGAATAATGATGTCACATTTTATAACTTATCGGTGTTAGGGTGATACCAATTATAAAATAAGAAATATATTTTTGGTATAACATAATATTATAATTATGTAATAAATTTTGCATTAAATTGTTGATGGTTTATATAGTAAACTATTTATGAAATGGAATATGTTATTATTCGCATGTGGTATTAAATAGATAACATATTATATCACTATATTGAGTTTATACATATTGGATAACAAGTGTATCCTTTTCTTTGGATGAAAGCAGATAATGGATGACATTTATTTTTCTTTATCCATGGGTCTCATGATCCATTAGAGATCTTTGGATATGAATTTTCCCTTCATTCAATTGAGTAATAGATCATGTGGGAATTTATCCATGCACAACCAAAGTGTTACATTATGCATATAAAATGGAATGAAATCATGTATGTTAGTATTCATATGTTCATATATACAAAATGAATTACTCAACTCTTTGAAATTGATATTGTAAAAGATTTATCCTAATATTTTACTTTTCTAATTATCATATTTTCTTATAAATAATTGTTTATTTAGGGTTATGAGGCACGTAAATTTCCAATTTTCATTCACTTTTTTGTGGTCAAAGACATGAATAAAAAACAGTAATAATTTATGATTTTCATAAATATGTCATTTTCATTCCCAACATATGTTATCATATGTGGAAACCTGGGTATGAGTTACTTTGTTAAACTACTATTGTCGCATCATTCCATTTTTAAGTGAAGTTTTAGTATTTATTTTTAAAATGTGGGATTCCATGAGTGTACCATAATTGTATTTTTTAAAATGTTTTTTTCAAATTAATTTACTCTTTTAAGTAATCATATTTTCTCGTATTAATGAGTATAAACATAGAAATATGAGTCCACTATGTTTGGATTGATTTTCATGAAATTACATGATAATATTTCACTCTAAACAAGATAGATACTATCTTGGGGTACACACAACACTATGTTAGGCTTGTGTTACAATCAATTCTGACTTTCTTCGATAGCCTCTCTTATATATAAGGACAAGTTTTACCAAACTAAAATTTACTATTAATAATGTTATTTAAATAATATTAGTGTTTCAAACTAATAGTTTTAAGGGATTTTATAAATAATATGAACTAAATTTAGAAAATATTATTTACTCATGTATATAAAATTAATCCTTTAGTTATCAATTAATTAGAGTATAATGTAACAACTATTTAAAATAGAAAAATTATTTTTCTATGAAAGATATTATTTCAATATTCAAACACTATTTTATCATGACAAGTAAAAAAATAATAAATGTTTCTATGAAAATTAATATATAAAATATTAAAAAAATGAAACTTATAAAATATATTTAAAATCTATAACATAATAATAAAATGAATATAATAATTAAAAATATATTTTTTTAAAGGTAATTTTTACACCATTTAATGAAGATACCATTTTCAATTTAATTTTTGCCAATTTTATAATTTATATTTGAAAAACATATTTTCCATTTTCTTAAAAAATATCAAAAAAAATATGTGTGAGTTTTTGGTATTTTTTTGAGATGTATCATTTCATGATAAACAATAAAATGATATGATATTTAATTCAAAACAACTATTTCATCAAATTTATTTACATAGATAAATTATATTTTGATTTTTAATAATATATTATTTAGAAAAATATTAAATATAATAATCCAATATAGGTTATTGGATTCAATATAAAATTGAAATTGGATAGAAACAATTCAACCTTTTGAACATTTTCCCATTAAGAACTTACTATTTTGTCTCATTTAGAAGATAAATATTAAATTAATTTATACCACTTTTATAATTATAATTTTTTAAAATGTATTCCATATTTGGAATAATGATAATTTATACTTTCTAATAATGTTTACTTTAGTGTTTTATGAATGATAATATTTCATGTTAATTAAAAGTAATTATAATGATTAATGTAAAAACCTGATTTCCTTATAGTTAACCATTAATTCATAGAACCAAATAACCTAGAGTCATTCGAAAAGTCCATTTTATAGTTATATATCTACTATATACTCCCTTTTAAGGAATATAGAAAATAAATTATGAACCACGATATAAGGGAGTCCTCTCAATAGTGTTTTCTATTTTGTAATTACAATAATACCAATACTCTTCCACTTTGAAATGGAAATGACCTCCTCTCACTTATTCACACCTCTTAGGCCCATCCTATCAACCAAAACCTGAAAAAATAATAACAAAACATTTTTCTTCTATTAGTTGTAGCAACACTTCGAGATGAAATCTATCCAAGGAATCCATTTTGTGAAAATGAAAACAGTTTCTCAGAATAGATCTAATGTTGTTCAACATGGATTTCAGTTTTATTTCATTCTACACTGATTAAATTATTCTTTTTCCATAATTATATAATAAAATAAGCATATTGAATATTAAAATATTATTATTCTAATTTTTTTACATACACATGCACACAATTTGTTCAAATGTGTAATAAACATACCAATCGTTTGTACGGTGGACTACCGCCTTACCAAATGACATCGTTCGGTTATCCATTAGTGTGTATCATGGAAGGGTATTAAGGTGGAAATAAAAATTTTAAATGTTATCTATTATATATAATATTTATTTATTTTTCTAAAATTATTATATTGAATATACTTACATTCATTCCATTTTATTTAAATACGATAGCATTATTGTTGGACATGTGGCCAACTGCTTCCTAAAAGCAATGTGATTCATTCCCACATTACAAGATATTTATTAAGGATGGGTTAATTAAAAGTGTATGATATATATGCAATATTAATAAAAATTTCAAATAAGTTTATAATAATTTATATAAATATATATCATATACTTTTACCCTTCCAATATTACAATAAAATAGAAATTGTGTTCATATATATGTACGTCACAATGATTCCCTGATCCATGTATTCTATTTCATATTAAAATATTTTACTAAATAAAATAAATATTTATATACTTAATATATATTATATTTAAATCAATTTTTGGATTATGTAAATATTTAAATAATGCTATAAGTAATTAGATCATGAATAACAAGATAATATATACATATAAATTAAAGCGAATATTACTCCAAATATAAAATTAACATAAAATTGCATATAAAATGGTAGTATAATTTCATAATAAAATAATGTATGCTGATATATAAAAGAATATTGTACTTTCATAGAATAATAATAACATTATAGTTATTTGATTGAATATTTGAACTGGTATGAAGAATGTTAAAATTTATTATATGGGTCTTCTCATCTCAATTTTAATTTAATGAGAAATATGCCATATTTAATAATAACTTATTTTTTGTGTCTTTTTTACTACCCAAGAATTTATTATAATATTAATATTATTAAATTTATTGGTATTCGAATAACCATTTTATGATCATTCTTATATGGGGTTTATGGTTAAAAAGATACCTAATCTGTAAAGAAATTTTCGTTTCAATTTTACTTCATTGAGATATATTCCATGTTATGAACCTATATTTTCATGTTGGTTATATATAATTCTCATTGACATATTATATCATTAATATAATTATATTAATAATACCAATATAGTAACTATATATTTCTACAATTTCATTATTTATCTATAATTTTTACAATTAGTCATCCATTGAGGAAATATTATGATAAATATACTAATAAACCATATGAATATTCTTATCATTATTTTATTTATGATATATTCCGTAAATGACACCATTTATACTCTTTTTTCTTTATGATAATTAATAAAAAATTAGATAATATTTCATTATTTCTCTTTTATGTTACAAATGTATTTTCTACAAATTCTATATTCATAACTTGACAAAAAAACATGGCTTGAGGCACAACTACAACAATCCCACCTCTATAGTCTAGGGTGTGGTGACTACCGCTGACAGAATAACAAAATTGGGGAGGCCTTTATCTTAGAAACATGTTCACACACAAAACTATCTCAATGAAAAATGGATGATAGAAATGACAAAAAAATGTAACAAAATTATTAATAAACTTACCATGAATGAATCACTAAACATTACAATTAATATATCGTAAAATGAAAGAAAAAAGGTAAAAATTACACTGCCAACTAGAAAATTTCCACAACATGGAAGCAACTGAAATGTAAAATAAATTGGAGAGCCATGCTCTTTAATCCCATGATACAACCCCCCTACATGTTCCAAGAACATATATCTTTATGTCCATTTGATGTCACAATAAAATTATTAATCATCTACATAGGGCATGAAACGTTCGGGAAAATTCCATGTATGGGTGGGTATAAAAATACTTAGAAGGAAGACCCAAAAAGGTGAATGGGAAGTCGTTAAGGATACAACTAATGAGGAAATTAGTAGATAGAACAAGGTATAGTAAAAGGAATGCAGTTCACACAAATAAAAGACTGATGTAAGCTCATCAAAACAAAAGGTCCTATAAACTGTGAGAATATTAATTTCTAATCGGGACATCGCAACCTTTAATATGAGAGTAAAATAATCTAACAATGAGAAGCTATACGTGGAAATCACATGTAATTTCCCAAGAATCATCATCTCTCATATAATAATAGTATCCAAAACCTATGTAGTGGGTACTAAAATTGGATATATATATATATATATATATGCACATGCTCAACCCAAAAATATCAAACAAGAGTGTTATAGGATCTCCATCTCACATCATATCATAATAAAAGAGTCTCCAACAGTTCTAGAAGTATCCATCAATAATCCAATGAATCCATCATGTCTAGCCTAAAATATTAATGTTAATGGGACTCAATCACCATATCATTACACTATCCTCTTTGAGAAGCACTTATGTGCCCTCATGGTTTTAGGTCATGTTATATGGATTTGTCTCGTTGGAGAAATCATCCCTCATTCTTGTCAGTCCAATGGTACGTCAAACCTTGTCTGATAACATATCTATATAGTCAAGGGATCATATATAAAGGTTGATAACCCACTACCCTACATTGATGGACGGTATGAGCAATACTGTTGTCAGAAAATTCCACTACCCAACCTATCTGGAGGGTAATCCCAAAAGTGCCATCGACAAATACTACTGCCAAGCCCTACTAATGGAAAACAGACTGGATGGAAATACTAAAAGGGTTTTAGTAAAACTCCACTTCCAAAAGCATCTATAGGGTATGCCAAAAAAATTTATAGGAAATCTCCAATGCCAACCCCAGATAGGTGGTACGCCTAAATGCATCATCAATAAATTCCATTACCCAACCCATATGAAGGGAATACCCGAATATTTCATAGGTAAACTTCAATGTCATACACCGTTGAATGAATAAAAGCTGGTGGGTAAGCTTAAATGTACTCTATCCATTCCTCTTGGATGGTACCTCTTGGAAGGAATTGAGAAACTACACTACAAACATTGGGTATCACCCTAGATGGCATCACTCTCGTAACACCCTCCATCATATATCAAATTCCACTACAGAGGGTATTATTTCATTCTACGTGGAAATACTGTCATGATATGGTACTCACAGGACAAAAATACATGTTCATAAGAAGGTGATATGAGAGGTAGAAGATTAGTAAAGTGATATATGAGAGTTTTGGGTCCCACATGATCTGTGACTTGGGCTCATTGCCTGGTCATGTACCTATCCTTACCAGGGTACTAAACATCGATCAAGTACCACTATGAGTTCTTATGAACCCCCAAAGTACATGGGTCCTTTAGCCATATGATTTAGTGTTTCATGATTCTCATCACTAGTACAAATTGGAGAAAAAATATTTTTATTGATTTTGCTTCTCAAATCTCCCCAAATAACACAATGGATCAAACCATTACTATAATTTTTAAAAAATTCATGTGATCAAATAAATAGTTTCTTAAATTGGACTCCCAGTGAAGAAAATTTTTTCACTTAATTTGACATGTACGATAATTTTTGGGGATCACTCCTAGATACCATTACACATCCTATGGATCACACAATTTCGATCCTCTTAAAAAATCATATGGGATTTTATATACATTTATCCAAATTGAATAGCCTGTGAAAATGTAACATTTCACTATAAATTCCCCCCAAATGGGCCAAGTGGGTCCATCACCTCAAATTCAAATTAAGCACTCTATAGTATTCATTAAAATCTCCCTCAAATCTAGGGTCTCAAAGCATCTAACAGCTTGTCAATCGGACATCATATGTAGATGTATAGTCTGATAGTTGTTTCCAAAAAAATAATATTATTATTATTATAATTTAAATATGAATATTTTTAGAAACATACCTCATGAATGAATTATAAAAAACAATAACATATCAAAAGGTTCTTCTAGAATTAAGGGTCATGTTATTATAGACAGCCTACAAACCAAACACTAGTATTTAGTGTTATGAGTTTTTAAAACACCCCCATTCTGAAAGACTGCCAAAACAAACCCGTTCTTTCCAATCTTGACCGCTCCATTGGCCCATCCATGCCATCCAAAACAGAAATTGATATCCCTCATTAATTCCTCCCTTTATCCACTATTGTGTTATCCAACAAAAATCTCTATGCCACTATGTATCCACCACCACGCTATCTAAATGTTCATGTTACTACCTTCTAAAAGCCACCTCACATGAGCCACCCAACCACCAACATACAAGGATCACCAAAACCATTCAAGAGGTATGAAAATTAATATGAGACCAAATCCAGGATCCAACAATCATTATCTAGAATTCCATGTTATCTGCCCTATGTTTTGTCCAAGTCTCTACATGATGAACAGTTGTCGGATCTTCCACACCCTATCATGCATCCTTAGCATCCCAAAACTCAAATTAGAGATTTGATCAGGACAACTCAAGTCACGAGATACACAAATGAATGTCTTTATACATGATCAATGGTTATTTGATCATGGAGAAAAGATATAATCTAAAACGTGTATAAAATGAGAAGACCATGAATTACTATCAATTGATAAATCAATCGGATGATGGAATTATTTTTTTGACATTCAATAAAGATTATCATAAATGAAGAATGTGTGAGAAGTACAATTCAATAAAAAATTATCCAATCCCTGAGGTTCAAAATACAAAATATAAATCTAACCTAGGTTTTGCATCCATGGTTCTGTTTTCTATTATTTAATACTCGGATATGATGGTTCATCACGATCCGCCAAGAATTTTGCATTGAATCACCATCAAATTGATATGTGGAGATATTTTTGGTGTTTATGAGGTAAAAGAGACATCCTCTTATCATTTCCTTTGAATGACAATTTATGGAAATCATATAGTTGATTCAGAATCCAAACCTCTCGTGCCTTCTCAATGTACGTTTTTCTAAGGTAAAATACCCAACTACAAACGCAATGATGGTATAAAATTTCAAACAGTAGACTCTGTTAAAATGTTATTAGTTTTTTCATTCAACATAAAATAATTACATTTAATTTTTTTTATTTTTGAAAATTCCCTGCATGAATTATTTTACAGAAGACCCATCCCGATAAAAGTTATGTCCGAACTAGGGTAAAAACAATTCTATGGACTCAAATATGAACTCAGATTTCATATCAAAGCAACTTTTTGAGATAAATCCGAATTACTTCATGATTATTGTAAATAAATATGAAATATTTTTATAAAAAATTTTTTAGGAACATCAGGCCTCATAATTGTGTGTTGTCTTAGTACATAGCTCTAGAAAAATATGTAGAAATATTATATATTGTTACAAGGAAAAAAATGGATCAGTTCATCATTCTCACTTTCATGATTTTCATTCCAAAAAAAAATAAGGGAATAAATTCATGATTCAGAGCCCTCACCTAGGTATCTTGCTCTCAATAACTTTCATACAACCTTCTGTCGTGCCACATCATATGGACCAAATGAATTTTCTATCCTATTATGTTCCACTTCTATATATGAAGAGAATATATTCATGAACATCTCTCATCATATTTTCCATGTGGAAAACATTGTGCAACCACTCAATCTATAGGGTAGGTAATGGTGTTAATCAAACTTGTTAACTCTCAGCACGATACTTAACGACTAGAAGGACCTCAGTGGGAAGTCGCATCCCTGACTGAAAACTGACACACAGTCATACATCTTATCCTCCAATAAAAATATAGAATCTTCTATTTTACCAATAGCCTAGGGTAATAGTTTGTAATCATATACTACTTGGTCCCATACCCCTTCTACATGAATATCCATGAAAATGACATCTGTTTCATGTCATGTTCCGAGACAAAGAATGATTGAATATCACAAAGTCATATGATCTATAATATATAAAACTACTCAAAACCCTTCGTTGAACTCTCCACCCTTATTGAAACGAAGAGTTATAATATTTTTAGTCAGTATATTATTACCCTGATGGAATTATGGATCATTAATATGAATGGAATATGTAATTCGATTTTCATGGATTAGACGTCTCATATCCACTCTGAGATTTGAAGGGGTTGTAACAACTCTCTAGAACTAGGTCCTTAGCCTTCACCTGCTAACATGTGTGGAATCATGAGATTATATGATATACACATATTCATATTTTGGAACAACAAAACTATCATCGAAAATCCATGTACATTTTCCCCACACTGGGATGCACATCCAAGGGAGATGCGTGGAAATCCTTTATCACCACCTCTCGCATCACAACTAGAACTACTATTTTCTCCTAGAACTGTGTATCATTATTCCATCCTTCAAAATATATATATGGTTTGTTGAAACTCTATATATTAGTCATGTAGTATTTCAAATTAGATGTATCAGTTTCATGTGTCTCTGGATGAAGACACACATGAATCTCTGGAGGTCTGAAGAAACCACAAAGCACTATCCAAGAGGTTGGAATCCCTACATCCTCAATTAGAAAACTACCTCTATCTGCTTATGGTAGTGAGTAATATATTTATATTCATTGGGTCTCCATAATTTCGATTTGATCTAGATAATAAATGTATTACAATAGACATTGACATGAAAAATGTACCAATGAATTGGGTAGGTGTGTAAACTCATTTATATACAATAATCTAGACACAAAAAGCACAAGGCATACCTCAGATGTATTTTCTCCTCATGGAAGGATAGTAATTCCCAAAGTATATACTCTACTATGATCACTATTGGAAACTCATGAAACAAGTATCATTCATGAAAACACCATCGGCAATGAAAATACCTTCTCTGACACATTATCTCAAAACCATGCCATCGACATATGAGTCAAAGGGACTCATCCACCATAAATCAATATTATCCAATTCAGAAGGCACTGAATCACCCTCATATCTATTCTCACTTCAAATATATGAATATTTGTGGGTAAGTACCCCTCTTCCTCATGCATTCACAGCTACTTCGAACAACACCGACATAGGTTTACATATTTGCCCCACATCACCCCGGTAAAACCTCAAGCATAGAACATGGATAAAACAGTGCATCACATAGAGTATAACAACATCAACTGAAAATTAGGTATACAAGACACATATCATACTTCTTATCATCTCATGCTTTGTATGATAATAGAAATCAAAAGCATGCGGTTGTCTGCAGTACCAATTTTCAGCTCCCTAAGCCACACATGGGCCACCAACTGGTAGTGAAATGACCATGTAATGTCATCCCTCAACCATTTTTCTTCCTACTTCTCTTCAATATCAACATCCATATAGACAACCCTTTTCTATATTGGGATATCTCTACTCACATAACTAAATCTATCATAGTTTTTCACCTACCGAAAACCTAGGAATCTCAGCATGTGAGGTCAGGTTGCCTCGTGCCATGTGACCTCATTGGTTACATGCATAGCACTACCCCCCTTGGAAGTCATAATACAATATGATATCCCTGTAAATGTCCTTGGGACTAATCATGTGGGGGAATCTTGTGTCAATTCCCTTCCTACACATGTCTATTATCTCAACAGAGATCCCAACTATGTAGTGCCCACCACCAAACGAGCTAATAAATCCCCTCACCGAGAAAGTTTTCTATCAATGTTGTTCGATCCATGAAATCAATAATTACAATGATTTATAATAGAACTATGATGTCACCAATCTCTATATGGAGTTCATACTCTATTTTATTCCTATAACATGATTCCACATATCATATCCAGAGTTTACCGAGTCAGGTCTGTGAATCGATCCTCATACTATGCCATTATCATCCTTCCATGTTGAAGCTCAAAAATCTAAAAAATCTAGATAAAGCATATGAAGAACGGGTAGTACTCTTCATGGAACAACTACTAATAGTAATAACAATATAGTGCCCACTCATCATGCATTCGAGTATCCATAATCCACTAATGCTTAGTTGTTTTGGAAAAAAAGGTAGGATACCAAAGCCACTATATAATCTTTTAGTGTCTGAACAATACTGAAGAGGGGAGCCATTGACTCTAGAATATCCTCTCCTAAATGAGGACCTTGAAATACATGGAACCTTAGTAGTCTCAATTTTTGGAACTTTTGGAGTGCACTCAACCTATGTACTTCATTACCTGGCTATTCTAAAACAAACTAATAATCAACAGGTGTTGCTGTTGATACTTGCCCACCTCTAGGAAAGGGATCCCATGATGGACATAGAATAAAGTCCTCAAGCCTCATGGATTCCTCATCATTAACTAAATCTGATCTTATGTGTAGATATTATTGTGAATTCATCCGGAATCTATCATGGAGTATCATGGTAAAATAAAAATATATATCAATAATGATGGGGATCTGAATCAAGAAGGAGATTAAAAGACTCTATCCTATATTATTCACGTACTAGAGTTCCCTACAATAAATGTCTCAGCATGCCAAGTAGAAATGAAATTACGTAGAGTCTAGGTGATTGGATACATTAGTCGCCAAATCATCACTCGACTCCAAGTCATGAATGCCACTCTCTAAACATGTTTAACTTGTTTCCCTAATCACAACCAAGTACTTTTTTGGAATTCTCCCAGAAAATGTCCCATAGTTTGAATCACCTCGGATACAACATTGTAATGATCTAAAATGTTCCAAGGAACGAGACACAACTACCCAAAACACACCTTCATTGTCTAGGGGTAGCGAATAGCAACGAAGAAACAAAATACTCAGGGAGGCCTTTTCCTAAGAACATGTACTCACACACATAGCTAACACTATAATAAATTATAGAGGGAATGGAAAAAAAAGATGCCACATTTTTATAAATAATTTAAACATTCATGAACCTCTAAATAGTAAAAATACATTACAGAAAACCAAATGGAAAAAAAGGAAAAATTTCACGCCCGACTATAAAAGTGCCAAAATCATTCCGTAACTGAAAAGTAAAATAGGTGAGATATCCTAGCACCGAAATCGCAAGATATGTCCATAATACATCTTCTATGAACCAACAAACCTATGAAAATATTATGTCACGATCAATATGTAAATCATTAGAATAACGAACAACAAATTTGGGAAAATCCCATGAAGGGTTGTGTATTGTATTACTTATAATGATGCCCTGAAAAGATGAAGGGAAAGCCTTCAAAGATACACATGAAGAGGAAAATAATAGACATGTTACGATATAGAAAAGGATATGAAACTCCACCCAATAATAAAGTGAAGTAATATGATCCAAACATAAGGAGATATAAAAGGTGATTACATGAACTTCTCATATATACTTATCTTCCTTTATGAGGTGACTAGACTCATCCAACCATAAGAATCTAGACATGTAAATCATGTGGCATACCCCACGCTTCTACACCTATCTTATAAGGAGAGTAACCAAAACCCAATGAATTGGTAATGCAATAAGATATATATATATATTGAATCTAAAAAAATGAATCCCAAATAAGTGTATGTGGGGATCACCATTTCATAGACTGAACTAGGAATAGAGTGGATAATAGTTATATAATAAACTACCATTGATGCACAGAATCCCTCACACATTCCCTGAACACAAAAGTAAAAGTAAATAAATCACCACAACACGATTCTATCCTCATTGGGAAACACATACTCTCCCACACAATTTTAGGTCATGTCACATGGAGTTGTCTTAGTGTGGTTAGAGTCACTAATTCTCATGATCCCAAAAGTATGGAAATAACATGTCTCTTAACCAATCTGTATAGTTGTGGTATTGTATCTCAAGGTCATGGACTCACTACCAAGCCTCACTAGAGGTCATTATATGTAATGCCTTCAAAGAAATCCACTATCCATCCTAGTTGTTTGCTAATCCCAAAAGTGACATCGGTGAATGCCAATGAACCACCCCATTGAAGTGTATTATGCAGGAGGCTATGCTCTAATGTGTCATAGTTGAATGGAACATCCAAATCCAGTTGGATGGTAAGCCCAAAATTGTGATATGAGAACTATAATACCTTGACCTATGGAAGGGTATGCCTACATGTCTCATTGTAGGAAGCTACTTACCATCCCTGATGGAGGGTAAGATGGAAAGTGTCATTGATAAACAGCACTACCCATCCATACTGAATGGTGTTATAATAAACAGTAAGCCTGGAACTTCTCTAGACAACCCAATCTATTGGTACCTCTCAGAAAGACTCAAGGAACATAAATACAGTCATCGAGTATCACCCAGGATTTAAATCACAACAAGAAAATCTATCATCATAATTATAAAATCCACTAAAAAGTTCATTTTTGCATTCTACATAGAAAAACATTAAGAATAGGCTACATGTGGGATGAAATCCAAGTTCATAAGAAAGAGATATGAGAGGTAGAATATTCATAAAGTGTTATACGAAAAATGTGGGTCCAACAAGACAAATGGCACTGACTCATCTCATGGTGGTGTACCTAGCCATACTAGAGCACTAAATTGAAATCATGTACACATATGTGTTCCAATGTACTCCTATAGTACATGGCACCACTATCTATATGGATTACTAGTGCATGATGTGCGTCGCTTCTCTAAAAGGTATAAAATATATCATTAACACCTTACCGTCCCATATTTCCTCGAATAACCAAACAAATCTCATCACCACAATACATGTGAAAACATGCACTAGATCAACCAATAATTCAATCAAATTGAACTCCCAATAAAGATACTATATTTCATAGCCTTTCACATAAGTATTGCTTCATGGGGGCCACACCTCAGATATGGGAACACATCATACATATCACTCCATTACGAACCACATGAAAAAAACACACAATTTTGGATATTCATTCCTCCAAAACAATCCCCTGGTGAAGAAGTCAAATTTAACTACAAATGCCCAAAAGGTTCTCATAGGGCCCTCTCATAAAATTCAAATTAAGATACCGAAATTATTCTAGAAATTTAAAACTCAACTCTAGGGTAGCAAAGACTCTGATGACACATCCATCGAACTCTGTATACATATGTACAGTTCGATACTAGTTTCTTGAATTATGATAATTACAATATTAGTATTATAATCAATGTTTTAATGATATCTACCCTCATGAATTAATTAAAAAACCCAAAATATCCTCAATTGTTTCATTGATAAAAGGGTCTCATATTCATAGATGACACACAAATCGGGCACCCTGATTGAGTGTTACAGGGGTTTAAAACACCTTCACCCTAGGGCATGCCTGGACTAGCCCATTCCAACCAGTATGACCCACTCTTCCAGCCATGTCACATTGAACCATGCCACTACCAGCCCCCCTGCACTAACCAAGACTACTGCCTCCCTCCAGTGGTCCCTCCACTGCACTGCCGCCTCACCGGAGCCCTGCCGACACCACCTTATGCGGACCATCAGGACCACTCTGATGGTCTAATAATGAATCTAATATCAGATATGATATCCTTATATCCCTATCTACATTTCCCTATTCTTTAGAAGACATTTATTTAAAATTTTAATGTGAGGAAAAGATGTCGGGTCACCCAGTCCCAATCTACATCCTATAGTACGTGAAACTTGAATGAAAACATTGATCGGGACACATCTGGTGAAGAGATTAACATATATGTGACTTTATCTAGTATTATAGGATGTTTGACATGATGAAATGTTATCATTAAAGAATGAAAATAACACAAAGAACATGTGAATATAACAATTAATGATAAATTGATAAATCAATCCGGTGATTGTTGTTGTTAGTTTGGCAATCAACGAGGAATATGAAAGTGGTCAAATAAATCATTAATCAAACTCAACAGTAGTGTCTTGAATCAAGGAGGTGCATAATCAAAAACATAAATCCTACCTGTATTTTGAATCCACCATTCTATTTGTTTCATGTTGGAATACTAAGATCTGTTTTTTGTCGAGATCCACCAATAATTTGGCATCAAATCATTGTCAAAAGGTTAAGAGGAAAACTCACCAGTATCGATGGGAGACATGATCCAATCATTTCTCCTTTCCCTTAAACACCTATTTGTAAAAGACCTCCAGTAGTCTCAGAATCCGAACCTACCATACATTCTGACATTATGTCATTCTTAGCTAAACCACATGACTACAAACTCTACAACAATCTAATAATTCCAATCCTAGTCTCTATTCAAATTATATTTGACTCGGATTTCAAAAAAAAGTAATTAAATTTAATTATTCTATTTTATAAAATTCCTTCTGATTAATTTTCTAGAGAACACCATTGCATAAAATAGTTATGTTTCACCTAGGGTAATCCCCACACTATGGATGCAACTGTGGAAAAAAATTCTGATTCTAGAAACCATTTGAGAGATATATCATTTCCATAATTTGAATGGTATAAAAATAGATAATATTTTAATAAAATTTATTCCTAGATCACTAGACCTTGGGATCACATGTCGTCTCCTTTCTTAGACTTGGAAAAATTTATAGATATATTCTATAAAATTACAAGGAAAAAACTAGGTCTATATAGTCATGTTTTCTAAAAATAATTTCTTTTTATACTTTAAATTCATCGAATCTATATTCAAAGACAACATTTCAAAAAAAATTAAAATATAACTTTATAATTTTTCAATGTTATTTTCAATGAATTTTTTTAATGGGATTGGAATATTCATTTATTATTTTTGAAGGATATTTTTGAAGTAAATGGTTTTAAAATTATTCATGTTTTAAAAATATATTTTCAATGAAGAATGAATATTTTTATCAAGAAACTATTTGTAGGGTTTAATAAGATTCCATTATATTTTTATCAATGTGGTTTTGAAATAAATAAATTTTAAAAAAATTTCCTTTTTTGGAAAGTCATTTTCCATGAGAGTATATTTTCTATTAAAAATGATTTTAGTGATCTTACATAGTCATTAACCATATAAATTGACATTATATAAAATGTTTTATTAATTATGAGGGACATAATCAATGGAAAACATTCATAATCATTCTTATAATGGTATATTGTAAGATGAAAAGTTTTTTATATATCCATATTATCATCTATTTTTTATTCTTTGATAAAGAGATTATGAAACCCACTTATTATCGCGATTTATTCTATACTAAATTGATTATAAAACATTGATAATTTTCCAATATTTTGATCTGATGAAATGTTTACAATATCTATTTCAATTCATGGCATATGATATGATGTCTATGAAACCAATATATTTTCATGTGTTCTGATATGATGAAATTTTTGTAATCTTGAGGCACATGAATTTCTAAAATCATTACGTGATAGGAGGGACTAACATCCCATCCAATGGATTGTGTAATGATATGTGTTTTTCATCCTCAAAGGGAGAATTAATGTCATCCAAATCAAAAAACAGGAGGGTATAATGGAGGATACCCCATGCCCAAAATTAGAGGATAATTGAGAAGGAATCACACACAAGAAACCAATGGGTTCATAGAAGGGCATCCCAATTCCTAAAAATGGGGTATACGGGAGGTAATACCAATAATAAATCAAGAGGGTACAAGAAAGAGAATCAAAATCCCAAAATAGGGACATGGGAGTTCAACCCAGGCCAAAAACTAGAGGGTAAAAAAGAGGTAATACCATGCTCAATGTTGGAAAACAAGTGAATATACTAAAAAAATCTTGTTTTGATGGTATTGGTAGGTATCATTGATATAGATTATATAAACTATTGTTTATGAAAAAAATTATTTCTTATTCACATATTATGTGCTCATTGATTATGCTATTTATTATCTAATATTTCATGTCTTATGAATTAGAAACATTTATTCCCTAACTTGTTATTATGATCTCTAATATGCAGGGTACAATCATATAATGTTATGATCTTGTTCCCTAACATTTATTCTAATATTTTTATTATATATATATATATATCCATTTTTATCATTACTTCTCTTTTGATCACACCCTATTATATTGTTTTCACTCCCTCAATTATTAAGATATTATTTATAGAAGTGTACTAAATGGGTATAATCGTTTAAGGAGAATTTTATTGTCTTACACTAATTTAGAATAGTATGTTTCCATGTTTTAAAAGACACTAAACTATTATATCACTTTAGCATAATTTTTTTTTTCATATATTGAATATTTATATAAAAATATTTAATATCCATGAATTAAATCCTAGGCCATTATTGTTTTTAAAATATGATGGATATCCATGAAACCATTTGTGTTATCCTTTAACCCACCCCAACCCCACCACCCCAATTTTTTAATTAATTATTCCTAAACCCCCATTTTCCATAACCATCCCCACTAATCCAAATATAAATCCTTTTTATTTTGTAGGATACTATGAGGATTTATATGCTCTATAAACCTCTTCTCATGATTGTTTACAATGAGTTCAAAAAATTGACTCTAATATAATATTGGATCTCTTCCGTGATTTATGTTTTATATCCTTCCTCCTTAACTACATATGGGGAGGTATGAATCATCCCAGTTTTGATGGTTTAGATATTATCTTTATTATATCTACATCAGTTAATTGTGATCATTGGATTTTATCATAACCCATATTCTATTTTCTAATTTCGATTGTTATAAATTAAATTGACGGACACTATTTGGGTTATGTTCATCAAAAAATATATAATAGGTTCTATACAAGCTGATTACAATGGCTTGAATGATAAAATTGGGTTTTATTCATTTGTTTTCGTAACCATGATGTGAAATTATTTTTTATTTATAAAATGGAATTAAATCCCCATGAATTATTTAGACCCATCAATGATCATGTTTCATATGTTGTAAATTATGATTCTGGATTAAATGGATACCCCTGTGGTGAAATATTTTTATTTGAATTGATATTTGTTGAATGGAAACATGGAATAATATTGTTATGATATTATAGGAATGTTGAATGAGTTTCGTATATCTTATTGTTATAAAAAGATTTTTGTCAAAACCTTGATGTGATTTTGAGATATGAGAAAATTGATATCAATTCCGTAAAATGATTAATAATATGTTAGTATGTGTCTTAATGATGTGATATGATAATTTTGTAAATGAATTGGTAATGTGATTCACTTTTTAAAAAAAATTATAGATGTCGAATGTGGATATGTGCGGATAATTGAATGGAATTTGTGCTCGAATTATTATCTATGGAACTATTATAATGGGTCTAGACTGATGATGAAATTACCAATGACTGTAGTGGTAGAATGATTATGTATGTAACCATGAGAATTTCGTGGGGATGTTATTCTAAATACTCGTGATATCATACAAGGACTGAAATATCAAGGCATCAAAATTAAATTTGAATAGAATTATATTGAAAGACCTCGTCAAATGGGAAATATGTTAAATTATTCTCAAATATTTATTATTCATATTCCAGTGAAAATGCACTTACAAACTAGATATTGGGTTATTTAACTCTTTTTGTTTCCTAATAATTAACACTAACACCCTACATAAGATGTTTATTGGTACTCGAGTGGACTTCATTTTATAATGTCCATGATCACGTCAAATGACAAGAGTTAAAGAGATAAGTTGGTATTTGGTAAGGATCATAGACGATGGTAGCTGACATGATGTTGGGACCATGTTGTGAGTTTTCATTTTTTCCGGTTAAGATCAGTAGTCATCACATTTAACTCACATGGAAAAAATTATATTATATTTTGGTTTCTGGTCATTTTATCACTTTTTGGAATTAATTATTTATTGAAATGGAAAATTTGGTTATTTTCCATTCTTATCATTACTATTGATATATTGAGTCTTGTTATTTTATCACTTTTATAAAGTGAGTTTATTATTCTCATGATACATGGTAGACCCACTCTACTAGTAGGATGCCTCTTGCATGTGGTATGTTGTTAAATGTTTTATTTTGTGAAATATCATGGGGGATCTGGTATGTTGCACCAGAGTAGGGATGATACAATGTGGTATCAGATGGTATTTTATTTTCCATCGATTTATTATTTTGGAATGAACAAAAATATTCGAGGATGATTTGGCCCTTGTACATGAGATCATACATGGTATTGGCTAACCCATGAGTGGGGGAGACTAGTGTTTCTATGGTGGGTGTCATTTTTTAATGTTTTCTATTAAAATTAGATGTTATTGCACCATGGTTGTTAAACATGACCTATGACGATATTGGTTTATAATAATTTATTCATAGCCCTATATGGATTGAGATATTGTTCTGATTCAATCATTTATGAATCAATGAAATATTTCATATGCATCAATGTAAGGCTGCCTCCAAAACTAAATTATGAGTGAGTTCTATCATAAGAAAATACTCTACTATACATGTAAAATATAAAAAAGGGTACATAATAAGGAATTTATGAGTATCAAAATTGTTGAATTTTTGTATCTATTTATAATTGAAATAAATAAAAAAATATTACTTTTTCACTATGTGTTATCTGCGACCATGGTCAGGGATGGATGATTGTTGTCATAGTGTCTCAATATTGATCATGTCGATGTGTATTACAGATAAAATATTGTGTAGATATATCTATCTCTATTATATAAATGTTTTAATTATGTGTTCTGTGACAATATATGTGTTCATTTAAATTTAGTTACATTCCATTGTGGTGATTTTTGTTGGTAGGAGTATATGAGGCCATTTTAGATAAAGAGGGGAAAATCCTAGCATGAGGATTCATCCATAGAAAAATCATCTCATAGGAATTTATTCAGACACTGGAATGGTTGAATAATCACCTTGAAGAGATTATTAGTGAGGATCCAGATATAAATTATGAACTCAAAATTGGTAATTTCATAGAGTGGATGATTCAAGTAATCATAGCCTTACGTATAATCATATTTTGATCACTTTTATCACATAGTGTTATATAGTATATGAATTTTGGTTTCCCATTTGTCCATAAAATGTTTTGATAAAAATTTACATTTGTATTATACTGGTACGTTTCTATAAATTTTCAAGCACCTGTGGGAAAAAATTTAATAATAATTCCAGGTGGCGGGATGGAAGATAAGTTCTGTGATAAAATTTAACACAAAATAGAGTACAAATCATGAGAGCTATAGATCATATGTCCATAATTTGTTGTACATGACCAATGATTTCCACCTAAGGTGCCCTCCAATTTTCACCAAAGATGGCGGCCCTTGTGGAAGAAGAATTATGGATTGATTTTATCCATAAAATAAAGGATCATTTAAGGACTAATTTGAAGAATATATTCAAATTATCAATCGTTATTTTATGAGGAAAAGGTGAAACACTAGTTGGATAATACATTTACGATGATAAATTAGAGTGCATGGTGTGGAGAAAAATCAAGAAGATGTTCCTCGTGTACATTAACATAGATAAATTATGACATAAGAGGGATGTAGAGTATAAAAAATTATTGTAGGGAACAATGTATGTGATGGACTATACTTCTGACATAAATTAATTTAATATCCTTATTCAAAAACTGGTTGTATAGAATGTATTTGTGGAGATACTTATTCATGATGGACATAATTTCAATATTTTTTCAAGGTTAATATATTCTTATTGATAATTTTTTAGGGGGAGGTGATTTGGGAACTAATTTATAAGGGGAACATGGAGGAGGATTCGAGTGTAGAACATGATTACTCCTCTTAAAAATAAATGACTCATATTATATGGTTTGGAATCAACATTATGATATTATTTACAAGAATACTGGTGGATATAGTAACATATAGAGAAAATTAGTTATATAGTGTGGTGTTAAATTGTTTTTCAATCAGTGTGGTCAGACAAGTCACATTGATATGAAATATCCCAAGCCACTGCTAGAGTGCCAATGATGCTGTAGAATGTGACATTTCTTATGGTTCTAATGGAACCTCCAATATACAAAAATTAATTGTTCACCTTGGAAAATTAAATGAAGTAGGTGGGATTGTTATTAGTTATAAAATTCATGATATTTGAGTTCTACTTGACATTCAGGTCAGGGTGGGTAACATGGTACTCTAAGAAAAGATCACACCTATCACTAGATAAGATAAAAACATGTTACTTGTAAAGGATCATAGTTAAGATATGTATTCTATTTTCTTGTATTACATCCTAAAATTATTTATTGTTAACCAGGTAAATAATTTGTTAAGGTACACTTCTTATAGTGTCTATTAATTCAAGAAGTTTTTTGATAGATGAGTTTTGAATTCTGTTATATCTCATCAACTTATTGATGGATTAAGTATAATATAGGTGTTTTTTTATATTGTAATGAAAATACAAACATTTTTTGATAAATGTTCTAAGGATATTCTTCTATGAATATAGCGTATCCTAGAGGTTGGTGGGTATCATTTTATTTTGGATCTGAACATGCTTTGAATGGTTGGTTTTGGCATTTATTGGGTTTGGATATGGTATTATAATATTGAACACACATGTATTGTTACCATAAGATAGATTCATTCATATCTAATAAGGGTGAGTATTGTGATCATCATGGATAATGTAATATCTTGGTATTTTTTGTCAGGATTGTTCATTAGTAACTTGGAGATATCACCACCTAGGTTGTGTGATGTTTTTTAGATGAAGGGGGTGTAAATAATATTGTTTTTCACCAATTATTGATATGTTTTTGGACGTTTTTCCTAAGATTATATCAGGTATACCACCTATGAGATATTTCATGTTTACGATTTATCTAATTTCTTGATCTAAACTATTTTACATTCCTTGTAACCATATAAAAACGTGATATCATAATGATATTAAGACTTAACTAAAATAATTGATGGATATAAGGTCCCTCAATATGAGTACATAACTATGGGGTTAACCAATATTTATTCTCAATATGGATGACTAAGCATTGTGGTATTCAGTGTATTACTATAATTTAAATATTTTTAAAATTAAAAATGGGTCCCCTATTATTTATATCAATTATTTTTCCACAAGCATAGGATGATTGTGTTCTCTTCAAGAATGATTTGAGATTTGGGTGTCATAAGATGAGAGTTATACCTTCACATAATCCTTAGTCAACTATTGAGAGATGATATTGCATTTATGGGTTTGTTATATTTGAATTTGGATTGACAACTCCTCAAAATGTGACTATGGTCTTAATGAACCAAATCTATAACCTCTGTAATGACCATTTTTTGGATGTTTTCATTGGAAAAATATTGTTGTGCCCCTCTACTCCTAGCAGTCTAGCTAAAGAACATGACTTCATCATCTGTACACTATGATATCATGTGATATACTCCAAGCTATCAAAGGGTAGTTTTTTGATCCATATAGATCAATTTCCGGGGTTACATAATCTCATAGAAAGGTGTTTCAGTGGACATTGAATTTACATGATCATGTATCTGATATAATCCCAAGAATCATTTTGATATTTGAGGAGTTTTTGTTTTAGTGAGATAACACCACAAGAATATCTTAGAAATTCATCATTCGGAAGAACTGCATAATATCCTGTAAAAAAATGATACATGTTTTAATTTTATAAAGAATGAGATATTGTCATCTTGGTGTTAAATTATCATTTTACAACTCCACCAATTTTAACAATACATGTTCCATGTAAGGATTGTAGTGTGTATTGAAATTAAATCTACATTTAACATGGGGTGTTTTTTATTTGATTGAATGGCTAATGTAATTTTGATCATGGAAGTTGATGTGTTTCGGAAATTTTTAGTGGTCGGTGTGCACATCATGGTGGAAAAACGCTGCATGAGGCCTCATGTTGACACTTTCCAAAGGAAAGGGATATCCAACACTTCTTTAGTGATGTTTTCAACTTGATCAAAAAGAGAAAATGGGATGTCAGTTCCACCATCCTTGGTCCCCAACCCAGAACTCATCACTACGTATGGGTCCCTTTCATAGATTAAGTCATTGTTTTTGAATCTCATTCTAGGTTTTTTTTTATCTTTGTGAATTATAGTTAATTATGCTACATTTAACATGATATTCATATTGGTCTTCATAAGGAAACTATCTTATGTGACAGTAGATTATGACATCAAGCATTTTGAGGCATCTCCAGATACTAGAACGTCAGTCACTTATATTCTTCCTCAGTGGAGGGCTTCTCAAGGACAATGATACCTAATATATAGTGCATCAGTCATGAGTTATCTTATGACAAAGGCATATCATTGAGGTTTAACTCTGCCCCCCATGTTAAAAATAGGTATTTACGAATGAATAACATATAGAGGAGATGGTTACACTGTAGGAATAGTTTCAGAGTATTTTCTCATGCATCACATGTTCAGAACATGGTAGGTCGCATGATTAACTTCTTGAGAAGACATATAGGATTGATCTCGACACAGATATGGGTGGATCAAGAAGCTATACACATGAAAGGGGAAAATATTGAGATCTACTAGTTGGATGGATCATAATTCCCAAAAATAGTGGACCTATTCTGGTGTGTCCCAAAAATGGAAGATGTCACATCGTAAGGGTGCATCCCCAATTGGGAGCACCATCTGGATAGATCAAAATTCACATAATAAGGGTATTGTTGTATTGTTTCCCATGAAGGGAGGATTTTTCACCCTAAAGGATTATTAAGACACCACAAATGGAAGACTAGAAAAAAGGATGATTCCGCAGACAATGGAATCCAAAGATTCTAATTAGATGGGATTCATCCTTATGAATGCATCCAATATATCCATGTGGATGGGTATCAGAACCAATTTAGTTCAAATGGATGATTTGGATCTCATGTACTGAGACTTACAGAGGTATTCTAGGAGAATCAGCCACATGATGATTTAGGCGTACACAATGAGATGGATCAAGAGCTATTATGAGAAGAAATTATATGCATGAGTGGGGATTACACACTTCGATGGTATATGAGATTCTTGTAGTAGAAAGCATATTGATGAATGTGTATTATGCACTATGGTGGCCCATGTGGTTAATGTTACCACACCATGATATGGGTTGGGTGATGCAGTGGGTGTTTGGGGCAGAAGAATTGTCAGATTCCAATATGAATGGTTTGATCCCCATAAGATGTGTCAGCCCATGTAATAATCAGTATAGATGATGGATGATTTAATAAAGGGTATTGAGTAAATGAGGTGGAAAAATGATGTAATGATGATTATTTTGGTCTTGAACCTCTTTGAGTTTTATTACATACCCTTCACGGGAGATAGGGACTAAAGTCAGCATAGTTCATAGACTTTTGATGAGTCACCTGAGGATGTGGCTCAAAAGAATGGATGCATCGATGCGGAAAGAAGGAAATTGAACCATGGTTTGAGGCATGATATTTCAGAAACATAGAGAATCAATGGAGATAATAGGATTATACATGAATGATGGGTTTGATCCTTAGAAAGGCTTCTTATGTAACAATGTGTTAGGGAATCAAAGTCAACATTGTTCGGGATGAGGCATAGAATTGGGGAATACCCAAAGTATAGAAACCAAGATAATGTATGTGGAATACACATGGTTATCAGCCAATCATAAGAGGTACAGTTTTAGTTAAAGGATTATGGATTGAGTTGGGAATTTTTCACTGAGATATCGTGGGAATTTTTCAAACACCGCTAAAGGGCGGCCTAAGGATTGGGTCTTGATAAAAGGGACATCAATATTTATGAGTATTTGGGTTTGAACCTCCGGTAGACATCATACGTACCCTATTTAGGGAACATGGATCAATATCAATGTAGTTCATAAGAATACAATTTAATGTCACGTCGAAAAAAAGGGGAATAATTTTTATAATCATTTTGGATAGGAATAAACAATAATTAAGTGGTTGGGACTAAAGGGCGATGGGCATAATCCTCAACTAGGCTTCCAACGTACAATTCTTGAAATGGGAAAGGGTCAATGTTAGCATATTTCGGAAGATGGGGTGGATGTGTGTCATGATCCTACCATGACATGGAGACTAGATGGGAATTAGGGTGGAAGATGAACGATATTTTATTGATCGGGACAACTTACGGAGGTCTATCAAAGTGGATGTTCCCCTTAAAAGGAAAATGTCACATCATGAGGGTACAAACATATGAGGGAGAACCTGAGTTTACGAGTGGTTAGATCGAAACACCCTATGGGTGGGGACCCAGATTTGTATGTCCAATAATGGGAAAAATGACATATTTGTACGCTGATATTGACATTGATGTAGGTGGATCAGAGAGGATGCAGCACTAGGAGGGCGCACCAATTTTTACTATCGGTTTGTATCGAACCTGAAGAGGTATCTTACGTACCCGATGTTAATGATAGTGATAAAATATAATTTATTTTGATAGGGGTTTGGTTTCATGATCACTATAAACCCCTATGATCTCCTGAGTCATACTTGGTGTGAGAAACAAGAGGATAATGTAGACTGGACAATCGTATCATGGATGGTCACACATGAGAGATTCTATGGGATTTCAAGTCGAATCGGCCCAGGTGCAGCTAAGGAGGGGAAATGATGGACATTTATTACAAGTGAAAGAATCCCAGATGCCAATATGGAGTGGAAATAGTGGATAGGGCTTATACATGGAAGAAGCATGGGTGTTTCTAAGGAGTAGTAATAGTGAACATGTCTTATATGTGGAAGTTGTTTAGGTGCCACTAAGGAAGGAAAATAGTGGACGAGGGATACATATGGAAGCTTTCTAGTTGTTATTAAGAAGGATAAATAGTGAATGAGACTTATGCGTGGAAGCTACCCAGGCTCTGCTAAGGAGTGACAATAGTTGACATTGCTTATGCATGGAAGTAGTTTGAGTGTCTATATAGAGTGACTATGGTTGATGGGTCTTATGTGTAGTTGTTTCCCAGGGGTTTCTAAGGAAAGACAATAGTGAATGGGGATTTTGCGTTGAAGCATACTGGGTTTAGCTAAAGATATATTATAAAGAATGGGGATTAATTGTGGAAGCCGCCCAGGTTCCACTATGGAGATGAAATGATTGATGGGGATTACACATGGAAGATGATAAAGTTACACTAAGAAGTGGAAATGATGGATTGGGATTATGTGTTTAAGATTCTAGGAAACATTTATGGTATAAAAATGATGGACGGGGTTTATGCATGGTGGTTTCTTAGGTTCTTCTAAGATATGACACCTTTGGATGGGGCTTATGCAGTGTAGCTGCTCAGCTGGTGCTATGGAGCATCAACGGTGGATGATGATTACATGTGCAAGTATCTTGGCTACCACTATCGAGCGACAATGGTATATTTTTCTAACATAATTATACATATATGGTTCCACTAAGGATGTACAATGGTGGGTGGGTCTTGTGCATGGATGATACCTGGGTACCGCTAAATAGTGCCAACAGTAGATGATGATTTTGCATAGAAACATCCGGGGTGAAAATATGCAGTTGAAATAGTCGATGGGCCTTTTGTGTGGAAGATGTTTGGGATCCACCGAGGATCCGCAATAGTGGATGGGTATTATGTGGGGAAGCTACCTTGGTTCCACTAATGAGTGAAAATGCTTGATGGGGATTATGTGTGCAAGCTAGATGGGTGAAGATATAGGATTCACCGAATGATGGGGATTCCACATAGAAGATGTCTGGGTGTCACTATAGAGAGGAAATGATGGATGGATTTAATGCCCGGATGATGCTAGGGTTCTAATATCGAGTGATAAAGGTAGATAGGTCTTACACATGGAAGTTACCCTGGTGCCTCTATGGATAGACAACGATGGATTGGGAATACATATGGAAGATGCAAAAGTTCCACTATCGAGAAACAATGGTGTATGGGGATTCTGCATGGAAGCTTCCCAAGTGCTGGTAAGGAGAAGCAACAGTGGATAGGGCTTACACATGGATGTTGCCCAGGTGATACTAAGGACAGGCAACTGTGGATGGGGCTTACACATGGATGTTACACGGGTGCCACTAAGGACTGAAAATGGTGGATGGGGAATACACATAAATGCTTCCCAGGTGCCTCTAGGGAGAGATAATGGTTGATGGGCCATACTCATGGAAGCATCCCTGGTGATATCCTGGAGAGACAATCATTGTTGGGGCTTATGTGTGGAAGCCACCTAGGTGCAACTATGGATGAACAAGGGTAAATGGGGATTATGTATTAATTCTTCATGGGTGACACTACACAACGACATTGGTGGATTGGGATTATAGGTGGATTTCGTCCTGAGTACCAGTAAGGAGCATCATTGGTGGATGGGGTCTTAAGCATGGATTCTTCCCGCATGCCTTTCAAGGAGTGGAAATTGTTGATGTGACATACATGTATAAGCTGCCTAGGTGCCACTATGGATCAAAAATGGTGGTTGGGGATTTTTCATGGATGATGTTCTGGTGCCACTAAGGAGTACCAACAGTGGATAAGGATTATGCATGAGTGATCCCCATAATTTATTCCTCATGTGTCTCCATTAGGGAAAGACTATTTACTGGTGGGTTGATGCATATAATTTGGACTGACACCAATGCACTAGTGAAAAAGCAGGAAAACACCAAGGGGGTTGGATTCAATATGAACAATGGGATATAAAATGTTTGAATCACATGATCAACATTAGGAAATCAATGAGAGAATAATGATGGTGTATGATAACTACGAACCATTTTTTGAATACAACATCCACATCATGTTAACCAGATATGGATACAATCATTTGAGGGCCAACTATTTACCATATTTAAACCACAAGGCTAGTCTCCAAGTGTCATCCAATGTATTCTAAGGAGTTTTCCAATAATTGTTGGTGGGCCAAAGCGGCATGGGACTAGACCATTAGGGAATCCATTTGAATGTGAATTAGGATTAATATCCAAATGAATGAAATTCAAAGCATGAGCTGGAGTGATGGATTGTTTGGATGAAATAAATGCTATTAAAATTAAACCACCATGATAATTGAATGAGGCATCATATTCTTATCAGATAATTAATCACTTATTTGGAACAAGAGGAAACTTAAATTTTAATGATATGGAATGATATAGTATAATTTCATATAAATAAGACACTTAGGCATATGTCACGTAGAAATGACTAGTGTGGGACTTACGCATGAGCGACACTTTCTGGTTTAACCTAAAACATGGGTCAGGTGATGGGGTTTTGTAGAGATACATGAGGAATGGCTTAACTCAATGAACATAGAAAATCTAAGATGAAAATATTTATTCATGACATGAGAATGATACATAGAGGAATATGTTGACTCAAGGTATTTCATTGGGTATGGATAAGTATCTCGAATCATGGAATTCCATAGGTGGATGGTGGGTGCGAATAATGGTGCTAGGTAAAATGTCTGCAACCCGGACTGAAAAGAATGTGGTGAGACTCTAATTTTCTCATGGATGTAAACGATGGTAGGGAAGGGATAGTCATAAAGGGAAGGGAACACATCCAGCTAGTGATTTAGAGTGGGGTAGTGGGTTAAATCCCCACATGATATGGATCGTTGGGCACAATGGTAGGATCTTTGTGAAGGATAGGGATTCACAAAAGAGGTTCACTAAGATTAGGGTCTCACAGCAGGGAAACCATGCAGAGATTAGGGTCTCATGAATGGCCTTCTTGAAGTAAGGATGATCATGGAGCATGGCCTCACCATAGCGTAATGATCATTATTAGGAGAGTTCCCTGAACAGGTTTAATGCTCAATAGAGCCTTAAGAAAACTAAATGGTCTACCTACTTCATGAAGGGATAAGTCCTTCATGGTGTTTGGGAGTAGCATAAAATGGTAGATCAAACAATGAAATAGTGGTGTAATCATGATTTTGAGGGGGAAAGATGGCCAGATTTTTATAAGAAACAAACGTCGTCATGGAAATCCGCAATGAAACAAAGGATATTGTGATGATGATGGTGATTCACTAATGTGGGTGGCTCCAGTGTAATCGAAATGGCTTCAATCAATCTTATTCACGGTTTCGAGGTGCTTGTTGTACCCACAGATGATTTGGTAATGGTGATTTGTGGTGGTTTCTAATGTATCAATTGAATCACAGTGGATTCTTTAATAACATCATGGCATTCATGAATGGATCTGCACAAGTGGGCTCCACAAACCAATTTTCTATCCTAACATTGAGAAACCATAAATTCAAATTTATAACATTGTTCGACCTCTATGAACAATCAAATAAAAGCCTGTGAAATGGGCTACACTATGAAATCATTGATTAAAGGAATGTATGATTAACGTCGATATGTTTTTTGGATCAAAAATGAGGCTACAAGAATAATATAATCATACGAATTTTTCTAGTTTGATGTAGTGGACTATTCCCTGAATTTCTTGTGACAATATGCTTTGTGTTAATGATTTCTTTTATATAATGAGAAAAGATAATTAAGTACATAATTTATCAATAGAATTAGACTCTATGGTTGAATATATAGTTTGAGAGTATGAAATAATTTGATATTTAGACATCCTTTATTTCAGTTAAATGAAACAACACTGTTATCTCTTTAAGAAAAAGTACATAGAATCAGGAAATATAACAACATTGTTATGAGTGGAAAATGGTACTTATACTATATGATAATCACATTTTTAATCACATAGAGAATGAAATGATGACCCTACAATCCTTATCCATTGATCAGGCACTCCCATCCCATAATATGAAATGTCATTATGGGGATCTACTATTTCTCGCATTGAGGAAAAATTTGAACAGTGGGGAGCGGTGTCCCGTTTTGATGATAGGTAAGGATTAGATAATATATGTCTATGTCAATGATTTTGTGCCGATATGTAATGGGATGATAGGATGTGTAATTTTCATGAATCCTTATGGTTGGAATTCCCTTGGTATGACCCAGATGCATCCCAATATTCAAAGACATTATTGGTGGTCATGAATGAAAAATATGATGTTAGTTTTATGACAAAATCCAACTCTTATACGCAAGAGAAATCTTATAATCAAGTACCTATCAAGTTTCTACATCATTTTACCTTTATACAGTGAAAATGGATTGATTTCACTATGAAAATAATGGTTGGATTTCAGAAGAACCATCATTTTAATGAATTGATATAAAAAATAATGGAACGGATGAAAAACATGGATTATTTCATTCCAATATATGAAAAATTCAGGGTAGATCATTACAGATTGATATATATTAGGGATATATTGCATTTTCATGTGTTTTAAAGTTCTATATTTTAGTATCATGGTCAATGATTTATATCATGCTTCTAGATAGGCTTGTACAAGGTTCATTAGAACATTAATTCATCAATGAACAATATTTCACCGTGAGACAGACATGCAATTAGAGCACAATATTTTGGAGTTTCACGACATGTGGCATGTGTTCAACAAATATTCTTTAGTTATGATTATTTATATATAGAGAGTTGATTTCTCATAGGAAAATAATTATCAGGTGACTATTCTCATGGAATCATATAAGGAAAATTTTTCAATTCAATTCAGATCACATTTATTTTGGGATTTTCCAAGAGATTCATAGTTTTTGGGACTAAGTCTTGTTCTGATGACATCAGAGTATGTTCAGCTAATTCAATAACATATTGATACAATGATTACTATGTAAATGTACCATTCTAATCGATGTGATCATCCTCTTGAGATTATAAAGGGTACATTTTTTCAATATGGTATAACCATGAATAGGTATTAATCATATTATGATGTAGGGAAATTTGGTACCCAATTTAGTCCTACCCTTTTAGAAGATGGAGAGAATTGGATATGTGGATTATAGAATTGCTCTTTCAAATATGTATAGTGATATTCCCGATGTCTTCCATATGTCACAAGTTTATCAGTATAGACCTAATCATTCTAATGTGATTAATGATAATGATATTTCACATGATGTTAATGTGTCCATTAGGGACCTCCATATTCATGTTAAGGATAATTGGGATATTTTTTGGGAAAATATTTTTTCTCTTCTATGAGATATAGAATCATGGTCTAGTAAAATTGTAATCATTGGTGAGTGTAGAAGATATGTGTGCCAAGTGGAAAATCCATTTCATCCTAGAGGCATATTGTTACTATAGATCACATGTTAGGGATGATTTGATCAATGATGTGGAGATATTAAGACACTAGAATTGGTGTACACATATTGATTCATGTATTATATTCATTTTCTATATATTAATATATTTTTAGGGGGTATGGACTCAGGTGTGTTTGAGTGATTTTTGGATTGGGGGTGCTGTGCTAGTACTGTATGAATGTTGCATAGGTTTCCCAAATCGTGTGACGACTGACAAATAACCATGAAAACTAGAAAAGTGGAAGTATCATCATTGGAATATGTATTGAAAACAATGTACCAACATAGTAGGAACCATACACAAAATATAGTATAAAAACATATTTTCTCAAACCATACCACATGTACAATAAACATTTCACACTGAATTATAATCCATTGAATTTTTATTTTATAATTATTGGACCCCCCCCCCCCCAATTTTTATTCATCATAACACCCAATATACATAAAATGGTATCATTATAATTAGGAGGGTCTTGATAAGACTCCATGGATCCTATAATGTATCCTATTTTTAGTCAATAATATAGAGAAATATATCTACTCCTTTTCATTATGTGATATTGTCCTTAAAAATGGTTCTAACACTCCAAATTTAATCAACCTTTGTATGGTGGTGAAGAAAATTATTGTTTAATGTATAGATATATGTCCTAATGCACCTTGTTTCATGGATAACATATCTCATCTTTTGATATTAGATCAAATTGCTTGTTTTGATTTCAACTATACTTCCATGAATCATGGGATACGATTTGAATGATATTCAACAACGAACATCATGTTGGTTGTATATAAGATAACACCTATATTCTAGATAATTATATTAAATTGTATTTGTATAATTAACTAATTATGTTGTTTTTTTTCAGAAAACGCAATTAAATATATATGAATATGCTTTACCCGAAATGGATCACATTAGATCCTTCACTTATTATGAACCCCTGTTAAATATAATATAAATGGTTGTACAAATTTGACATCAAATCATTAATTTGGAATGAAAATAGATAATAATTAGGTTTTCAAAAAAAAACTAGGGATAATGTGATTATTGAACCATATATTAATAAAATATTAAATATCTAAAAATTGATTTTTTAGGGAGATTTGATATGTTTGAATGTAAATGGGATAAATGGTTATGAATAATTGATTTTGGGAATAGATTGATGTGAAATGGATATTATGTAAAATATATTGTACAATTTATCATTTTTTATGAATTTAAATTGATGAAGAACTTGTATATGTGTTAATAAGAGAATGTAATGAGAACTATACTAAATTTTTATGATCCCAATTCAATGATTTTTGACTGATACATCACATACTTGTTTGAATGATTTAGGAATAATGCACTATTTATTTGTGATATAGTACATGGAATGATTCTCTAATGTAATGAAATGTAAAAAAATCTAAATGGTAATGAAATACCTTAGGATACATGAATCATGATTAATTATTTTGACATATTTATTATTAGTTATTAAATTTCATACATTATTAGATACTATATATTTTATTATATACCATTGGTGGTTAAATAATGAGTTGTACTCACAACCTACATTGGCTTATCATTTTTACCTTGGTAAAAATCATGTATTTATGTCAGGATAAGGTAAAATACACTATTTTAGAAGGATGAAAATTGATTTGGAATTTTTCATAGATAAGGGGAAAATACATAATGTCGTGACCTGGTTAAGATGTGAAATTATGTCTTTATTCAAGTTATTCATAGAACAAATGACATTCACATAGAATGTCATATATAATGTATTCAATTATGGTAGTTTCCCCTGATTTTGAATTTTATTATGTGATATATTTTAATTATTAGTTATTGATATTTTTTTATTTACTAATGATGTATTTATTCATGATATTTCCCCTTTTTGGTAATGCGTTTAATGTCTTCCCATGTTTGATTTTAGACCCCTTCTATGATTCAACATCCTCTATCATTCATAATAAAGTGGTTGTGGTCATGTGGTTAACTGTACAGGGGAATGGATATGTGGAAAAAAAGTTAAAAAATTGCACACCCATTATCATCTCTATACATATACATATAATCCTTTTCAATGTTATTTCATTATTAAATCCCATGTGTTCCTCAAGGAAATAAAAATAATCGAATAATTCCACATGAGATGTGTCATCACAATGAGTATGTAAATCATACACCTAATACATTTTGGGATTCTTATCTCTCAACAAAAAAATATAATATTCAAGACTCAGTGAACTAAATGTAATTCCAAGGCTGATAACTATGGTTCTGGTCATCTCAGTCCAATTGAAGTCCATTTTCATTACGTTTATCCTAATTATCTACACACCACTCCTGGGAATTATGTAATCATGCATGGTAATCCATCTCAATTACATCAAAACCTAATATTGGTGGTGTCTTGGTTTTTTGAGTAACATATTCTTCCTATCATAATCTGTCTCTGTTCATGGATTCAAGCCAATTCACATAGTCATCAATCTCCATTAAAAAAACTAATTCACATTAATCATTTAATATTAGATATAAAATTTCATTAAAATAAAACTATTATTATTAAATAAGAAAATTATATCATTCTAGGGTCAATATACAATAAGTGAGGATACACACTAATATACATAAACGAACATTTCATAAATCCATAGATAACAAATTAATGACCACTAACATTTTTATATGTTGTTTCCCTTTTATTTGATATTATATATACTCCCAAAAAAGATCATCCATGATTTTATAATGTTCTCTATGAAAAATAAGACCTAATCCAAAATCATATGAAACAAAAATAGTGAAAATGACTATTTATTTTGTTTTAACCTTGTTATAATTAAATTAAATAATTATATTTAAAACCAATTTAATTTATATTGATATAAATTATAAAATCCCATTTGGCATAAGATGATCACCGAACAATCAAATAATATTTTGTTAGTTTAAAACATTGAGATTATAAAATATTAATTTTTTTATAGAGTATTTGACATATAAAAGTGAGATTGAATTACTCTTTAAAAATATTTCATTAAATTTAATATATTTGACATAATCTATTTCATGAAACACAATGTTTAAATACATTATAATATATTGTACTCTTACAACCTAGTTGTTTCATTTGAGTGTATAAATATGACTAACTATGTAACTATAATTATATTTTATACACATGAATAATAAAAATTTAGTTGTAATATTTGGATTAGAAATTATATAAAAATTACTACAAATAATAAACTATTTTTCCAGAAAAATATATATTTTCTAAAGGATGACACCATCTCACAATCTGCACATATTTTTAAATTATTTTTCATAAAATATTAAAAATTAATTATAAAAAATGTAATTAGGGACTTAATTGACATTTAAAATCTATCTTATAGTAAATATTTCTTAATTTTCAAAAAATATTTCCATTTTAATGAATATTGAATTTTTTTATAATATTATTTTCATTAAAGGAAAATAAAATAACCATTTTGATTCACTTTTTAAATTAAAAATAGAATATCTATATAATTAACAATAAATTTAATTTAATTTAAATAATCTTCAAAATTTATTTTTTTGTTTAATTATTTTATACATGTGAAAAATGTTTCTTTATAATCCATATTTTTAATCTCACAAGCAGGTTGATTTTAATTTTAATTTATCCAATTATATGAATTGAATTTATAAAATATAATTCATATAAGGAATATTAGTAATTTTTATTATATAATAATATCAACTATTATTTTATAATTAACATTAAAAATAATAAATATTAGTTACCATAATTAAGGGTAAAACATGATTATTAGGGGTCATACTAAAATCATAATTATTATAATTGAAATTATAATTGTTAAAATCCAATTTTAGGGGAATATATAAACATTATATAATCTATGGTTTTATATGTATACATTTTCAGTCTATTTTCAGTTGAAAGCATGGGTATAACATTTTCATTTAAAAAATTTCATGCGTGTATTCCTCTTAAATTAATATCAACAACCCACCCTAATATCTAGTACATAATATTGTATGCTTATAAACTATCCATAACCCACCCATATATATTACATACATTCCTCCACACATGCTAGTGTGCATGGATGGATCATTAATGTAGTCATGTATGACATTACATCTAATCCAATATTGTTTAATTGATGATGATTTAATGTTAAAAAACATATATTTATATTTTTCATCATATTCTATCTCATTAATGTTTTTTATAACCATACTACAATAGTTACCGAATGATATAATTGATAATTATATATTATTATGTTATTTTAATAACATATACCCATCTCCTCTTCCACCAAATGGTAAGTGATGTTCTTCATCGATTGTATGATAGACATTCTACTTACAAAACGATGAAAATGTTATTTTATTACCACTTCTCATAGATTCTTATAATGTTGTATTAGACATATTTATATGATATTTAATTAATTAATTATCTTTAAGAATTAAAATTTCTATCTTACTATCATACATTATACTAAGTTTGTGAATAATAACATCACTCATCTGTATAAGTGGATTACCACATCCACATAGTGATGTGAAATATTTTACATTTTATATAAAAATGGAATGTAAAAAATGATGTATATAAAATAACTCAAAATATTTGATATTATAATTTTTCACTAAAACTAAAAAAAATTAATCATTCATACATGTCACATGTTGGTAGAATATAATAATAATTCATGCATATGTATGAATTACCTTCACATTGAACAATGTAGATAATTTTCCAATATACAATTTTTATTGAAATTATAAATACATATATAATTAATATATATGATATTCTTATCATATTTAAAATTATTTTTATTATGGAACCATGATCAATGAATAATTTGATATATTAAAAATCTAAAAAATGAAAACCTATGAAATTGTATCATCAAATGGTTATTTAAATTAATAATTTTTAACAAATATATAATCAATGTATATAAGTAAATAGTATATATTATGGAATTTATTATTATGGTGTTTTAATATATTTACCATATAGTCTGCACATGAATGTATAATAGAAATAACACATGATGGAATGATTTATCATCTCACATTTATGTTATTGATACATGTTCCATTTTAACTATGATATTTTTTTATATAATTTATATACACCACATTTTAATGTTACATCATTAATTCCATTAATTCCATTTTATATTATGACCATTTTTATATTATACATTTCATGGGTATTATTATTAAAGAGCTACCAATGTGGTAAATTTTTTGGTTACAATCTCATTGTTCCGGGAGAATGATCATAATTATGATTTTGAAAAATAAATATTATGAAATTTATATCATAGTCACATGATTTTTATTCCAGTAAATTTATTTATTTATAAATAATTGTTCATATAATTTTACCTTTTTTATAAAAAAATAGACAAAATAATGTTATTATAGAAGACCGACTTCAATCTTCACTTCAATCCAAATCCATTTATCTCCAACATCTATATATTCATAAAAAATTTGAATGATGTATTCATAAAATGATTGTTTGAAAATATTTTTAGAAATTTATTCAATTTTTACAAAATTATTTCAAATGAATAATTTTTTCATTTTCTAAACAAGGGACATTATATCATTTTCAAAATATGTTAAATGGAATATTATTTTATCATATATGATGTTTATGGGATCAAAATACAACACGTCCACTCATTAAATTGATTAATACGTTACATATTGATGAGGATAATTTTGATGAGACTGTAACATATAATTTTTAAATAAATGTTCTATTATTTGAATTTTTTATTTGAAAAATTTATATTTTCCACACACAAAAATTATAGATTATTTGTAATGGTATTTCTTTCATTAAATGTCATCTACCCTTACTTTTCATATTTATAATCCAAAATATTTCCTAATGATACCATAATATTAATTTTTTTCAAATAATTATCATCAATTGGAATTTGGATATACAATTTTGACACCATTCTCTATATTATTCACAATGGTTTATGATTATTTTTATTGATTTGGGAACATATCAACATAACATATAGTAGTTGATATTTGTAAATGTTTTTTATTGAAAATGTAGAACTCTATTATTCAAATAATTACACTTTACATAGTATGTGTAATGTGGGTCCTTATATATTCCACTAATTCATTTGTAGGTCTTAATTGTGAATATACTTTTGGTAATTAGATGTGACCTTCCATATTTTTTTTCTGGTTTCTATGAATAATTCCATGATGGTATGGTTATGATATATTGAATTTTTCATTTCTTCATTACTATCATCATTATTGACATTCAATTATTTTTTTATATTATTTATAATATTCATGTTTAATTTTAAAAATCAGGTGATTATTTAAATTGAATTATTTGACCATCGTTTATTCATTAAATTTTATAATTTATAATTTATTTAACTGAATGTGGTTTAGTTAATATAATTTTAAAATTAAAAATTCGTTGTATATTCCAGATATATTTCAATTTACTCATAAAAATACATTGTATTAATGATCTCCTTATTTAAATGTTTCCCTTTACTAGGATTCATGGAAGTATATTATGAATCTATGTAGTGATATAATTAAGGTAATAATAGTGTACTCAAATAAAACAATTTTTTGTATTTTTTATCTAAAATTTTAATTTGGGATTCATGTTTTTATATTTTTAATAAAAAATATTGAATTGTTATGAACATTGTGATGTGATTTCATGTACCATATTCCAATATAATATTGTTTCCACTTACTTTGGGTTAATATGGTTATGTTGTTCATAGATTTTATCAGAGGATATTTAGCATAAATAATAGGACTTATATATAGGGGAAAATATCATGGAAAATTACTCTATTATATATATTTGAGAATATGTATAGAAGAAAACCCTATCATTTTTAGATAAATCTATTATTTATTTTCATATGAATACATCACTATTTAGATAACGAATGTTGGAATAGTTTTAAACTATTATAACTAGGGGAAATAACTCTGAAATTATTGATTTGAAATTTCATTGGATCATCACCTAGTTTATGAAAACCATCCATATAGTGTACTTGGTTTCAAACTATTATAATATATTATTAGGATATTTAATAAATTCATTACATACCATTATAAAATATTTGAAAATATTTTTATAACAAGATATTATTACCAATTACAAAAATTATTATGAATAAAGGATTATTTAATGATGTAATGAAAATCATATCAATGAATATAATACTTGAAAGTATTTCTTTCCATGTATTGTTAATAAAGATGAGTCTTGAGATAATTCTACAACTACTAATGTTTTATCAATATTGGGGAAGCTTCCTCCAATTATGAGCAATATCCTTTCATGTATAGAGCATCCTGGTAGTCCACCAATTTTTGTAACAGTGATAGATAACTTTATTTCATAGAATCATCCATTATTCAATGATATAGAAATCAATTTTTTTTATATATTTATATATTTCTTTGAGAATATATATCTTACTCTAGTCTATTTAGAAAGGGATAATTTTTCATGGAAATATATCATCTATCATGGGGTTTAGATAAATGGTGTTCATTTCATTAACAAAAAATGAGTAAGAAATAAATATTTTGTATAGTTTTGAAGGAATGTAATACAGTCTTATTGGAAATTGTATTTCCTTGGGATAAATGATAAAACATTGACTAATAATTTTTGAGAATAAAATAATCCTTATAAGGATATTTTTTATGAATGGGTATTGAATTACGTGGTTTCGAAGTCATTTTATATACTAGATGCATAATCCATTGAGTATGCATGATCATTACAATGATGGGTAAAATCCATTCTATCAATGTCAACAAGTCTCGAAAAAATTCACATCACATGAGGTCATTGTAAAATGATTTATGAAGATATTAATAGAATTATGAAATTTTCATGGTTTTAATTTATTTAAAGAGGTGAATAAAATGGTTTATAAAAATGTTGATATAGGTAAGAAGGAAAATAAGGATTTTAAATCAAGTTAGAATTATGGAAACAAACACATTGGTACATTAAAAAATTGAAAGGGATTTCACTTCATGTTTTGGGTAAAATTATATCATGATCATGAATACAACTGAATTGATGGATATATTAGCATACTGTTTTTCAAATTTTATGTAACATCCCACTTAAACAATGAATATGAAATTTTTATATTTATTAATATTTGGGAAATAAATATTAATTTTACATTAAATTGGATGCTAGGTTTGATCGAGTACCTGACACGCAACAAAGGGGTTTCTCCAAAATCTCATGATACACACAAGGTTGAGTCATAGTGACACTACGAAAAAATCGAGAAAGGGTGGCTCCAAAATTTATTAGCTTTAAGAAAAAAGCGCTGATAAAGGTAAATCTTGATCATCACTAATTAAAAGTGTTGATAACAGGACACTTAATCAGTTCTTCTCTAGTGCTGATAATGTTTTAGCATTATCAGTTCAAAAAATTTAGTGCTGATAAAGTGGCCCTTTATAAATTTTTTCTGTAGCACTGATAAAGGGAACATTTATCAGGGCTAGAAAAGTGCTGACAAAGTAACACTTTATTAGTGCATTTCTAACGCCGATAAAACCATAGTCCAATATAATAAAATAGGGGGCGCATTTCCCTCTGTATATTGCCCCCCCCCCCCCGATCTTCTCTTTGTTGGCCTCTACACCGCTGTTGCCACCACTCCACCGCCGCTGCCACTCTACAACCTCTTCCACTCCACCATTGCTTCCCTACACTACCACCACTAGCCCTTCTCCGCTACCACTTCCCTTCTCTACCACCACTTTCTCTACTCCTTATCCCCCACTCGAACTCCTTCCATGGATCTGCCTCCCCATGAACCCTACTTTACATCCTACCCCCTCGACCCTACTCCACACGAACCCTACATCAAGTGATTGAGATTCCTTTTAATGAGGTTAGATTCTCGGCATCCCATATTTAATCTTTGGTGATGTCTCCACTCATCCTCATCTGTTTCCTTTTGTACTTATTCTAATATTCATTATGGTGTAGTTTTATTTAGTCAAATGGTTATGTTATAGATGCTAAAATTTTAAGATGCGGTGTGTCTGGTTTGAGAGTCTATGAATGATTATGTCCAGAGTTATTGACCACATCCCTTTATTAACTAATACCCTAATTCAATTGATACTGAAAGATTCAGTTTAATTATTTTCAATGGATTTATTTATCTTTCTTTACCTTCAAATTCCTATGAAAATACGAATTTTATTGAGTTGGATAGTGTGTTTTTCCAAATTTAATTATTCGTAACAAAAAAAGTAGGATATTTCTATTTTACCTAAATGGATGCGAATTTTTCTAATATAATGGTCATGATTTTGGGAAATAATTTATTTATGGAAGGTATTAATATTATGGAAGGTATTAACAATTAGTGAGTGGAGGATTGAGAGGAGGTATGATTTTTGGTAGGGATGGTCGATGTTGTACGTCTCACTCATGTGAGAGTATTTTAGGACTAAGGAATTGTTTTTTATCCCTTTGTATTAGAATATTATTTTTTATAGAATGGATGTAATACATGTCTGTGTATATTAGTTACAATTTTGGGGAAATTAAGGAAGAGTAATTACATATCCATTAGATTTTCATGATAGAATTTATGATCACTAACCTCAATTTTCAATTTTTTATGTGAATTTGGGTAACAAAACCAATGATATTCCATATTAATTTTAGATAATCCTACATTATTTTTCTCCACCAAGAACCCTTAATTATTGTAAATGAATATACTATATTAGTTTTCTCATCAAAATTGTATACTTGTTTTCATTTTATTTGAGTTTTTTCACTATTTTGGTGATGTTTAATGTGATTATTTTATTATGAATGAAGTGGCTGGAAGGGGTGGTTAAAAGTATGATTATTGTTTTACAGGAAGGGTGGTGGGTTCTAGAACTATAGGTAAGGGGACTGGAAGGTGTGTTGATTTTGATGGGGGGTCTATCCCAGTTCTGTTGATTTCAAAATCATTATTGGAAATGGTCAGGATCTATTAATCTCTATTTTTTAAGTGGTTCTATTCTAATGTATTTGGATGTCTTGTTTTATTTATTTGAATCTTACATAATAATATTTTAATTTCAAATTGGATGGAGATGAATAAATATTGGATAGATGAAAATAATTTGACAATAGAGTATGAGAATGGAGGGAAAGAGTTCATTATTATGGAAAAAGATCACAAAAACAATCCTTCTCTAATACTTTTTACATTTTTTACGTTGTTATCATTTGAGACTACTTACACTACAGGAGTTGGAAGAACATTTGGTATGTCAAAGAATATATCAGAGTTATAGATATTGGAATAAACACTGAGAAAAAGTGAATGTAGCTACTGGCTGGGATAAAATTATGTTTTATGGATCATCAATGATTACAAATATTGATAATGAAGAATACTGAATGGAGGATATGATTAAACATGTCAATGATGATGAAGATCTTATTGAGGAAATGAAAAGGATAATTGATGATGAATTCCATGATTTCCAAAAATTGATTGTGAAATTAAAGAGTTGTGCAAAGACGCCATTGTATGCTGGTTGCACTAAATATATACCATCGACAGCTATACTGATGTTGTATAAATTGATAGTAGGCAACAAATGTAGTGATGCTAGTTTTACAGAACTACATTCTCTCTTGAATTAAATAAATCCAAAAGATAATGAGCTCCTAAGCTGAACATATGATGCTAAACGACTATTATACTTGATGGGTAATATTTTTGAAAGAATACTTGCCTACCCAAAAGACATTATAATTTTTTTCTCAAAGAGAACAAATCACTTAGGGAATAACCAAAGTGTGGTTCTTTCCGATACATGAATGATTAATCTAATCCTATGAATGTTTTATGGTACATTCCAATCATTCCATGGTTTAGTATTCTATATAGAAGTGATGAAACTACAATCCAATTGTTGTGGCTTGCATAGAAATGAAATTAGGATGTGAAATTACATCACCCTACAAACTCTCCTAAATAGAAGATAATTAATCATGAGTAGCCTGAATTTGGAAATGATCTGAGAAACCTTTTTCTTGCGTTATCTATAGATGGAGTTAATAATTTTGTTTTTCAAACAATCACTCATTGTACTTGGCCTCTTATTTAGGTAAATTACAACTCTCCACCTTGGTTATGAATGAAACAGAAATTCATCATGTTATCTATTCTTATGTCCGGACTAAAAAACCATGTAACGATATAGATTTTTATGTGGCTCCTTTGATTGAGGATTTGACGTTATTGTGGGATTCAAGTGTTATGTTTTATGATTCTTATAAAAGTGAATAATTCACATTGAGTGTGATGTTGTATGGGAGGATAAATGATCTCCCTTATTATGGAAATTTTTCCAGTGATGGAATTAAAATAACTCAATGGTTTCTCATGTGAAAAGTAGATACAAATTCAATTTGGTTGATACATTCATCAAAATAAGTGTTTCTAGGACATTATAGATTTCTACCTCATTACCATAAGTACCAATCTTGGATGACATCATTCAATGGATGTTCAGAAAAATGCATAACATTGTCCTTAATAACCGGTGACCAACAATTGATAATGTAAAAGATGTGAACACTGTTTTTGGTAAACCAATTTCGAAAAAACATATGAAATCAGCTGGAAAAAGAGATCAGTTTTTTTGAATTACCAAACTGGAATTGTCTGTATGTCAGAAATTTTATTGATGTGATGCATGTGGAAACAAATGTATGTGACAATGTTATCAGAATGTTTCTAATTGTCCCTGGAAAATCAAAGGAATGAATTAAGGCAAGGTTGAACATGGTTGACATGGTAATATGATAAGATATGGCTCTTGTGAAGGGTGAAAAACTAATGTTTCTTCATCCAACAACATACACTCTTTCCCGTGAAGTGAGATATCATTTTTTCAATAATATCAATTATTTAAGGGTCCCATATGGGTATTCATCAAATATCAAGAACATTGTGTCAATGAATTATTTTAAGTTAAATGGTTTGAAATCACATGACTGTCGTGTTTTGATTAAATATTTAATTCATATTGTTTTATGTTCCATTTTTTCCAAGAATGTTCGTCATACGTTATCCAAAATTTGATTCTTTTTCAAATCTATATGCATCAAATTTTTGGACCCTATGAAATTTCTAGCTATGGAAATAAAAATTGTCATCATATTATGTGAATTAAAAATGTTCTCCCGGCCATCATTCTTTGATATAATGGTTCATTTGAAGATTCACATGGTGAGAGAGATTCGGCTTTGTGGTATTGTTCACTATTGATGGTTGTACCCCCATTGAACAGTATATGTAGATTCAAATGGGGTATGTCAAAATTTGAAGCTGGCCAAAGGGTTATATTTTGAAGCGATATATTGAAGAGGAGGGCATTAAATTATATACTTAATACTTATCTCATGTGGAAAGAATTAGTATCCCAAAATATTTTCACACTAGATGCATTGAGTGGGAAGGAATTTATAGAATAGATGTTTTGAAAATCAATATTATAGATCGGGATCAGGCCCACCTTTAGGTTTTTCATAATAGTTGGGAGGTTTCTCCATATATTGAAACCCACAAAAAAACCTTAAGTATTTTAATCCATCAACAGATGAAAAATGGATATCAGATACACGTAATAACCTATTTATATGCTGGTTTCAAGACCATATTTTTAAATAGTTAGCTGATATTCAGAATTCAAATTCAGTACAAATTTGATGGCTAGCCATCAGACCAATTGTGTATAATAATATCATATAATGGTTATTAAATTAATGGTTATACATTCTATACAGATGAACATGATGAAGATAGTACCATGCAGAATAGTGGAGTCACAGTTGGGGTTAATGCGATCATGTTTCCGGTAGTAAAGACCAATTTATGTGAATATGTCATACATTAGTATTGTCAATCAAATATGGTAGTTGGATAATATGAAATTCCAATTTCCCATTTTTTAATGCATATGGGTTGATAACAATAATGGTGTTAAAATAAATGAATTGGGATTTGTGAATGTTTATTTTAGTAAATAAGGGTACAAAGACGAACAATTTGTAGTAGCATCACGTGCGATACACGTATTTTATTCTCTAGATCCCGTAAACTGAAAGTGGTCAATTGTTCTGTTATCATCCATAAATTCTAAAGGATCGGATGAAAATTTAGTTGAGGACGATCCATTAATTTTTTTGTCGTAATCATTTCCCAGTGGACCCAATGTAGATGATGTTTTGTATGTTAGAGGAGACCACAATGACATGATTTGGTTAATCGATAGTGGTATTAAATCCCTTCATCCTATGAAAAAATGAACTTGAGTTCAATAAATAGGTTATATTTTATTTCAAATATTGATATTGTATCTCATGTTATTAACTTATCATTAAAAAAATTTGTAATAACAATTAATTGTTCAACCTCATTTTCAGATAATGACTTTTGTATGTTTTGGTACTCTTAACCTCGAGGCTGAACAAGACTCTCAAGCTATTACTGCTACTACTGCTTACAGTTCAGAGCAACATCATGTTTCTAACCATGTTCCTTCTCCTAGTGTTGAGGTACAACAACCATCAAAACATGCATCATATTTACAAGATGATATCAATTTGTTTAGAAACGAGTGTTCCACATACTTGATGGAAGATTGTACACAAATAGCATGAATATCAGACTTGGGGATGTGTAAAAATGGCGGCCATTTTTTAGAGTGGTTAATGATATCAAAAGATGAAACATTGTTGTATGAAAATGTTTGAAGATAAATTTTAACTGTTTTTAAATAAAACATCCATTCAACAAGGAGTCATTTTTCCATTTTAACAGTTGAAATGCACCAGCACCTTCCAAGAATGATGCACCACTTTTCGTTGGGCATTGGAAAAGAATAACTAGTAAAATCAAAAACAATACCTTCCTGTCTGAACAGACATTTTTGGATTGTGTTAGTAAATTATTACAATGATCCATGTTTCATGTGTGACATGTACGATTCAACCGAGCCATAATCTGAGGCACGGTGTGGCCGGTATCACTCAAACTGTCTCACTTTTGTTTAAATTTGACATAATTTTAAGTGAAACCCACAACTAACACAGAAAAAACATAACAAACACATTTGCATTATGTTGACACTTTAGGAGTATGATCTATGGGTCATTTGTTAGGTGTAAAATTCAACCCCACCTCAATTTGAGGCACAGTGTGTCCAGTATATCTCAAAGTGTATCTCTTTTGATTAAAATGGTCATAATATTATGTTAAAACAACAACTGACGTACAAAAATCCAACCAAACACATTGGGATTGTGTTGATTAATTATGATAAAAATCCATGGGCCATGTGTGATGTGTACGTGTCAACCATGCCTCAATCTGAAGAATGGTGTGGTTGGTATCACTCAAAGTGCATCTCTTTTGTCTAAAATGGAAAAAAATTTAATTGAAAACAGAAACTATAGTACGGAAAATGGAACCAACAAATTTTTATTGTGTTCATACATTAGTATAATGATAAATTGGTATTTTGAGATGTGTATGAGTCATCCCATCCTCATTCGGAGGCATGGTGTGGTCTGTATCACTCCAAGTGTCTCTCTTTTGATTAAAAGGGACATAATTTTCAGTGAAAACAACAACTAGAATACTGAAATCCTACCAAATGCATTCAAATTTTGTTGATACACTTTGAGAACTATCCATGGGTCATGTAAAACGTGTATTAGTCAATGTATCCTCAATATGAGGCACAGTGTGGCTGATATCACTCAAAGTGTCTCTCATTTGATTAAAATGGACATAATTTTACGTGAAAACAACTACTAAGGTACAGAAAACTAACCAAACGAATTCAGATTGGGTTGATACATTAGAATAACAATAAATTGGTCATTTTTGGAGTGTATTATTCATTCCTAACTTAATCCAAGGCATGGTGTGTCCGGTATCACTCAATGTGTCCTTTTTAGTTTAAAATGGATAGAATTTTAAATAAAAACACTAATTGACGTACGAAAATCCATCCATACACATTAGGATTGTGTTTTCATATTATGAGAAAGATTAATTGGTCATGTGTGATGTTTATGTGTCATCCCTGCCTCAATCTAGAGTATGTTGTGACCGGTATTCCTCAAAGTGTATCTCTTTTGTTTAAAATTGACAGAATTTTAATTAAAAACAAAAACTAACATATAGAAAACTGACCAAATGAATTGGTATTGTGTTGATACATTAGGAGAACTATCTATGGGTCATTTTGAATGTTTAAAGTCATCCCCCCTCAATCAGAGGCACAGTGTGGCCCATATCACTCAAAGTGTCTCTCTTTTGTATAAAATAGTCAGAATTTTAAGTGAAAACAACAACTGACATATGGAAATATGAGAAAAAACCTTAGTATTGTGTTAATAAATTAGTAAAATGATCCATGGGTAATTTTTGAAAAGTAAGAATCAACCCCTCCACAATTTTTGCCATGTTTTACCTGTAATAACCTAATGTGTCTCTCCACTGATTAAAATGAACATCGTTTTATGTGAAAACAACAACTAACGTACGAAAAAACAATCAAATGAATTTGGATTGTGTTAATACCTTAATATAATGATCAATGGATCATCTGTAATGTGTAAGAGTGAATCCCTACTCAATCTATTTCACGGTGTGTCTGATATCACTTAATGTGTCTCTCTTTTGTTTAAAATGGGCTTGATTTTAAGTGAAAACCACAATTGGCATACAGAAAACTGATCAAACACATTCGGATTGTGTTGATACATTTGGATAATGATCCATGGGTCATGTGGTACGTGTACAAGTCAATCCCTCTTCAATGAATGGTATGGTGTGGCCAATATCACCTAAAGTGTTTCTCTTTTGTTTAAAATGGACATAATTTTAAGTGAAAACAACAACCGATGTACGGAAATGTTAACAAACACATTTGGATTTTGTTTTCACTTTATGAGAATTATCCACGGGTCATGTGTTATGTGTACGAGTTGACCCCTTTTCAATATGAGGCATGGTGTCTCCGGTATAACTCAAAGTCTCTTACTTTTGTTTAAAGTGGATAGAATTTAATGTGAAAACTACAACTGACGTATGAAAAACCTACCCAACTAATTCAGAATGTGTTGATACGTTAGTAGAATGGTGAATGGGTCATTTTTGATGTGTACGAGTCTAATCCACATTAATCTGAGGCACTGTATGTCTGGTAACATTCAAAATGTCTATCTTTTGATAATATGGACAAAATTTTATGTTAAAACAACAACAACTATTTGTAAATCAAACCAAAAGAATTCATATTATTTTTATACATTAGAAGAATGATACATTGGTAAGGTATTAAATTTATTTGTCAATTCATCCTCAATCCCAGGAACAGTGTGGCTGGTATCCTTCAATGTGTCTCTCTTTTGTTTAAAATGGACTAAATTCTAAGTGAAAACAACAACTGGCATACGAAAAACTGACCAAAAGTATTCGGATTGTGTTGAATCATTTGGAAAACTATCCATGGATCATGTGTGACATGTACGAGTCAACTTGGCCTCGATCCGAGTCATGGTTCAGTTGATATCACTCAAAGTGTCTCTCTTTTGTTTAAAATAGACATAATATTAAGTGAAAACAAAAACTGACGTATAGAAAACAAACAAAATGAATTTAGAATTTGATGATACTTTAAGAGAATGATATGTGGGTCATGTGGGACGTTTATGAGTCAACCCCTCTCAATACTAGTCACGGTGTGGCTAGTATCATTCAAAGATTCTCTATTTTATTTCGAATGTATAGAATTTTAACTGAAAACCAAAACTGACGTAAGGAAATCAGACCAAACGCTTAAGGATTGTGTCGATACATTAGGAGAACGATACACTGGATATTTGTGACGTGTACATGTCATCCATGCCTCAATCTATGGCATGATGTGGCCAGTATCACTAAAAGTGTATATCATTTGTTTAAAATGGACAGAATTTTAAGGGAAATCAACAACTTACGTACAGAAAACAGCCTTCCTACCATACTCACCAAAATCAATAATTGTTTACTAAAGAAACACATACTATTGAAATAGAAACTATTCCAAAAACCATTCTAAAAATATAAATTATCATGCAATTCATTAAATTCATTCCATTTAAACCATTAAATCCCCCACCCCCTAGACACCTCCCCACCCTGCCAATACACCACTGCACACACCTAGATAGCCCCCACCCCTGGATGGCCCCCCAACCCTAGATTCCCCCTACCCCTAGACATCCCCCACCCCTCCTAGATAGAACCCTTCCACCTGGAAACACCCCACCCCCTGGGCATCCCCACCCCAATGGACAACCTCCCCCACCCCTAAGGACACAAACTCACCCGGCTTGGAAAGACCACCAAACCTCTTCGATAGCCCCACCCCCCTGAACATCACCCCACCCCTAGACACCCACACCCCATAGAAATCCCTCCAACACCCTAGACCCCACCCCACCCCCCGGACACCTCCTACCCCCATTTAACAGCCACCCCAAACCCATCAACAGCCCCCAACCCCTTGATTGTGAATTGAATTATTAATGTATTTAATTAACATATGAATTATACGTTAATGGTGTATGAGTATACTTGTTTTATTAGTAAAAAGTTTTTATGTGTATACTTTTTGTAATTACCTTATGAATTATGAGTTAATTATGTATGGGTGTACTTGTTTATATGCTTATTTTTTTACAGGTCTTGTTTGGGTGTGCTATTGCAGAATTTTATGTTACAACAGGCAGGGCATTTATCAGTGCTAAATAAGTGCTGATAAAGTTTACCTATATCTGTGACTTTTGAGTAATGATAATGGTTAACTTTATAATCACTAATAAAGGGGAAGAACCTTCTATAAGCGTTGAGAATAACAATGCTTTTTAGCGCTACTAAAGGCCGTTTTGAGCAATGATAAAGTCTGTTTTTGTAGCAGTGTGAAAAATATTAATATAATATTATTTTAAATGGTATTTAATGTCAATAAATTTTACTTCTATGAATGAACACAACTAACTAAATAATATTTATACATTTTTTTATATGTTTTTAAATTTTTCCAACATAATTTAGAGGCATCAAATTATAATAAATCCAATTTTTTCATGAAAAACTCTAGTATTTTTAAAAGGGTGTTTTACCACCTCTTAATGGTGAACCGCATTAAAATATAATTTATGTCACTTTTATATATTTCATTTTTAAAAATAAACTTCTTCTTTAGAAATAGGATATAAAAATTTTCATTGGGTAAAATCATGGTATTTTTCTTATAAAGTTTATTTTTTATGAATTGTGAAAAATATTGCATTTTAGTTCAATACTGTCACTTTATGTAATTTAATAATATTGTGAGATTGTTATTTTTGATGGTTTTAAAGTGTAAATGGATTATAATTTTAAAAATTAAATCAATTTCAGGCATTAGAAGTTATTTCACAGTGAAATTGAACGTAAAAAGTGTCAATCTTTTGATACTTATAATTTCATAAAAACACATTTTTTGGTTTATTCAATGGGAGTTAATTTTATATTAGTTTATGAATATTATATGTTATGATTTTGAAAAAATGGATTACATATTTGGAATCATGAGGTCAAAATTCTGTAAATAGGTAACTATTATTTTTAGTTATTATAAATATTAACATCATTAAATATTTTATTTACCATGGTTAAAATGTAAATATGTTAAATAAGGGTAAAAATAAAATTATAATAGTATTAAATTATCCTAACACGTGTACTAACCAAAAATTCTGATACATGTCTAACTAGGGGCATCCTTGGGTCTATTTTTTGACCCCATCTAGCCATTTGTATGTGAAAATGACTCTTCACAAAAATTAATTTAAAGGTAAGGAAAATATAGCATAAACCATTATCCTTTAGTAAAACAATTTTTATTTGGGGTTATAAAAGTGATATTTTTTACTATAAATTGTCATTAGAAAGCTAAAGAGTGTTCCTAAATAATTATATTTTATTTATAAATTTTAGACAAAAAATGATATTTAAAACACAATGATGATATAATGATTACCTTATTAATGAATGTTTTAATGAAATGAGATTATAAATTTTAAAATAAATTTATTATGAAACATTTTTTTCCATAAAATAATTTTATGGATGATTATGACTTTTTATATTTTAATTAATGGTGTTTTTTAGAATTTATCATGTTGTTATGAATTTTAAAAAATTCATGATATGAATATTATAAAAATTGAAATAAAAGTGTTTTTAGATCAATTATTATTTCATTAAATGATAAAATAGTCCTAAAAATATAATATTAGTCCATGTGACAAAAATTATGTTAAAAATTACTTTAATGGTCTATTTTTGATCTATTATAATATTATATTAAATAAATTAACCATAGAGGACGAATATACCTGAAGAGATAGTAAAAGTTCAATAAGTTAAAAAAGGGTTAAATAAAAAGCACATTTATTTAAAAATATCCGAAGCCTATCCAATTGTTTTATGATTATTTTATTATAACTTATATTCATATTATCATATAATATAATCAGTTTTGGTCCTTTTTAAACTATAGTCATTTTATAATAAAATAATTCTTTCAAACATTCATAAAGAGCCCCTCCTCCCTCTTATAAAAAGAGATCCCCTCAAACCCATTACTCACACCTCTAAAGCACATTTTCTCATCCAACCTCTGCTCCAATAATATACCAATATCCCTCTCTTCAACCTAGATGATTAACTTTTGGAAGAATAAAATTAAATAAAGCCTTTTGGTTCAAACCAAAAGATGATACACGATTTAAAGGTAACCTCTTCTCTCAAGTTATTTTCTTTTATTTTTCTTTTCCAACCCCCTAAACATTCTTTATTAAATTATTTTTTATCAAAAATTGTATATTAAATATACTATGATGATCTTATGTGAAGGATTATTATGACACTTTCACACACCTCCATCTAATGGATATGGACATATTGCTTCCGTGGACGACAAACTATTTCCTCAGGAAACGATGATTGTTCAATTATCTCCTACCCCAACTCATAGTGGAAATTATGATGGAAATATATTTATATGTTATATATATTATATTTATATTGTCTCAATGCTTATTTATTATTAATTTATATCATAACATTATGGTATATACAATTGTAAATACGATAATTTCATTAGGGGAAGTGCAGACTACCACCCCCTCAATGTGATATTACTCATTCATGCCATATGTGTAACGTATAAAGGATGGATTTAATGAAATTATATGTGATATTATAGTTGAATAATTATACACCTTGTTATAATCATTTTTTATTCTATTAAATAAGATATATAAATGAAAGTAGTGTTCATTCGTATATACGACTTACTGTCTCTATAAACGGTGAATTTCATTTCTTATCTCAGATTGTTATGTAATATTATAAATACATATATATACTAGATATATATGATATATATGATATCATAATCATTAATAATAATCTGGACATAATGTACATTTGACCACATGGAATATTTTTAATTTTAACAAGTCTGTTTTTAATCATGTTCTGATTATCGAAAAAATGTATGATATGATTTCATATAATTAACTAATTGTTGTAGAAAGGTAATAAGTGATATAGAAGGAATAATTATAAGGCCCCACCCTGAAAACATTATTCAATCTTGATTTAAATCATGAATTCACATTGAATTTCTTTTTAGGATTAGAGTTTTAAAGAATTAGGCTATTACTATTACATATAAACTTGAATATTACATGTAGACAGTAATAGTAAGTATCAATTTTTTTCATCAAATAAAAAATATTAAATAGAAACATGTCTCATTACTTGGTATAGACATCATGACTTTTCCTTGACCCCATCCTTGGCCCAATTCCACTTTATGTCCTATGAAAAATATTCCAAAAACATGGGATGAAGAAAAAAACTACGTAATGGATACACAAAGAAATGAAACTGTTAGTTTTTCAAAACAACCAGTAAACCATGAATAAATTAACCTAATTAATATTTTTCACCATTATTAAGTAGTAATGACTCTTCATGAAATAATATATCACTACTTTCCCATTTATAACCAAAATATTACAATAAATCCCATAGAAAAAACACATTACATATAAAGATAACATTGGTAAGAAACATACTTAAATGGAATAATCATACGGTCGACATCCACACATATCAACAAATGGAATATCCATACGTCCGACTTCATACCCAATGAATTTGAGGTTATAACTTATCTACCCCTCCTTGTTTATCACGACACCAACTGTTATTTGCTTTATCACGTAGCTACCCGTCAAATGTCCAAGTACCATTACAAAATCATAACGCATAAAATATTTCAAATATAATCATTTAACTTATAAAGTTTCATAAAAAACCAAAATAATTCATTTAATGAAAATGAAATATTTCATCTGTTTAAAACCCATTTTCAAAACAATTTAAAACATTTAATAATGATATATTTGAATCAAAGTGCCCCATTCCACATTGTAACTTTTAAGGGTATTATCATTTTAAATAATTAATTTCCCTATAAATAAATACATAAAACCAATTTTAAATCATTTAAATTATTGAGAAATATTTATAATAATAAATATATAAAACACATAAAATGTATTTTTGTTAATGAGTTCCGACCCAAATGAGAGACGCTTGAATATAAATAATTGAGGAATAACACCAATCAAAGCATATAGTATCATGGGAATAAGGATATTAAAGTTATAATATGAAAAAGTGAAGTATACACAGAATATAAAAGTGAATTGTTGTATATAAACAAATACATCTCAAAAAATTATAAATTTAGACCAATCCCCTTGCAAATATCATATCCCTAAATTACGGACAAATCGATGACATAATTAAGTGTGACAAATAAGAATCCCACCAACATAAGAAGTTATTAAGTGACAAATAATCATAGGTAATTAAAAAATATTCATATCATTACATAATCAATATGTATATGTTTTACCCCAACAAATTGAAATTGAGTTAAGAAGTTCTCTCATAGAAATTCGACAGCCTAACAGAGTCACCTTAAAATTCATAAAATGAGATTATAAGAGTGAAAAGGGTTTATCATCACATGTAACTAAAATTTACAGAAATAATGATATATAATAACATATCCCAACATATTAAAATATAAATTTAAAAGATTTAACATAAAATAGGTATTTGAATTGAAGAGGAGAGTGAAAGGTACACTTACCAATTTGGTAAATTATGAAACAAACACCACATGAAATAAGGATCATACAATAGAGATTTAATGGGATGTAAATAATATTATAATTGGATGTAAATGCACCACAACAAATGAAATAGTGAAAAATTTATCATTAATCTCATAGGCATAAAAAGTGAGATAAAAACCATTTACCTCAAGTCCAACTTGTTTTGTATGTTAAATATTATTCCTGAATAATAAAACTATTTTAATTTATACTTGATTAAGAATAATTTTCAAGATTTATTATTCTTTTCATATCACTTATTATCTTTCTATAAAAATTTGTTAATTATTTTAGTTCATATCGGACATTTTGTCGATGTTCAGAAGATGAGAGAAAAATGAACTTGTTATAATTACAAATTGTCCATGTGGTAAAAGGTCTAATATCTACAGAATAATATTAATTATTTTATTATCATATATATAATATATATCTATTATATATATGTATTAATAATATTAAATAACCTTTGGAGATAAGAAATGAAATGCACCATTCATAGAGATAATAAGTCGTACTTACGCATGAACGCTACATTCATTTATATTTCTAATTTTAATGGATTCAAAAATTAATGATACAAAGGTATATTATAATTACATTATAATATAACATAAAATTTTATTGAATACATATTTTATACATCCCACATATGGAATTAATGAGTTATATCACTTGGAGGGGCGGTAGTCCGCACTTCTTAAAATCAAATTAACATATTTAACCATTATGAAAAACATAAAAGAATGATTTAATATAAAATAAATAATTAAAGTGAAAATATAGATATAATATATATCATATATAAATATAGATCCATCATAGTGTACACCATGACAGATGGTTGGAGATATTTGAACAATCATCATTTCGTGAGGTTGTAGTTCACCATCCACAAAAACAGTATGCTTTTATCCATTAGATAGAGGTTTGTAGAAGTGTAGATTGAATATTTCTCATAAAAACAACCTATTATATTGATGATAATGTTGTTTCTATAAATTAAATGAATAAATATAGTATAGTTTGATGGATAAGTAAAATAAAATGAATGAACTGAAAAGTAGACATGACTTTTAAATCATGTAACTCCCATTCAGTTGAGCAAAAATGTTTACTGGAATTCCATAATGCCTAGGAGAGGGCTTATAGGAGTAATATAAGATTTAGGGAACTTAATTTAGTAGTTTTTGGATGATCTAAGGGGATTTCATAGTTAGAGTGAAGGGGTAGAAGTGGTGTCCTTATATATGGGGGAGGAGGGGCTCATTAAAAATGTTTGTAACTATTATTTTATTATATAATTATTTTCGGTTCATAAATGTCCAAAAATCATTAAATTAGAATTTAATCTAAATATTTTTAGAAATAAAATCATCCAATAAAAATTTGGTAGGTTTTGGATACTGTATTAATTTTTATAATCTAATTTATTTAAATCATTCATTAATGAGGTAGACACTACATCATTATTTTGACCAGAATAATTTTATTTATCGATGTATAAAAATTATAAAAAAATACCATAATGTAGGAAATCATTTTAGAATTATAATTTATATTTATAGTGTAATATATAACTTATATAACTGTATTAATAATTTATATAATAAAACATATATGTTTTGGTCATTTTTAACATTGCTTTAAATAAATTAACAAAAAGTGTCATTATCACATCCATGTGGCTCCATGGTGTCCCAAAATCGACACAATTATGTGAATTTTCGGATAGGTATCAAATAATAAGATTATGATATGTGTTATTGTAATTTAATATTCTTATAATGTTATTTTTAACCTTATTATTACTAGAATAACCCCTTAACCATGGTAAATAAAATATATACAGATGGTAAAATTCATAATGTCTTAAAATAAAAGGTACCTCTTAACATAATTTGTAAATGTAGATTCTAAATATGAAATCATTTTTTTCTAAATTGAAAATATACGGGAGGTAGAAATTAAATTAAAATTATTTCCCATTTTCAAAACAAAATGCGTGTTTTTAAGAAATAATAACTATCAAATGTTTGACACTTGTTTATTTCCAATATCAAAGTGGAATTACTTCAAATGACCATAATTGGACTAAAGGGTAAACATGTAATCTAGTTACACTTTAAAACCATTTAAAAATATAATCTAACCATATAAATAATTTAGATTAAAATGCAGTTTTGAATTTAAATACTATATTTTTTACTATTCATTAAAAAGATAAACATTATCAGAAAAATACTAAAAATTAACACAAAGTAAATTTTTATTTTCTTATTCTAAATAATAATATTATTTTGTCCATTATAACACATAGAAGTGAACAATGACTAGATTTAAAAAATGTTTCGCCATTAAAAAGTGGTAAATCAACCCCTTAAAGAATATTATAGTATTTATGCATAAAATCGGATTCATTCACATTTTAAGACTTTATAATTTATTGGATAAATGTAAAAACAAATAACAAAGATATATAATCATATTTTATTTAGTTATATTCATTTCTTCCAATACAACGGCTAGGTGTTAATGACAATTTAAATTAATAAAATTATTATATTATTTTTTGTTATAACTCAACATTGTGTGCAACGTATGTTTTCAAAGAATCCCATTGTTGCATATCAGGAACGCCATCGAACACAACATCCAACTTTAAAGTAAAGTTAATATTTAATTTAAAAATATTAATAAATATGAAAAATTTTCATATTCATAATTTACCAGGGATGTTACATCATTCCCCCTTTTAGAAATTGTGTCCTCATATTTTTAAAATTGGGATTGGAAATTTCATTTAAAGTCACAAATTGAAAAAATATTAAATAAAACTGTATCATTTAAAGAAATTATGATATGTAAAAAGGTCACCCGAAATAACACATACTAGAAATCAATGAAAACATGGATATGGAGGAGAATCTAAGTGTCATGTTCTGATGGAGAGTGATAAAAACTTGATTATGAGAAAGTTAACAACCAGAAAATCACAAACATGTGATGGGTTAAATTTGCTTTGATTCGCCAGTCGAAAATGTTTATAGACAGAGTTTATTTATGTTACCTATCATAATGATGAGAAATTTATTTATGAGATTAACTAAAAATATAACGAAACATACATACTTGTCATTTAGACATTAATCCTTTACTAAATTCCTAACAAAAACTCATCTATTCTCCAAATGATGAGTATTCCATATGACTTGGTCAAGAATAAAGCACTAGAATCAACTTCTAGATTATCTCATAAAATAAAAAAGAAGAAATATATATTTCCCCTGGATTTAGACATCAACCAAAACCTAGAAGGTTAGTAAAATATCATATAATCCACCAAAAGGATAATCATTTATAAAATTAAATTCTAATTTTAATCTCAAAAACTAAACAAAAAATACCCAAAAGATCAACAAATACCATTCAATATACAATTTTCTTTAATATACTTCAATATAATGAAAACTAATATTGACCCCAAAACTCTGAAGGATTTAATCACATTGTCCTCTATAATAAAGCTTAATATTTATCTCCAAATTACATAAACTAGTATTAAAGTCTCATAATGAAATATAATTAACCTAATCTCATATTTTCAATAATATGTCAATCATTTCGTTTGACACCCCAAAAATCATATAATTCCACAATACGAAAATTGATTCCTCTAAAATAAAATTCCACCAATAATCCTAAATTGAAATCAAAATTTATTCTATTTTCTATTGGAATATATTGTTCCCCAAAATAGAGAACACCGTCCAAAATAACCTTTATCACTTAACCACTAATTCATTTCCCTACATTATGGATATCCATTTGACAAAACATAAGTTCAAAAAATCAACATATTATAGATCCTAAAAATAATTTAACTTAAAATAATCATTCATTATAACCGGGTACATCATGTAAGCTAGTGGTAGTCGATGTGCCCTTTTCTCCCTTCGATTATAGGTTAGATTCGTTTAGCATTTCCCGAAATGATGGTTTTTCACCCATCCTATGGGTTTTCCTTTTTAGAAAATAAAAAAATAACCCTCACATATTTCTTCCATAATGGTTTTATTGTACCTTTAAATTTAATTCCAATACATTAAGTCTTCAAAATCTTATATATGTTCATTATTTTAACCTTAATATAATAAAATAAAACTACTCCCAAAAGAAAGAACATCATACCTTGATAATGTTGTCCATATATTTTCATCATCATCTTGTTTACATAGTTATAAGGTCCATGCATTACAACATTGATTTATAGATCCTTGAAAATAATTTTCTTCCTTCATCCAAATACACCTTGTACTCCTTGGGTAATATGGGTGTTCGTAGAAAAATAGTTTCGGAAAATAATCATGTATTTCATATAATTTCAAAACATCTGAGAATACATGACTTTTATAAAAATTTTGGACTGAGATTGAGTTGAAACATTCAATAAGTGGCTCATTTAATATATTAAAAGTATTTTTTGAGAAATTACATATTGAAAACAAATATAATTAGGTTTGGCAAAGGGTCTCCCTCTTCCATTCCATTTTTAAAATCATTTGTTTGCTTTAAAATCTTCTGATAAGGTAAAACATTTAAAAATTACTTCATAATATTTAAATTTCTTGAAAATATCATAATACATAGAAAATTGGATTTGATTATATAAAACCCATGATCCATGATGATATATTGGTATAGTGGAGGTGTTTGATATCTCAAATAACTACTTTCCAGTGAGTTGTATGGTAGAAAATGTTTCACAATCATATAAACATGAATTTTCAATATTTATTTCAAGCATCAAATTAGGAAGAGATGGATATGTCATTTGAGATCATCCTCCTTCAATTTGTAATAGACATTCCTTGATCTGAAATTGTTATAATATAAGGGTTTAACTAAAATAATGGACATAGGTATGAACCATGTGTTTAATGAAAACTCATAATCCTTAAATAAGTATAAATCTTCATATTATACATACAATATGTTGAGGACCTAAAAACATTATATAATATTGGTTAAAATCATGAATTTACATTGAAGATATTTTCAGGTTTAGATTTTTAGAGAATTAGGCTGTAACTATTACATATCAACTTGAATTTGACATATATACATGACTGCTCAGTATCCATTTTTTCATAAAATAGATTTTTTTTTTAAAAATATTCATCTTTAGTTCCATGATTTATACATCATGACTTTTCCTTGATCCCATAAATGACCTTATTCTACTTAATTCCTTGTGAAAAAAATTTAAAAAACATGGGATGGGAAAAAATATCAGTAAGCTACACAAAAAGAAAGAAACTGTTATTTTTTAAAACAACAAGTAAACCCTGATTAAATTAGCATCAGTGATACTTTTCAACTTTATTATGTAGTAAAGAATCTTCACTAATTAATAGATCACTTCATAGCCTTCTGTAACTAAAATAATACCATAAATCCCAAATAAATCACACATAACATATAAAGGTAACTTGGGACATAAACATACATAAATAAAATAACTAAATGGTCGACTTCCACACATATCACTAAATGTAATATCCAGAAAAACGACATTCATACCCAATGCATTGGATGTTATAACTTAACAACACATCTGGGTTTATCCTGGCACCACCAGTCATTTGGGTTATCATGTAACCAAACATAAAATGTATATGTACCATTATAAAATCATAGCACATAAAATATTGCAAATATAATCATTTCACTAGTAATATTTCATTTTCAATCACAAGAATTTATATTTTGATGTTGATAGAATCAATCCATTTCAAATACCATTTTCAAAAGCATTTAAAACATCTAATAAAGACATTTTTTAATAAAAGTTTCCAATAACACATTTAAACTTTAAAAGGTATTAAAATTTTAAAACATTAATGTCCATATAAATAATTCCTTCAAACCAAATTTAAAATAAGGACATTAATGGGAAATATTAATAATTATAAATGTTTAAAACATTTAAAATAATAATTTAGTTAAAGTGTTAGTAAAAAATGAGAGATGCTTGAATAAAAATAATTCAGGAATGACAAAATGAAAAGACTATAATATCATTAGAATAATTAAATTCATGATATAATATGTCAAAGGGAAGTATATAGACCATGTAAAAGTTAATTGGTGTATACAAACAAATAAAACTCTTTTTAATGTAAATTGAGACAATTTATCTTGCAAAGAGCATATCCTTACATTAAGGACAAATCAATGACATAATTATTTGTGGAAAATAAAAATCCAACCTAAATAAGTGGATGTTAAGTGTAAATAAATCAGTGGTTAGTCACACATATTCATAACACGAAATATTCATGAAGTTGATGTTTAACCCCGATGAATTTAAATTGGGTTAAGATGTTCTCTTACAGAAATTCGACAGACTATCAGCATCGCTTTAAAATTCATAAAATGAGTTGGTGAAAGATGAAACGGTATCTCATAACATAGACATTAAATTTACATAAATAGTGATATTGAATAACATATCCCATCATAATAAAATAGAAATTTAAAAGACATAACATAAAAGATGTCTTTAATTTGAAGAAGGGAGTGAAACGTTCCCTTACCGATTTTGTTACATACGAAACATACACCACAGAAAAGAAGGATCATACAATGAAAATATAATTACTAATAACATAATTTATATTAAAAAAATATTCAATCAATGGAAGTACATAATCCACACAAAAGGAAATAGTGGCTAATATAGTAAAATATCAAGGGAATAAAAAGTGAGAAGAAAACCCCTTACCTCATGTCTGAATTGTCTTGTATGTTCTTTGTTCTTCCTGAATAATAAACATAAATTAATTTCAACATGGATTATAAATTTTTTATTTTTTTATTATTTATTTTATATCAACTATTATCTTTCAATAACAATTAAAAAATTATTTGAGTTCATATCAGACATTTTGTTGATGTTCGGAAATTGAGTAAAAATGAACATATTATACTTACAAATTATTCATGTGGTGAAAATTAAATTATCACAAGAATAATTTTCATGATTTAAATGTCATATAAATCATATTTATCTAGTATATTTATTTATTTATAATTTTACATGACATTTAGAGATAAGAAATGAAATGCATCGTTCATGGAGATGGTAAGTTGTACGTATGCAAGAACACTACTTTTATTTCTATTTAATATTTTAATAGATTGAAAAACTAATGATACATATGTATATAATAATTCCATTATATTATAATATTTAAATTCATTAACTCAATCCTTTATATGTCCCACGTATGGCATGAATGAGTCATACTATTTTGAGTGGGCGGTAGTCTGCACTTCCTCTAATAAATTATTGTATTTACCCATTAGAGACACTGTAAATTATTTACATAATGAAAAATAAATAATTAAGGTGAAAAAATAAATATGATATATATCATGGATAAATTCATATCTTTCATAATGTCCACTATGTGATTTGGTTGGAGACATTTGAAATTTCATCATTTCGTGAGGGAGTAGTTTGCTGTCGAAAAAAATGGTGTCTTCGTATCCATTAGATTGAGGTGTGTGAATGTGTAGTAAAAATAATTCACATAAAAACAACCAATTATAATGAGGATATTCGTTTTTCTATAGAATAAGTTAATAAGGAGAGTTTACGTGTTTGGAGAAGTAAAATAACAGAAATGAACTTTTGAGGAGATGTTACCATTAAATCGGGTCACAACCTTGGGTTCGAAAAAAATGGTTTAATTGAATTTCCTTCTGCCTATGGGAAGGAATATAAGAGAAATATATGATGTAGGTAGATTAGTTGGGTAGAGTTTGGTTAATCCAAGGGGCATGAGAATTATTAGGAATGAGTTATATGTGGTGTCCTTTTATAATGGTGTGGAGGGTCTCTTTAAGAATGATTGAAACTATTAATTTATTATAAAATTATTTTCGACTTTAAAAGGACCAAAACTAATTAAATAAGAAGAAAAAATGAATATTATTCAAAATAAAATCATACAATAAGAATTGTTCAGGTTCTGGATATTGTTTTAATTTTTATAATCATATTTATTTAAATCATTCATTAATGATGTAAACAGTACATCATTATTGTGTCATAAATAATTTTATTAATGTGATGTATAAAATTTAAAAAAAATATCATGATATAGTAAAGTATTTTATATTTCTAATGATTATTTATATATGAATATATAGATTTTATAATTAAATGTAAAAATTTATATACTAAAAGATATATGTGATTGTCATTTTTGTCTTTAAATTAAATCAATTAATATAATGTGTCATTATCACTCCCATGTTGCTCCTTGGGGACCCAACATTATCCAAAGGATACCAATGGTTGTATAGATATCAACCAATAATATAAGAGAATTTGTAAGGGTATTTTATTATTTTTATAATATTATTATTCCCCTTATTTACAATATTTACTCTTTAACCATGTTAAATAATATATTTACTAATGTAAATATTCATAATGTCATAAACTCAAGGTTACTTATATACATAATTTGAAATTCCCGATTCCAAATATAGAATCCATTTTTGAAAATTGAAAACAAAAAATGGGACATAAATTAATTAATTATTAATTGTTGTTGTCAGAACAAAAAGCGTGTTTTTAAGAAATAATAACTATCAAAAGATTGACACTTGTTTATATCGAATTTCAAAGTGAAATTACTTGAAATGAAAAAAATTGGATTAAATGGTAATAATATAATCTAATTAAACTTTAAACACAACTAAAAAGATTATCTAACCATATAAATAAATTATATTAAAAAGAAATTTTGAATTAAAATACAGTATTTTTTATAATTCATTAAAAAATGAACATTATCAGAAAAATACCAAAACATTTCCAAACATAATTTTTAATGTTCTGATTCTAACGAATAATTTTATTTTTTTCAAATAAAACCTCATATTGTGAAAAAAATAGATTTTAGAAAGACTTATCCATTAAAAGGTGGTAAATCGACCTTGTAAATAATATTAGAATATTTTTGCTTAAAATATGATTCATTCACATTTTATGCCTCTAAAATTTGTGGGATAAAAGTAAAAACATTTAACAAAAATATATAATAATATATTGGTTAGATCTATCCATTCCATTCAAAATAATTTCTAGGCATTAACTACCATTTAAATTAGTTATATTATTTTATTATTTTTCAGTATAACTGAACATTATGTGGAACATAATTTTTCAAAGAAGCCTATTGTTGGGTATCAGGTACACCATCAATCATAGCTTTCCCTTTAATGTAAAATTAATATTTACTTTACAATTATTAATAAAAATGAAACATGTCATATTCATTATTTACCTAGAATATTACAATAATAAACTCTAAAATGGATATGAATCAAATTTAAATTAACCTATGATTATTATTTCGGAAGAACAAGGATGTTTTGTAAAGAGTCAGACTCAAGGTATGGGAATTTATTAACCCAATTTCTATTATTTTTTCAACTATTCTAATTCATTATTATTCCTTGCTACAATTATGTGAGAAATAACTATTGATGGCATGTCTTGTATTTATAAGTTATTTATCTATACATAGATTAAATACATATTATTGATCTATTTTATGATATTTGTTTGAAAACCATTCACCATCCTATTTTAGTCAAAGACATATGTTTTGTTGTTTCTTTTTAATTTTCATTCTTGTATGTTGGGATATTTTTCTCTATATTCTTATTTCTGTACATTTTATGGTCATTTGATGAGGGACCATTTTTCTCTCATCAACTCATTTTTCAAATTCATATGTGACGTTGTTTGGCACCTGAATTTTCGTAAGGGGGATACGTCTCAATATTCTATCAGTGAGTCATATATTGATATTGTGAAACATTATTATCTTATAAGGTGTATATAATACCTTTTGACATATTATTTCATGAATCACCTTATTCTCATGAAATTATATGTTTTATTTTATATGATTCTTTAATCATTTTTATTTAACTATATTCTGAAGTTGAAATAGACTCTTTAACTAAAACATGGTTTTAAATTATATAAAGATGTAATTTTTTAAATATTTCCCATAAATGTCCATGTTTTCAAAATGTTTTTGAGGATTTATTTATATGGACTTTAATGTTTCAAATGTTAATTACATTAATAGTTTCTTACTGTTATGTTAATCATTGATTCAAAATTATCTTTATTAAATGTTATTAATGGTTTTAAAAAAGAATATTTCTATTTGATTCATTTTTCTAAAAAAAAAATGGAATGATTATTTTGAACGTATGTGGTGACAATGACCTTTATACCACCATGAGTATTATTTGATGTTTGGATTCCTTAAAATTCCATATTGATTTGTAAAGGAATATTAATACTATATACTCTTTTTACATATTTTCTTATTGAAAATACTTTTGATAATGAATTGATTATGTTAATATATTTAAATTATATATTGTGATTGAAATGTGGAAATGGTATCTCTCCTTAATGCTTGGGTTATGTTTTATGATTATTTTATGGTTCTTGGGCACCGTTTACGCATACAAGAGGTTCCATGATAAACCTAGGGTTTGTGAGCATGAGATAGCTCTCCAATACATAGGTTAATGTGATGAAGGTAAATGATAATGATTCTAATAAGTGATTTCGGTAATAAACATTGATGGATATTCCAAACGTAACTCTCTACCTAGCTGTGAATGCTACAATGTATGTATGTTATGGTTACCTCAAGATACCGTTATGATTTATGATTTATATTTGTTATTCATAAATCTTATGTTTTTATAAGGTATTTTAAAGAGATTATTTTTTTATATATTGATTTAATAATTTATTAATTCTTTATTTCATTACCCTTACTGATCCTTCTATACTCAACCCACAATTTTGAAATTTTCTTCATAGGGTATAAGGAAGGTTAAGATAAATGAAGGAGTAAAGAAGATTTATATCATGAAAAATATTCATGTATTCATTTAATTGATATTAATTTATGAAAATATGGATACTGAGTAGATGTGTCTACTTGGGAATATTTGAGATGTAATGTAATTGTTATGGCCAAATTCAATAAAATCATAAACCTGAAAATATCTTCATTGTGAATTATTAACATAATTCCAGATTATGTAATGATTATCACTAGGTCATTATAGTTGGTATCATATGTCGGTCTAAACAACATTAGGTAGTATGTGTTTTTTAGACACTTTTTAAGTCTCTATATCTACTCATTATGTTGAATCCTTATTTTCTAACTTCCTCTGATCATGGAAATCATGTTAGATATAGAAGGAAGAGGATCTCAAATGAAATTTCTATCTCTTTATGATGACTTTCTTTCAATATTTATTTCAAATTCATGTCCAGATAATACATAATCATTTTCTAAGATACAACTCACATGCAAGCAATTGTTTGAGATATCATACACCTCCTCTATACCTCGATACCTTCATAGATCATGAGTTTTATTTAATAAAATACTATTTTCTCAATAGTCTCATTTTTTAAAAAAGGTAAATATAATCAAGAAATTTTTTAATATTTTACCTTATCACATGATTTTGAGATATATTATAATTTTGATAAAGGTGTTGAAGAAGGATACCCTTGGAAAACATATTTATATTTAATTTTAAAATATAGTCTGTCATTACATACTAATTGAATTTTAAAAGTACCATAGATTGAATGTTTCAACTCAAACTCCGTACGAGTGTTGTATAAAAAACATTTTTTATCATATTTGATTATATTATTGTCATACAAGATTATTTTCAAAAACTATTTTTCGGTGAAAACCCATATGACCCCAGTTGTACGAGGAGTATGCAGATAAATGAATCAGATGAATTTTAAATAGTAGTAAATAATTTTTTTTCCATTCATGGACCATCTATCTACATTAAATATTTGGATATGAAACCAGGTGGAAACTATGATCAAGGTATGACGTTATTTCTTTATGAATAGTGTTATTTTATGGATGTTAAAAAATTATAATATATATAAGACTTTAGAAATTAAGATATTAAGGTCATTATGATTTTGGATGAAAATGAGAGGTATAAAAAATAGTTATTGTTAAATAATGTTATGGTTATTTTTATGTTTTATAAAATGGGACAACAAGAAAGATTTGTGACAAACCGTCACATATGGATCGACTATAGGAATCAAACCTGCAACTGAAGGGAGAAAAGGGCGCATCACTTACCACTAAACTACATGTAGCTGCTGGTTAGTATGACTTATTCTTTTCAGTTAAATGATTTTAATGATCAACATTATGTGGATTCTGGATCTTATATTTTATCAAATAGATTTCTTTAAATTAGTAAGAGTATTTGGTGACTAAATGTTAATGATTATTTTGGAAGATGTTTTCTCTTTTGGGAACACTATATGCATAAAGAATATCGAAAAATATAAAATTTAATTTTTGGTGTAATATATGAAATTTTATTTTTGAAGAATCTATTTTTTTATTATAAACATATGGCAATTTGGGTTATTTATTTAAATGATTAACATATATTTGAGAATATATGATTTGGTTAATTATACTTTTGTATGAGACTTTATGATTAGTCAATGTTATTTGTAGATTAATGCTAATATTTACAATGGAAGACTATGTGATTAAATTTTTATGATTATTGGGATTAAATATTATTTTGGATTATACTAAATGATTTTAAAGATCATTGTTTATTGAATGGTTTTGTTGAACATTGGGTATTTTTTGTTGAATATCTGATATTATGAATGGTAATTGTTTAATAAAATATTATCCTTTTGTGGATTATCTGATCATTAACTAACATTTTTTGTTTTGGATAATTTTTAAATACTATGGAAATATATAGTTCATCCTTTGTGGATTAAGTTATTCTCTATAAGTTAATTATAGTGCTTTACTTGTGACCAAGTCATCTTGAATACTCATCATTTGGATAAACGTTGTGTCTGTGGTAGAACTTATTAAAGGATTATACTCTACATGAAAATTATGTATGTTGCATTATGTTCTTAGTCAATCTCATTAATAAATTATCCAACTATAAAAAAGGGAACATATAACAATGAAAAATGTAGTTCGTTTACTTTTCCTACAGGGGAAAAAATATCTGTTTATCATATCAAAAGTTTGTGGTTTTCTTGATTTTAACTTTCTATGAGTCAGGTTTTTTATCACTCTCCATCAGAACATGAAACTTAGTTTCTCCCCAAATCCATGTTTTCATACATGGAATCCTAGTATGTGTTATCTTGACTGACCTTTGTACATCATTTTTATACTTTTAATGTGATAGATTTATTAACTCTTTTTTCATGTGGAAACTTTAATGATGTTTGTGAGCCTAATTTTAATATTGTGAGGACACAATTCCCAATAAAGGGGAAGGATTTAACGTCCTAGGTAATTAAAGAATACAATATTTTCATATTTATTAATGTTTTTAATTAAATAATAATTTTTATTTAAAAGGGATTCTATTTTTGGTGGCATGCCTAACATGGAACAATAGGTTTCCCTAAAATCTCATATTACACACAAGGATGAGTTATAATGATAAATAATAATATAATATTATTTTACAAGGTAGTTAACACCATGTCATTGTATTAGAATGAAATAACTGAACAACTACAATATTATTATCCATTTATCTTAAATGTTTTTACATTTATCCAATAGAATTTAGAGGCTTAAAATGGGAATGAATCCAATTTTATGCCAAAAAAACTCTAATAATTTTAAAGGGCATTTTACTACCTTGTGATGGTGAAATTGTATTAAATATAGTTTTGGTCACTTTTATGTGTTTCATTTACCAAAAAATTTCCTATATAGAAGTAGGATATCGAAAATTGTGTATGGTAAATGTTTTGTATTTTTCTGATAAAGTCCATTTTTATGAATAATGAATAATACTTCATTTTAATTCGAAAATTCATTTTAATATAAATTATTTATATAGTTAGATTGTTTTCCTTTTTGTTTTAAAATTTTAATGGATTGTATTTTTATATTCTAATCCAATTTTAAAAATTGGAAGTAATTTCACTTTGAAATTGAACATAAACGTGTGTTAATCATTTGATTGTTATTATTTCTTAAAAACACTCTTGTGGGATTTGACAACAAGAATTAATTTTAAATTTAGTTTCTAAAATTTCTGTGTAAGGAAATGGGAAAAATGGATTCTGTATTTGGAATCACGATGTCCAAATTGTGTTAATAGGTACCTTTTATTTTTATATATTATGAAATTTAATATCTGTAAATATTTTTATACCATGGATAAAGGGTATATCGATTAAATAAGGGTTAAAAATAAAATTATAATAGTACTAAATTACCCTCACACGTATCCTAAACCTATTTAATGGTAAATTTACAATATTTGAAATCCATGGGTCGATTTTAGGACACAATGGAACCACTTGTAAATGAAAATGACACTTTATAAAAATTAAAACGTTAAGGAAAATATAACATAAACATATATATTTTATTAAATAAATTATATGGTGTTATATAAATGATATTTTAAACTTTAAATATTCATTATAAATCTATAGATATTTCTCACATCATGATATTTTGTTTCTAATGTTCAGTCATCAAATAAATAAATCTATTTATGATAAAATGATGATGTAATGATTTCCCCATTATTGAAAGTTTTAAATAAATGATATTATAAATAATATAATAAATTTATTTTTAAGATTTTTATTACAACCAAGATTTTTATTGATGGTTATGACTTTTTATATCTTAATTAATGACATTTTTTCTAATTTATCAAGTTGTTATGGATTTTAAAAAATTCATGGAATGAATATTATAAAAATAAAAATAAATTTATATTTAAATCAATTAATATTTTTTTAAATGACTATATAGTCTTAAATATATAATATTCGTTCAAATGAAATATGTGCTGTTAAAAATGACTTTATTGATCCATTTTTGGATGCTTGGAATTTAATAGTAAATATATTAACCATATAATATTAATATAAAAGAAGACATAGTAAAAGTTAAAAAAATTAAAAAGGATTAAATGAAAAGGTTTTGGATTATAAAATATCTAAATCTAGAAAAATTCTTATCGGATGCTTTTTTTCATGTTATATTTATCTTATATTATTAATTAATGAGTTTTGGACCTTTTAAAACTAAAAATCATTTTATAATAAAATAATAATTTCAAACATTCCAAAAGATCCCCTCCTACCTTTTTTAAAAAGAAACGACCTCTAACCCATTACTCACACCTCTCAACCCTTTGGATCATCCAACCTTGGTTCAAAAAAACTCCAAACATCCCACCCTTCCAACTAGGAACCTTAATTTTTTACGATGTCAATTCAATAAAACCTTTTGGTTCAATCCAAATAGTGTTACCTGATTTAAAGGTAAAATATTCTCTCAAGTTCTTTTCTTTTATTTTCCTTATCCAAGCCACATTAACTTTATTTATTCCATTAGTTTATAATAACACTAGTATATACACTATAATATAATTTTTTTATTTAAATTATTCTAAATAGACTTACACAAACCATAATCTAATGGATACCAACATACAGTTTCTGTTTACGGTGAACTAATACCTCCTGAAACGATGATGGTTCAATTATCTTATACTCCCTCTAACTGTTGACATTTTGATGTAACTATATTTATATGTTATATATATTACATATAAATATTGTATCTATTCTTCTGCATTTGGAATTTATAGAATACCTTTATAGTTTCCATAATGGGTAAATACTATAATTTATTTAGAGTAAGCGCAGACTACTGCCCCCTCAAAGTGATATGACATGTTTGTGCCTTACATGAAATGTTTAAATGATTAAGTTAATGACATTATATATGATATTAACAAATAATTACAATATACCAAAGTATCATTATGTTATCATTCAATTAAATATAAAATATAAAAGAAAGTAGCCTTCTTTTCTACGTACGTCTTACCGTCTCCATGAATAACGCATTTCATTTCATATCTTCAAATGTTATTTACTATTATAAATAAATTTATATACTGTATATATATTATATATATTATATCTAAATTATTTATAAAAATATGTGGATAATGTACTTTTGACCACATGGACAATTAGTAATTATAACAACTTTATTTTTGACTGAAGTCCTGAACATCAACAAAATGTCCGATATGAATTCAAATAATAATATAATTTATTTAAAAACATAGTAAGTTATATAAAAAGAATAATAAACATTAAAAATTTTCTCAATCAAGTATAAATCAACATATGTTTATTATTTATGAAAAACAAGGAACATATATGTTGAGTCAGACTCATTGCAAGGGAATAACTTAACATAATTTCCATTCATTGGGTTAATCATTAAATTAGTTATTATTTCATGGTACAATTATGTGATAATTAAATATTGATTTATTTTCTTCCATTTATTCATGTTTTATTTGTAAATAGAGTGCATACACATAATCGATCTGTTTTATGAACTTTATAAGTGAAACATTCCCCATCTTATTTTAGTCAAAGACTTCTTTTATGTTATGCCATTTTATTTCCATTATCTTAAGATGGGATATGTTATTTAATATCCTTATTTATGTATATATTTATGTTCATGTGATTAGGTACCCATTTATCTATCATCTACTTTTTTCCAGGATTTTCATGTGACATCGTTAGGCTACCGAATTATGGTGATGGAATGTGTCTCTATTTCCTTTCATTCGGGAATATCTGGATATTGTGAACCTTTATTATCCTATAAGGTATGTCTAATTCCCAATGACATATTATATCAGGAGACTCGTTATTATCATGATATTATATGTATTTTCGATTTTATTATTTAATCATTTCTATTCAAGAATTCTCCCAAGTGGTAGCATTCACTTTATCTAAAACATTATTATAAATGTTTTAAAGATATAATTTTCTAAATATTTCCCATTAATGTTCAAGTTTTAAAAATGCTTTTAAGGATTTATTTATATAGACTGTAATGTTTTAAAATTTTAATTTCTTTAAATGTTTCAATGTGGTATGGGACACATTGATTCTAAAATATCCTTATTAAATGTTTTATATGGTTTTAAAAAGGATCCATTTTTTACATAGCATTTTCGTAAATGACAAATTGAATGTTATTTTAATATATGTGGTGAAAATGAACATTCTTCCACAGTGAGAATTATTTGATATTTGGATTTCTTATTAAGAAGATTTTTTTAAGGAAAAGATATGTCATATACTCTTTCTAAGTATTTTAGTATTGAATATGGTTTTGATAATGGATTGATGATGTCAATATATTGAAAATATTTATTGTTATTATAATATGAAAATGTTATATTTTCTTTTATGCTTGTTTTTTGTTTTATGATTATGATATGGTTCATGGGTATTTTTATGCATAAAAGTTGTTTCGTGATAATACTAGGGTAGGTGAGCATGGGATAGCTCTCGAATTCATTGAGTAACATGATAGAGTTAAACAACAATGTATATCCGAAGATATTTATAGACTATAACGTGATGGGTATTCGAAATGAAAATACATATGTTGATGTGAAAGCTACTATGTAAGTATGCTATAGATTCCACAAGTTAACTTTATTATTGTTTATTTCCATATGTTATTAATATATAAGATGATTTCTTGAGGTGTGTTAATGATATTATTTTTTGTATGTATTAATGGACTAATGATTTCATTATTTATTTAATAACCTTACTGAAATTTTTATGTCTATCCCAAGTTTTTCAAATGTTTTTCACATGGTATAAGGAAGTGTAAGAGAATGGAAGAATTCAAGAAGATTTATATCATAAAAATATTTCTTGTTTTATTTTAATATTTTTTATTTTATGAAAAAATTGATAATGAATAGAATTTTCAACATTGTAATATCTAAGATGTAATGTAATAACTATAAACTATTTCTCTAAAACATTGAAACTAAAAATATTATCAATGTGATTTATTAACTTAATTCAATATTATGTAATGATAAAGGTTGGGGCCTTATATTTATGATGATGGAAGTATTTGAAAATAAATTTCCTTAGAAACAAGCTAATATACCATTGATGATGATGGTGGTTGAATGTCATGATTATGTAATACATAAAATATATGTTTAATGATTAACATTCATCTATATTTGGATTCATTAATTCTGTTATAGAAGTAATTTTAGCAATGGTTTTTTTTTTGTTTTAATAATAATAATAATACTTTTAAGGACTATATTAGTTTTGGAAGAACATTTTTTATCTTGTATTATCATCTTATACTTTTTTTATTCTATACCAAATTTTTGATTATATGGATGATCATAAGATAAATTTATTAAACAATCCATTTTGATGCATTATGTGATGGAAGATTATTATGATTAATTATTTTTTCAATATATTTATAGAAATAAAAACAATTTCTTAGGAATTTATTTTGTAGAGAAACAATACTAATGAATAATTCCTTCACATTATAATAAAAATATTTAATGTGTTAATAATCATTTTGGACAATATGATCATTGATTTTAAGGTAATAATAGCTATGAGTGATTATTTGATTATATATAAATGAGTAATTTATATAGAATCCCCTTTGGGATAAAATTTAATTTGAGGACCAATGTTAATTTAAATGTCATTAATTATATATTAGGGATGTTACCATAATTATATGTTTTTTGAAAAAGGATAACATCTAATCCAGGTGATAACCCATCAAATATCAAACCACCTAGGGGGATTTAATCCATAAAAATTATAACTAGATTGAAATTCATATAACTAGCCATTGTAATGTCCTTTTTTATATGTAACTATTTTTACATAACATATTTGAAAATAAATAACTATGTACTACATTAATTAAATATTCATGTGTTATTTTTTAGGATTTAATGGTTAAAGTATAATTTCTTGGGTTTTATAGAAATGTTTTATCGATAGAAAAAATGAATTTTTATTCTCTTGTGGATCTTATGATCCGATAAAATATAATATCAGTTATTAGGTATAAAAATTTCATCATGTTTATTAATTTCATCAACTATAAAGTGATACAAGAATTGATCATTGTAAAAAAGGATAAAATTGTTATTATGAAATATATCAATATTTAGTACATATATTATCATGCGTTCAAAATAATGATAGTAAAACAATCCCATTACCCATGAACTCTAATCTAGAATCAATAAAAATATCATATTTCTTTCATATCCACTGAATCAATGCCCTTTTTATTCATAATTGATTTATGGTTAGTGGTTGATTACTTTCTCTTTACAATTCACTCCATTTTGGTCAGTGATCTGAGTCACACTCTATTATTATAAATTATTTAATGCCATGTCAATATCTTTGCATCCCACAAATGTTATTCTATATGAATGATGAGTTATGTGATATTCTTGATGACATTTTTACATACCTTTCTCTCTTATCAATAAGAAGACTATTTAATCCTTTTTCATATGTGTGGTATGAAGAATGCTATTTTTGAATGACGAACCATGGATTTCTAAGATCGTGTATTTAATTTTGAGGAAGCAATTTATTGGTGTTGGGGAGAATGTAACACCTTGATATTCTAATATAATAAAATATTTTTCGATAGTGTATGCATCGTCAAATCCAATGAAAAAATTACCATTGTAGTATTTATATTATAATTTATATCATCTATAACTTGTTGTACATGCATCCTCTAGTATATATGACCCATAATATAGAATAGTTGTTTATCCATACTATATAATGAGTGGTAATAAATAATATTAAATAAAATATGGAAAATTGAATGGTTAAAACATATAAATATAAATTATATGGATGTTTATTTATTAAAAATTAAATTTTCATTCTACTAAATTTAAAAACTATTTTCTATATAACGATATTATTATAAATGTCATTTTCATCATGCATTAATAAGATATTTTAAATTTAATTTTTTTAACATAAAATTTTTTTTATAACATTAAAAAATATTATAAATATTTATATCAAAATTGTCTTTTAGTGTAATTTTTTAGAACATTCTGAAATGTTGAATTTTTCAATTAATATTGAAAATTTATACAATTTAATGTAAAATGATTTTTCATTTTAAATCATTACATGTTTTATTTTTATTATCATTCTTCCCAATGTAAAATAGGAAAAATTATATTATTAAAAATCCATTTATTGTCATTTTAATCAATTTATAATATATTTATTATATTAAAACATTATATACCTTTTAAAAAATTCATTTTGATATCAACTTTTTCATCTAGTCTATTACATTATTTTTAAATTATTATTTTACTATTATATGAAATTAATTCTTAATAATGTAATGAATATTTTTAATAACATTAATTGAAATTATTTAATAAGTTCAACAGAATTATGTTTTATAATATATATTCAATCATTTAAATATCATTTGTATCTATTTAGGATTATATTTGTTTATGGGTGGGGGGTTAATTTATAACTAATGGGGTTAAAATGAAATATAAAATAGTGAAATTAAAATTTTATTGAATTTTTTAGAACATATATATTTTTAAGTTATGTATTTAATGTTTTTTTAATCTTCTCAAATCTATAAAACATGGGTATCCCTTTTTATTTTCAAAACATCTATTTGGGTCCCCTTCAAACCTTATTAAATCCCAACAACATTCCTCTCCACGTGATAATACCATATCAATATGGATCTAATAGTACTAACTAAAATATAATTCTTAATTGTCAATCCACATCTAAATGTCTTTAGATTTATCATGACATCAATCTAGTAAGGGTTCTAGTGTAAACTTCTTGTGGATTTCCAAAGAAGAGATAATATTCTTAACCATGTTTTTTTACTTCTTCTTATAAATTCTTCAGACCCTCTCCATCAATTATAAAATATTATATAGAATATATATATTGTATAATTATATGTCATTATTTTCTTGTAATAACCATTATATATCACATATTCCAACAAATGATAAATGAAACCATTGATCATGTGTATGATGGACTACCAACTTGTGAAATTATGTAATTAATTTTCATCACCGACACTATAAGATTGATATATTGATGTACATAAAATATTTATATGACATTTATTACAATAATATTAATATTAAATTATAATATCACTTATTAATCCTTTTTCGACAATCATTTGAAAAAAATTCCTCCAATGCATACATATCGACTACCCCCTATGTGAAGCAATGATAGTTTTATTTCATTTTATTTTCCAATTGATGGTAGTGAGGATATATTTAATGAATGGAAATAAAATATTTGATCTAATAGTGGTTACTAAAATGTTATATATTATTAACAATCCTTACATTCCATATAATTGGAGATGTAGAAACATCATTCATGAGTACATATGGCATACCGTCTCCATGAATGGTGTAACTAATTTTCCAATAAAAAATATTATGGTCAATTAAAAATACATATAAAATTATTATATATGATTTTTCATTAATTTATAACATTTAGTAAATGATTTCACGCTGATAAAATTAAAAGGAACTAAATTACTGAACCAAAAAAACATTAAAAAAAGGAAATTATCACTTGAAACAGATATATTAACCAATAATTGTTAATAAAAGGGAGGACAATTACTATAAGAATAAAATAATTTCATCTAAATATATGATTATTGTTTTTAATTAATTTAATAAATATGTATTTATCATACATTATTAACCAACACGTATGATTGATGTTGAACTATAACTAAATGCAAGGGTATTTTATCTAACTCTTACACCCATGAGATGTATAAAATATTCACCACATAGTTATTTTTGGTGGTGTATATAATTATCCTAAGATATGTTATATAATGAATCAATTTATATTCATGGAATTTTATGTTTCATCAAAATTCATTCCATTAATAGGTATTCTGATATATACGATACCAACATTGGCTAATACTACGTTATAATAATAAAAATTATCAACATTGTTCATGATTATTTTTATAATGATGAAATATTATGATATCTATTTCTAGAAGATAATGATTTATCTGTTCAGGTTTTTAATTCTATAGAATACTTTGTTTCTCTCATATTCCTCTCATTATTAGAAAAATATATCAATATAATATTATTTTATTCAAAACCATGTTCATTTCATTATTTAGTCGAAAGTGAATTTTCATCCATATTCATGTTTTTTCAAAATGTCTTCAATATGTTTTTTTAACATAATATAAATGATATATGAAGTAATTATTTAAAAATTTGGGAAATTTTAAAAAACTGTTTAATTGGAATATTCCTTTAATTTTCCATATGATTAACTTTTAATATTTTTACATTATTTTGAAATGAATATTATATAACTTGTACAACAATACGATAATTACCCACCAACATGACAACTCATTACATTAACTCTTCGTTCACATTTGATCGAGTATATTTTTATAGAAATTTATTTTCATAATATTATATATATATATATATATATATATATATTTGTGAATGTAAATTCAATGTGAAAACAATATTTTCCACACGAATGCTTTAAATTAAATATTTATGGTATTTCTATTCATCATTGAAAACAAACCATATTTCAATTATGCCTCATTTCTTATATGTTGTGATTATAACATCCTTAATATTTGTATAGATTTTATATGGTCATTTTTATTAAGGTTATACTATTCTTACATGATTCAAAACAATTATAGGATTATTTTTTAAATTTTAATACTGTTTGGGGAATGTGTTAAATTTTTTCTGATATTTCTTCAAGGTTAATTTTTAATTTGATTTTGTTTCAAATATTTCATGAATGTAATTAAATGGAAAATTATGTTATTGGTTGAAATATATTCTGCCCATTGATTCTATGATAGGTCACTTGAAAAAATATAGCATCGTTTTTGGTTCAGTACATACACGTTTATCTTTGATATCTTGTAATAAATACATTATGGTATGGTTATGATGTATATAATTGTGATTTTACATGTTATACGCTAAGTTTATTATGTTTATTAAAATTATTCGATGAGATAGAATATTCGTGGTAACCTTTTACTGTCATGTTATTATTTAAATATTGTTATTTGATATTCATTTATTACATTAATATTATGATAATGTAATTGATTTAATGGAATCTGATTTAGTTTTTTGTCATCCATCATTTATTATGTAACATTTATTCGTGATGTATTCCACTATATAGATACACTTATTTTGAATTATTTTTCACTCGATTATTATATTTCATTTACCTAAGATACAAGAATATTTATTGAGATTGATATGATGTAAAATGTTAAAGGGATTAAAGTTGTAATCAATTAAAATACTGTGTTTTATTTTAATTTTTCAATTATATTCTGTGATTAGAAATATATATCATATTTAAAAAGACTAATAATCTATTAATTTCATTAGGTTTTTATTCCTTATATTGTAATCCACTATAATAATATAGCAACAAACTCTAGGCTACTAGAGTTAGTGTGTTTGTAGTATTCCAACCCAGATAATCCACCAAATCGATTATAGGCTAGCGACCAAACATACAATCCCAATTAAATATTTATTATGGTTTAATTTTCAACATATTCCTTTGAAAAAATTATAAGCGGATATACCTTCATTGAATCAATAATTGGTTACTACAAAAACTAATATAAGGTATTCCTCTAACTATTACTCAAGAATGTTCCATATGTATCAGCTCATTCCACTATGCCTTGGTGGAATCAACAAAAAAACCCTAAAATTAGAATCTGAAATTAATAGTGAACATTTAATATTTATCAAAATGACTATCATATGATGATATATTACATTATCCACCCAAAATAAAATAAAAACCACCTATAGAATGTATTAAATTAGTCGGAAGTGGGTGTTACTTCATAGATAAATGATATAATCTAATATGGAATGAGAGGATTTCCAATTAAAATAAGAGGGGTTTTTTCATTTCCCCCCATCGATGTACATCGACATTATAGTTCACCTAGCTAGGATTTGATGAAAAGATCCAAAAAAACTGTGCATCTCATTTCCAAACAATGGATTAATATTGATTAATGATTATTAATTCATCACCCACACCCCCTAACTGGGTTTTCATTTTTTTCAATCCACCATCTATTATAGCTTCCAAATGAAATCCTTACTATTGAGTATTTCATAATTTTATACATGTATCATTTACCAAAGTTCTAATATAAATCCATCTAGAAAATTGAATAATCAAACTTAAAGATTAATTTTAAACAATCTGTAAATATGTGGTTCTATGATTTTGTTTAGTATATAATATCATTACATAAAAAATTGGTATTAGGAATAAATCCCTTATATTGTTTATCATCAAAAAAAATTCCGATATAGGAAAAATGTTTTTATTTATTTAAAATTATATTTAAATTAATTATTGTTATTATCAAAAATATACATAGGTCATTATATAAAACGCAAAATATAAAACATGTGTTGAGTATTTAATATGTGCTGACAAACCCTTAACATAAAATATTATTTCTGGGAATGATATTTGATGACACTATGAATGATATAGTTTCCAATATAGATTATCCACATAGATCTAATAAAAATCAGGTAGAAGGTAAATTGGTTGATCATGGGATGTCTTTTGATACTCCTCCATTTGATGGGGAAGATATATTTCAACATGGGGTTAGGATGTCCACATATATGAGGGTTTTCATACATTTAGTCATTTATTCTCAGATACAAGTTAAGGGTATTTTAATGTTTGACCCATGAAAACAACAAGATTTTTAGTTTGACCAATATGCTGCTCAAAAAGCAAATTATCAGAAAGATATCTATAAAATTTTCAATTATTCATGAATCATTGATTAACATGGGAAAATTCATGATGATGAAAGAGTGATTGAAATAATTCTCAAAAGGCCTTGAGAAGTTGTAATGAATCATTTAATTATTTTATAATAAATGGAATTATAATTCATATTCCCAATGAGGGTTACATTTTGTCTTATACATTGAGATATTTCTGGATGGACTACTCCCACATACCAAGGACTAAGTCTACCCAATCTTCCTCTAACATTAATATAATGAACAATGAAGATATCATTATGAAACTAAAAAATATAATTATAAGACTCAGAGGGAAACTATTGAAAACTATTATTAAAAAATTGTTATATCATATTAGGATAATTAAATATGTTGTTTTCTAGATGAGGTTTATTCCCTTTGTTTGTAACTATCTATTTCCTTGTCTGATTTTTTTTATTTTTAAAAAATATTCAGAAGATTTGTATTATATAATCACTAGTTTGGTACAATATATGGATGAATACGGTCATATAAAAACCCTGTAGTTACAAATTAAAATTTTGTTTCAACTTTCTAGGATTGTTTTAGGCTCAAAAAATTAAATTTATCCCTAATTATAATTTTTTTTAAATGAATATATGTTTAATCATGATATAATAGTAATATGATAATAAAATTATTTTTTCATATTTAAATTCATTTATATTATACTATTTTAAGGTTCTTCATAAATATGAAAGAAAAAATAAAGGAGGTGGATGTGTGGACATAACACAATTAACGTTTTAATTGTCTTAGTGAATGAAAGGGAGAGAAATAATAATTATTATAAAAATAATTTTGTAAACAATTTATAAAGATTTATAATATTTTTTATGATTTTAATTGGATTATAATATATGGTATGAGGATAAAATATTTTAGAGTTCAAAAATATCATGTTAAACACTTGATTCTTCTCTTGGAGGACTTCATGGAAATGAATGATTTATTTCCAATTCATTTAAACAAGGGAATAAATTTCTATAATATGATTTTAACATTTGTAATATGTTAAAATATTATATACTAATGAAAAAAATTATATTATAGATGTTTCATATGTGAGTTACATATTTTTTTGGAGATGAAATTTTTTCAGTAATTGAATGGTTTCTAAGGTGTAAATATATAATAAAATGGGATTTATGTGAGTTGTTACATGACCCCCACCCTCCAAAGATACACCTCTATGGTTAGAAATTTATAAAGAGATATAATGACCCTTAAGACTCACATCTAGTAGGTCCTAGGTTAGCAACTATCACCAAGGGTGTAAAATGTCACAATATTCGAGGTACTACTGTAATGCCCCAACCCTAGTTACCCAAAGTCGGTGAATTATTACATAACATTGGCATGATCACAAGAGATCATATCCCAAATTATAGATTTGATTAGGTGCGTTGGAAGTACTAGTTACATACCTAAGTTTTACATTGCATTAGGAAATGAAAAACAACAACATTGTGTCTCCTTTTAACGAACTCATATACCTTATATTATACCTGCAAGTCATTCATAATAGACTTATTCACATCCATTGAAAACTAAAACAAATATAGGGTTGAGCGCATATGCTCGATAAGGATAAAAATATAAATTAAACTTTCATAAATAAGAATAAACATTTAAGGAAATGTATAAGACTAAAACACATTCCATTTTATCTAAAACATCAGTATATTATGGAAAATATAAATCAAAAAATCAAATTTACTTATTCACATTGATATTTTACTGGTCGAATATTCAAATGTAACTAATTTTGTAATGATAGCATGCATAATTCCAGACATCATAACCGCATTGTCAATGCCTCTTGCTAGGACTACAAATAAGAATTTTCAAGGGAATATGTCGAGACCATATTTTTCCCCATGAGACCTACTGATCCTTTGAGGGGATATTGTGGGCCCTACCCAATACTTACTAAGTCCAGTGCATTTCTCATATAAAAATTTTGAAACATTTCATAAACATTCATATTAATACTAGAATACAAAATGTCAATAATTTAATCACAAAACATGAATGGTCTAAAAATAGCACATCCATTGTCAAAAATATCACAAAAACATCAACACAATATGGAACAATATAGTATAATAAATCAACTTCAGACAAATGTAAAATCTAACAAAGGATGTTGAAATAGATGAAATAAATCCAAAAACTATTTTAGTTAAATATCACGCCCTATTTTGAAATCATTTAAAATTATAAAAACAATTATTTGGAATTTTTTCATTTAATATTTTAGGGAAAGATTCAATTTTTTTATGAAACACATATGTGTAAAATAAAGATGTATTACTAGAGACATTCGTAAAAACATCCTCAGATAATAAAGAGATTATAAAACTAACCCTTAGCTTGTACTTTTCCTTAGTCAAGGGTACATTAACCTCATGTATAATGGATAAAAAAATTTATATTAAACTAGAACCACATATATAAATATGATATCTTATATGATCTTATAATATTTCTTTCTCAATGATATTTCATAATTATCATTGTTTGAGGTGTCAACTGATTTTTTTTCTAATATATGTTTTGTTACAGAAGTTATGTTTGTTATGGATATGATTAATTTGATTGATATCCAAAACAATATTATTTTCTTAAACATTCTTTTAAATCATAAAATTAAAATTCTTCTTGAATGATTATGATGGGGAACGAAATCTCATCGCGTTGTGAGGCAGTAACCCGTACGTACACTCGAGCGACAATATCATTCTATTAGTGGTGAAATAGTTTGTAATTGGATATTATATTATATATAAATAATCATTATCATGATATATTTATTTTTAAATTTATTTATACTCATTATTAAACCCATCCAAATAATGAATTGTTGAATAACAAACTAAACCACGGCATGGAGATGGTAAGTCGTACTTACGCACAAATAATGAATTTTTCATTAATAGGATTGATAGAATAATGAATATGGTTGTACCATATTTATAATAAATTCTATGTATGTAGAAGTTATTTTATTTATTATTTTAATATGTAAACAACAATGAAAGTGGATGTGGAAGAAAAAAATGAACTTTGAAAGAGGTGATGAAGTAATTACCTCTTCTTTGTGATCTTACTTTTGATTTGAACAAAAGGGCTCCTTAGGTTGCCTTTATGATCAAAATAAGGCCTATATGTTGAATTTATGGTATTTTTAATGATATTTTATTAGTTTCTAGCTGATCCAAATGGTGCTGGTGGTGTAAAATTAAGAGAAGCGGAAATACCCTTTTATAAGAGAGGTGATGGTAACTTTTTGAAAAGTTTGAAATATTATTTTATTACAAAATAGTTTTCTATTTCGTATGGATCCAAATGGATTTATATCAATACTAATGTTGTTATGGGTCAATATACTCTTAAAAAATATTCTTTATACTTGATTAGGTAATCATATTTAACTTATATATTAGATTTAACTCTTAGTTAAATAATTTATCTAATACCATGTCTTCATGTATTATTACAATACATGGTTAATAAACAAACTATAAAATGGAAGTATAACATCAAGTGGTTTGTTAATAAAATATATATAATTATATAAGTCCTATGGTTAAAACATATATTTTTTGAAATATTATATAATTCCATAAAATTGTATTTGTTTTAAAAATTCATTTATGTCAATTTTGACACTATTTTGTATTTGGTTTTATTGAATGTCATAACAACTTGATTACATCGAAAAAAATATATTGAATCAACAAAAACATTATTTTTTGACATGAAATTAGTGAATATCATCAGTAATTTAGAATTATATATTTTTTAATATTTATAATATCGTTTATTTGATTCGTTCATTAATAAGAAAAATATTGCATCGTTATTGTGTTATAATTAAATGTATTTATTTTATTTATTAAAAGTATAAATAAAATAACATGACGTGTTAAATCTTTTTATAATTCTAATGAATATATATAGTTCATAAAATAACTTATATAAACAATTATTAAAATTGTTTTTCTAAAATATATATGTTTATGCTATATTTTCGTTAACATTAAATTAATTTTTATAAAGTGTCATTTTCAAATAAAAGTTGCTCCCTAAGGTCCAAAAATCAACCCGAGGATTCCCATGGTGTGACATATATCTGAAAAGACAATTAGAATACTTGTTAGGGTAATTTAATATTATTATAATATTATTTTTACCCTTATTTATCAGATTTACCATTTATCCATTGTAAAAGAAATATTTAATGGAGTTATTATTCATAATTTATAAAAAAAATGTTTCCTATTTACATAAATTAAGAATAATGATTCCAAATATGGAATCCAATTTTTCAAATTCAAAACCCAGAATATTCAGAAATTAATTTAATATTAATTTCAATTGTCTTAACCAAAATGCAGGTTTTTAAGAAGTAAATTTTATCAAAGATCGACATGTGTTTATGTAGAATTTAAATGTGAAATTACATCAATTAACTTAAATTATATTAAGTTCTAAAAATACAATATAATTATACTATAAAACTACTAAAATATATAATTTAGCAGTATAAATTATTTCTATTAAAAAAATTAATTATATTTTATTATTGTGTCACTATTCATTAAAATATGAAAGATATTATAAAAATCGAAAAAATTTACCCAAAGATAATTTTGATATTCTGAATCAAAAAATGTAGTCCAATTTGGGAAATACAATTTATTAAAATTAATAAAGTGGTAATTACTATTCATAACATTTAGTCTGATAGGTCGTGGTGCGCTAGATCTCGGTATTGTATACATCACACGCTATTTTATTATTCAAAGGGAAACTCACCGTAGAATTATTGGGGGTCACATCATTCTGTCCTTCATATAATTTAATCCACAAAATTTATAGAATACTTCTACATAAAAGTATTTGGGTGGTTCTTCATCATAAGATCCTCATGTTTTTGTGTTGCCTCATCCATTTTGTGGTTTCTCCAATGATATTTTACTAGACAGGTCATTCAGATTATCGGCAATAGTTTTCTAGTATCAAGAATCCTGATAGGCTCTTCACAATAATACATATTTGGTTCTAGTTCTATATCTTCAAATGTGAGTAATACATTGGGCCAGGCATGTATTTTTTCAATAGTTATATGTGGAACACATCATGTACATTGGAGAGACTTGGAGGAATTTTCAAATTATAACCTATAACTCCAAATACTTCTAAAATTTTGAAAAGATAGATGTACCTAGGACTCAATTTAATTTTTTCCCTAAATCATATAACACCCTTCGATGGAGATACCTTCAAGAAAACACGATCTCCTACTTGAAATTCCAAATCCTTCCTTTAGTTATCGGCATAGCTCTTTTTCCCACTTCAAGCTTCTTTGATGTGGTTTAAAATAATCTCAATCATTTGCATTTTTTCTTCAATATGTTATTGTCCTAAGAGTTTTCACTCACTATCATCATACTCATAAGTTGTATTGAGACATCTATTTTTATAAAAAACTACATATGGTTCCATATGAAAACTTCAATGTAATATATGGTTATAGAAAAATTCAAGTAGTGGTTAATACTGATCCCACATAACATTAATGTCACGTGAGAATGATCTCAACATGTATTCTACGGTTTAAATAATCTATTCTTATTTTCCATTAGTTTGACGGTGGAAGGGAGTGCTCAAACGATGTTCAGTATCATGTGATTTATAATGTCTTTTCATAAATCTTGATGTAAAATGGGTTTCAAGATCTGAAACAATAAATAGGGGTACAACATGAATTTTTAAAACATTATTAATATATAGTTTTGCTAAAAGTTCAAGTTGAAAAACTTCTCTTATATCATGAAAATGTTCTAAATTGGTAAGATGATCAACAATGACCCATATGGCTTCATTTCTTCTAGGAGTCATTGTTAGCCCGATGACAAAGTCAATCGTAATATCATACCATTTCAACTATGTTATGGAAAGAGGATGAATGATTCATCAAGGATGTGGTATTCTATCCTTCACCTATTAACAATCCATACATCTTGACACATGACCAGAAATCTGCCTCTTTATGTTTTCCCACAAAAATGTTCCTCAAAATATCTTTATATATTATTGCTACGTAAGTATTTGGAGAAACTGGATCTATGAGCATCATCCAATAATTCCATTTTTAGATCAGTTATATCGGGAACACAAATCCTCCTCCCAAATTTAAAAATACCATCAACATATATGAAGTCAATTAAACTCCCACCTTTCACTGCTATAATTTTCATTTGAAACTCCTCATCATCAGTTTAAGAACTTTTTATCCTTTCTATTAATGATAGTTTGGAAACCATTTTAAAAATTATCGATGTTTCACCTTCCATGATTATTTCCATATCCATATTTAATAGATCCATGGACATAGGAACACTTTAAACTCTCATCTTGTTCCAAACTCCATGATCCTTTTTGCTCAAATCAAATGCCACCTTATTTTCTTTCCCCGGGTGGTAGTATACAGTGCAATCATAATACTTGAGTAGTTCAACCCATCATTTTTGCCTCATGTTGAATTCATTTTTTGATAAAAATATACATCAAACTCATCTAATCGTTATATATCTCACATTTTTCAGCATAAAGATTTTGTGCCCATATCTTTAAAGTAATGATTAAGGCTGCTAACTCGAGATCATGAGTAGTATTGTTTTGTTCATGAATTTGTAGCTACTGAGATACATATGCAATAAATCTATCATTATACCTAAGGACACGACCAAGTCCTTTATTTGATGCATCACTGTATATAAGAATCATGTCATTACCTGATGGTGGAGTAATAATAGGATCATTTACTAATAATCCGTTTAGTTATTCAAAATATTATTCACACACTTTTTTCAAACAAAAATTAACCACTATATGAGTGAAATTGGTTAATTGGTTAGCCAATCTGGCAAGCATTCTAGATGAAACTTTGATAATAACCTGCTAAACCAATAATATTACATAACTCAGTTGTACTCATCAATGATGTCCATTCTTTTATTTCTCTTATCTCAGAAGGATCAACAGAGATTCAATACTTTGAGTCAATATGGAAAAAAAAGAAATATCCTGAATCCATAATTCACATATTCTAAACATCCCAAATAATTCAGTACTATAAAGAGTATTTAGAATTGTGATCAAATGAATTTGATGATCTTCATGGCTTTTGGATTATAACAATATATCTTCAATAAATACCACTAAAAAGTCACCAAGATATTCCTTGAAAACTATATTCATTGGATCTATCAAAACATAGGATGCAGTAATCAATATAAAAGGCATTACTGTAAACTCATAATTCCAAAAACTGATAGGAAATGATATCTTGGGAATTTATTCTTTCTTCATGCACAACTGATGATATCTAGATTGAAGGTCAATCATTTAAAAATACTGAGATCAATGAATTATATTGAATATATTATAAATGCGAGGTAGAGGATTCTTATTCTCGATTGTTATATCATTAATCTCCCTATAGTCAGTGCACAACCTCATAGATCAATCTATCTTGTTAACAAATAGGATAGTGTCTCCACAGTGGCCATACTATATGGGGTCATTGATATGGGTGTTGAACAAGGAATTAAGTAAATGGAAAACTCAATTTCTTATTCTGAAGGAAGTTAAGGTAAATCCTCTGGAAACACGTAGAAAAATTATTTCACAATAGGCATATTCTTTATTGGAAAATTTATATCCTCACACATAGTTATTTCAATCTCTTCCTCCCCAATTATTGAATTATTTGAGCTACTGGTGGTGGATCAAGATGAGACTCGGATGGTGATGTTTCTTCACTAAAGATAAGGGATTCATTATCATCATAAAAAATTATAACATCCTTTTTCATATATTACATTTTCACATCATGGTCTGAAAGAAAATACATACATAATATTATATCAAATTTTATCATGGGTATGATGATGAGATGAACAAATAAAGCATGTTTATATGCTATAATGGTAACGGATTCAAAAAACATTATTACAATGATACATCTCATAATAGTTTGGACTAAAATATCCTTTGATAATTAAAAATGGAAATATTTAATTTTCATGGATAACTGGGAAGATATGAATGAATACAGTGACACATTGTCAAATAAATCATTGGATAAATTTGAGGAAACACTAAATATACTTTCCACCACATCATTCAGAACATCAACCTATGTAGTTGAGATCACATAATCATGGCATGACACCCTTATAATTTTCTGAGGTATTTTTCCTTCATTCATAGGACATTCATTTTCATATTAACCCATTTCTTTACTATTTTAGCATTCAACATTGATAGCCTCTTTCATCCCCTTAAAATCATGAGCATGGTGGAATTTTTTATCTACACTAGTAACAAAATCTCATTCCCTTAAAAAATGAACCGGGGGGTTCCTCCCCACATTTACTATAGGGTAGAGATTCAATATTTCTATTATTCCCCATATTTCCATATCAAGAGTGTTCAGCAGATCTCTTATTCTCTCACATTAATTTATTTTAATAAAACATAGATAATTACTTTCATATTCTGTTAGCACATGAGACTATATCATAATACAGTGAAAATAATTGTGAGACTAATGATCAATGGAGAAATGAATTTAACCTATAGAAAAAGCAATCTATATTATTACATGGGTTATGTATTAAATCTGTTTCATGCTTTGCAAACCTTTTAATGTTAGCCTCATTCTTTACGACATTCTCATCCTCCTTTTATGTCTGACTCATAAATTGTCTTTCCTTATCTTCTCGATCTTCACGGTGAAATTATTTTTCTATGAAAATATCTTCAAATTACCTCCATTCCATATTTTATATTTCTTATTCATCCTTTGTGTTTTTAATTAATGACAATCATTCATCTTCTTCTCCTGTGAGGTGATAAACTACCATGAAAACTTTTTCTCTTTCACTACTCCCCAAATCAAGAAATATTTTCTCTAAGGAACATATCCATTAGTCGACTACAAATGGATTTTTAGTCCCATTTAATGTTGTTGGTTGTTTCCTCTTGAATCATCAAATAATTGATCCTCAGCGTTGTGGATCAGGTTGATTCATATGGGTAATGTTATTATTCATAACATGAGTGAGTTGACCAAGTATGTTTAGAAGGTGTTCAGAAATAGTTGCATCCCCATATCTATTATAATTATATAGAGTAGGTGGGAAATACCTACATGGATTACATGATTTGAAAAATTCTCCATTACATCCACTATGGGCCATTTCTAAACAAATAAATATATTAGAATAGTATATGAATCACAATACAGAATTCCAAACTAGTAAAATACAGAACATAAATTTATTAGTTTATGAATATAATATTTAATCATAAAAATGTTTTCTTTGTGGAATTATTTATTCATAAATCATTCATAATGGTTCTTCCTGAATATGTCAATTGTCCTAATCATATCACCCATGAGTGTCGTAACCATGAGTGCAGCAAAACAAATTATCGGGCACCAGTTCCCATTCGAGTCTAGCTCGAAGCGGTTCCTTTGGGTTTAACCCCTATATAAATTTGTTCTAGAGCCACCTCTACCTACTCATATCTAGACAAGGATGCATTTATTGTAAAATTCACAAATACTATAAATTAATAAAATTCTAGGAAGTTTTTCTATATTAATCCTCAACGTCTATCTTAGGGTAATGTTATCTAATCATAGTTTTTTCTAAATCTAGTTTCAAAGGATTGTACCAAACATCCTTTGAGATAAACTATATCACCCTGACCCTAGTAATCTAGAGTCAATGAATTATTATATAACATTGGCTAGATCACAAGGGATCGATTCCTGAATGATTTATCAGTTTATTAGCATTGTATGTACTAGATACATATAGAAAATTTACATTACATTATTAAATATAAATAAAAAACATTGTGTCTCCTTTTAACACACTCATATCCCTTAGCTTATCCCTATAAGTCAGTCATAATATACGTCATTTAATCATAGAAAAAATAAAACATAGAACGGGCTGAACTTAGATTCTCAGTAAGGATAACAATATAGTGGAATCATTCATAAATAAGAACAAACTTTTATGGCAATGTATAAGACTAAAACACAAGCCTTTTAAACATAAAAATCATTATAATATAGATATTTTAAATCCAATAAGTCCATTAAATTATTCTCATATATATTCTGCTAGTTGTATAATCAAATGTAATATCAGTAAATAATTTAATAACGATTGAATGCATAATTTCGGACATCATAACCACATAGTCAAGGAACTATTCCAATACTACAAATAAGATCTTTTCTAGGATAATTTCTAAGACACTAGTATTCTAATGTGGCTTACTGATGCATTGATGGTCTATAGCGGACCCCTCCCATCTCTTCTAAATTCCAATGCATTCCACATATGAAAAGGATGAAACAAAATATAAACATTTGTATTAAAACTACAATACTAAATGTCAATAATTTACCCTAAACCATGAATTGAATAAAAATAGCATATCCATCATCAAACATATCACCAAACCTTAAATACAATGTGGAATATTTTATTGTAATAAATCAACTTCAAACAAATGTAAATTCCAATGAAGGATGTTGAAAAATATGAAATCAATTAAAAAACTATATAAGAAAATTATATCATGCTATTTTAAAATCATTTAAAACTAAAGAAAATATTCATTTTGAATATATTTTTATAATCTTCTAAGAGAATATTTGATGGATTTATAATAGTAGATAATATGTTCACCCTCCGTATAATTTAATAAACATTTTTTCCTTAATTTTTTGAAATGGTCATGAAGTACCTTGTTTAGAAAATGATGGAAAGATTCATTTCAAAAAAGATTTACAAAAAGTTAGTAAATGGTATAAAATAAATTAACCAATATTCTAGAAAATATTGAAAATGTTTTGAAATACTTTTTTATAAAACACTGATGTGAATGATTACGATGACCCAGTAGATACTTTTGTAAAAACAACCTTGGATAATAAAGAGTTTGTAAAATTAACCCTAACCTAGAAAATTTACTTAGATGAGGGTACATTAACATTTAGTATACTGGTGAAAACATCAATATTAAATTAAAAAATAACCACATACATAAATATGATATAATATATGATCTTCTAATATTGATTTGTTAATGATATTTCAGTAGTATTGTAGCACCCCAGGTTTGAGGTATGTGGCCTTTGTTTATGCATTTTTTATGTATTTAAAGTGCATGGAATGAGTTGGGAAGAGGTTGGGAGAGTTTGGAATGGTTTCATGAGGCTTTTAAAGGGGTCCACGTTTTGAGCACGATTAGTGTAAACCGTGTGTACGCTCCAGAACAACGTGCTGGGGTAGACAGTAGGCTCTGCACGGCCTGCGCACGGATTTCCAAACCGTGCTAGGAAACCGTGCAAACTCTAGATCTAGAAGTAGTGGTGTGTGCACGGTTAGCACATGGTTTTCCAAACTGTGTGGGCTAACCATGTGGTGACATAAATCTAGGGTTTTAAAACCTGAGCATACTCGGGATTTCTACATTTAACTCCTCTCTTCCTCCCACTCAATCCTCAATCAGTATTTTTGGTTCTCAAGGGTTGGAGGGGCTCTCCCACGCGTTTTGAATGAGATTCTAAGGGGTTTCAAGGTGTATTCAAGGTGATTTTTCCCGGGTAAGTCTCTCCTATTGTTTCTCTTATGTTGTCCTCTAGGTCTACATCCCTATCTTTTTTGGTTTTCTATATCTACATTTGTTGTGTTTAGATCTAGGGTTGGGGTTGCCTTGGATGTTAATATTAAGGCTTGTGGATGTTAGGGAAAGGGATCTAGAGAGTTTTCGGTGTTTTGTTCACCGGTTTTTAGGTGTGGTGGCATGTCGGTCATTTTCTTGGGAACCATAAAGGTATGTGGCTTCTCTCTCGACTCCACTTTGTTAGAACTAAGGCTTCCTTGTTACAATTAATTTTTTGTGATTGAAATTAATTGTGTTTTTCTGTGTGAAATTGGTGGAAAATCCCTTGGTGATGTTTTGGGGATTTTTGGGAAAAAGAGGGGTTCGTAGTGAAATATTGTTGTTGTGGATTTTAAAATGGAGATTTTAAAATGGGATGTTGTGGATGATTTGTGAAAATGATTGATAGAAATGGTTTTCAATAAAAGGGTTGTTTTATTGAAATAGGGTTTGGCATGGAAAATGGTTTTCAATAAATGGGTGATTTATTGAAGTGAATTGTCATGCAATGGAATTGGTTGATTACATGATGTTGTTGTGGCCATGATGGATTATATGCTTGGATGTGATTGGTTGAATTGTTGTGCGGATGTGGGCGGGAAGTACCACTATAATAAAGGGGGGTGGATAGTGGACGGAAGGGCCACCATCAATGATAAGTGGATGGGAAGACACTAGTTGTAAATGGGTGAAATGGGTTGGATGGAAGAGCCATTGTTATGATTGTTTTATTGTGTACTGCTTTGGAATATGGAATTGGCGTGCTAATGGGTAAATGTTAGAATTGTTCTGGATTGTTCGGTTGGCTTTCCCTCGGTTTCTTGGTTTGGGCGTGATGGCTCGGTAAGGCCATGTTTGGCTTATGGAAATGTTTGTACTTGTGATTTAATTTATATAAATTGTTTTATATAAATGTTCTAATGCTTTTATCATAGTGGAATGTGTAGGGAAGTCATTTGGGGAAATCCTATTGAGTTTTACTACTCACCCCATGTTTTGGCTCGTTGGTGTCTTTGTAGATGTTGTGTACCATGACGTGGGAAAAGGTAAGGCATCAACCTTCTTTAGTGGTGAGTTGTGATGTCTTGGTGGAACATGGAGCTTGGAGCTTGGTGTGGAGCTATGGTTGTGTCATGGCTAATGGTGTTCTTATTGATTCTTCCGCATTGTACTCTGATGTTGTATTGGGTTATGTTGGCATGTGAGATTATGGATTATCTGGTTGTCTTGGGTAATGTATGAGTTTGGTTTTGTTGAATTGCATCATTTAGTTGCGGTTGTTTGGTTGTTTTTGTCTCAAGGAAAAATAGTTCCCCAATTGTTCTCACAACCCTCATCACTTATTTCCAGCCTTTAGTGCATTGGGAACATCGAATAAGGCCAAGTAACCCTCACTGCCTCCTCAAGCTAATGAGGTTGGGGCGTGGTATTACAAGTATCACTGTATTTGGTGTTAACTGAATTTTTCCTTTATATATTTTGTTACATATTCCATGATTTTTATTGATAGGATGTATTTGATTCATATGAATAATGATATTAAATTCAAAAAAAATATTTTTAACCATCAAATGAGAGTTATTCTTGAATGGCTACAATGGGGAATGAAATATCATCACGTCATGGATATAGTATGTCTTACGTACACACGAGAAAAAAATATCATTATATTAATGGTGAAATAGTATCTAATTTTAATGAATATTTTATAAAAAGAATATTTAACATGTTATATTTAATATTTATATCATTCATACTCAGTATTGTACCAATCAAAATAAGTAAGTGTTGAATAAAAAACAGCACCACGATGTGGAGATGGGAAGTAATATGTACACACGTATGGTGAGTTTGTCATTCACAAGATGGATAGAATAATGAATATGGTTGTACCATATTTATAATAAAATCACAGTTTGTAGAAGATACATGAGTTATTATTTTTTAATGGAAACAACATAGAACGATGAAGTGGAAGAAAAAAAGAACGTTGAAATAGGTGATGATGTAATTACCTCTTCTTCGTGTTCATTATATTGATTTGAACAAAAGGGAACCATAGGTTGGATTTATGATCAATGTAAGTCATATAGGTTGAATTTAGGGTAGGATTGAGGATATTTAAGCATTTTTTGGCTGATCCAAGTGGATTTGAAGGAGTGAAATTAAGAGATGGGTAAATACCCTTTTATAAGATAGGTGAGGGACACATTAGAAAAATCTTGAAATATTATTTTATTATAAAATAAATTTTGGTTAATAATGGATAAAATGGGTTTAATTAATGTATAATGTGTTTATGGGTCTAAAAACATTCCAAAAATATTTTTTAGAGATGTTTTGTTCACCATATTATCCTTATCTTTTAAATTTAACTATTAGTTAAATAGAATATAATTTATCATGGCTTCTCGTATTGTAATAATACGTTGTTTAAACACCTACTGTACAATTTCAATATAACCTCTAGTGGTTCATTAATGAAATATATAAAATTTTATATGTTCTTTGTTCAATCCTTATAGTTTTATGACTATTAAATAATTTAATAAAATTGTAATTGTTTTAAAAACCCATTTATGTCAATTTTGACACTATATAGTATTTGGTTTTCATGAAAGACATAAAAACATGTTTACATTGAAAAAAAATAAATCAATCCTAAAATTTTATATTTAACTAGACTTGTATTGGAAGGCTTCAAAACATTCACATTATATTTATTTTAATATTTATATTATTATTTATTTGATTCATCCATTAATAAGAAAACTACTACATCATTATTGTGTCATAATTAAATTTATTTATTTTTTATCTAAAATTAATAAATATAATAACATGATATATGAAATATTTTTATCTTTATATTGACTATTTATAGTCAATAATATCACTTATATAAACCATTATAAATTTCTTTTTACTAAAAGATATATGATAATGTTATATTATTCTTAACATTAAATTAATTAATATAAAGTGTCAATTTCACTTAAAAGTGGCTCCATGGATTCCAAAATCGACTCATGGATTCCCATGGTCGGAAATGTATCATCAAATAATGTTAGGATACATTTTATGGTAATTTAATATTATTATAATATTATTTTTTAGCCTTATATTATGAAGTTACCCTCTAAATATGGTAAATAAAATATTTATTGATGTTACTGTTGATAATATCAAAAATTAATAGATACCTATTTAAATAATATGTACAATGAAATTATATATATGGGATACATTTTTCAAAATTAAATACACAAAAGTTTCATAAATTAATTTAAAATTAATTTTAGCTATCAAAACCCAAAAAAAGGATTTTAAGAAGTAAAAACTATCAAAAGATGGACATGTTTTATATACAATTTAAAAATGAAATTGCATCCTATGACCTAAATTATCTTAATTGATAAAAATATAATCTAATTAAACTTTATAACCACTGAAAAATATAATTTAACAATACAAATTATTTCGATTTAAAAAGTTGTTATTATTTATAATTTTTTATTCTCACTATACATCAAAATATGAAATTTATCATAAAAATACCAAAAAAAATACCATAAGATAATTTTGATATTCCAAAACGAAAAATGAAGTACTATTTGTAATGAAAATTCTTTAAAATTTAAAAAAGATGGTATTGCAATTCATAACGGCTTTTAAAATGGCTAGATTGATAGGTCGCGGGGCATTTGAACTCATTGTGGAATACATTACACACTGTTGTATTGTTAAAAGAGAAACGTACCATGGATACATGGGGTGTTACAAATACCCTTTATAACAAAAAAAGATTGAAATATACAATGATTCAACCCTCGAAACTCTAATACATAATGAAAAAAATAAAACCAAATTATCCCACATGTACATAAGGAATAAAACTAATATGGTTAATAAGTCTCCAATGTAAATACACAAAAAGTAATGATATAGTAGGAATGTACGAACTATCATGGAATTTGAGATAATAAAATACATAACATTATGTGAAATCCTCCTCAATACCAGAACAATATTTATATTTTTAGGCTAATCATATAAGTATTCTTTATAGGATAATCAATGTCTCCAATGTATATTTGAATGAATCATACAAATGCCCTGCTGAAAAAACATCAAAACCAAATAGAACCTATCAAGGTATACTAACCATTTTATAATTACCAAATAAAATTCAACATGTAATTCATATATTGTAATATAAAATTATAAAAATCACATCAATGATAGGGTACCTAATACCACATTCCCACTGGCATGCATCTCTCTCCCAATGTCGTTCATCATAGTTCTCCCATCTATTTCGTATACCACATCACATTATTCATTGAACACAAAAAGGCCTTAAAATACATCCTATACAAAATAAATTGGGCCTCACTATCTAAAACATACAATCAATCCCTAGAGACACCCCGGAATGCACATCACAACTCATCTTTAAGACAGATGAGAAACAATCTTCCTAACCTGCAAACACACTAGATATCACATGTCTCCAAAGACACATGGACCACACACCCCCTTGACCACAAATATCTTTGATATCATAACCTCCCTTGAAATAACTAACATAAATCCATCTATCGCATCATGTTTCATAGATATCTATCCTTGAAGAGAGAGTGAAAAGGCTTGCATTCCCATCCATCCATACTCCTCACTGAATGTTGGAAGAAACACCCATGCATGGTAATGTGGGTGTTTGAGACATGTTAATCAACATGGATGAGGTGGGTATTGAAAATAAAAGTATAAGATAATTAATAAATAGTAAAAAACTATCTAGCACAAACTCTGGGATCACAATAAAACAAACCGACTCACAGTACTGTGTCCTTTTTTCCATCTCTAAATGCACAACGCCACATAACAAGCCACAAATCCCATTTCACATATACAAAAAATACCATTTAACAAAATCCATTACAATAATAAAACCAAAAAATCCATTAATTTTTTTAAAATATTAATTTATTGATTCAATAATTACACAAGAAATAATCAGTCATGACACATTATTGGAACAATATTAATAGTCAATGAGGATGTTAAGATCCCTTGTAATTTTAAATAATTCATATTAATTATACATCATACCATGGCATGTACATACTGAGTGAATCATTAATTATGTTTTAAATGAATATAAAATAGTAAATTACCCAACACAAACAATATTGTACTTCTTCAAACTCATCAGTTGAGTTTATCATATTAACAAAACCATCCCCTAACTTTCAGCCACATCGAGCAACACATTACAACACAACAAATTTTGCAGTTCTAAAGTACAATAAAATCACTCCTATAACAATCCCACTATACAAAAACATCATCCAACATATTAAGGAATAATATATTTTCAGATATAATATGGAATCCTTTATTGAATTAAACTTTTCAATTTAATGTTATCATAGAATATGTTGGATCACGATCCATCCATTTGTTATTAGAATATACATGGTTAACCAGTTTTATATATAAGAATTGAAAAAACCAAAAAACAATAATTATATAAAATATTTAGTGTGTAGTGATGGACCCCCAATGGAAATTATTTTTAGTGGGTAATTATCCCATACAAATCTCAATATAAACAATAATAATAACATATTAAGATTAGGGGTCATTATTCCCAGTCCCCATAACATTGATTTTTAATCAAATTTGAATATAATTGTTGATCAGGAATGATCTATCATCATAAGGGAATATGTGAATATACCCATACTGTATGATGAAAAATTTATAGAATTGGATGAAATACTATTTCGAATTGGGAAGATCTGTACTTCCGGATTGCGCCAAAAGTAGGGGAACGTGTATAGTATAAAATTCTCTAGTAAAACAAACAATCAACTACTACATGTTACTCAATTACCATAGTATAAATGATTCATGTCTTCCCGTATCTAAAGAATAAATAATAAATAATGAAGGTAAGGACCCCCAACATTATTGGATTAGATCCAAAAAATAAGGGATATGAAATGGTTTAGATTTATCATTAAAGGAGTATCTGAACAAGACCATAGGTTTTGACCATTTAAAATCCCCCAATATCATATAGAATTGATAATACAAATTATATCCATTGATTCAATATAAAATCATTTTAATGTATCCATTAAATCCATTTTATTTCAATGTAAATGAAAAATTGGAGGAATTGGGAACACTGATCACGAGGCGCCACCCTCAAGACACTGCTACACGAGGAACCACAAGATAAGGAAATGCTATAGAGGCACCACTAGACAAGGCACCACACTTGACCCACCAATATACAAGGAACCACTAAATGATTTTCCACCAACAATCCACTACCAATGAGAACACCTTAGTGAGACACCACTAGGAGGACACAACACCATCATGCCACTTCTAGTGAGAAACACCGCAAGAGTGCCACCACCAGGGTGATACACTGCCAGGGACAGACACCTCCACGGTGAGACACCACCACGGTGAGGTACAATCATTGAGGCACCTCCAGTGTGAGACACCATTGGAATGGGGCACCATTTTAATGGGACATCATTAAAATAAATTGATAACATTTAATTTTGATGATGGATGAAAAGACTCACCTTGACATCACATTTACCTCAAACACTAGATTTCCCATAATGTAATGGACAAGATTATTAATCCACTACATCAAATACCTCTCAAAATATTGTCATCATCAATAATTTAAAAATATCTAAAGGTAATGAATGGTAGGGTTCAAAAATCTATCCATTGAGATAAATCTCAAGGATCACATCACTCTTGATTCACTGCAACCAACTAAACATGATAAGAAAAACTAATAAACATCATTGTGTTGTTTGAATGGTTGAGTGGAATCCTCTATACCCAAGAACACCTCCTCCTATAGCTTCTAACCATTGAGTTATCATCGTTTTTTTAGATGGAAATCCAAAATTACTCTAAACACATATCACAACTACAATAAAATAATCCATCCAAACACAAAAAATCAAGAAATTTGATCCTCTATGTCAAGGTATTGTCCTATCTGGGTAGTAGTGACTCATCCGTATTAGTTTAATTGAAACATATTTAATCTCTATGAATTATGAATCAGGTCATTATTTGTTCATACATCATGAATTTATCGTGCATTACACTACACACATAACTCACCAAGGGAAGATAAATCATATCCATGTCAACATGGATAATTAATAATATCAATTGAAAAAAATAACATGATAAACTCAACAAATAAACATCAATTGCAATCCATGAATCTACCACTCTCTCTCCCATATACTATTTTCCTAGACACCATGCCCCCACAACACATGAACTAATTGAATGGTCCGTCCACACAACACCTTCTCTCGATGATTTTGGATCACTAATAGCCACTCCACAGATGTCTCACCATCCTCAATATCTATGTCTCCCCATTCAATGAAATTATAGTAACCATGATGATCACAATGAAATGGAGATGTTAGAGATGTTGTGTATCCTACATAATTTAAGTGGAATCGCCAACTGACGTGCCACCTCTCCCACTGCCCCCAATACCCCAAAGGTTCCTATGAACCTGGAAGAAGTCTTACTTTATTCGAAAAACCTCTACCCCCAAATTGATGGGAAATATTTATGAACATGTATTTTCTAAGAATAAACCTCAAGGGCCTCCATCTACGATTATCATAACACTTCTCACTATCATGTTCTGATATCATGCTCTCCCAATCAAGATTAACTTTTTCTATTATGGTAATCACCACATCAGGACCAATAATAGTTATCTCCAAAACATCTATACAACTCATCGGTGAACAAAACTATCTTATGAATAAAATCATGAATCATATATATGACAATAGAAGAGTGATACATATTATTATAAAAAAATATACAAAGGGATAGTGTCATACTGAAGATCCACCAAAACCTAGGATGAATGCTCACAACATACCCTGAAATATCTACATAGTTCTCTTTGTCTAGCCATCTATATGTGGGTGGAAATAAGTGATGAGGTTTAAATGAGTTCCAAAGGATTGATACAACACTATAAAAACAAATGAGGTTAACCACACCTCTTTCATTGATACAATGTTCTTTGGATATCCATGACATCATAAAACATCATCCACATTATTCTTTTCCAATGTATACACTACGCCTGACTCCAAGATTTCTAAGATGTGTACTGACATCATAATAAAATCCATGATCACCTAGGTAAAATTACCACCACCCTGATATCTAGGTAACCCTATAAAAAATTACATTGATTTTTCATTCCTTTTCAAATTGTGAACATTCAATGGTAGTAAAATACCACATGGAACATGGGGTTCGACCATTACCTGTTGGAAAAGAAAAAACATCATCAAAAACTCTGTGTGTTCCCATTTCATAATGGGCCCCAAATACTACATCCTTTTATCCATTATACAGATTTTAAAATTATTGTTTTACCACCTATGGTGAAATATGAAACTCATGGATGATTCCATCATGAATCATTACTAGAAAAAAAACTTCCAACGAATAAAATTCATATTTCAAACATCTTCCGAACATCCTTCCAGAGCATGACCAACGTCCAACAAGATTTCACATCCCCTAATCCTCTGAGTCTCCCCATTTATACTAATACACCTTCAACATTAGAGATTATTTCACCATCATGTGAATCAAACAACCTCTACCACCATATACCCTTTCATTTATGTTAATGGATTCTAAATCCTATGTATCTCTCCTATCATCAAATGATTCATGAATATCATTATTTTTCTACATTCTCATCGATGCATAGACCATGAAATTACCTTTTACATTGGTGTATTGGATCTCAAAATAGTAATCTAGTAGAAATTCTATTCACCACAATTGCTGCAATTTTACATCACACTATGCTCTGTCGATTAATGGAGACAAGAATGTGTTCAACACTAAGGTAATGAGGAAACAACATCACCAAAAACACAACTACCTATAGATCTATATAATGGCTGGAAAAGTTATGATCATGGGAACATAATTTCATATACCCATAACAGATCACAACTTGTTTCTGAATTCGAAAAACATCCCATATTGGGATGCGAAGAGTCAAAAATCTCCAAAAACATTAACCCTTCAATAGGAAAGAACGACATTGGGGAACTGACCAACATCACCTTTAGTTTACCGAATTCTACTTCACCATAATTAATCCATTGAAAAACATGTTATTATTTATCAATGCTATCAATGGTGTTGAAACATCATAGAAATCAAGTTCAAAACTCTGATAATATCATGAAAGTCCAAGGAAATTGTCAACCTATACAATTTTCATGGGTTCTACCTAAGAAGAAACTACATTATCATTTGACTGCTCAACAAACATTCCCTACTAAGACACACTGTACCCAAGTAAATACACCTCTCATTTCCAAAACATTAAATTTGATAACATTCCATACAACTGTGGGCGTTGAATAATATGCAACATTTTTATACTATGCTATGTCCACTCATCCTTTGACATTGATTAGATAATTATATCATTGATGAATATAATGATGATGTTATCTATTAACTTGGGGAATAAAGAGCTCATAATCCCCACATACACTATAAGTGAATTCGTAACACTGATGGTAATGAATACAAACTAAATATTCATTGTAAGGACCCAACCCCAGTTCCCCTGAGTTGGTTCTTTATTTGATTACATTGGTATAAAATCAAGGAATCAAATACCGAAGGACCAGTCAGTTCGGTAGTATTGAATAAACTAGATACAAACATGGAACCCATTTTACATTTTAAAATGAAACAAAATTTAAATCATAAAAAAACCTACTAAACTGCAACCTTAAACACTCAATAAATGATATATTATTCTTAACCTGGGAAATGAAAACAAATAAAAGGGGTGAGCTCAAATGCTTAGTAAAGGTAAGAAATATAATGTAATATATCATAAGATAATCATTATGAATGTTGAATACATAAAAACATGTTCAATTAACAAAATCATGAACACATTATGGAAGGAATAAGATCTGAGTATGTAATTCCATAATAAAAAATAATCATGTGTATTTTACTATTCTAATAACCACAAGAACCATAAATTATCTTGTCATAATGATAAAATGCATAATTCGGGACAACATAACCATAATTTCATGTCCTCGTTCCAAGACCATAAATAATTATTTTTTCCAGGCCTTGTGTCAAGCCTTTAGTTTGTCTCATGAGACCTACTGATGCACCGAGGGGCTATAGCGGGACCCACCCAACACATACTATGTAAAATTAATTCCTCAAATGAAAGGGGTGGATATAATAAACATATAAATTCATTTTGAAAAAAACATATTAATTGTAAATAACATTCCACAATCATTGAACATAGAAACTAACTATTCAGAATAATATGGTGAATGGTATCAAAATAGCACATTCATTGTCAGAATAACCAGAAACTCTTCGATAATAAATAGTAGATTATATCGTAATATATAAAATTCAATTATGTACAACATTTAACAATGTATGTTGACATAGATGAATATATTTATAAATGAGACCATTGGCAAATTCTTGAGGAAATAATCCTTAAACATTCCAAAGTGTCACATACAACCTTGAAACATTCAAATCATAATCCCATAGAATATGATGAGAAAAAAGATACTCTAGATATGATACTCCAAAGGTTAGTACGTACACAAAAATAAATAAATAAGTGTGGAACAAGGCATGTATCTCTTATATTTAAATTAAAGAGGATAAAAATCAATTTTACTTATGAAAGAAGATTCCATTTGGAAAATAATTTATATTTTCCATCAAATAATATTTTAAACCTGAATATCCCATAAAATAAATGACTAGGACATTGAAATTATATTTTAGGCCTAAATGATGTCCCGCTGAAGTGAAATCATGTAAAAAGAGTTATTAATATTTTTTATAATTAAAATATTATGGATCATTTTAAGAAATGTATAATGGAAAATTTAAATTTGGAAAGGAACATTTGTTCGCAATAATCCAAAAATGATCCAAGTGAATTTTTATTGATAAAAATAGTGATTTTATATATTAATGGTGTCTTAAAACAAATTCTAGTGTACATGTGATAATAGGAAAGAATTTGAAATTATCCCTTGAATTGGGTTTGTATTTCAGAATCAAATTTGAATGATTCTCTTTAAAACATTTAATTATCCATAAAATAAGGAAGGATTATAGAGGGTGAAAATATATGGAACACTCAAACTGAATTTATGAGGTGTAAATAATAATACACAAGAGTTAATTTGAGGTAATAAGGCAATAAAAATTGTCCGGATGAAAATGGATGTTCGAGTTGAAAAACAATTATCCCTTTCTAATTAATCAACTCGAATGGACAAAAATAAATAATCATCAAAAAATATATTTACTACCATGATAATAAAAAGATTAATGATATGAAACATCAATGGTAAGTATACATAAAACATACAGAATTAATATTAGTGAATATATAATATCTCACAATGATAGGAGTGGGACGAAGAAACCCTTACCTTATGTCCGAATGTGTTCTGCTTTAGAACATAAGTCCTAGAATATGAAATTTGGAATATTAATAACTTATTTCATAACCTATTTGTCATGTATTTAGTCTATCATAATTATATATAGTTCATTTATGTCTTTATTGATAAGTTATAATATTGAAATCCATCATTCCATAGTGTTCATTTTCTTTATTTTCATAAAAGGTTCACGTGTTCTTAAGTAATGTAGTTCATGTGGAATGGAGTTAAATATTCATAATTGAATTATCATATTAGTTATAATCATGAATATGATTTAGTGGACATTTATATAATTTGGTTTCATTTTTTGAGGATAAATTATTATACAGACCATTAATGATAACCATTTCAGTTATTTTTTGTGTCTTGTTTACAACGAATTCATTTTTTTGTTATATCTTAATACCATTTGTACAATGGGATTACAGAACCTTACATAGATTATATTAAATATATAATAATCTAGATAAACCATAAAAATAATGGTTTCATGACCATAATTGATAATGATATTATTAATCAAAATCCCATCCCCTTTGAATGTGGTAAATTAACACATCTCGGAACATTTTCTTGCTACTAGTATAAAAGAAGATAATGGGAAGAGATGATGATAACTTATTCCTATCTTGATAAAATTGCAGTACATGTACTGTACTAGAGTCATAAAAATATTTGGATAATGGGATGTAATAATAGAAAAACAAAATTTTGATCTTGAAAGAAAAGACATTGAATTGAAAAGTGCAATTTGCCTCCTGAATAAAACATCATTTAGAGCCTCATTAAGGGAGTAGTTTCGGTATTTTTATGAGATCAAGTCTTTCTGGACGTGGAAGAGGAGGTTGGGAGGACATTTGGATAGAATTTGGAGATAGAACATGGATTGAGAGTAGTGAAGAGAAGTGGAAGTGATGGAGGGTTTTTTAGTGGAGGGGAGAGTGGAATTTAAAATTTTATATTCATTAATTTATTATTTCTCTTCAAGTCAATGAATAGTGAGTCATCCAATAACTAGAATAGTAATTTTTTCATGTAAATATGAATCAATTGGGCCTACATTAGCATAACATAATACATGACTCTGTAATAAGTCTATTTAGCTTAATATGAAAATTAAGGTATTTCATTATTCATAAAAATTTCAACTATTTCAAAATAAATCAAAAAAAATCACCCCAACCAATTTTAGACGCGTAGAATCTAAAAGTAAATTTAATTTTTCAAAAATATTTTTCTAAATATATTTAATTTAATATTTAATTAAAATCAATAATTTATTCTAAAAAATGTTTTAAAACATTTCTTTACTTACTCCAAAACGTAGGTATATTGTACTCCTACTAGAGTATTATTTATGCAATATTGTCGGTAAGGATACTATTCATTAGGCATATCAATATTCATATGGGTATGTTACTTTTCATAATGGAAGGTTATCATTCACTAATAAATTATTATTTTTCTTATCGGACTCCAAATAACTTACTCATCGGATCATTTTATGTCAGATTTATGAAATTCAAATCATAGAAGTGAAAAACATAAGTATACATGGATAGGTTATAACAATGTGGTGTTGGTAGATACTCACCTGCCCATTCATTCTATAATAAATCTATTTATAATTTTTTTTGGTTGTTAAATTATCCCATCCCTTCAAAAATTCCTTCTTCGAAATTTTGAATTGAACATCGAAAATTAATGGAGGATACTTGAAACTTCTTTTACGGAAACACACATTGTAAATTGGGTTAATAAAAGTTCTTCAAAAAAAATTTAATGGAGATGACGTGGTCCCCCTAAAAATTATCCTTTTGAATGAGGTGTCATAATTGGAAGATAAAAAACTGTACATGGATGACAAATCTTACTATAATGTTTAGATGGAACATGATAGAGGACATCTTCAGATAAATGTTGATAACTACGAAACAATAAAATAAATAAATCATAGATATTACCAATGATAATGATAATAGGAAAACATTTTTTCAGACTATTTTCCTTGAGTTAAGGAATTATTCCACTCTATAGGAGTATACGTATACATTTCTACTAATAAAATCATCATTTATTGTTGTTTAATTATCTATACCTTGCCACATATCATGGGTTACGCCATTTGGTGAAGCAATACAATATCCTTTTAAATCACAGACAATGATCAACTTAAACCAATTCATAAATGATTAATAAAATTCAAAATTAGAATTATACAATACATTATAATGAATTCCTCTAAATTTCAAAGATGAACTTATCGTTAACCATTAATAAACAAGATTTATTTCTAAAATTAACATTCCAAATGCTAAAAATCATCTTATCTCTCAACCATCCAATTTGATACCACTTTTTCACGACCCCTTTGCTCCAAACATACCACTCTTAGGATGGCACTGAATAAAAGGGAAATAGTTTCCTTTGAGTCCAACTATCAGTAGGCCTCTGGTCAGTGACTATCACAATGGGTGTACAGATTTCATAATATGAGAGGCATAACCCTAAAAAATTAACAAGATCTAGAAAGTTAATGATTCATCTCCAAAAAATCCAAGCAATAATATAACAGAGACACCCATGTCGTCCCACATGCATTCATTAAGTAAAACTGATGTAGGTACAATAATGTATCAAATGCCAATACCAAAATAGTAAATATAATTGAGTTAAGCAATAAAATTCAAGGAATTAAAGCTATTAAGGTAAAAAATGACATGTTAAATCCTCAATGAATCCTAAAAATTATTATATATATATATGGTTTGGATATAAGAACACTCAACAGGAAATCCAAAGTGCCTCATGCACCTGTAAAAGAAGCATATTAATGCCCATGTGAGAAAATAGTAAAACCAAAAATCTATTATCAAGGTATACTAACCAAACCAACCTCAATAATAAATGATCACAAAGTAATTTATGTTGTGTAATATAATATTATATAATTAAAATTTATTATAGTGTACCCCAAACCACTTTCCCACATGCATGTTTCTCTCACCCAACTTCTTACATCAATGTGCTCGCATTCCTTCTTTATAGATCATCACATCCTCCCTTCACACAACTGGGACTAAAAAAACATATTTCTCACACACACTTATGCCTCAAAATGCATCAAATATTATCTCCTTTCAAAGAAACAAGGAAAATTATATCAAAACTCATCCTGAAAACACTTGGGAATCAAACCAACTTGAATGAAAACACCTGGGCTATCACATCTCACCCAAAGAAACTAGGGCCACTAAAAACCTCTCATGCAAAAACATTGCCTATCACAACCACAATAAAATTTTCAATAATCCAAGCTTCCATGATACAAATATTTTTAAATAATTTAATTGTGTGTGATTCACACAATAATGAGTTTGAGCACACTGTTCCATATCAAACTAGTAATTTAAAATAACGGTTATTAAAACTATTAACCCCATTTTGAAATTTAGTAAATTTGTTTTACAAAATAATTTTTTTAAAATTTATAATATCAACATTATATTATTGTAATTTTTTGGTATTTTTCTAAAAACATTCAATTTTTGATGAATAGTGAAAACACTACATTGTGGATAAAAACCAACATTACACACCTTTTAGTAACATTAAAATATTAAGATTAAACGTAATATCACTACTTCTGTGAATTTAATTTCATAAATAAAATATATATTTTTTCAATCAAGATGAAAAATATGGTCTAATCTGATCAATATAATATTTGGTGAATAGTAACTTTTAAATTTAATATACCAAGATTAATGGTAATTATGGAAATTAAAAGTAAAAATATTATTATAATAATATAAAATTACCCTAACACTTATTCTAACAATATTGGATGATTAATGGATTTATAATACATTTTATGGGACATATATGTGGTCTTTGAAAGTCACTTGGGTGTGATTAAAGAATTTATAACATTTACATTTATGTAACGCTTAAAATATGATAAACATGCCTCTTATTAATAAAAATTTTTAATATGGGGTTCAATATGTAATATATTTATATATAAATTGTCATCAAAAAGATAAATATATTTCCTACATAATGATATTTTATTTATTAATTTTAGACATTAAATAAATAAATTTATTTATGACACAATGATGATGCAATGATTACCTTATTTATGAAATATTAAAATAAATGATATTATAAATTTTAAAATAAATGTAAATTGACAATTTTTGATCTCATAAACGAATTATATGAATTTCGAAGACATGTTACATTTTAGTTAATTCATTTTTTTGAATGAAATAAATTTATTATGGAATAACATAAAATCTAGTATTAAATAGTGTCAAAATTGATATAAACGAGATTTAAAAATAAATACTATTATAATAAATGATATCAAAATTTTCAAAATATATTTTTTGGCCAAATATTTTGAATAGATAAACAAATTTAACAAATGATCCACTTTATGTTCGGTTGTAATTTTATAGTATTGATACTAACCTTATAGTGTAAAAAACATGAAGACATGGTAAGAGTTAAACTATTTAACTAAGGGTTAAATCTAAAAGATAAGGTAAATTATTTTCCCTAAACATGTCTAAAACAATTTTTTGGCGAGGGTTACGACCCATCATCATCTTATAATACAAATAAATAAAATTAGAGATATTTGAAACTAAAAATCAATTTATAATACTATAATATTTTAATATATTCCAAAAGAGCCTCTCACCCCTCTTATAAAAGGACACATGATCTTATCATTATTCCATAGCTCCAAACCCAATTTGAATGGATCAAAACTAACCATTTACTCGTTAAACATCCCTAATATCATCATAGAGTCTTAAAATTTTGATTAAATATAACGTATAGAGTCCATTTGTGAAAATAAAAAGGATAGACCTAAAAAGAGGTAATTGTTTAATCCCCTCTTTTAATGTTCTTTTCTTCTTATACATTACCATTCTCCTTTTATCATAAAAAATAATAAACCCAGTACCTTAAAAATTATTATATGTTATTATATTTATGGGACAACCATATTACTAATTTTACACATCCTATGAAATGTAAATTCAGTATGTGTGCATTTGTACGGTTTACCGTCTCCAAGGAGTGCCCTAAATTGATTCCTTGTACACATTTTTCTATTGTTATAACAATAAATTTATTGTATTTAAATAATAAATATAACATGATATTGTTTATAATAATTTATATTGGATCCATTTTCATAACATTAAACCATTAATAATGTTATATAGTTGCTCGTGTGTATGTACGGCTTATTGTCTGCACGACGCGGTGAGACTCGTCTTCCACATTCACAAACCAATAATGATTATAATAATTAATATTATTAATAAGTGTTAAATATATGAAATAGTAATTATATTTAAATGATAAATATATATATAAATATATTCATTCACTTACTCATATCCAATATGATAAAAAATGGCAACAACGTTTATGCCTACGTACGACTTAACCTCCCCATGAATGGTGTCTTCCATTTTAATTATCTATAATATATATTTATATAGAGAATATATATGATGTGTTAAACATGATTTAAATTATGGAATTAATTAAATTATGATATTGTAATATGATAAAAAAATAAAAAATTCAAACATGTATGTTAAAGAAAGCGATTATTACCCAAAACGTTGCTTTTAGATAATGATTTTTAATAATATTTAATATAATGTCATAAATGAGTCATTTATGAAATCATAAATATGGATAATTTCCTGGAATAATTTAATAATATTTTATAACCATTATACATATGGATAATGCACCCTCAACTAATGGAATGTAAAAGGAAAGTGTCAATTTCTCAATCACATTATTATTCGAGGTTGAAAATACGTAAGTATCCATTTTGAAATTTTTATCGTATATGTAGATGTTTCTAAATATGTTTTCATAAATTGTTTTACTATTATCATATGGTTTTTTAATGTCATTTTTACCCATGTTTGAAATTTTATTAGTTTTTATTAATGGAATCATTCAGTTGTCTTCCAAAAGAGGTACATTATGATATTTTCAACAACGTAAGGAAAGAATTTTCTTAAATTATATGTCTTGAGTGGATATTTTTCTCCATTATATAGCCATACCATTCTCAAGCATCCCATACGAGCTTACAGGGTTATTTTCAAAAGAAATTGTTTCTTTTAAAATTTCATGGCTTTTAAATGATTTAATGTAAAAAAGGGATATTTCACTAAAAGAGGTTTAATGAATTTATAAAATTATTTTCATCTATATAAACTTCCATTGTTGAATTTTATGATTTTTTATGTTATTTTCTAAATCTAAATTCTTATATATTGTATTTATGGTTTTTTTATATTCGTGACTATGGATTTTTTATTTTTATATCATTCATCATTTACGATTAATGTATTATCATTTCGAATTCTAGTCTTATACCAATATTTATATTGTGTTTAAAAATTGTCATACGAGGAATACATTGGACATAGTAATATATGGATGGGGCATGCAATAGTTCATCGATGAATCACTAGGTCTCATGTGAAAAACTAATGTCTTAGAACATGTCTGTGATAGAATACTTTTTGTATGATCTTAGAACAGGTCATTTATATAGAGGTTATGATGTCCGCCATTATGTATTCCATTATTATAGGATCAATTATTGATATTACCTTTCATTACTTGACAAGTATAATATCCATGTGAATATTTAAATGGATTTATTTTACTTATTCCTTCCATATTAGTTTCATTTTTATGTTTTAAAGGGATTTTGTTTCAATTTTATACTTCCCTTAAAATTTTATACTTATTTCTGATAGCTTCCACATTATTTTTTATACTCATTGAGAATCTGAGAATATACCATTTTAATGTATAAAATTCCCAGGATAAAAAGAAGTATTTTTTGATTGATATACAGAGTTAATCTAGGGAATAATAGAATTATCAAGGATTATGAATACAATATTTTATGTTAGAAATAGGAAGGTAATGTTCATGTATATAATCTATTTTACAAAAATTCTAATCTGATCGGTTCTTCAGGACATGATTCCTTGTAATCATGCCAATGCCTTAAAATAATGCACAAAACTCAGTAACTAGGGTCAATGTGTAACATTTGGTATAAGTGGAATACTATAAAAAATAATGGAAATTGATTTAGAAAACATAGATTAGGGCTCATAAACCTAAGATGGAATTGGTGGATATGTAATGAAGAACCCCCTAAAATTTTGGTAAAGTATATATTTTCATGGATATTCAATGAAATAAATCCCTATTGGGATAATAAAAGTGGATGTGGTTCTGGCACAGATGAACCAAAGGGTTAAATCTCGGACAAGGTGTTCCGGGATTGACTTGTGGTAACCTTATACCCGACAACAAGCCTTACTATGCATCTGGATTGACACTATTGAGGGATATTCATAGAATAATAAATATTTTATTTACAAACTATTATGAATGATTTATCAGTAAATTTTACCCCAACGAAATCTAATTTATGATTATGATTTGATTAAACCTCAAATTAATGTTTATAATATTTCTAGTTTATGAATATGCAATATGATATGATCTATCCTATTGTATGTAATCATTTAGAAATGTTCCCTATTATAAGTAATCACAACTACACCAATACACATGTTCTAAAGAGTATGTAGGAACCTATATTTCATGGTATTATTCCAACATTTTGAAGAGAAATATTATCCAATATGTTCTCATCATATGAGGTAATAATATCATGTGTTAATACGATAAATAAATAATTATCTTTGTTTTGTGTATTTGAAGGGAAGAAATAGAATAATATGACGGAAGAGAAAAATATAGATAATGGGAAAATATGGAATAGGATTACCCCACATGTGATAAATGTGGAATGAATCACCCTGTTAAATGCTTGAAGGGAATGTGAACTAGTTATAATTGTGGAAAAAAAGGACACCATGTAATTTATTTCAAGTTTACGAAATTTAAATTCAATTTACAAGAATTCAATAGAAAGGAGATGTGTCGTTATGTGATTTAATTCCTCAATCATTAAATTATACCCCAAATGATGGTATTGGATAATAATTGAGTTATGATAATACCACATTTGAAATTGAATAATTAATAGTACAATTCACGAATAATTTTATTTGAATACCTTTAATAAATGAGATTTTTATAAAAATTATGGAGTAAATAATGATTTAACTGCATTACAATTTCATTAAGGAAATTAGATAGTATGGTATCAAGTAATGTTACATAGATTCATGTTAAAAATTTTGGAAAAAATGTGGTTGGGGAAAATATAACCCTTAATTTGTTTTTGATATTGACATAATTATTTCAATATAATAGATATTTTAGTTGGATAATATATTTTGGATATTATTTTCATAATTGGATATTATTAGTGGTTTTTTTTTAAAAGTTGTTTATAGCATCATTATTGGGAGATTTCAATATGTTTGTATTTTAGGAGTACATCCAGTATTCTATGTTTTACATAAGGAATATAGAAGAATTAACATATTCAATAAGGATTTATAGTAATTATTGTTATTACAATGTTCATATGGAATACATGATGAAGGTATTAACATATAAATTATGTGACCTTCCATATAAATTATTAGACTTTGAGTTTGGGAAATATTATTTTTGTGTAACCCTAAAGGCAGCGAGACTTGAACCTAGATCTTAAGGGTGAAAAATGTGCATCACCTACCACTAGACTACATTATTACATGGTTTGTATAACATAGTTTAATATAGTATGATAGATTATGTATACATTCATTTTGTGAACCGTATAAAATTATGATAAATATTATTTTTTGAGTTTTATTATCTTTTGGATGGAAAGATGAATTTGTGGTAGAAATTAGTTAAAGGATGGAAGTATACATGAAAAGTTTGTATTCTTCCATTTTTTCATATTATATGAAATTATTAAATATTATTCACAGGTTCATATACCAAATAATTTTTTCTTAGTACAATATTTTGTGATTAATAAAATGGTTTATTTGATCATTATAGATATATAGCTTTCTATTGGTTAACTTTCTTCAAACAAGGTTCTCTATCTCTCTCCATCAGAACATGAGAGTCATATTTTCTATCATGTTCATGTTTTCCTACATGTATCCCAAATATGTGTTATTTACCTTAACCTTTATAATTCACTTTATTTATTTTAAAATGATATCTCTTTAATCAATTTTTCGATGTGACATTTCAAAAACGATATATTGAAATGTCAGCCCCCTATTTTTAAATCCAGAGTTTAAATTTAGTGGATGAAATTTATTAAAGTCGGGGATTATGTTACACCCCATTCTTCCCCTATATTTATGACATTAAATATTTCAATATAGTGTGTAGTATGAAACACTAAGTTTGAGTAAACCACAAACTTTCAAACTATCTATTTAAAAAGATGTGATGAATAATATTAACACCATTTTGAAATTTTATAAATCATATTTTTCAAAATATATTTCATTTTTGAATTTCAAATATCAATATTAACATAGGGTGATTTTTTGTATTTTTCTGAAAACGTTTAATTTTTGATTAATTGTAAAAAACAATGCATTTTGGATAAAAATAGGAATTTTCTTTTAAATAAATTTTTTCATTTAAATTTATTTTAATGTCTGAGGATATAAAAAAGTAATATATTAGTCCAATTTAATTCATTAAAATCATTGTTATTTTAGAATTAGATATAAAAATTCATTTAACATTTTTGACATCTTATTTCCCGCCTTCAAGCCAAGCTAGAATATTATAATTAAAAGTAATTTCACCGCTTTTGTAAATTGATTTTTGAAAATATAATATACCTGGTAATAATAATGATGAAAATTTTGGTCTAAAAGGATCAAAATAATTTTTTTTGAATAGTACCATTTGATATTATTTACCACGGAAAAAGGTAAATAGGGTAATTAAATGTAAAAATAATATAAAATAAATATAAACAAACCATAACACTCATTCTAACCTTATTAGATGGGAAATGGACATAAAATACAACCCTTGGGACATATATTTGGACTTTCAAATCCACATGGTTGTTATTAAGACATTTATAAAATTTAATTTTATGTATAGGTAAAAATATAATATACATGACTCTTATTATTAAAACATTTTTTTATATGGAATTCTATAAGTATTCACTTATACTTTAATTAATCATTATAGATAAAAAATAAATTTCTAACATCATTTTTTTTATTTTAAATTTTTATAGATTATATACATAAATTTATTTTTGATACAATGATGCTGTTGTCATTACCTTATTTATGAAATATTCAAATAAATGATATTATAAATATATTAAATTAATGTAATTTAAAAATTTTAGATGTCATAAACAAATTTGTTGGAAGACTATGACATTAAATCTTTTAGTTAATGAAGTTTTTTTGATGTAATCAAGTTTTTATGACTTAAAAAAATAATTATTAAATAGTGTCAAAATTGGAAAAAATGAGATCTTCTAAATAATACTATTTTATTAAATTATATAAATATCCTAAAAATACAAAAATCTTCCAAATAACATTGATTGTGATAAAAATGTAATTATGGACACACTTTAGGCTCACTTGGAATTTTATTGTAATTATATTAACAATGTAGTGTAAAAATACAAGAAAACATGGTAAGAGTTATTCTATTTATGTAATGGTTAAATCTAAATGATAAGGTTATATTTGTGACCTAAAGATGTGTAATGCCTTCTTTTGAGATGGTTTTAACTCATTCTCGTATTATCCTCAAATTATTTCACATTGGAGCTAATATATCCTAAAAAATAAATTTATAATAAATTAATATTTTAAGATCTTCCAAAAGTACCTCTCACCCCTTTTATAAAAGGAATCATCTCCTTGTCTTTAATTCACACCTCCCAAAAACATTGAATCAGCCATCCCATGATAATATACCCTCCCAAAATCCCTCATATAATTATAGTGGTACAATGTTTTCATAAATACATCATATGGAGTAATTTTGGGAAATTCAATATAGACACGTAAAAAAGGGAAATTGTTTTATCACCTATTTCAAAGATCATTTCTGTTCTATTTCATAATTCTATATTGTTTCTGTATTATAATAATACATCCCATACCTTCCACATTATTAGATTTTATTATAATTATTGTACATCCTTATTTTTTATTTTACCCATCCAACAAAAATTAATATCACCATGCACACATATGTAATGCTTACCATCTCCACACTGGTGTGTACATTGTTATTCAGGTACACTTTTTTCTATGGGTATAATGATGAATATAATGAATGAAAATAAATAATATAACATGATATTGTTTCTTTAATATTCATATTCCATCCAATTACATACCTTTATTCATTAATAAAATTATAACGTCGCTCTTGTATACGTACGACTCATCATCTTCATAATGAAATGAGGCTCATCTCGAACATCCACCATCCAAGAATGATTATAGGAATAGATATTATTTATATGTCTGAAAAATATTACAAAATAATTGTTTTGGGTAGATATATATATATATATATATAATTCATTCTCTTACTATGATTCAATATGATAAGAAAATGGAAACAACATTCATGCATATATACGTCATAACGTCTCAATGAACGATGTATTATATTTCATTTATCTATTATATATATTTATATACATAATATATACATTATATGAATCATTTTAAACATTATTTAAGTAATATAATTATGATCTACAATATACGGTCCAAAATAACTCATTAAAAGATGCATGATAAATAAAGTTATTATTAAATGAAACATTGCTTGGACATTGAAATTATTAATAAATGGTTTATATAATGTCCACAATGAATAAAATATGGTATCATAAATATGTATATTCTCCTAGTATAATTTAATAATATTTATTAACAATTATACAGGATGATATCTCAACCTCAACTAAAATAAAAGTATAAGGTAAGGGTTAATTTCACAATCTCATTATTATATGAAGTTGTTGATAGTATCTATTGGAACATCATTATCATCATTTTCCATGTTTCTAAAATGTTTTCATAAAATGTTTTACTATTATCCTATGTTTATTTAATGTCAGTTTACCTAGGTTTTACTTATTTATAAAATTTTTTGAAATAAATATTTTGGTCATTTTTCAAACAAGTTAATTTATGGCCTTTTCAAAAAGTTGTGGGAAGAATGTTTTTTATCTTATACGGCTTGAGTGGATATTTTCCATCATTATGTCACAATACAAATTTTAATATTCCTATAATATCGTAAAATGGTATTTCAAAATAAATGTTTTATTTTAAAATATCAGGTATTTTAAATGATGTAATATAAAAGGGATATTTCACTCAAGGAGTTTTGATGATTTTATTAAATATTTTGCATCTATGTCAACTTCCATAGTGGGATTTCTATCTTGATTGAAGTTGATTTATTATGAAAAACTTTTACATAGTGTAACGATGGTTTTTCGATATTATAGATTGTGAATTTTATATTTTAATTCCATTCACCATTTACAGTTAAAGTGTTACATATCATATTCTAGTATTAATATGAATATTTATGTTTTGTTTCAATGTTTTCATGTGAGGAATGATTTGGACATAGAAAGTGATGGGTGGGGCCCACTATAGAATCTCAATGCATCGGTAGGTCTCGTGAGAAGATCTAGTGTCTTCGCATAAGGCCTTGATTGAATATTTGTGTATGTTCTTGGAACGAAGCCTTGATGTAGTTGTTATTATGCATGAATTTTTGTATTCCACAATTATAATATTAGTTATTCATATTACATGTGATAATTGGCTAGTAAAATACCCATGTTAATGTTAAAATGAAATTATATTATTTATTATTTTTGTATAATGTTAATTTTTATGTATTAAAAGTATTGTGTTTCAATTTTATACATTCCTTAAACGTTTATTCTTATTTATGATAACCTCGTCTATGTTGTTTATCCTTCCTGAGCATATGAGCACACCCCTGTCTGATGTTTTATTTTCCTAGGATTACAACAAGTATTTCATGATAGATATACAGTGGTAAGATAGGGGAATATTAGAATTCTCAAAGGAGTATATATGCTTAATTTTATTTTAAAAAATTTAATGTATTGTTCATTAATGTAATCTATTTTCTTCAGTTTCTAAACTGATCGGTCCTCTTGGACTTTATTCCTTGTAATCATTCCAATGTATTAAAATAATACACCAGCTCTAGGTGACTAGGGTTGGGGTATTAAAAAATCACTGTAAAACTTTTTTCGATCACAAAATGTTCCATACCTACCTTTTATAGAATATGGAGCAAAAAATAACATGTTCCAAACAAATATTGGATAAAAACACCCCCCCCACGTGTGACGATGTTGATGTTTAAAAAATAGTGATTAATGTGGATGAAGTTCATATAAAAATATCAATAATATAAAAACATATATAAATTAAAAAACTCTTTCCTAACTTATGGGCTCAAAACATACAATGATACTCACACTAAGATTGCTTTTTGTTTCCTCTACCAAAAGCACAACATCATACACCAGTATAGAAATCCAATTTCACATTTACAACAATTTTTTTTAACCACCTCTATTCAATTATTCCAACAACAAAAATCCATTACATAGTTTAGTAACCAATTCATTATTCATTTTATAACTAAATAAAAAACTATCAGGCATGGAAAATAACAAGAAATATAGTAAAAATAATTTAGGAGGTGAATATCCATGGTAAATTAATACACTTCAAAATAATGACACATCATACAATAACCACTATATAATGGGTGTAACTTTTTGAATGTTGTGAATGAAAATAATATCAACAATTACTCTCACAAAAACAATTTTTCTCATTAAACTCATCCAACTATTTCATCTTATTAATATAACCAAACACCAACCCACAACCATATCAAACAACACATTACAACACAACCAGTTTGATAATCCTACTGCATAATCACACCACACCCATCAGAACCTCACTATACAACTACATCACTGTATGTACCAAGGAATAACCATATTTGGAGATTTAATTAGCCATCCAATGTTGTATATAATTTTATAACTGAGGGTTTATCATAGAAACTGAATGATCATGGGGCATTAATTTAGAAATTGAATATTCATGGTTAACAGATTTCATAAAGAAGCATTCTGTATAAACTAAATAAAATTTCTTCCATAAACCATTCTATTCATTATTGAGGACCTCTAATAGAGAAAATTATTTGGGGGTATTTAGACCATAAATATCATAATATCAACAATAACTGTAACATAGTAATATCATGCATCCCATTTCCCAACCCCCTTTATATTGAATTTTTAACCAATCAGATTATCTTTATTACTCCAAAAGAAAATATCTGATCAATGGAAAACATATATATGCCTATATCTCTTAATTCACTTTTTATAAAGAGGAATGAATTTTTATTTTGAAGAAGGATGATATACAATTACTTGTTGCCCTGAAAATAGGGGCATGCATACAACATGAGATTATCTATGGGGGAAACACCATTAAAATGAAACTAGAAAAATGAAACATATGGGAGAGATGATTCGGGAATTTGCTATCCATATAAAGGAGAAGTAATAATTAAGATAAATGTATCATCTTATATGGATTATATTCAAGAGAAAGGGTATTTGAAAAAGTATTCAGTTTACATTAAAGGAGAATCTATTCAAGACCACTCATTTTTTACATTTAAATGCCACCAGAAATATAGAGATATGAGGATATAATTTATTTCCTTTTCACCAGTCACAATAAATATTAAATATTTCATAAAACCCATTTAACATCAATGGAAGGAATCAAAAAATGGGAAACTAGATGAATTGGGAAAACTACTCATGAGGTGCCACTTGCAAGGCACCATCATAAAGGGATACATTGGACAAGGCACCACCACTGAAGCACCACCAAATTGGGCACCGCACTTGAGACACCAATACATGACACATCATAGATGAGGAACAACAGGTGAGGTAATAATAGATAAGGAACCAATCATGAGCCACCACCATACAAGAATCCATCAGATGTGCACTCGCCAGCTATCCACCACTAGAAATCATCCAATAGTGAGCCATCGCCAGGATTACTCAAATCCAATGAGCCATTTATCTAGTTAGAAACCACCAAAAATCCACTTATAGTGTGAGACATGTCCATAGTAAGATAACATGTTTGAGGAACCATTATTTTGATTCACTATTTGGATGAGGTAGTGTTGTGATGAGGCACTATTGGAATTCTTGGAAACCATTTTATTTTGAAAGGTATAGAAAAGTGTCACCATGAATTCACAAAGTAGCTCAAACACCATTTTTCAACAAAGTAATGGACCATGGGGTATGAAAAATTACATGTTATATGAGGAAGGATCCGTTAGAATAATGGGTATTGATTTCACACCATAAAATATTATTCTATGTTGTCCATATGTAATATTATTTTTTTTAAAAATTATCAATATTTGAATGAACCTTTTTTCCAATATTATTATTCATGAAATGTATACAGTATAATACATTTTTTTTACTATATTTATAAGATGACAATACAAAAACAATTATTTTTTATAATAAATAATATGAACTCCCTTTAATATAATTTAATTTCTAAAAGCGATCATATTTTATATTAAATTATATTATAATATATAGAAAAAAACGTTTATTTGAAAAATTTATTTTATAAATTAAATATAATTTATTATTAGGTGATATTAATTAATGAATTGGTGTCTTTTGATATATATATATATATATATTTAATCCTCAAAAAATAATTATCATTTAAAATAGTTCCATTATTATATTTTTTTAAATAGTTAAAAAATAATTACTATACAATTTATTAAATAATTTGTGATTTAAAAATGATAAAAAAATATATTATGATATCTAATTATAATGAAAAATTTTAAATGAGGTTATTTTGAAATGTGGATATGAGTAAATAATGGGATTAATTTTATTTATAAAATTAAATTTATATAGTTTACTTAAATTGAAGGTAACACATAGGTTAATATCCCATGAAAAAAATTAAAATATATCATTGAAGCATAAAATTAATTTATTATTATTTTATACATAGTAATTATTTAGTGGGTGTAAATACATTTTTCTTAAAAATAACCTTTTTATCTATAAATGTAGAAACATAAAATATTTATAAGTTCACATGATATATATATTAATATATATTTATAAATATTTTTACATATATAATTATATAAATATATCACAAGAAAATATTTTTATATATCCCCATATTAAATCCAAATAGGTTATTTGGATAAGATATGAATCTATAGATGGCATTGTTCATGATTTACATCACATAGATCGTATTGTAATTTCAATGAGATTTTAATTTTGTAAAAAATGAATTTTATCATTATATAGTAATTATTTATCACTTTGGGAATGATATAAGAAAAATACTAATGAAGATACTACATATCCAATATTTGTAAAATAATTTTTATATAGGAAAATTCAGATACAAAATTCCATTCATTCTATTACATATATTAATATTTTTATATACCTATTTAAATTTATACTTTGAAATTCAATGTCTAGATGAAAATGATAATATTTTAATTGAAATGTGCTTTTTTCACTATGTGATGGATATAGTCCAATCAATCATTAAATTAAGGTATTACAGATTCTGGGCTTTTACAATCACATTGACATTAATTGCTCTCCCCCGATAAATTTTATATACAACCCAATAATGAAAAACACTTATGTGAATGAAAAATTATATATTTTTGTAATCACATTTATTTAAAAAATAAGAAAACTTATATTTTATTTTTTAATAATTGAAAATAGTAAATTTCATTCCATTATTTCCAAATACGCCACCATGTTTATCTGTTAGTCTGATGTGTTTCTAGAGAAATTTCATTCATATCAACGTTTCTATAGTCCTATTTTAAAAAGAGTATAAAAATTAAAATGATTTTCATAATATTTTAAAAAATAAATAAATGATCATATAAATATAAAAAGTATTTGTATAATTGATTCTACTTGGAAACCATTATTAAACCCATTGATATCTTTAGTTTAATGATTATATAATTCAATATTACTACAACTCCTTAAGACTATTCATCATTGTAGAAGGTATGTTCACATTAGGTCCTATAAAAAATTATAAATAAATATATTAATAAAATATCATTTAAATCTTTTAAAATTACTGGGAGGAATAATTTTTATGAAATATCTATTGAAACTTTATAACCTAGTTTATAGATGGTCCCACTTGTTTTACACCATGATATGAATGTACTAATTCACATAAATATGTGTTTATTGAATTTCCAAACTATATAAATATGTGATGAATCATACCTCAACATGGTCATATACAAGAAGAATTTCATTTCTAGAACTACATAAAATTTATACATTACATTTTTTTGAAATTATTCTAATATATGTAATTATCACAAAGGGATTTCACCATATTATTCTAGTCATGATATATAATTAAATCTTCATCATTCAAAATATATCCAAATAAATTATATGGTTAATCATATTCAAATAGAGTTCACAAAACAAATCATAACTGTAAATAATAAAAATCATATAAATATCAAAATATTACATATTGATTTATTCTATCTACTATTATTGATATTTATCAACAAGAACCTGACATTACTTAAAAAGAAATAACATATCAACCCTAATAGACACTATTATTTCAATTATATAAACATTATGACCTATACAGATTTATAAACCCTATATTTATAAAAACCATGGTACCCCCAATACACAAATAGGAATCTATTACTGAAAACACACACATTACATATTAAATATTTTATTAATTTATGTGAAACAAACATAAAAAACCATAATTAATTTATAGAAAAACAATATATAATCATATTGATAATAAGGAAAACTGTTGTTTATTGTTTTATTAATTTTTTAAAAACTATTATCAAAAAATATATCATAACCATACAATGTGATTTTTTTTCAATGAAATAAAGTCATATTAATTATAAATTATTTCCTTAATATTTTCTATAAAATTAATCAAACAAGATGACCATATAAAAACGAATACATAATACTATTATTGAAAACATAAATAATTATAAATCACATAATTTATGGTCTCAAACACTCAGAACGGGTTACTGTGCAAAAATAGTTTATATATAATAAGTATGGAATGAATAATATTTACTGAATAAATTTTAATTAAATTTTATAAAAGAAATGATAAAAATAGAATGAAACATATAGATTGAAAAAAATTTAATGTAAATAATCAAATGGATAAAAATAAATAATTTTATAGTTATGTAATTCATACTTTTGTACATCATGACATTTCATTCATGTCCCCACATGAATACATTACTAAAATTTTCAAAGCCAAATGTCAATACATCGAATATACTATTATGGCCATGTGAGAAGTCTTTATGAATTAATATGAAGACCTAAACTAAAAACTCAAGCCTTTTACCATCATTAAATATAATAATGGATCAAGGTTATATATAGTTCATTATTTTAAGCAATATTAATTATATACAATAATCACATCATAATAATAATTTATACAACAAAACAATACATATTAAAATTTTAATTTTATAAAATAATCATTTTAATTAAATTAATAATCATACAAGATGTTAAAAAATTCTATAGTCAATGAAATAAAATAATTTTCATTGCCCATAAAAAATAAAATAAACTATTCTATTACAAGTGTATATTCTTAAATAATCAAAAAAATAAATTTATTTTAACATATATGAAATACATCATTGAACGGTGGGATATATACAAGTCCAAAAATGGAATTTTTTGAAAATTTTACTTTAATTCACAATATAAATTGTACAATAAGGTCATTTAGAGACTAATCTATAGAACAAAATAATGAAAAACTGAGATCATATAGAGTCTTTATTGAAAATGGATGGTAAAATTTAAAAAATATTCCCAATGATTTGGAATCATGGTATACGAAATATAATATCCACTTTATAAAAACCTGTATTGGGTCAAAACAATTAAATTTAGAACCTTAATTTAGTAAAAATATAAAAAAATAAACCTAGAAATGAAATGAATACAATTTTATTTATATAAACCATAATTAGAGTAACCCAAAGGCAATGGTTAATTTATTACATCGGCATAGATAATAGGGGACTAATCCAGATGGAAAGATCTGTTTAGATTCCTTGGGTAAAAAAATAAATATCAGAATACCATTTTACATTGGGAAAGAATATAGTAAATTATAATATAATCAATTAGACATCATTGATATCATAGAAAAAATTATTATTCATAACCTAGGGAAAGGAATAATGTAACGGTTATCCATAATTATTGTTAAGGTATATGTTCAATGGAATCATTCTTATTTAGAAAATGTATATCCATATAGAATGAGGTATGAGGAGAAATACATTATATTAAATAAATAGCATGAGTTTGAAATGAATATATAGAAAATATCAAAATAAAATAATAATTTTTTATAATAATTAAAATTTATATAATAAAATGATTTATATTGGTTTTAATATTATTATAAATCGTTATATTTACACCATTAAATCCTTCTAGTAAGACAATTTAATCAATAGTTTGGTAAAAATTAAAAAATAATTTAATATGGAGAACTTAGTTATCTAATGAGACCTTTATTTGCAAAGACGGTATATTTTTAACGTTCATGCACCTATAACTGCATTTACAATTATATCCTCATATATTTAGTGATAAATTCAATTGATAATGAATATGGGTTATTAATAAATTTCATTTATGAATAATAAACATGGAATATAAATACATCCCTAGTCAATCATATAAATTTCTTTGTATGTCACCATATGTAAAATTAGTATATGGTTTAAAAAAATTTCATATCAATTGTACAAATGGTTTAGTTATTTAATAGAAGTGTAATGTATAATTATAACAATAAATTGATGGCTTCAATATATTATAAATGATAAGAAATTTATAAAACATAATAGATAACATGGTATTCATGGAAAATATATGTTTCATAAGGAGATCATGTCCATTCAAAAAAAAGTTGGAATATATATGAAATTTTAAAATAATAATTCATAAAATGGTATTATTTATTAAACCATTACAATAATTTAGAAACAAATGAAAAATGAATAACTATTACGGATCGGATGACTACATTATAATCATACATGTTAAAATAACATTCATTTTTTACTTTTATTAATGAATAAAAATATTTACACCTTCAGATAAAATTATAATGATTAAGTTAACAAATTTTTAATTATAAATTAGTAATAATAAATTACCAAATATTTATTTTTAGTAAATAAATGATCTTCTATAATACTATTTTGATAAATATTTATATGGAGTAAATATATATCTAAATATAAAATAAAATAAAAATTGTTTATCATTTAGAAAATTCATGAATTGATTGAAATAACAAAAAGTGAAAATTTGTGAAGAAAATATTGAATAATATTAAATATAGAGTGGATAATAACTTATTATTTGTTCAATAAGTATTGTTTATAATTTTCGTTTAAATAAGATAGAGTTAATATCAAAAATTGAGATTGTAAAATCAAATCATGAATCATTGGTAACATTTAAATAAAAGAACATTGAAATACAAACTTGAATTGAAAGGTTTATCATGATGAATTAATATTTATTATTAATAAACTCATTAATGGGGATTTATATATTACACATAAAATTGAATAGTTTTATAATGAGAAATATGTCTCAATGGAGAGTAAATTGATATGAAATTACCTATATAATGTTTCCCATTTGTTGAATAAGATTTAACATCTTAAATATTGGTTTTAATTCATAATTAGAACATATTAATATATATACTATCATATAATAACATTTAATAAAATAATTCACTAGTAAATAATAATAATATTCAATTGTTACAATTTTTTAGAATATTAACTGCTTCATTTTTTCATGTATGATTTTCAGAGAAGTTTCATTTATTGCAAATTGTATGATCATGATTTCTTTAGAATATTTCACAGACATGAATATATGTAAATTTTATCTTATTATTGAGTAATTTTATATTCATTTTAAACTTTTGGTGAGTTTGGCTATATGTTTGAGAAAAATATAAGAAAAGGGTGGTTCATTCCTGGCGGATATTTTTCTCTAACCGTGCGTCCCAGCCACTAAAACTATACAACCTAGAATAAAGGGAACATTCATGGTTTGGACGTGGTTTGTCAAATTTTTCCCATCTTAAATTTATCCATGATCCCCTATAAAATATGATCCTAGATTAGGTTCATGGATAGAGGTAACTATGGGCTGCTACCCAGCAAGTCGTGCACATATATTTAACTAGCCAAAATATTGTATTAAATTTCCCTGGCCCCCTTAATAATCCCAAAACAACTTAAATCGACCCATGATATTATTTCATGAATTATGGGCCTCCAAGATGTATTTCAAGTCTTCTATACCTCTTTTATTCACTACACAATTCCAAGATCAATGATATACCCCTCTCTTGGTAGGTGAATCCTGCTCATTCTTGTGTTTCATTCATCGTCATTTTTTCTCATGTTATAAAATATATTTTTTCTTCACATTTTTATTATACATAGATATGATTTTTTATATCTAGATATGGTATTATATATCTAAGTATATATTTTTTTGGTCATGATTTATTCGACCTTGATATAGAGTTTTAGATTTGGATCTCATTCTACGTTGTGCTGCCAAATTTTGTGGATTTCCTTTGGGCGATATTTTCCCAATCAATTTAGGTAGGTGTTATATAATTCAAATAAAAATTTATTGATTTTAATTAAATGTATTTAATTATATAATTTATTTTATTCATTTATCAAATGAGATTTCAGTTGAATTAATTAAATTGGTGGATTAAATAATCATGGAATATTTAGTGGTTGGGGATATTAAAATTTTATATTATGTATAGTTAATTATGTAATTAATAGTGGTATATTGGGAATAATGAATCTATATATTTATTTTGGGATTAATTGAATATATTTTCATTTAAAAGTTGATAATTAATTTTAGAATTAATTAAATGATGTTTAGATTGTGAATTGAATAATTAATTGATGAATTAATTATGGGATTATTGTGATTGAGTGTTTTTATTACTTATTTAGTAAATATATTAATATAATTTAAGGAATAATCAAATTGTTGATTTAGTAATTAATTTTTTATTAAATATTGTGTTAATTAATAATATTTATAGTAATAATTAATTTTCAGATAAATTAATGAGATTGAGAATGTAAATTTATTTTTGAGTTAATTAATAAGACCAATATTATTAATTATTTGTCAAGTTAATTAATAATATCATGAGGATTAATTAATTATTTATTTAATTAATGAGATTGATATGATTACATAATAGAAGATTTAATTAATAATATTGACATTATTAATTTATTTAAGAGTTAATTAACGTGATTGAGATGAATAATTAATTATGTAATTCATTAATGATATTATGAATGGTAATACAGTAATTCATATTAGAATTAATATATATAATGGTGATAATGACTTCTGATATTTAGATGAGATATATAATAGAAATAGTAAAATTCTATAACATGACATCCCTTGAATATATTCTAGACTCTAGCATGGGAAAAAATTAGATGTTATGGTTCAAAATTATTTGAAATTAAGTAGAGTTTATGATGTTAAATGAATAATAATATGATAATGTGATAAATGTTTTCTTATGCATTCTTTCTATTTCCCTATACAAATTTACACACTCTTATTTACAAGATATTATTTTATAAAATTTTGGTGTTTTCTAAATAATTTATACTTAATACCTACTCATGTTTTGCGACCACCATATAATTTTTCTTTGTATTTATATTTGAGTTGAATTTTCATACTTGGAACATACATTAGAATGAGATATCTACTTCTCAGCTTTGATATTTGATTTCCTATTCTGTTTATCTTATTATAATAGTATTTATTAATAAATGATATAATTTGGTTTTTCAGTTGTTATTGTTTGTTTATTTATTATAGTGTATTAATATAGAAAAAATCTATATATTCTACCAATGATCAATATTATACCCTCTATTCTACTCAATAGGCTATGACATATGGCAAGGCACACTAGATGTTAGGTGATTGACTATCTCAGGGGACTGGTTCAGGGAACTCAGGCCGAGACAATAAAAAGATGTATCATATGACTATTTTATTTATTTTTTCTTACATTTTGAGAATTTCTGATAAGAGACACCAAAGATTTGATCCTATGTTATGAGCTAGTACATTGGATTTGATAACCCATGTACAAGGGAGAACCCATTTAGGGATGACCTGTCCCACGGGTCTCATTCCATGACTACCATAGGACCTCCTCCCATAGGCCAGGGTCATAGATTTAGTAGTGAGTAAGAATATACCACATTTGGTAGGAATTTTCTCATGTACATTTACACACATACATGTCTCCAAAAAAATGTTCTAAAGTCAAAAACACTAAGAATACATGCATGTATACTACTAAGAAAAACCCACACAAAGTAAACAGTACAAAGTGAATGAAATGGGGGCCAGTATACAAGTCCAAAGAAATAATATTATACCAAAGTGATTTCACGAGTTCCTAAACTAAACCGAAGAAAACCTTACCTAAATAGTACGAGTAGTCAGTTTCTTTAAGATTTAGAATCGTACCTAATCTGTTGAATCATTGTAACCATCACTTTGTCCATGTCCACCTAGGTCTCAAAAAATTTAAAGGTCATCTGCACCTAAAACAACACGTTCATACAATGCACGTGTAGGGGTGAGTAATCCAATACTTTGTAGGGACCCCAAACCATAATGGTATACCAGAAATAAATACACAAAGTAGAAAAAAAAAAGAAGTACATGATGTGTATCCTACACTAAGTATTGTCAAGATAATCACTAGATTCATCCCACACATGTATATGTATATGACAAACATATATGATAAAAAACCAGTAATATTCAAATCAAATGAGACACACTCCAAGACATTGTAGAATACACACTCCAGGTCTTTGTAGAAGACACACTCCTCATATTCAATAGAGACCGACATTTAATGATTCACGCTTAGTGTAGGTACATGATACACACTCTATAAGTGACACACTCTATGTATTGGTAGGAGACACATTCCATAAGAGACACACTATATTTAGGTTCCTGTTACACACTCCGTGTATCTCACAAAGAGCCATTGGATTCCAATCATAGTGAATTCATTCTGAGAGAACATACTCCTCAAACCAAAAAGGTTATACATGAATGTCCATGTAAAATTCCATATATAATCTCAAATAGACGACCTCATAACATGGTTCCTAACACCATAAAATCTCAACAAACATGCATATAGTTTGAATGTTATTGGAAATTTTTTTAAAAATGGATTGGTTGGGTCTGGGTTCGGGCTACTGCAGTAGGACTGACCTTACGTAACCTGATTAGGCCGACCCAACCCAAACCGCCCAACCACATGTGGGTCAGCCTTGCACCACAATACGTGGTGTGGCTAGATTTGACCCTCCCTAGACAACGTGGTCAGCTAAAAACATGTTATCCAACACACCATTCATCACAGTCGGACCGCATTGCGAGGCCAATCTGTGTGATCATCACACACCTGCTGATTTTCTTCTGCTCCGACAATCCATGTCCCTCGCCTGAGGTGCCCATTTTCTACCAGCTATGGTTGTTTCCATCAGTGGTCACCATTAACTCCTCCCACGACCCCCAACTGCAGGCCATCCCACTAAATTGGTCTTGTTGGACCATGGGATGCCACTATCATTGGCTGCCATACCGGCGACCATCCTACGAGGTCATTCATTCCTAGCCGCACCACAAGGTTGATATCACCTCTACTTCCAGTTAGCCCGCTGATGACCTCATCTCCCTGTGATCCTCCTTAAAGTGCCAGAGATGGCACCACCTCTTATTACCTAATGCTGATGCAGTCCTAGTTACCACTCTGAATCGATACACCCATCAAAGAATGTGAATAAAATTATGGAAAGGATGCAAGGATTATGAACACCCAAAGTAGACTGATCTATTCCTTGTTGGAGTCAGCTTCCATCCATTGATGTTATAATTGATGAATATATGTAAAAACTAAATCAATCCTAAACATCTATAATTATTGATAATCACACCATAATAGAATTCCAAACATGCACTGCATATGACCAATGAATCAATTCGTTCATATATTGAATCACCTTCATTGATGGAAAATAGTAATAAATAACAGTGAGGGAAAACAATATAAAATACATTCCCTACATGGGATTGGAATAATTTTTTATGAAGAGAGAAAACATGTTCTTTGTTTTTTGATCATTGACGTCTACTCTGAATTGTAGTCGTGGATCCTCCAAAATTATTAATCGATAGTTTTTTCTTTTACAGACTTCATAGGAATTCCTAGGGTTATGGAGAGAACCATAAATCCACATCATGTGTCCTATTAAAATTAGAAACCAACCATGTGACAACATGTTTCATCAATTTAATATATTTTTATTTGATATTATAATGACCTTCACATTCAAAAAATTGACATTCACCATAGACCTGTAATGGTCACAGTTACGCCCTACTGAATGTAAATTCATAGTTATAAACGTAATGATGCCATCATATTTTCTATCAGGGCTCCCATTTTTATGTTATCGAGGTTCAATGTTAGCTACAAAATTGTTTTTCATTAAATACAAAACATCATTCAAATATTTTTCCTAGGCACACTAGTCCTCAAAATCATGTTTCGTCTCTGTGATCGGCCTCAGAATTTTCTTGATAAATATTGGAAAATAATATAGTGAAAAATTAAATTCATTAAATTCTCCCCACATTAGTGATTTACATCCCTAAAAGCAAAAACAAGGGATACTCAACCAAAAAGATGAGGGTATTCAGCATGAAAATGACCCTACCACTACAAGTGTTATCCTAGATATTTCCATGTGCCCACTAAACATGAACCATAGGAATTGACCACCTGTAATATATATTCTCATGTTGATCTTATATATCCACAAGGTACTCCACAAATTTCTCCCATTCATCAATTGCCATCTCTCCCCAGTCGAGGACATGTGATTATTTGTGCACATACCACCTCATATACGACACATAAAAGAAAAAATGCACATGACGCTTCTCCTAGGGTAGATCTTGGTGGTAATACAGTTCTCTAACCCTACTTAGAATATGTGGCTGATGTATCATGCAAATAACATAGAGCCCCAGTCAAACCTCAACAATTTCCATCGAGGTAATTCATGAAATAAAACATGGTCTCCTTCCTGGAACTCCAAGGGCATCGTCTTTCTATCTACAAATGATTTATGTCAACATTTATTTGTCCTTATATTCTATTATATTATCTGTACCTTCTCAATGGTAGCCCACACCATATCTGGGCCCATTAGTGCTGACTCACATTGGTCCATTCATAATATTTGGGACATGCATGGTCTCCCATATAGGGCCATGAATGGTGTCATACAATTATGGAGTGATATCTTTTGTGGTACTAAAACTCAAAAAATATTAGGTGATCCTCCCAACTGTGTCCAAAGACGATGATGTAAGAACGTATAATTTCCTCTAGAATTTTAGATATTCCTCTCTCTCTTGCCATCTCTTTAGGGATGAAATGTTATGTGAAAAATTAATCTACGTCCCAAAGGCCTCCTATAATACCCTCCACACAAGGGATTTGGAAAATGCTTCAAATTATGAAAATATCGTTGAATGCACCCTAGGATTGCAAACTATCTCATTTGTGTAAAGGTGTCTCAATATCTCAACCGAACTCTGATCCTGGAAAGCTAGGTAGTGGGATAACTTGGTGAGTCGGCCAATGATCATCCTAAAGGTATCAAATCTCTATGATGTATTTGGTGAACATGTCACAATGTTCATCGATATTACACCTCACTTCCACTATATCACTTGGAGTGGCTCTGTCAATCCTGTGAGAACCTGGTTTTCTGCCTTCATTCTATTATAAGTGAAGCATTGAGAAACATACTCTGCCACTTTTATATTCATACCAGGCCACCATAAAAGACATCGCATATACATGTTCAAATTTTCCACACCTAGATTTACCACCAATGGGGATGTGTGAAACACCCGTAGAACCTAATCTCTCAACACCCCTAGTACAATAGTGTAGCCTCTTAAAAATATGTTGTTCTTCCCTCCTATCGAATATAAATCAAAGAATTTCCATATGGATAACTGATCATGTTAGGTCTATCATTCAAGATCTCTTTGTTGTTCCTCCCTAAATTGTTGTTAATGTTATGGGGAGACAACCATCGACTAAAGGAATGCAACTCCATCACCATTGAGGACGGATATCTACATTGTGGATTAATTCTTTGATGTCATCACTTAGTAACTTCAAACTAGATCTCTTGTTGAGTGTGTCTATTTCCATGTTACCCTTTCCAGGATTATAAACAATCTTGAAGTCATAATAATGGATTAAATATAGACACCTACTATATCTTAATATCAAATAATTCTGAGAGAAATTTTACATGATAATTTTCCTTGTTATTGTGGACTGCAAACTCATCACCCATCAAGTAGTTTTACCATATGATCAGTGAAAATACAAATATTTCTAGTTCAAGATCTTATTTCACATATTTATTATAATGTTGTCTCAACTGTTGCAAACTATAGTTAGTAAAAACAAAACCGTTCATTAAAAAACAAATTCTTTTCCCTGATGCATCACAGAACATTAAATATACGACACCCTACTCTATTAGTCTCATGAAGAGGGGTGATTGTCATCTGACACCCTAGCTCTGGAAAAAACTATTTTCATTTCATTGTACACATGATGGTTTTCTCATTCCCTGTCAAATATCCTAGGGGTGCTACTACATTTTAAATTTTAGGCACAAACCTCTGATAGTACCCCAAATAAACCAAAAAACTACTAACCACAGTAACACTCATGGGAGGATCCCAAGAAGGAATAACCTATAACATCACTGAATCCACTACATCTCTGGAATCCCAAATTACATTTCCTAGAAAGATGATATCCCATATTTAGAATAGAATCATTGAAATATTCCTATATATATAGCACTCTCAAAGTGTATCTGGGACCATCCTCTAGAGTGTCGAGTGCACCCCCTCAGACATCGATAACACCAGGATGTCATCAATGAAGTCCATTATGAATATGTCATGTAATGGCTATATGATCATGTTTATGAGTCACATGTACACTCATATAGTATCACTAATGTGAAATAGAATCACAATGTACTCATAGTGTCAATAAAGACATATAATATCCTTTGTTGCGATGTCATCATCCCATAAAAAATGTTGGTGATAGCCATATCTCGTGCATATCTTCCAGAACCATCTGTCTCTCTTTAGCTGATCGAAGAGTTCGTCAATTATATATAGTGATTACTTGTCATTAATGGCCACTTGATTTAGGCGCCATATGTCCACAAATATCCTCATAACCTCTTCTGACTTCTTTCAAAACAGAACTGGGGATAAAAAGGATGAAACGTTGGGAATCATGATTCCCTTACTCAATAAATCCTACAGTTTTACCCAAAAATAATAATGATTTGTGAGATCCATCAGATATGCAGATGTCGATATTAGTGACGTCTCAAGGTACATATAAATAAATAAGTTTACTATTTTTCAAGTAGGTAATCCAAGAACATCCTTACATAATATGTCCCCAAACTAGCCTACCAATATAGGAATATGAGGAATCCTATAATCCACTACACTGAAGGTAAGGCTATACAACATTTGAGTAATCATATGTACCGTACTCTTAGAATGTTCATCCTGCACTCCATGTGTTTAATTTTCTCCAATGAAGGAAACGTGTGTCCTATCTCTATGGACACACTGCACTATGCACCTAATAAAATCAATAAGAGCATGAACTATGGATTACTAGTCCATACATAGAATGACTTTGTAAGGCCTCGACGCAGCTATTAGGAGATCACTTATGATATCCATTCTTACAAGAGTAATCTCACTATAATTGAACCAACATGTGATTATTCAATCCCCTCTCGTAGGAGCCTCCAATTTTAAGGATTGAGCCAAAGGCACCACTGGAATCTCTGAGATCAGCAAAAGGTATATGGAAATGATGACGTGAGTCGAACCTTTTCCTATAAGAACTGTATCTGGGGTGGAGATGACATATATCATACCTCTAATAATCTCTAGTGCACTCAGGTCGTACTTCTTCATCCACTGATGCTAGCCTCGCCCCTACCCACCAGATCCTAGAGCACATGGTTGACTACCTAGTGGTGGTGGTGGTAGTAACATGAACTCTTCCCATTAGTTCTTTCTCTACATTCTCCCATGTCATGTCTTTCACATGACATGTCTACTTGTTCCTCCATCTACCACTACCTTAACAGTCCCTCAAACGTCTTCTGATTGATCCTACGATCGATTAGAAAATCTCTATACATATGTTCTTAACTGCTACATGAGTAGAACAACCTACCATTCAGTGGACCTATTCTACCGTGGAATCCATGCAATATATATAATCAATCATGGGGCCATTCATGGGAAATTCTAGTTCTCTTGGACCCATGTGTTTGTTGTCATAATCCTATTTCCATTGAATCAACTACCTAAAACTTGGTGGAATCCCCCACTGACAGTTCATGCTCCTCTATAAATCTATCTACTAGAATATATTTCTCGTGCATGCTAAAATGTGTTGGAATGTTAAGGTATATCATTAAATCACTGATATCCTAACATATCCCCTACTGGATGGTCCATGCCCTAATGAACAAGTCCATCACCATGTATATAGAGTAATAATAATTATTTGTTAATATCACTACGTAAAATTATACTGTTTGGATACAATATTGTAGGTGTAGTAGCTCATGTATACTCACAAAGAGAAACGTTACCATGAAGAACTCCTCCCATAAAATGTGTCAAATATAGTTCAAGAAAGGGTCTCCTCTTTATGAATCTGGATTGTCATTCTCCATCATCTCCCCATTCAACCCTGATGAAGGTTCATGGCTAGGACCACCGTCTGGTCGAGAGGATTAATTACTAAGCAGAAAACAGAAGTTACCACCTCTAAAAATTTCCACAAATAGCAGGGGATATGTCTCACCTACGAACCATGGGTTTTCTATCTCTATATCTCGTGAAATTCACAGATCAAGCGTTCATATTTTAATAGTAACTCTTGTAAAAACTAATGCTCTACAGGTGGTTGTATCACCAGTATATCTCAAGGATGTTCAATCTATAGAAATAGTCCTTGTGCAGAAGCCTCAACACTCAGCAGACCATCCTCTTGGTCCCTCCCTAGAATCCTGGTTGGCTGCCTATGTGCAAGAATCCTGAAATAGTGAAAGATGTACCAAGGTCAAAAGAGTATACATGTTGATCTAACTTTGACAAAAGAATGGCATGATAACACACTCAATTTCAATTTTATATATGCAACCATTGTTTTCATGTTAAAAGTAATAAATAATAATTTAGGGTGTGGGTGAATGGATACGTCAAGCACCATACCAAAACTAGACGTCCTAGCATGAAATCCAAACTTTAAACACATAACATTATTCCAAAAATACAAACTCATAGACTCTTGGAACTTAATATAGTACCATACTGGGAACTGATACCACTCATTCATGACCCGCCCTTTGGGCCCATGTTCTGACTAATCCAATCCCACGTCCCATGGTGTAGGGACTGGAAACATGATCTAGTTTGTCAAATCCTACAAGTGGTTGGCATTGTCCCATGTATGTGTACACATGCACCCATCTCCAAGAAAAAGTGTCAAAATAGATATCACTAAGTAGATATTGATTTATAATACTAATAAAAACACACACATAGTTGATAGTACAAACTAAATGTTGAGGGGGACAGTATGCAAGCCCAAAAAATAATACTCTACCAAAGTGAATCCACAATTTACTAAACTCATCTGTAGTAAATACTACATGAAGGGTATGTGTAGGAAAGCTTCTTGAAGCTATAGAATAGAAACTCATATAAGAGATTACTCTTATCACCACCTAGTACTAGTCCACTTGTGACTCCATCAAATTGTCATCCATATGCAGAAGACACAACATATGTTAGAAATTCCAATGCATGGGTGTGTAAAACAATACATAGTTGGGACCCCAAACCAAAAAGGTTTACTACATAAATACACATAGAATACAATCAAATAGTTACATGAAATGTATCCTCTAAAAATTATAATAAAAATATTAAATAGAGTAATCTCACACAATTTTATGTTTATGGAATACATATATGAAGAATTTCCAATCATATTATAATACAAGTAGAAACAATCTAGGTAATCGAAAGATACCCACTACATATAGGTATTGTAGAAACACCCTATTTAATTGTAGGAGACACACTCTCTATGAAACACACTCCTTGTAGGTGTAGTATATGCACTCAGTGTAGGAACCGGAGACACAATCCGTGTAGGCCATATCCAGCCCATCGATTTCTCTCGTATCATTCTTCTTACAGGAGGAAATACTCCAAAATCACATAAAATTAATATTCTAACCATCCCAAAAATACTATAGAGAATATCAAAATGTTTTTCTCATCTCAAGGGTCCCAACGCCACATACACCTCATCAAACAGACACACAATTTGAATGTTATGGAAATATTAGTAAAAAGGGGTCAGTCAAGTCGGGCTCTGGTCCATCCAGGTATGAACAACCCGACCTCATCAGTCTGGGATGGTCCAAACCAGCCCACTGTATAGAGACCCTCAATTTTTAAAACATTTACACTAAATATATTTTTTATAATACCTATGCATTATACCATAAGACTCCCAATGACCGTAGTTGGTATATTTCATTTAGATACATGGAAACATATACACAAGTACATATGTGAGCTAGATCATATCCCACAAGGTTTATCTTGACTGGAACCGTTATTAGACATATCAAACATAGTACATATCACCATAACCTAGGGGAAATGAATCATAAAAGTGTTGACCTAAAATGCCCGATAAGGGTAACCATGGGAGACATATAAGTATAAACCATAGTATAAGAGTATTTTAACATGATCATGAAAATAAAATATCATACATTTCATATCAAGGATCATGAAAAATGATTATAAGTTTATAAAAAATAAATCATTTTTAAATAAAGGGAATATTCCATGTAATCCTAAAATAGAAATAAGAAAGGGAGTTCTGTAAACACATAAGCTTATACTGATTTCTATAATAGCCATGAAATCATTGCCCAGACCATCATATTGAATGCATTCTATTACTGATTTCAGTAAACACTCATTACATCCCTATTTTAATGAATTGAAAAAACCCACTTTCCTTCCCTATATTAATGAACTGATCCAACCATTATTCTATCCATATATTACTGAACCTATAAAACACTAGTTCCATACATGTATTAATTAATCAAGTAAACTCTATTTCCAGCCCTGTATTTCAGAACCAAGTAAACACTAATTCTAGCCAAGTATTACTAAACTGATTGAATCTTATTTCCATCCATATATTACTAAACCAAGTAATCCCTCGTTATATCCATGTTTATCTCATGATATATAAATCTTTACCCAATGCATTGAATGGAGATATATGTCAAAACCATCACATAATGAACTCAAAAATACATGTTCTACAAGATCATAAATAATCATATCACAATAAATTAAATGAAATGGGTATCATAATAATGTAAACATTTCATAACCTATGGAAAGATAAATGTTTCATAATCATTTTATCATAAAAATGACTCACAAAAAGTAGCAAGTTTCAAAAGAATATAACCTGCGAATGTGAAACGGGAGACATAAACATATTTCCCATAATGGAGATGGAATTAAGAAGAACTCATTAAAATATATAATATGAATGGATCCATTAGATATTTTACTATAAAGTCATGAGTAACATCAATAGTTATTATCTGAGATGGAATATAATTTTGAAATATACTTTAAAAATGTTTCATGAGGAAAATATCCTTTCTTGTTGGAAAATGAATTTTAAATACATAAAACCATTTGAGAATAATTTTACAAAAAAATAAATTTATAACTTATATAAAAGACATAAAATCATTTTGAAATCCATTTTCGATGAATACATTTAAAATAAGAATAAAAAAATTTAATATCCTTTTTCATTGAAACCACATAAAAACTATTAAATAAAGATTGAAAATTTTTCAAAAACATTTCATTTATAATAACAGTTAATCATATAAATAAATTTTTGAAACTTTTTTTAATTCCTTTTTCTTGAAAACATATAATATTATGATGAAAACGTTTTGAAAACCAATTATTTGAAAGCAATTTTAAAACTATTAAAAAATACATGGAAACATTTTGAAATATTTTTCTATGAAAACATATATAAGATGATTGAAACCATTATGAAATTATTTTATATGAAAATTATTATAAAATTTTTTTCATAAAGATTGTAATTTTTAAAAATTACAGTGGAGCTTTGATGAAATGATTGCAAGTAAATACATACATGTCATACGAGTCAAAAGAACATTCCTTTTGCACAGTAAAAATGATATAAAAGATCCTTGTTCATAATGTGAAAAGAATATTATCTTGATGATATTGGTAAAATAAATAGAGGGTAAAAATTACCTTTATATATTTTAGTAAAATGGTACAATATACATAGTATCCCTTTTTATAAAACATATATTTCCGACCAAAGAGATGGTAATGTCGGGTATTACTACAAAAACATTCTTAACTATATTTGTTCCAAAGAGAATAAAATGATAAAAATACATGATTATATCATGAAATAACAGATAATTAGGATACCAAGGAAGATTTTTTAGATATGGATAATATGATTTCATCAAAAGAATCATAAATATAAACAATCGTTAAAATCAATGAGATTGTCTCAATAAAGACATATAACATTGTATCTTGGGATCATGGACTTTGTGTAAGGAATGTAAATTACATGATTCATAAAATATCATCAAAATATTTATATTAATTATATTTCATGTTAAATGGATGTATATTCACCTCAACAAATGATATGAGGTTCATAAAAAACATGAGTCTCAAAGTACAAAAAATGAGACAATACATTTTTATCGATTTTCTAACATTAAAAACATAAGACCCTTAAAATAAGGATCATCCATTGATAATTTGAATAAATATGAATTTATGTAAATAATTCATAGATTAAAATCATAGTAATTAATTAAAAAACAAAAAATAAAATATTTTTGAACATTGATTGCATTTCACAGAAATACAATGTGATACAAAATCCCTTTAACTTGTTTGCTAACTCTCTCCGTACTCATCCAAAAATCATGTAAAAAAATAACAGTTCATTATAAATATTTTATAGAATAATAATATCATATATATTCTCATATATTCTTTGATTATGACCTAGCATTACCCTATTGTTAATGATCCAATATTAATGTTTCACTTCGAGCAATAGTTTCATTGAAATTCATGTGTGTCCTAATTTGTTATATCATTGATCTTTATACATATATAATGGTTCTAGAATGAATACCATGATATAGATTTCATATATATGTAAATTAAAATAATTTAATAATAATATATAGAAAATTAATTAAATAATGGAATACACTATTCATGGAAATGGTAAGACCTAAGTACAAAAGGATGTTGTTTTCATAATTTATTGTCTAATTAAAAGAAGTTATTTAAATTCCATATATATATATATTTATTTAATTATTAAAATATAATGTTGATATTATATATATCATATAATTTAACTAATCCCATCCATAATACATTTTCTTTCGTCTGTGAATGAATAACTTCACATGGTGGGGGTAGTAGTCCACATTTTCCCAAATGAGATTACCATCTTAACACAAACTAGATGGTAAAAATATGTTCATTTTAAAAGGAAAAAATAATATTAAATACATAATAAATATATTATATTAATAATTCAATTATTTTTTCCATCATAATGTCTATGATGATCAGTTGTAAAGGGTAAATGAATAATTATTGTTTTATGGTGAAGTAGTTTGTGGTACACATAGATAGTAAGTTCATATTCCATTAGATGAATGTATGTGTATGTTCAAGTAATAAAATTTGCATAAAAACATACTAGTATGTGGATGATTGTACTGTTTTCATACAATAATGGAATAAATAGATTATAGGGGCTGAGTAAGGGAAATAAAAGGAAGGAGCTTAAGAGTATATTTCTTCACAATTAACAAACTCATTTTGCATTGTTCTAGAAGTATTAATTGAGAATATTTCTACCCAATGAGATTCTTAAGTGTATAAAAGAGGAGTATTGGTAGGCTACATGGGCAGATATTGGAAGGGAATAATAGGTTTTATAGGTTAGAGGAAAGGCTAGAGTTGGTGGCCTATTATAGGGAAGTAAAATTACTCATGTGGAATATTTAGAAAAAAATTAGGTGTGCACATTTAATTACCAAAACAATTTCTCACTAAAGAAAAATAAAATAATAATGGAATGTTTTGGGAATATATATTGATTTTAAATAGGTTTTTCAGTTGGTTCTCGGTCATTTTGGCAATTAATTTTAATTATTTGTCATTAATTAAAATTAATTTGGCCTTAACTACTCATATTTGTTTTAATCACTTTTAGAAATGTTTTTCTTGAAAAAAAATAATGAGTTTTTATTAGACCCAAAATATTATAATGAATACAATGTTTTTTTGTAATTTTTAAATTCACTTCACATAGGAGGAAAAAAATAATATTAGTGTTAATCCCACACACGATACGAAATGACTAGAGTTTTTAATATAGGGAAAATTTCAATAGTTTGTTATGATTATATATTCAGTTTCAATATGAAGTTGATTATAATTATTTATATAATATTAATATATGTAGAAATTTTATATTGTGACATTAAAAAAATTTACAATATCATTTATCATTAATAATTAATTAGGAAAAATGGTTTTTTAAACTAAAAATCAGAATTTTTCACTATTCTTCAAAAAATGATGTTTCTCAGAAAAATAAAAAAATCAACCATAAGGTAATTTTGATATTTTAAATTCAAAAAAGACGTTTAGTTTTTTTTATTCAATTTCTATATGTGTCTAAAATTACATTAATTATTATATGTGGTTTATTCGAGTGAGTAATATTTTTAACATATAAGGACGTTACCAAAAATTTTAACTTTAATTATCAATTATATTTATTGATAGAAAACAAGTATAACCAATATTTGGAAATTATTCATTAATATTCCAATAACTGTGTTTAATTGTAATTTTATAATTATATCATTAATTAATTATATATTTATAATTATGTTTCATCAAAAATAGTGTTGTGTAGATTCTATTTCAAGTTAGTGTTCTTTATAGAACAAGCCATGTTGGTATTAAGTGTAGGACAAGACAAGTGTATATTGAAAGTGAAATGAATTTATAAATTAGTGTTTCAATATATATATATATAACTATTTATAATTTCATGTGAAGTGAATAAAATTGAAATGATAATTTAATAAAAAAATAATTCTCAAAATCCTGGTGGTGTTACATAAGACCCCTTAAAATGAATTTATCCGTAGATATTAAAATGGGTTATCATTTGTTTAATACTTGATGGTTTTATTAATAGTTACCCAAATCCTAAAAATCATAACTAGAACATCCCTTGAAAATTGAAATTTGGAAGCACAATGTTTACCCATATTAACATACAACATGGTTACCACATAGCAGAACATAGCGTGGGAGTAAATATTCGAAACGGTCGAAAAGCATAAATATTCATTTGGAGTGATTGAAGTCTTCAATCAAAAACATTTGATTGATCAATTCAATGTTGAGGGACTCAATGTTAAAATATTTAATGATTTAAAATGCCACCATCTCCACCAAAATCATAGTATTAAGAAGAAAATATCAGTTTCAATACATTTATTAATTATTGATAAATATATATAAATAAATAATTTTTTCGTCATTATTTTTGAAATGTTTCTAAAACATACATTACCTCATGGAATGATTGATTATAAATTAGCATGGTGGAATAGATGAAAAAATTATGCTTTTAACAGATCTCAAGGCCCATAAAAGAATAAAAATTCGAATAATTTGTCTCTTAAAAACAACATGAATTAATAAATAAAAATAAAAAGTAACAAAATTAGTTGATCATAAAAATTTATTCATTACAAATAAATATACATTAGACAAGAAAACTCATATTATTGTGGTATGTGTGATACTATTATCATTATTAGGTCATTGGTTCAAGAGCCGCAACCCAGTCTAAATTTATTGGTTGTCACCTCAAATACATGATTTACTTTTTTTAAAAAAATATCACTAATATTATATATAAGATGAAAATACCTGAAATTATGTTAATAAATTATTATCCTTCTATATAAAATTACCATCACAAACTCGTTTCACAAATACTTTGTCTGATATATAACATAAAATATTCAAGAATACTTATCCTTATAACCCTTCTCTAAGGGAAACTCCAAAACATTAGAAAGGGTGTCATGAAATCATGTTAAAATTTATTCGCCTATATAAAAATAAGTATCTATTGTTTTTAACATTAAAACATTTGAATACCCTTAATGTATATTCCCTTTTAACATGGTGACAACATGAATTACCTGAAATCATTTTGGGAAACATACATGCTTCTATATTACAACGTATATGGGATTTACTCCTTAAATCCAAAAATGTTGTATTCTTCATCAATGAGACAATGGACCACATATTAAAATATCCTTACTTATTTATAAGTTAATCAATATTTTAAAATTTACTTATTCATATCCCACATAACTTTACCCATACAACATTATCTTATCATAAAGAACATATTAAAGCATACATTCCCTTAGAAAAAAATATCACCTTATAATTTAATTACTTCACTGGTCTATATGGAGCATTCAACATTATATTTTAAACACTAAGGAAAAACATAATTAGAAAAATCATTGTATAATATTTCATTCATGAATTTTGAAATTTAATAAAAAAATTCTTCGATTACATCATCCTTAATCCATTAACAATAATACCAATTTAATTTAACATTACATCTGTTGTATCATCATCATATACAATGTAACTATTAATCTCAAAACAAAATGGATACTCTTAATGAACATTCCTCTTGGGGAATTTGGTTTAAAAATTTCCATTTTCACCAATCATAAAACATATAACCATATATTACGATATATGGAGGGAAAATTTCTCATCCATTTTATTAACTGAACTCTAAATTTTCCAAAGTAGTAACTTTATTTTTGTACTTCAATTCCACTATCAAAACACATTATTGTATCTCTAAGACATTTATGTAGGTGATTGATTCAACAATATTAACATAATGGTAACTAAATATTCTCTACTACATGGTCTATATTACCAAAACTATTAAAAAATTCCTTCATTCAAATATGTGGTGAGTCTGAGAGTGTGTTAACATAAACAATGTTAGTAATGTTCCGTGAAAACTGGGTAGGAATTTTTTTACTATAATGATTCTACGAATATAATTATCATGAGAAATTCTTCCATCACATTTAACATTAATCTAGTTATTTCCAATTCATGTCATTGAATAAAACCAGAAGCATAATGTAAGCATTACTTATCATGGTAGAAAATCATATATCCTTGAAAATAATTACATATAGAATTTATAAATCATGAAAACAACCATAATTCGTGACACCTTTGTTTTATACTAGGTAATTCATATATTATTTATTTATGAACCCTTCATGATGTTTTGTGTAACGTCCTAGAACAGGATGCCAATAAAAGGAACCGTGTAACCAGTTGGTCACATTGCTTGAAGCGTATTTCCCCAAATACTAGAGGCTACCGACTAGCATCCAGGGTCTGAGGTGCGACAGCGGGGAAAATATTCCCTAATGTATATAGTGTAACAAAATGGATCTATAATATACAATATAGAAAGTATTAAACATCATACACATGAAGTAAACAACATAAGAATGATGAGACAAATAAACAAGCATTATTCCATATAAATGATGATGCATCATGTTATTTATATGAAAACATCCAAAACATGATACACTGAAGTTAGATAAAATATATGTATCATTGAATATAAATAAAATAAAACTCATAAGCATTTCATGAATCATCTTAGTCCCATGATTTCCTAATCCTAAGCATCATGTTATGTACCAATAGAAGGGTGATTTCTATTATCAACACCTGCATCAAAATAATATGCTTGATCCCAAAACATGGCCAAAATAGGGTGTCAGAATGAATCCCAGTTGGCATACATCTTTGTTCTTTGCCAATATGTATTTGGAAATATTTGACATTTAGTGTAAAATAGTGGACGTAGTAAACTAGGAAGTACTGAAAAGAAAACAATCATACTAGCACTAGCATTCAATTACGTTTATATCATGTACCTTAATCAGTTAAAATTAATTAAATTTTATAACTCCAATAATACAACATAATCTCATCAATATCCTATGTATTGTGATCACAACAAATACCCCAGTAGGTTATCTGAAACAGAATTGAAGGCCAAATCCAAGTAGTGCATTGTCCTGGTAGACGCATCATAAGTCATACCATTCCAATATATCATAAGGCCAAATCTATTATATAAGCATTTCAACATTTTAAAATCATGTAAATTCATTGAATATCATCATTTATAAATGTGTCATGGTAAAACCCTGTGTGTAATAATTTTATCATGTTTCAGGGCCTAGCCTGCTGTATAAGCATTTCAGCATATTTCAGGGTCAAGCCATGTATATCATCATTTCATCATAGTAAACAACATAGGTAATTTATATTATTATGTGGTTAACAAATGAACATATCACATGGTAAATTAATATAATAAACAACACCTATAATATAAACTATTACATGGTTTTCAATAATCATATTGCGTGGATCATTTCATTTATCAATGCATACATGGAAATTCAACAATTTCATCGCTCTAGCAGTAAATAACTCACGTGGGGAAATATATATAACAAGACAATCATCTCAATAAAACTATCAAAAATCTTCAAAATTTATTTTGTCACATGGGAAAACATTTAATTAACAAATTTCACTTTAAATTACCCATAATAGGGAAACAAAGGCATTCCCATTGGCATCCTAGGCCAAACAGAAAAAAATTGTTCATCTGAGGGAAACACACCAACAAGGTTGTCCTTAATAATACCAAAAAATATGAAACATGATTCAATTGTTCAAATAAATCACCTAAAAATAATTAGGTGTTAATATGGGTCAAATTATCAACATCAGAACACCCTAAACATGGCTGTGTGGCACTAAAGAACATGTAAAAAACCCAAAATTTAGCGAACGACACAAGACCACTTAATTAGTCCTCATGTGACTCTCCTCATCCACAATCAACATCATATTTAAGCTAAAATGTTGTAGATATATTAAAAAAATTATAAACACTACACCTTAGAAGGCTTAGATGGGAGGTGTAATATGAATGAATGTATCATGAGTAATCGATAACATACTGATTGGGTTCCAACTCTTCTGATTATGATTGAATTAGAGTATGGACTGAGATTTGGGAGGGGATTAAAGGATTGGTGCAACTGTTTGGGAAACCTGGTGAGCCCCTTCTTTCCATAAAGTTATATTATAAGGCCTCGGCCTTAAACATCTCTTAATATTGAATTAAATTAATAATTCACATTGAGGATATTTTCAGGTTTAGAGTTTTAGAGAATTAGAACATAACTACTACGTCTCAAAAGATTACAAAGTAGACACTTATAATAAGTTTCCATAGAATAAAAAAACTCTTAAAAAGAAACATGTCTAGTTCCAAGTTTTATATAGCATGACTCTCCCTTGATCCCATCATTGACCCTATTCCACATTAGGTCCTATGAAAAACATTTTAAAAAAACTTGGGGTGAGCATAAAGAGATCTTTAAGGGATACACAAAGAATGAAAACTGTTAGTTTTTAAAAACAACAAGTAAACCATGTATAATTTATCAAAGTAATACTTTTCACCTTTATAAAGTAATAAAAACTCTTCAATGTATAAAAGATCATTACATACCCTTTTGTAACCAAACTATTACCATAAAACCCATAAAAAGATCACATAACATATAAAGGTAACTTGCGACATAAACATACTTAAGTGGAATAACCATACGGTCGACTTCCACACATATCACCTAATGGAATAGCCATACGGCCAACATCCATACATACTTAATGGAATAGCCATACGGCTGACTTCCATACCCAATGCATTGGAGGTTATAACATAACCACCCGTCCTGGTATTCACAGCACCACCTGTCATATGGTTTATCACGTAACCACTCGTCAAATGTCCAATTACCAATATAAAATCATAAAACATAAAACAAATATAATGGAAAGAAAACATTTCCACACTTTGATCATAATATATCACATAAATATATTGACATAACAAATACATTATAAAAACCATTTTCAATACCAAAATACATAAAAGAGTATATGGTATTTATTTCATTTTAAAAACATTTCAGCTTGTTGAGGAATCCAAAGACCAAATAATACTCGCGGCAGCGAAAATGGTCGTTGTCACCGCGTACGTTAAAAGAAACATTCCTTTTTGTCGTTTTGTAAAATGCTTCGTAGAAAAAGATTCCTTTTGTATAAAAGTAAAATTCAAAGGGTTTTATACACCTTATAAATGAAATTTGTGTAAAAAACGAAATATTCCTCAATGAATGGAGATTGAGACGAAGTCCCTTACCTCGGGTCCGACTTGACTCGATCGTTCTTTAATGTCCTGAATAATAAACATGAGTTAATTTCTACTTTCTTAAGAACCTTCTTCAAGTTCATTATTACTTTTATATCAATTATTACCATGTTATAAACATTATTTAATCATTTATGTTAATAATTTTTGTTTTGTCGATACTTGGTTCTTCAGTCGAAAGTGGACTTCTTACAATTACATGTTGTTCGTGTGGTCAAAGGTTCATTATATCCAGAATGAAATTATTGATTTGGATATCATATATATCATATATATCCAGAATATACATGTATTTTTAATATTACATAATCATTTAGAGGTAAGAAATGAAATGCACCGTTCATGGAGACGGTAAGTCGTACGTACGCATGAATGCTAATTTCATTTCTTTGTCATATTAATGGAATTAAAACTAAATGAGAGGTATGTATATTTTAATTCCATAATTATATTCATCATTTAGATGTATCATTAATCATATATATCCATTATATACATGTACTTATAACAGTACATTACATTTGGGGATAAGAAATGAAATGCACCGTTCATGGAGATTGTAAGCCGTACGTACGCATGAACGCTACTTTCATTTCTATATCATACTTCAATGGAAAGAAATAATAATGATATATAGGTATATTATAATTACTTTATAACATCATATATAATAACTTTAAATCCATCCTTTATACATCCCACATATGGCATTAACGAATCACATCACTTTGAGGGGTCGGCAGTCCGCACTACCTAAAATGAAATTATCGTGTTTACCCACAATGGAAACCATAAAGGTATACCAAAAATGAAAAATACAGAAGCATAATGGAAACATAAACATAATATATATCATATATAAATAAAGTGACATCTTAATGGCCACCATTAAAGGTGTTTAAAAGATGATTGAACAATCATCGTTTCGTGAGGCAGAAATTCGCCAACCACAGAAACAATATGTTCTTTAAACATTAGATGTAGATGTGTGTAAGTGTACCACGAATTATTATTATAACAACATCCTAGTATATTAAATATACTGGATTTGTTACGAAATAAATTAATAAAAAGAGTTTAGGGGGTTGGAGAAGCAAAATAAAACAAAAGGACTCAAGTGAATACATTACCTTAAAATCGGTTAACTTCCTTTGGTTTGAGCTCAAATGCTTCCTTCGGAAGACTTCTGCACAAAGTGAGGCTTCAAGGAGTAATATAGGGATGTGGAGAGACAAAATTGGTAGGTTTTGGCCGAGACAAAGGCTTTGTAAGTGTGGGTAAGGTGGTAGAGGTGGGGGCCTTTTATAAGAGGAGAGGAGGGGCACTCTTGGAAGGTAAGGAAATGTTACTTTATTATAGAATGAGTTTCATATTTTAGTGGTCCCGCATTGATGTGTTTAGAGGATAATGTGATAAGGGTTAGAAATCCACCCATCCAATAGGTTTTTGACATGTGTAGGTCATATATTTTACATTATCATTTCATTTTATTTAAATCCTTTATTAATGAGGTAATCGCTGCATCATCATGATGTCATAAATAATTTAATTTATTTAATGTCTATAAATTATAAAACAAATATAATGATGTAGGAAAGCATGTTAGATTTCTAATGAATATTTATATTCAAAAACCTGATTTGTATAACCCCATGTAAAAATTGTTTTAGTAAAACAACTCATGTTTGTGACATTTTTATTTTAACATTAAATAAAAAGTTATTAATGTCATTTTCCAACTAAAGTGGCTCCATGGGGTCCCCATGTTGACCCATGGATTGTATTGGTCGGCCATGAAACATCCAATGAGGTTAGGATATGTTTCGAGTTCATTTCATATTATTAAAACATTATTTTTACCTTAAACTACACTAATTACCTCTAATCGCGATTAAGAACTTAAAAGTTACTATTCACCAAAAAATTATTTTAATCTCATTGAACCACATTTTACTTCTTAATGACAACCATGTATTTAGGAATTTTGAAATTTAAAACACAGAAGTGGTAAAATTTCATTTAAACGAAAAATAATTTTTTATTAGTACCACTTAGTGGTTTCACTATTCATCAAAAATTGAAGTTTTTCAGAAAAATACCAAAAATTCACCCTAAGCTATATTTGATATTCCGAATTCAAAAATGAATTCCATTTTACAAAATTTAAAACATATAAGTTGCATTAATTAATTTAACAATTAATTCCCGCTGTCAGAGCAAATAGTGTGTTTTTATGAAACAATAATTATCAAAAGATTGACAGTAGTTTAAGTCCGATTTCAAAGTGAAATTAATTCCAACGACAACTATTGGATTTAATGGTAAAAATATATTCTAATTATCACTTTAAATCCAATTCAAAAGATTATATAATCATATAAATAAATTAGATTAAAAAGAGGTTTTGAATTAAAATACAACATTTTTCACTATTCAAAAAAAATGAATTTTATCGGAAAAATACCAAAAATTTACACAAAGTAAATATTGATGTCCAGATTCTAAAAAAATTTCTATTTGGTCCAATAGAATGTATAAGAGTGATCAAAACTATATTTAATGACGGTTTTCCATCAAAAGGCGATAAGTGAACCTTTAGTGAAAATTAGGGTATAAATGCCTAAAATTGAATTATTTCCATATTTTAAGCCTTTATCATTTATTGGATAAAAGTAAAAACATTTAAAAAACATATATAATCATATTTTAGTTATTTCTATGCATTCCCACCAATACAACGGTTATTTGTTAACTACCATTTAAAATAATATTATTTTATTACTAGTGTGCAACGTAAGATTTCAATGGAACTCTTGGTTGCGTATCGGGTACGCTATCAAACATAAAAACCCCATTAAAGTAAAATTAATATTTAATTCGTAAATATTAATAAATATGAAAATTATTTATTATTTATTTACCTGGGATGTTACATCCTTCCCCCTTTTGGGAATTGCTTCCTCGCAATTTTATTCACTTATCAAAATAAGTGGGGGTATTTATCCCTCATAGCATTTTCAGATTCCCACATTGCCTCTTCAACCATATGGTTTTTCCACAAAACCTTTACCTAGTGAATTACCTTATTTCGCAACATATTCTCTCTTCGGTCAAGAATCTGGACTGGTTGTTCTTCATAAGAGAGGTTCTCTTCCAACTCAACTACCTATGGGCTCAAAACATGAGATGAATCTGGAATATACTTCCTCAACATCGAAACCTGAAAAACATTGTTTACCTGAGATATACATGGAGGTAAAGCCACTCTGTATGCAACTGATCCAACTCTCTCAATAATTTCATATGGTCCAATGAACCTTGGACTCATCTTTCCTTTCTTACCAAATCTCATCACACTTTTCCATGGAGAAACCTTGAGAAAAACATGATCACCTACCTCGAAAGATAGATCCTTCCTCCAGTTATCCGCATAACTCTTCTGCCAGCTCTGAGCTGTTCTCATGTGTTTCTGAATCAAATGAACTTTTTCTGCAATCTCTTCTACCAATTTCGGTCCCATCAGCTTCCTTTCACCAACTTCATCCCAAAATGTTGGAGTTCGACACCGCTTCCCATATAATACCTCAAATGGTGCCATCTGTATACTGGAATGAAAACTGTTATTATTAGAAAACTCATCCAAAGAAAGATGTTGGTCCCAACTTCCCTGATAATCCATCGAACAAGCTCGTAGCATATCCTCCAAGGTCTGAATTGTTCGTTCTGACTGCTCATCTGATTGAGGATGAAAATCTGTACAAAAATTCAATTCAGTACCCAATGACTTCTGAAGGCCTTTCCAAAAGTTAGAAGAAAACATGGGATCACGATCAGACACAATGGAGAGAGGAAATCCATGTAACCTGACTATATCTTTAAGATACAAACGGGAAAGTTGATCTAGTGGAAAAGTATCTCGTATAGCAAGGAAATGAGCAGATTTATTCAAGCGATCAACAATAACCCAGATTGCATTATTACCTCGAGATGTCCTCCGTAATCCCACAACGAAGTCCATGGATATGTTTTCCCATTTCCACTCTAGTAACGGTAAAGGATGAATAATCACTTTCGGTAAATGCCGCTCTGCCTTAACCTACTGACAAATCAAACACTTCATAGTAAAATCAGCAATATCCCTTTTCATTCCATCCCACCAGTAATACTCCCGAAGATCTTTGTACATCTTAGTACTGCCAGGATGAACTGAAAACGAGGAACTATGAGCCTCACATAACAACTCATTCTTCAACTGTGAATCACAAGGCACCCATAATCTCTTCCCAAACCTCAGAACACAATCATTATCAATGTTGAATTCGGGCAACTTACCCTTCTGAACCAGCTCTACCTTTTTCTTCAACTCGCTGTCTTGTTTCCGTGCTTGCTTGATTCTGTCTGATAGAGAATATTTCACTGATACATAAAACAAAATAGAAGAACATCCTACACCAACAACTTCTATGTCAAAGTTCATCAAATCAAAAACCAAAGAATCTCGTTCCACATGTAGCATGGTTAATGAAGCATTACTTTTTCGACTCAAAGCATTGGCCACTTTATTTGCTTTTCCCGGATGGTAATAAATTGTACAATCATAATCCTTGATTAATTCTAGACATCTCCTCTATCTCATGTTCAATTCTTTCTGAGTGAATATATACTTTAAACTTTTGTGATCAGTATATAGTTCACACTTTACTCCATACAAATGAGGCCTCCAAATTTTTAAAGCAAAAACAACAGCAGCTAATTCCAAATCATGTGTTGGGTAATTTACCTCATGAGTTTTCAACTGACGTGAATCATAAGAAATTACATGATCATTCTGCATAAGGACACAGCCAAGTCCCTTCAACTAAGCATCACTATATATAACAAACTCACCATTACTGGAAGGAAGTGCCAAAACTGGAGCATTCCCCAATCTTCTTTTCAACTCCTGAAAACAATCATCACATTCTTTTGTCCAGATAAACTTAACACCCTTTCGAGTTAGCTTAGTCATTGGACTAGATAACCATGAAAAATTTGTAACAAACCTTCGGTAGTAACCTACCAAATCAAGAAAACTACGGATCTCGGTTACATTTGTGGGTCTTGGCTATTCTTCAACAACTTTTGTTTTAGAAGGATCAATAGTTATGCCATCTTTTGAAACAATGTGACCAAGGAAAGAAATTTGTTGCAACCAAAAAACACACTTTATGAATTTCCCATATAATTTCTTTTCTTTTAAGGCTTGAAAAATAACCCTTAAATGTCTTTCATGCTCCTCTTTACTTTTAGAAAACACCAAAATATCATCAACAAACACAACCACCATTTATCACCTGATTCAACTGAGCCATCACTACAACAAACTCTTTAATTCTGATTCTGACCATCTGAGGTTGCTGATTTGGAAGGTAATTTCCCTCTGTATGCCTTCCCATAAAATTTGTTCTGTTTCCTCTATGAAAAACCATTCTTAACACAGAAATATCTTAGGTGAAGCAACATGGTAATCTTAAAATGCTATATCATTTCAATTTGACCATAAAAAATATTTTTGGATAATCATTTAATAAAATTCTAACTCCTAAAGTTGTCTAAACAGACCTCTGATACCAACTATAAGGCCCCAGCCTTAAACATCTCTTAATATTGAATTAAATGAATAATTCACATTGAGGATCTTTTCTGGTTTAGAGTTTTAGAGAATTTGGACATAACTACTACATATCAAAAGATTACAAAGTAGACAATTCTACTAAGTTTCCATAGAATAAAAAAAACTCTTAAAAAGAAACATGTCTAGTTCCAAGTTTTATGTATCATGATCTTCACTTGATCCCATCATTGACCCTATTCCACATTAGGTCCTGTGAAAAACATTTCAAAAAAACTTGGGGTGAGCATAAAGAACTCAGTAAGGGATACACAAAGAATGAAAACTATTAGTTTATCAAAACAACAAGTAAACCATGTATACTTTATCAATGTAATACTTTTCACCTTTATGAAGTAGTAAAAACTCTTCACTGAATAAAAGAAAATTACTTACCCTTTTGTAACCAAAATATTACCATAAAAACCATAAAAACATCACTTAACATATAAAGGTAACTTGGGACATAAACATACTTAAGTGGAATAACCATATGGTCGACTTCCACACATATCACTTAATGAAATTTCCATACGGCCAACTTCCATACATACTTAATGGAATAGCCATACGGCCGACTTCCATACCCAATGCATTGGAGGTTATAACGTAACCACCCATCCTGGTATTCACGGCACCACCCATCATATGTTTTATCACATAACCACCCATCAAATGTCCAAGTACCAATTTAAAATCATAAAACATAAAACAAATATAATGGAAAGAAAACATTTCCACACTTTGATCACAATATAACACATAAATATATTGACATAACAAATATATTATAAAAACCATTTTCAATACCAAAATACACAAAATATTATATGGTATTTATTTCATTTTAAAAACATTACGGCTTGTTGAGGAATCCAAATACCAAATAATACTCACGGCGGCAAAAAAGGTCGTTGTCACCGCGTACATTAAAAAAACATTCCTTTTTGTCATTTTGTAAAACACTTCATAGAAAAATATTCCTTTTGTATAAAATCAAAAGTCAAAGGGTTTTATACACCGAATAAAAGAAATTTGTGTATAAAATGAAATATGCCTCAATGAAAGGAGATTGAGACGAAGTCCCTTACCTCGGGTCCGACATGACTCGATCGTTCTTTAATGTCCTGAATAATAAACTTGAGTTAATTTCTACTTTCATAATAACCTTATTCATATTCATTATTACTTTTATATCACTTATTATCATGTTATAACCATTATGTAATCATTTAAGTTAATAATGTTTGTTCTTTTGATACATGGTTCTTCAGTTGAAAGTGGACTTCTTACAATTACATGTTATTCGTGTGGTCAAAGGTTCATTATATCCAGAATGACATTCCTGATTTGGATATCATATATATCATATATATCCAGCATATACATGTATTTATAATATTACATAATCATTTAGAGGTAAGAAATGAAATGCACCGTTCATGGAGACGGTAAGCCGTACGTACGAAGGAACGATACTTTCATTTCTTTGTCATATTAATGGAATTAAAACTAAATGAGAGGTATGTATATTTTAATTACATAATTATATTCATCATTTAGATGTATCATTCATCATATATATCCATTATATACATGTACTTATAATAGTACATTCATTTGGGGATAAGAAATGAAATGCACCATTCATGGAGATTGTAAGCCATATGTACGCATGAATGCTACTTTCATTTCTATATCATACTTTAATGGAAAAAAATAATAATTTTATAGAGGTATATTATAATTCCAGTATAACATCATATATAATAACTTTAAATCCATCCTTTATACGTCCCACATATGGCATTAATGAATCACATCACTTTGAGGGGGCGGTAGTCCGCACTTCCTAAAATGAAATTATCATGTTTACCCACAATGGAAACCATAAAGGTCTACCACAAATGAAAAATACAGAAGCATAAGGGAAATATAAACATAATATATATCATATATAAATATAGTGACATCTTAATGGCCACCATTAAAGGTGTTTAAAAGAATATTGAACAATCATCGTTTCATGAGGCAGAAATTCGCCAACCACAGAAACAGTATGTTCTTTAACCATTAGATGTAGATGTGTGCAAGTGTAGCTCAAATTATTATTATAAAAACATCCTAGTATATTGAAAATACTGGATTTGTTATAAAATAAATTAATAAAAAGATTTTAGGGGTTGGAGAAGCAAAATAAAACAAAAGGACTCAAGTGAAGACATTAACTTAAAATCGGGTAACTTCCATTGGTTTGAGCTCAAAGGCTCCCATGGGAAGACTTCTGCCCAAAGTGAGGATTCAAAAAGTAAGAGAGGGATGTGGAGAGACAAAATGGGCAGGTATTGTCCGATACAAAGGATTTGGAAGTGTGGGTAAGGTGGAAGAGGTGGGGGACTTTTATAAGAGGAGAGGAGGGGCACTCTTGGAAGGTAAGGAAATGTTACTTTATTTTAGAATGAGTTTCGGATTTTAATGGTCCCACATTGAGGTGTTTCGAGGATAAGGTGATAAGGGTTCTAAATCCTCCCATCCAATAGGTTTTGGAAATGTGTAGGTCATATATTTTACATTATCATTTCATTTTATTTAAATATTTTATTAATGAGGTAATCGCTGCATCATCATGAAGTCATAAATAATTTAATTTATTTGATGTCTAAAATTTATAAAACAAATATCATGATGTAAGAAATTTTTTTATATTTCTAATGAATATTTATAGTCAAAAATATGATTTGTATAACCCCATGTAAAAATTGTTTTAGTAAAACAACTCATGTTTGTGGCATTTTTATTTAAACATTAAATAAAAAGGTAGTAATGTCATTTTCCAACTAAAGTGGCTCCATGGGGTCCCCAAGTTGACCCATGTATTGTCTTGGTCGTCCATGACACATCCAATGAGGTTATTACATGTGTCAAGTTCATTTCGTATTATTAAAACAATATTTAAAACAATATTTTTACCTTAAACTACACTAATTACCTCTAATCAGGATTAAGAACTTAAAAGTTAATATTCACCAAAAAATTATTATAATCTCATTGAACCAAATTTTACTTCTTAATTACAACCATGTATGTCGTATTTTTTAAATTCAAAACACAGAAGTAGTAAAATTTAATTTAAACGAAAAATCAGTTTTTATTAGTACCACTTAGTGGTTTCACTATTCATCAAAATTTGAAGTTTTTCAGAAAAATACCAAAAATTCACACTAAGCTATATTTGATATTATGAATTCAAAAATGAAGTCCATTTTACAAAATTTAAAACATATAAGTTGAATTAATTAATTTAATAATTAATTCATGCTGTGAGAGCAAATAGCGTGTTTTTATGAAACAATAATTATCAAAAGATTGACACTAGTTTAAGTCCGATTTCAAAGTGAAATTAATTTCAACGACCACTATTGGATTTAATGGTTAAAATATATTCTAATTTTCACTTTAAAACCAATTCAAAAGATAATCTAATCATATAATTAAATTATATTAAAAAGAGGTTTTGAATTAAAATACAACATTTTTCACTATTCATAAAAAAATGAACTTTGTCGGAAAAATACCAAAAATTTACAAAAAGTAAATTTTGATGTCCCGATTCTAAAAAAAAGTTAAATATGGTCCAATATAATGTATAAGATTGATCAAAACTATATTTAATGATGGTTCGCTATCAAAAGGTGATAAGTGAACCTTTAGTGAAAATTAGGGTATAAATGCCTAAAATTGAATTATTTCCGTATTTTAAGCCTTTATCATTTATTGGATAAAATTAAAAACATTTAAAAAACATATATAATCATATTTTAGTTATTTCTATCCATTCATTCCAATACAACGGCTATGTGTTAACTACCATTTAAAATAATTTTATTTTATTACTAGTGTGCAACGTAAGATTTCAATGAAACTCTTTGTTGCATATCAGGTACGCTATTGAACATAGCAACCCCTTTAAAGTAAAATTAATATTTAATTCATAAATATTAATAAATATGAAAATTATTTATTCTTTATTTACCTGGGATGTTACATATATGAGGGATACTAACCATTTATAAGCAAAAACAAAACATACAATATGTCTAAGTCCATAAAGACAGAGTTTATTAAATTTTAATTTTCATTTGGAAGCTATTTTCCACCAACATACATTCCAAGACAATTTGATATGACTACACGGTGTGTACTAGGATGTACACAATGGGTAGTTTTTTTTCCAATATTTCATGCCAACATGCCCACACACCATGTATTACCATCACACATGGCCATAATAAATGGTTTCTACTATTTTTACACTACATATAATCCTGAGTCATGTTGCGTGCAAGTTTTATCCTATTAATTTCCTTGCATTCCTCTATTTTCTAAAAATCTAATCAAATGAAAAAAAATTAAAAGAAACTTTTAACTCAAATTAAGATCTAGGTTCTTAAAAAATCCCACCATAAAGAAATTTTTCCCCGAATTTCCCTTCCATGGGCGGTGAATATATATCAAATAATAACTGCAGCTACTGAGCACATAGGTTGGCCTCCCTCTACCATGTCTCCTCCTATACTCAGTCTTGTTTCCATATCACCTATACGAGAGGAGCAGGAAATACTTGGATAACCATTGTGTTCGTTTAAAATATATGAATTAGATGCCCCTCAAAGGTCACATCTTCTTGAAGCTCGTCCTCTTTAGGCAGAAAAACGTGATTCAGGTCTAAGTGATAGCATTTTAGTTCAGAGACATGGAAGGCGACATTCATGGAACGATACCTCTTAGATAATTTCAATAGATAGGAAAATGACCCAACCCTATCACAATCTCCAATGGCCTGGCATATAGTGATGAAATATTACCATTTCTTTTGATCTTCCAGTGTCCCAACCAAGGAGAATCTTGAAAAAATACATGATCCCTTACCTCAAAATCCCGAAGTCATTTGTGGCGATCGACATAAAATTATTGACGATTCTACAATTTATACATCTGTTTCTGAATCAATTAAACCTTATCAGAAGTCTCCTACACATGTCGAGGTCCCAGTAATGTTTCCTTAATTACCTCTAACCAGTACAAGGGGAAAGACATGGACTACCATATAATGTTGTATATGGTTCTTTCTGTATAGTATCCTATAAACTATTATTTTCTGAAAATTCAAAGAGGGAAATATCATACTCACGTGAGCCCCCAAAATCTAGGACAGAGGATCGAAGTATATCTTTAACGCATGTATCATACACTTTGACTTCCATCAGTCTGATGCTAGTATGTTGTGCTTAGAAGCACCTATATTCCCAATTCCCTCTAAAAATATTTCTAGAAATGAGACGTAATGCATGAAAAATTATTTAAAATGATATAAAAAGGGACCCCATGAAGTAATACCACTTTATTAATATATTTATTTCCATGATAATCAACAAATAACGTCTCCAAGATCAATAATAATTGAGAGACCTTAGTAATCCTATCTACTATGACCCACACAACTATGTTCCCTCTAGGTGACCGTGGTATTCTGGTCACAGAATCCATAGAAAAATCATCACATTTCCACTCTAGAATAGGCAACTACTGTAAAATCCTATAAGGTCTATAATTTTCATCCTTCAACTATTAAAAATATGAGCATCTCATAATAAATCTAGCTACTTCAAGCATTATACCCAGCCACTAGTAATGATGTTTCATGTCACTGTACATATTCGTGACTTCAGGGTGCACTTCCCTAGATAATGCATGAATCTTATGCATTTAATCCTTTCGTATATACCCTGGAACCCACCCGAATCCATGGATATGCAGTACCTCATCATCACATACCTTCTATCTAGATGGAGGGTACTCACGTTATATAATGTTCTGTAGATCTAGGCCTTCAGAATAAGATAGATGCCTCATTATTACTCTGTTCAGTAGGATAGATGCCATAGCCAAAGATGTGATAAAAGTCTACCCTTGTTTGTCACGCACCGCCATTTTCATTTTAGAGAAAAACACCATAAGATTCAACTCATCAGTGGCCTCTTGCACTTCCTATATTTGAGTCTACCATCTCAATGCGTCAGTGACTACATTGCCTTTACCAACCATATATGAAGGCTCAAAATAAAAGGACTGCAGCTATTCAACCCACCTTCTGTAACATCCCCGGTAAATAATGAATATTAAATTTTCGTATTTAATAATATTTTTCAATAAAATATTAATTTTACATTCAAGGGGATTTTATGTCTGATAGCTTACTAAACACGCAACGATGATTTTCTTTGAAATCTGATGTTGTGTTCAACTTTGAGTTATACCAACAAAATATATTCATTTTAAATGGTAGTTAACAACTAGCTATTAGAATATAGGGAATGAATAGAGTCAACTGAATGTTGAAATATTGTTTACATATGTTTAAATTATTATTCATTGATTACCATATTTATTAGAAATGGTAATAAAAACCAATTGAATATTATGGACGTGTTTTTATGAAATCATATTTAATAAAGAATATTTGTGTATTCATATCACTCTTTATGGGCTATTATTTAATAAAAAATATACTATATATATTCAATGTAATTTTTTAAATTCATCTTATATTTTTTTAGATATGATATAAGAATAAATTCATTTTTTTTCAAAAAAATTAGTATTTTTCTAAAAATGATGTTTTACCACATATTGATGGAGAACCATTTTAAAATATACTTTTTTTACTTTTATATGTTCTATTTGAAAAAATAAACTTATTATTTAGAAAAGGTACATAAAAATTTACTTTAGTTACATTTTTGATAATTTTATGATTAATTTAATTTTTAATTAATAGAGAGAAATACTGCATTTTAAGTCAAACGGTCTTCACATTTGATTTATTAATATTGATTGATTATGTTTTTAATTGGTTTTAAAGGCTAATTGGATTAATTGTTTTTACAATTTTATCCAATTTTGGTCTTTTTATTTAATTTCAATTTTTAGTTATACATAAACACTTGTGAATCTTTTGATAATTATTATTTCATAAAAAATGCTTTTTGTTTCGGACACCAAGAATAAATTTTAAATTAATTTACACAAATTATGTGTTTTGAATTTGGATAAATGGATTCCATATTTGGATTCAAGAGGTCCAAATTGTGTCAATTTGTAACTTTTACTTTTAGACATTATGAGTCGTGATTTCTGTAAATATATTTTTTAACATTTTTAAATGGTAAATCTGGAAAATAATGATAAAAATAATATTATAAAAATAATAAATTACCATAAAACATGTAAAAATCTTATTTTATAATACATGTCCGACCACTGAAATCCTTGGGTTTATTTTGGGACACCATAGAGCAAATTTTTAGTGAAAATGACTTTTTTTAAAAAGTAATTTAATGTTAATGAAAATATAACATAAACATATATCTTTTAGCAAAAAAGTATTATATTGGGTTATATAAGTTATCATTTATACTTTAAATTTTAATTATTAATCTAAAAATATTTACTATAGAAAGGTATTTTGTTTAAAAAATTAAATATTCAATAATTAAATTAATTTATGACACAATTATGATGCAGTGATTGCTTCATTAAAAAAAGGATTCAAATAAATGATATTAAAAATGATAAAATAACTATATTTGGTTATTTTTATGTCATACAATACATTTATTGATCATAGATACATTTTATATTTTTATTAATGGTGTTTTTTAGAATCAATAATCTTTCAATGTATTTTTAAAATGTCTAGATATGAGTAGTGTCATACTTAACATAATTCATATTTTGTAAATATAAAATATTTTATTAAATATTATAAAATTACAAAACATATATTATGCAGAGAAATAATTATCATAAGCCTAAAATATTATTATTAACTCTTTAATTTGATATTTATCATGTTTTAGTAACTATTTGGATTCATAATTTGTTAAATACTTGATAAAATGATAAGAGTAAAAAAGTGTTAAATGAAAAAAATAAGGATTAAAAAATATTAAAAACCTGTCCAATTCATATTATACGATCTTATTTATACTTATATTCATCATATATTAGAATTTAATGTATTATGTTCCTTTTTGAAACTGAAATGAATTTTATAATAAAATAATACTTTCAAAAATTCCAAAAGAGCCCATCCTCACCCTTATAAAAGGCCAACAACTCTAACACATTACCCACACCTCTCAAGACCCTTTTATGATCTGACCTCTACAAAAAAATCTCAAAACATTACTCTATTCCACCTATAAGCATTCCCCTAAGATGAAGACTATTCCAAAGTGCCCTTTGGATCAAATCAAAAGAAGTTACTCGATTTCAGGTTATATTTTTTGTCATGTCTCATTCCATTATTGTTCCTTCTCCACACTTTATGATATTATTATTACCTATTTATATAACAACCCCAATATCATAAATATAATAGGTTTTTTTTATTAGAATTATTAGAACTACAGTAACATAGAATCATCCATCTAATGGATTCTGAACATTCTGTTTCTATGGACGGCAATCTACTACCTCCCGAAACCATGATTGTTCAATTATCTTCTACCGCATCTCTTGGTGTATATTTTAATGTCACTATATTTATATATGGTATATATCAAATTTATGTTGTATCTCTTCTTATATGTTTTCATTTACATCATTCCTTTATGATTTCCTTAACGCGTAAATATGATATTTTTATTTGAGAAAGTGTGGACCCCCGCCCCCTCAAAGTGATATGACTCATTCCTGTTATACATTAAATGTATAAATGATGGAATTAATGAACATATATAACATATATACCATAGATATTATACTATAATTATAAAATTCTTATATATAATTTAGTTTTAATTCATTTAAATAGGAAAACAAAATGATAGTAGAGGTCATGCGTACGTACGACTTATCATATCCACGAACTGTGAATTTCATTTATTATATAGAAATTTTGCGGACTATTATAAATAAACTTATAGTGCACATATATGATATATATCATATCTAAATCATTTATATTATTATGGAGATAATGTACATTTTGTTGACATGGAAAATTTCTAATTATAACAAGTTCTTTTTTGACTCAATTTCCAAACGTTGACCAAATCTACGAAATGAAATCAAATAATTAAATAATTAAATAATTGTTATAGCATAGTAATAAGTGATATAAAATGAATAAAAAACCTAAAAATTATCTTAATCAAAAATAAATTAATCTATGATTATTATTCATAAAATTAATAAACTTAATAGTCATGTCTGACAAGAGGTAAGGGAACCTTTCAACATCCACTTATAGTCAAGTTCTTATTTTATGTTAAGTATATTAATTTCAATTTTCATATATTGGTATCTGTTCTTATATATCCATATTTATGTACATTTTATGTCTATGTTACTAGAGACCATTTTCCATCTCATCAACTCATTTTCAGAATATTAACACGATGTCATTAGGCTACTAAATTTTCACAAGGGACATCGTCTCAATCTCCATTTGTTTAAGAATATCTTGATTTTATGGCCATTTATTATCCATTATGGTTTATATAATAAACATTAAACGTTATATCAGGAATAATTATATTCACCTGATATTTAATATTTTGTTTAATGTTATTCCATAAGGATTTTTATTCAATTTTTTCTCAAGTTGTAAGAGTCTAATTAACTAAAACATCGTTTTAAATGATTTAAATATTTATTATTCAAAAACAATATATTTCATGTGTGAGTCTTCAAAATTGTATTATAGGATTTATCTATATGTACATGAGTGTTTTAATGTGTAAATTACCTTCAAAAGATTCAATGTAGTATGGGACACTTTGATTCAAAACTATTCTTTTTGAATGTTTAAAATGAATAAATTGTATGAATTTATTGAAATGATATCTTGTCATAGAAATGTGTAAATTTTATTTTTCATTTATGTTTTTTTATGTGTAATGATTATGTTATGGTACTTAAACATTTTATGGGTGGGGACGTGGTAAACCAAATGATGGATGGTTCTATGATAAATCAAGGGCGGTTGGTTATGTTAAAATCTCTAATGCATTGGGTATGGAATTCAATTGTACGCTATTCCATTTAGATATATGTGTTGTAGTATACTATATGGTTATTACATTTAAGTATTTATATGAACCAAGTTAACATTATATGTTATACATTGACTTCTATCAGATTTATAATAATCTTTTGGTTATAGATAGTGTATGAAATGGGAATATATTAAATGATGTGAATTTTTGGTACTTTATTAAGGTGAGAAGTATTACTTTATGATAATGTATTATTGGTTTATAGGTTGTTTTAAAAAACTAACTATTTTTATTCTTTATGTATCCCTCATTAAGATTTTTATGCTCATACCACAATTTTTAAATGTTTTTTATAGGATATAATGAAGAATATTGTCAAAGATGGGATCAACAAAAAAATTTCCTGTTAAAACATGAATCAATGTCATTTTTCAATTTAAAGTGTTTTTTTATAAATATAATTGAAAGTGAGTAGAACTATTTAATTTTAATATTCAAATTTTTTTGAATATGTTATGACCTTATTCTCTAAATCTCTAAACCTCAAAAAGATCATCACTGAGAATTATTAACTTATTTTAATATTACGTAATGTATAAGGCTGAATCCATACAGTTGGTATCAATGGTTAGTTTAGATAACGTTAGAGGTTATTATGTTGCTTAGGCATAAGTTAAATAACCATAATGGTTAGCATATTAGTAAGAGTCATAGTTATTTTAGATAAATTGAATGAGTTTAATATTAGAAGAATAAATATATCTTATTATTTATCTTCCTCGTAATATTTTATATGTTGATTTTACAAATATGCTCACACTGGAGTTTTGGTTTTAGTAAATGGATGGATCTAGCAGGAACCAATGTAAGAATGGATGTGAAGAAAACCGTGATGGATTTATCAATAAGTAACCTATTTAAATGGGATCCGTAATGAGAACTCTTTTGGTGATTCTCAGCTAACTATATAGAGTCACTATCACTAGTGAAAAAACGTTTTTTACATCGGTTATTTTTCATTTTTTTACATCGGTTTTTATCCGACGTTATTAATGATGATGTTATAAATATTTTTTTTATGTCGGTTATTTAAAAATCGATGTAATAAAAACATATCAGTGCGGTTTTTATCACACCCGTTATTTAATAACTGACGTGGTAAACATTTTACCAGTCTTTTATAACATTAGTTATTAAATAACAGACGTAAAAAAATTAGTGGGGAGGGTTTAGCACGTCAATTATTTAATAACCGACGTGATAAACCAGTGAGGGGGTGTTTATGACGTCTGTTATTAAATAACTAACATGCTAAACCCCTAGAAAATGGTTTAGCACATTGGTTATTTAATAACTGAGGTCATAAATCATTTCCCAGGCTTTTATCATGTTGTTTATTAAATAACCCATGTGTTAAACTATGGGGAGATTTTTCACGTCGGTTATTAAATAACTGACGTGATGAACAACTGTGGGGGGTGTTAATCACGGCAGTTGTTAAATAACCGACGTGATAAACCAAGGGAAGGGTTTATCACATCGGTTATTAAATAAATGATGTGATAAACTAGTGTGAGGTGTGTTTATCAAACCAATTAATTAATAACCAATGTTAAAAACCAATTTTTTTAAATATAAATCAGTCCTCTGCTCTCCTCAGAAACAACTAGAAACCAAACCAATAATTCGTACCATAAAAACAGAAGTAGACCAAAACAAGAACAAAAGAAAAATTAATCATTTACATTCATAAAATTTAAAACATAACCCATTGTATAGCCCCCCCCTGGACAACCCCCCTCACCCCGCTAGACAGCCCCCACCACACCCCTAGAAACCCCCCACACCCCTGGACTGCCCCTCGACCCCTCAGGACTGCCCCAAACACCCCTGGACATCACCACCAACACTTGGACAGCCCCCACACCCTTGGAAAACCCCCCACCTTCATGTATACCCCCCCACCCCTTGGACATCGCTCCCACACCCCTGAATAGCCCCCCACACCACTAAAACAGAACCAAAAAGTTACCAACAATAGACCAGAACCCCCTTACCCCAATGGGTTTCCCCCACCACACCCTTGGACACCCCCACACCCCTGGACATTACCACCACCCATGGACATCCCCCAACCCCCTTTATACCCTCCACCCCCTGGACAGCACACCCACACCCCTGGAAAGCCCCCCCACTCCCCTGAAACAGACCAAAAGGTTACCAAAAATAGACCAGATCCCCTCACCCCACTAGAAATCCCCCACCACAACCCCACCCCAAAACTGCCCCCCACACCCCTGAAACAGGACCCAAAAGTTACCAAAAACAAACCAGAACCCCCTCACCCCACTGGACTGTCCCCTCCACACCTCTAGACACCCCCACACCCCTCGACATCACCACCACCCCTAGACGTCCCCCACCATCTTTTATACCCCCCACCCCCTGGACAGGACTCCCACTCCCCTGGAAAACCCTCCCACACCCCTAAAACATACCAAAAAGTTACCAAAAAAGACTAGAACCCCCTCACCCCATTGGACAGCCCTCACTATCCCCACCCCACACACCCCTGGACACCCCCCCCCCAACCCCTGGACATTCCACAACACCCCTAGACAACCCCCCCCCCCCCCCCCCCCCACCCCACACACACACACACACCCCTGGACTTCCCCCTCCCCCTAGACAGTCCCTGGACAGCTGGTGTTGGGAGAGGAGGTGCTGCCATCACTTGGGTGAATGTCGCTGGAAGGTACTCATCACTCCCACACGCGAAACTTGAGATCATTAAATGTATCACATGTGGGGATGATGAGTACCTTCTAGTGGCGTTCATCCCCCTGAGGTATGGCAGCACCTCCTATCCCACCCCCCTAAACTCCCCCCCCCCACACACACAGACACACTTTACAGCCCTCCCACACCCCTAGAACCCCCCCTCAACCCACAGGATACCCCTACACCCCTAGACACCGCCTGAAAATCCCCGCACTGCCCTAGAAAACCCTTCCACCCTCCAGTAAATGTTCCCACCCCCCTAGACTGCCCCCCCCCCCACTCTTATGGACATCCAGGATACCCCCCACCCCATCGGACAGCTGTCCCACACCCCTGGATACCCCCACCCAATTAAACACCCCCAAACCCTTGGAACCCCTACCCCCAGACCAAAATACATACCAAAAAAAATCATAAGTATACCAAAACAAGAAGTAGATAAAAATTAGACATTCACATATATAACATTAAAAACATACAATTTCAACTTAAAAAATCTAAATCCAACCTAAAAGACTACCAAATACACAATTACAATGACAGTATTCAAAATTACAATTTACACTACAAACAACTAAAAATAAATGAAACCTGTAAAATAATTTGACCATTCCACTTGTAAGTGTTTGTAATATTCAACACTATAGGGTTGAAGGTTATCAAATTACTAAAAATTAAAAGGATAGTAGTTAACATGTATAATGAATAAATCAAATGAACTATTATGGAATAGTTTAAAGGTAAATCTTACCAGGTCAAAGTTCACAACTGTCCCTGTTTTTATTATTTCATACTTAAATCTTAACATATAATATCCCCATTCGATGACGCCCTGTTTTCCATGAAAATTCTGTTTTAATGTGTGTATATTCATTATATTATTTTTATTTAATAAATAAAATAGTACAAATTATAAATGGATATTTACATTTACATTTACATATTCTATCTTTGCACTCCTTTTCTTTGTGTTTTTTTGAATGTAGACCCATACCCTATTAAAAAATAATACAGATGGGATAAATTAAAAATTCATTATAATATAAAAAACTATTAAGAAATTGAAAATTGTTTTTCCAACATTTTCTTAAAACATTATCGCACGTCACCATGGACAGAGCATATCCAATAAAGTGTCTTCTCCTTGGGAAAAAACCCCTAACATCCAATGATCACTGGTAATAAAATTCAAGGTTAGTGGTTTTCTATGTTAAAAGATAATGAACTCTTTGAGAGAGATGTGTTTCATACCTCTCAAAAAAAGGCATCTTCCAACATTGTGCGACTATATTCTGTTCAATTCTTTCAGCAATATAAACCATTCTTTGTTCCACATCCTATTCACATGCTTCAGGGGAAATCAAATGCGGGCCCATGAACCCATATAAATATGTCCACTCATTCTTCTCACAAATTTTATAAAGATACCTAATAAAAAACAGACATAATTTTACATTTTTAAGAAATATAACTCTGGGAAAAGGTGTTAAGACTTACATGGAAAAAATCTGCACCACGTTGATTCCCAACTTATCTCTAGTATCAATCTCAATGATATCTAATTTCATAATCCACACAGTTATTTCACATCCACAAACATGAGGTTCCATTGGAAACTCATAATGATCCGCCAACAAATTTGGATATCATGACAATCTATCAATACTACTGGAATCTGTATCTTATGTCATAGCCATTTTTCTTTGTTTTTGTCTATATAATATTTCTTTACCTTTGATGTATTCCTCTAAAAATAAATTGAAAAATAAATTAGTTTTCAAATGATAAAACAACTTTAATAAAAAAATAAAATAGAATATATAACATACATACCTATATGGTAAAGGGTCAAAGAAGTCTATATGGCCAAATTGAAAAATGGTTGATACTATGACCAACTGTTGTCACCTCATATGTAGGTAATGGTACTCGAACTGATCTATCTATAATATCATGTGCAGTGACCATCTGATTCTCTAACTCTAATTATTGATGATGAAATGTATCTCTTATACAATATACCAACCCATATGAAACTATATGATGTTGAGAATCATAAACATACAACTCGCAATAATTAGGAAGTTGCGGAGGAGGAGTAGGATAAACAATGGGGTCATTGTGCTAAGGTGGGGGATTCAGAGCTACTGGTGGATGTGGAGGATAAATAATGGGGTCCGCAAGGGGAGGTGGAGGAGTGGGAGTTTCAGTCTAAAATTGTCTTTGCATGTCTGCAAACATAGACTGTACCTACTCTCTAATCTTTTCCTCCATCGTCACATTAATATTATGAACTTCAGCCTCCAAGGATTCTATTTTTTTAAACACCCTCAATGTAAGTAGTTGGGGAACGTGGAAACACTTTTCTTACTGATACACCTGCTGGATATCCTCGTATATGACTAGGATGTTCCGGCATTCACAATGCTATAGATAAAATATCTTACCTCCAAGTAGTTGTAAATTCCCTTTTTGAGCTCTGCTTCTCAAGATAATCTAGTATTAATTAATTGAACTTTTCTGTAATGATTGAAATTATATGAAGAAAATAGTTAACTAAAATAAATAAAATAGATATCTTAAAATCATTTAAGCTATGATTCTTGAATCTTTTGAAAGAGATTTCCTTTTTTTCCCATCTGATATCTCTTCTATATTTCATGTCAAGATGGAGGGGATAGAGGGGCTACATCTCCAGACCATGAATACTCAGCTATTAGTTTTTCTAATTTTTCCACCATCATTTGTTCTTCCAATAATTTATACCCTCCTCGAGATAAAATATGAGTGTATACATTTTTATATTGGATCTCCTAATGATATTTCCTTGTTTGATGTATATTAAGAATAAGAAATCATTAACAAAATAGTAATAAGATCATTTATATAAGAAAGCTTATAAAATATTACATTGGCCATACAAAAAATGATTCTTTTCTACTAATTTCAAGAGAATGTCTACATGTGTCTTCATCTATGAAAGGATATATACAACATTGATTGTCAGGACTCCTATGAAAAAAATTGAAAAAAGATGTGAGGGTTTATTTGAAATCCCTTCACCTCCTAGCAGCCATCGATAAGCATTTCTTCTTGACTCCTCCAGTGTTATGAATATCAAATGTCATATGATAAAGAAGAGCATAAACATATTATATATACTTGAATAATTTAATGAATAATCAAACAATAACAAAATATCTTACCAAAATTGTCTCCCACAACTGAGAGATTATCGCTTCATCCACACTTCTCCAGTCATTATACAAAATGCTTACTTTTCTCTTACCCTTAGTGGATACATAACTCTTAAAATATTTTTCATTTGGACCTCAGGGAATATAATCCTCATCAAACTAAATAGGTATCCTCTGATCTTTCATACGGGAAAGTGATAATTTTGGTAAACATGTGGACCCACATTTACTAACTCTTGAACTCTTTATATTAATGCGAGAACATGGGGAATATTGGGGAACATCAAGAGGAGCATGTGAATGTTCCTCCCTAGAGGTATGACCAATATGCTCATCTTCTGTATCATGTGGTTGATCAACTTATTGATCTTCCATTATCCTTAAAATCAAAAAAAACATTAGTTCAAAAATATACAAATTCAAATATATGACAAAGTATAAAAAATGAATCCTTTTCCAAAATGTTCAAATAATTCACATTAGTCACCTTACTACAAAATTAATAGAAAAAATAACACAACTTCATTATAGTCTTTCTGGCATGGATGGGCAATATTCCACACAATGAAACTGGTAGAATTTGTTGAATAATGACGTGACAATCATGAGATTTCATACCAATCAACATCAATTCCTTCAATGTGACAATTTTTATACATTTAAACAATAACCTTGAGGCACTTTGATATAATGAAGACACTGAAAAAAGATAATTTTATCCCTCTTCAATACTTTATGACAATTCAGGGAAAGAAATGTTTGTCTTCCATTAGTTGTGGGAGATAACTCCAAACATATTCCCATTGATAGTAAGTCTAATTTTTCATTCAACACATCTTTTGTCTTTCCTTTAATATCTAAAAATGATCCAATCATACAATCACATATATTCTTCTCCACATGCATGACATCAATATTATGTTTAACTACATGATATCTCCAATATGGTAGCTCAAAAAATATTGACATTTTCTTCCAAATATGTCTATCATTAACAAATTTATGTGTCTTTCTCAATGTCACATCAATTTTTTTCACCCTCTCAAAATACAGATCAGGGGGTAAAGTTTTTGGAGAAGTATCAAATTCTTGTGAGCCATTGAATGCCTTTTTTAGTCTTCTATAATAGTGTTCCATAGGAAAAAACTTTTGATGACCCATGTACACTGTTTACCTCCCATGATGCAATTGACAATATGACATCTGTTTTTCACAAATTAGACAAGCTTTATGACCTTTAACACATCATCCAGACAAATTTCCATATGCTGGGAAGTCATTTATAGTGAAAAAACCACTCCATACAGTTGAAAATATTCCGTTTTATAAGAACCATACCCCCTAATACCATCCTCCAATAAAAGATTCAAATAATCAATCAACAGTGAAAACAAAACATCAATATAATTGTCTGGTTGCTTCGGACCAGAGATCATTATAATCAACATAACATATTTGTGCTTCATACAAACTTCATGAGAAAGGTTGTAATTTACCAATAAAATAAGCCATGAATAATGTTTGATACTGTTGTCTGGTATGGATTCATTCCATCTGTGCACAACCCTAGTCTGAGATTTCTAATTTCATTTCCAAATGTTTGATACTGCTGATCAATTTTCTTCCATTATGGAAAATCAGCTGGATGACGTATTTTTTCATCATATAACCGATCATTATCATGCCATATTATCCTTTTTTCATCATGTGAATTAGTAAATAAATGTTTGAAATGATGAATTATAGGAAGATACCAAAATACCTTTGAATGGATTGTTGTAATCACTACATCACCCTATGATTTTTCATTCACCTTATACCGTGATGTCCTAAATTTAGGACACTCTAACAGAAATTCATGTTCCTTCCTATATATCATATAGTCATTAGGACAAGCATGTATTTTCTTGTATCCCAATCCCATTGAGCATAATATTTTCTTTGCCTTATAATGTGAATCTGGAAGATAATTATCTTTTGGAAGAATGTCTTTCATCAATTGTAGAAGCTCTGTAATCTTATTTCACTCCAACCATGATTCTCCATCATGTTAATCAATCTTAACACCACCGAAAAAACCTTAAAAGTTGTACAACCAAGATATAATGTTTATTCAGAATCCCTATATAGACGCGCAACTAGCAGTTCTATCTCAATTTGTTCTGCTGCAATATCGCGAATCATTTCTTAAATTCCATCAGAGTCACCATCTTGCAAATCATCATCCTCAGTGACATTCCTTCCAGTTTCACCATGCCAAATCCAAGGTCTGTAACTCGGATTAAAACCATGACAAGTCAGATGATCTTTTATCTCTCTACTTTTCAACTTCTTCATATTCAAACATTTTAGACATGAATAGAAAAAAATGTCACTACTTGGAACATTTTGTTTAGAAAATTCCAAAAAGTAATTAACACCTTCCTCATATTCATTTCTCATTTGATGTCCAGTAATCCATCTTAGACTCATTATTACCTATAACAAATATAAAAATTATACATCTTTTTAAGATACGACAAATATATGTTTATATGAAAAAATATTAATTTGAATGTAAAAAATTTTGAAATATAAAACTAATCTATGTGTCTTTAAAAAAATATGATTGATTTTGATTTTAAAAAGAAAATATAGTTATATATAACAGTTTTATATTCCAAGGAATCAATGAAAACCACGGTACCTCCAATGGTTGATAGAAAATTAGAGAAAATGGAGAAAACCTGAGAATCAAATCAAATTTAAAATAAAATACTCAGATGGAGAAAATCAGAATGTAAATCCAATCATCACAACACAATTGAATCATATTGAAAAACTAATATCCATGAAACAATACAATCATCATTCCATAATCTCACAAACCACGATGCAATAGTCAATCCCAACTGACACTTATCCCCCAACCCCTTGGACACCACCACCTCCATGGACAGCCCCCCCACCCCCTGGACACCACCCCCCACCCCCTTGGACACCCCCTGGATAGCACCACACCCTTGGACTGCCCCCCCATGCCTCAGTAGACAACCCCCACCCCTGTACAACACCCCCCACACCCATCCCCTTAGACACCCCACCTCTCCTAGACACCCCCACCCCTCCTGGGCACCACCACCGACCTCTTACCCCCTTGAACACCCCCCTAGACACCTCTTAACCCTCTAGACACCCCCCCCCCCCTGGAGAACCCCCAACCCCTCTGGACATGCCCCCACCCCCTTGAGTAGCCCCCCACCCCCTTAGACACCCCCACCCCATTGGACCCACCCACACACACACACACACACCCCTTAACTGCCCCCCCCCCCCCCCCCACCTCCATGGACACCCTGAAACCCTCTATAAATCCCCCCGAAACATCTGGACACCCCCTGGACACCACCACCACCTTGGAAAGCCCCCCACCCCTCTGGACATCCCCCCACCCCTCTAGACAGCACCCCCACCCTCGTGTACACCCCCACCCATCTTGGACAACACCCCCACCCTCTACCCCCTTGGACACCCACTGGACACCCCTCAACCCTCTTAACATCCCCCACCCCCTGGACAACCCCCCAAACCCTCTAGACATTCCCCCATCCCCTTGGACCCCCCCCCCCACACCCACCCTCTTGGACATCCCCCACCCCCTTCAACCCCCCCCCCCCCCACCACCACCACCACCACACACAGACACACCTGGAATGCCCCCCACCCCCACCTCCATAGACACCCTGACAGCCTCCAACCCTCTGGACAGCCCCCAACCCTTTTGATAGCCCCCAACCCTTTGGACAGACCCAACCCTCTCGACAGCCTCCCAGAGCCTTGGGATTTTAACCTCATGCAACTAGTTTTGGTATCATTCAATTATTCAAAATGAGAACCATGAACTATATCTTCTACTAGTCAAAAATGATCTATTTTTTAATGAATCGGGTTTTAATAGCATATGAAGACTTAAAATATTCCATGAAAATAAGCAACGTAAATATTTTATGGAACAATAGAAAGTGAAACCCAAAATAGAAACAACCAAGTATCAAAAACAAACATTCCACCATGAAAAACCATATATACACTTATAAACTAAATCACACTGCTACAAAAAATGGGTGTATCACAATGGTTTAGATATAATTTGCAGTAATATAGGTGAATGATATCATTAGTTGTCAATTAAAACAAATATTACCATAAATGTAGGGCATCTGCGAAACAAAAACAAACGAAATAGAAGTAGGTGAGGCTTACATGAATATTGTGAGTCGATCTAATAGATCTATTGATAATAAATATGATGATGATGTAAAAACGAGGTAAGAGGGTTAAAAATCGATGAATCTTACATATTTTAAACAAAAAAATCAAAAAAACTTAAATATAGACTATCAGGGAGAAAAACGATCGAAATAATGTCGTGGGTGGCTCACCTGAGTGTTTTGAGTGGAGATAATAGATCTGAGGATAGTAAATATGATAAATGATGATGGAAAAGCATTTTTAACGAAACTAGATCGACGAGTTGATTCAAGGTTTTCCGCACGAGATATATGAGTCGCAGGTCTGTCGATCGAAAAATCAGAAATGACAATCCACATGGCGTGATAAATTTTTTAAATGTTTTATAACGTCGGTTATTTAATAACCAACCTTATAAACTATTATTATTACATTTATAATGTTGGTTATTATAATAAATGGCTTTATAAATGTATCAGATACCACATTTTTTACGTCGGTTATTTTATAACCAATCTAAAAAAAGCCGCGTGTTGGTTTTTTACGTCGGTTATTCTATAACCGACGTAAAAAACACATCAGAAACCATAGTTTTTATGTCGTTTATTTTATAACAGACGTAAAAACTGTCGTGTGTTGGTTTTTTACGTCGGTTATAATATAACCGACTACAAAAATTCCACGGGTTTGGTTTTTACGTCTGTTATCAAATAATCGACGTCAAAAAGGCCTCTGATGCCACCTTTTTAACGTCAGTTATAGAATAACCAACATAAAAAATTCGTTAGATGCCTCATTTTTTACGTTAGTTATCAAATAACTGATATAAAAAATGCCGCAAATTTTTTCTAAGTCGGTTATAGAATAACCAACGTACAAAACCAACACACAAGATTTTTTACCTCAGTTATTAAAATAACCGACGTAAAAAATGGTGATGTTAAAACCTTTTTTTAAACTAGTGTATTGACCACATGAACCTTAGTGATTTGTCTAAGACATCATATATGTGAAAAATAAATCCCTAAGGATGTTAAGGTAATAATCATAATGGTATGTTTATTCAAAAACCTATGTGTCATGGATGTGTAATGACACACATAGGAAAATGCATCAACTAGATATGAAGATAATTTATATGTGGTAATTATGGTCATAAATCAAGAACCTTCCATGGAAAAATTAAGTGTCTGGTTAACTCCAAGAAAGGGAATGAAGATCATTCTGAGGTATGAGTAGAATGTTTTAAATGAGGTGTGCATGGAATTTATAAAAATAGATATCCTATAAAGAAGTTTTGGGAATGGTATTATCAAGACCATACAAATATATTATTTCCAATTCCTAATTCCATTCTAATTAAGGATTAGAAAACTGAAAATGACCAATAAAATGTAAGGATTATTTCTTAGCAGATTTTTTGACATTGTTGAATTGGATGTTATGATCCATGAATTTGTTTTTTGAGTAATGATGTATTATATAATAAGTTGTAAACTAATTGTTAATGGATCATGAAAAACATTTAATGAGTAAGAAGTCAACATATAAGCGATTCAATAGTTATGGTATATTTTAGGATGATGCAATGCTTAAATGTATTAAAGATCTTTTGATGATGGGATTACATTTGATGACATTTTCTAGTATTTGTAACCCTATTTTATGATGCCTGAAATTATTATTCATGAAGTAATTATCTTTTATTGTGTTGACATAATGGATATCCTTTGCGGTTAATATGATTTTTTAGGTGATAAATGGTTATTACATTTTGTTATGTAAAATGAAAGGTATTAGATTACGTTTGAGGAGAAAATATTTTGTCATCATTTTTGAGGAAATAATCACTTTTTTTATAATGATATAAAAATGATATGTATTTAGAAAAAAGGCAACAAGAAAGATTGGTGACAACCCTTAATGTCCGATAATTCCATGGCAATCGAACCCAAAACTGAATGGCTACAAGGGCACATAGACTTCCACTAGACGGCATGTTGTCCCTAGTTAGTATGACTTATTTTATTTAGTTAAATGATATTAAAGATAAAAAATAAGATGATTTGGGATATTATGTTTCAACAAATGGATATCCTTAGTATAAGAAAATGAATTGGTGATTTTGTGATTATGATTATTTTGGAAGATTTTTTCTCATTCGGTATCACTGTATGACTAATTAAAATAGATTACTATGGGATCTCATTTGTTGAGTAATGGTTGAAATTTTAGTTTGGAAGAATCATTTTTTTATTGTGTACATATATTAGTTTCATTTATTTATAGAAATTATTAAAATATAGTAGTTAATATTTTATTAGGACAATTACTTTTCAGTACGTGACTTTAAAAGTAGCCGATGTTAATTCTAGATAAATGATAAGATTACTGTTGAAGACTATGTGATAAAATTCTTCTGTTTTTTTGATTCAAACTTATTTAGAATTATTTTTAATAATTTTAAATTCAATTGTGTATTTAATGTTCCTTGTTGATCTTTTGGTATTGTTTGTTCAATATTGGAGATTAAGAGTAGTGTTTCTTCTCATAAAATATTGTCCTTTTTAGAGATTACCTTATCTTATACTAACCATTTTGGTTTTGGATAATATATAATGAGATGGGTAGTATATATTTCATCTTTTATGGACTATGAGATTCACTATAAGTTGATTTAGGTTTTTTTATTTTACCATGTCATCTTCAAAACAAATAGTTTAGACAAAAGATGATTTTTTGGTAGAAATTTAGTAAAGGATGAAAGTCAACATGACAAGTACGTATGTTTCCTTATGTTCTAATTCAATATCATATATAAATTCTAATGCATTATGAAATGAAACATAAATCAAAAATGTTGTTTGTTTAATTTTCTTATTTGTAAACCAATGACTGTTTAACCCATCACAAGTTTGTGGTTCTATTTTTGTAAACTATATCATGATCATATTTTATATCACTTTTCATCAGACCATAACAATTATTTTCTCTAAAATATCAATTTTTTAATACATGTAATCCTATATTGGGATATCTTGGGTGACCACTATAATTATTTTTCATTCATTGAAATTGATGGTTTTATTTATTCTTTGTTTTATTTGCAACTTTAAATGATGTTAGAAGCCCAATATTAAAATTGGGTGGAAGCAATCCAAAAGGGGGGAATGATGTAACATCCCATGTAAATAAAAAATATGAAATTTTCATATTTATTAATATTTTTTAACTAAATATTAATTATAATATAAAGGTGATTCTATGTTTGATAGCATTCTCACCACCAAACAATGGGTTTTGTAAAAATCATACGTTGCATACAACTTTTCTTTTTACTAAAAAATCATATAATTATTATAAATGGTAGTTAATGCCAAAATGTTTAGAAATATGGTTTACACATGTTTAAATTATGATTCATTGATTACGAAATTTATTAGAAATGGAAATAAAAACCAATTGAATATAATAGATGTGTTTTTAATGAAAAACTATTTAAAAGATAATATTTTTGTTTTCATATCACACATTATGTATTTTTATTTTAGAAAAAATATATGATATATATTCTATTTAATGTTTTAAATTCATCTTATATGTTTGGTAGATATGATATAAGAAAATAAATTTCTTTTGGATAAAAGATTTATTTATCTAAAATGCAGTTTTATCGCCTTTTGATGGAAAACCATTTTTAAATCTAGTTTTTGTCAACTTTTTATGTTAACATTTGAAAAATAAATTTTTATTTAGAAGAATAATTTCAAAATATAATTTGGGTCAATTGATGGTATTTTTCTGATAAAGTTTATTTTATAATGAATAGTGAAAAATACTGCATTTTAAGTCAAAATTGTATTTTCGTCCGATTTATGTATATTGATAGATTTTCATTTTAATTATTTTTAAAAAGTAATTAGATTATATTTTTACCATTTAATGAAATTTTGGTCATTTTATTTAATTTCACTTTTTAATAAGAAAAAAACACATGTTAATCATTTGATAGTTAATATATTTTAAAAACATGTTTTTTGGTTTTGAAAAAAGGAATTATTATTAAATTAATTTATGGAACTTATTTGTTTTTAATTTTGAATAATGGTTTTTATTTTTGTAATCAGAATGTGTAAATTGTTTAAATATGTGACCTTTATCTTAGATATTATAAATAGTTACTTAAGTAAATAATTCATTTACCATGGTTAAAGGGTAAATATAGTAAATAAGTGTAATAAAATAATATTATAATAATTTTAAATTACCCTAAAACATGTCCTAACTCTTTTTTCTGATACATATATGACCATGGGAATCCTTGGGTTGAATTTGGGACCCCATGGATCCACTGATAAGTGAAAATGATATTTAAAAATAATTATTTGATAGTTTTGGAAAATGCAACATAAACATATATCCTTTAGTAAAACAATTTATATATGTGGTTATATAAGTTATCCTTTATAATATAAATAGTAATTATAAATATATAAATATTTCATAAATTATCGTATTTTATTTAAATTTATATAGATTAATAAATTTAATTTAATTTTTACATAATGACAATGCATTGATCATTTCACTACAGATTGATTCAAATAAATGATATTATAAATGTCAATATATATATAATATGGTTAATTTGATGTCATCCAAGAATTTTAGGGGTGATAATTACACATTATATTTTTATTAATGAAGTTTATTTGAATCTATAAGGTTCATATGGATTTTAAAATGGCATTACATGAATAGTATCTAAATTGATATAATTCGTATTTTAAAATATAAAATCATTTAATAAATATTATAAAATTACAAATAAATTTAATATTCACCCAAAAAGTTATCATAAGTCTGAATTTTTTTATTGACTCTTTAAATGGATATTTTTTATGTTTTGGTCACTAATTTTATTCGCATAATATTAAATGATTGATAAAACGGTAGGGGTTAAAAGAGTTAAATAAAAAAAGGATAAGGATTAAGAATATCAGAAACCTGTAAAATTATTCTTAGATGATTTTATTGATAATTATATTAATCTTATATTATAATTTAATTTTCTTTGGACATTTGGAACCCAAAAATCATTTTATACTAAAATAATATTTCCATATATTTATAAAGAGCCTCTCCTCACCCTTATAAAAGGCCAACTCCTCTAACCCATTACTCACATCTCTCAAGATCCATGGATCATACAAACTCTAACAAAATAATCTCCCAACACACCTATCTTCCTTCAATAATATTTCCCCAAGTCATAAGGAAATTCAAGTGATCCCATTGTCTCAAATCAATAGAAGTTACCTAATTTGAGGCAATGACTTCTTTCAAGTATCTATCCTCTATTTTTCCCTCTCCACTCGCTATGATTTTCTTATTAATTGTTTACAGAACAAAAATAGTATCCTAAAATGTACTTGGTTTTATTTAGGAGATGTATTTGAACTAAAATCACACACACCTCCATTTAATTAATTATAACATATTGTTTCTGTGGACGGAAAACTACTGACTCACGAAACGTTGATTGTTCAATTGACTACTAATGCATCTCATGGTGGCCATACCGATGAAAATATATTTATATATGGTATATATAATATCTATATTTTCTCTATTATTATCTATTTTCAATTTATATCATTCTATTATGATTTTCAAAATTCATTTATATGATAATTTCATTTGAGGAACTCTAGACTACCGCCCCCTCAAAGTGATATGACTCATTCATGCTATACATGGACTATATAAAAGAATGAATTAATGAACTTCTGTATATTATATAAAATATATATTATAATATAATTATAATATACCTATGTAGTTTTTAGTTTTCTTTCTATTAAATATGAATATAAAATGATCGTAGTGAATATGCGTACGTACAGCCTACCGTCTCCATGAACGGTGCATTTCATTTCTTATAGAAAAATGCCATGGAATGTCATAAATACATATATAATAGATATATTTTATATATTTTACTTCTAAATCATGAATATAAATCTATATACAGTGGAATATTTTAATACATGGACAATTTGAAATTGTATCAAGTTCATTTTTACCTCATGGTCCGAACATAGACAAAATATCCAATATGAACATTAATAGTTAACTAATTGTTATAAAAATGTAATAAGTGATATAAAAGGAATAATAAACTTTATAAAGTTTATGAAGAAGTTATAAATTAACATCAGTTTATTATTCAGGAAATTAATGAACGAACGAGTCATGTCAGACATGAGGTTAGGGAACCTTTCATCGTCCTCTTTTAGTCAAAGACTTATTTTATGATATATATTTTAATTTAAATTTTATTATTTTGGGATATGTTTTTATATATCATTATTTATCTATGTTTTTTCCATTTGAGGATAGAACCTTTTCCCTCTTATCAACCTAGTTTATGGATTTTAATATGATGACGTTAGGCTGCTGAATTTTCAAAAGGGACTTCATCTCAATCTCTTTTTGTTGAATAATATCTTGACATAATGCACCATTATTATCCTATAAGGTGCATATAAACCCATTTGGAAATTTATATCATGAATTATTATATTATCCTTATATTTAATTTTTGTTTGATGTTAATCCTTAATGATTTTTATTCAAGTGTTTCTCAAGTGGAAAGGGACTCTTCAACTAAAAAATTGATTAAATTTTTTTAAGTATTTACTCTTCATAGACCTCATATTTAATATCCATGTAATAAAAATGGGCTTTAAGTATTTATTTTTACAAACATGGTTTCTTTAATGTGTAAATTCAATTAAAATGATTCAAAGTTGTATGTGACACATTGATTCAAAATTCTTCTTTTTGATTGTATTAAAATAATTGATCATATGAATTCATTGAAATGATATCGTATTATTTCAATTGGTAAATTTTATTTTTTGCTTTATTTTTTTTAATTTTTTTTCATTATGTTATGGTACATGGACATTTTATGGGTGGTTAAATGATAAACCAAATGATGGGTGGTACCGTGATAAACTAAGGATGGGTGGTTACATTATATACTCCACTACATTGGGTAGGAAAGTCGGTCGTATAGCTATTCCATTTAGTGAAATGTGTGGATGTATACGATATCTACTAAATATACTAATCCTATAAATTTCCCAGTAACACATGACCTCATTCCAAAACTCCATGCTTCTACGTGGACTCTGATCTACATATTGCCTCTGCGAAAATCACTTTTTGTCGCTCACTCAATCATCTTACCAACTGTTCTATAGATTTCTCCTCTTGCACGTGCTCTCGACCTAGGGTTCTCCCAGCACGAAGTCATCATCTACTCACTCCCCTCCTATATCCCTCATCATGTTCCCTCTCTGAATCCCCTCTCCCAACTCTAGGGTTCCTGCTCCCCTCCTCGAATCCCCTCTCCCGCTCCCCACAAAGAATACCCTCTCCAGTCGCGACTCAGCCTCCGCGTGATCCACCAGGCCCCAGGCCCTCAACGAATCACTTCTACATCCACCAATTTCATTCGATATCAATTTATTCCTTAGAGATTGATTCAGTTTGGTAATTTTGTCCCCTTATATGGATGTAACTATGCATTTACCAAATCCTTATAAACTATTACCTGTTGATTAATTCAAATTCAATTTGTTAATGTTCATTGTGTTGTTACCAGCAACTGTCTTTGAATTTGACTTCGATCTCTCACTATATCCTACGATGACTCGCTTCAGCATCTGTCGAATGATATCAATCAATTCCTGTGATACAGTTTCGGCTCAGGAATTGGGTCGCCAATATTGGAGGTATCCCTAAATTTACCCAGACCTGCTCTACTCTCAACTGTTATTTGATCCATTGTCTATTTATTAATATTCATAGTTTTTTCACCATAGATTCTCTGTTTTTTAGACTAAGGTTATTCCAACGGTCTCTACTGTTTTCGATTCATGTTTATGTTCTATAAATAAAAATTTATTTCCCCAAGTTCTTCACCTATATAAGACTTATTTTTCTTTTCTAATCTACATAACATATCCATATTTCTTAGTTCATTCACTTCCATGACTTTGTAAAAATTCATTTATTCATTTGGATTAATATAGATCTATGATATTCTATATCTCTGAAATAGGTATTCTCTCTAAATTCTATAGATATTTTCACTCTTCTACTTCATTTTATTCCCAAATATTGTGTGCAACAATTTCAGTGTCTGAAAAAATTTAATCCATATGAAAGGTTTTATGAAAGGGGACGTTTGGTGACATATTGGTGTTAAAGGTTTGAGACCCCCTCTTAAATGTTATATTAATATGATGTTGGTCTCTAAATATTTCTTTAATGTTAACATTCATATTTTTTCTGCAAATTAAGTAAGGGATAACAATTTTTTAACTTTTATTCTATGTAGAAAAGTTTGTTCCATGATTTTGATGGTGAAAGTATTTATGGGTGACATCCTAGAACATCAAGTTCATTTCATGATTTAGTATATCTATTTTTAGTTTACTTTTATAAAATTGTTATCTATGTACATGTGAATTCATAAATAATAATTGGAAAAGGGTTTCATTACCAACAATCTTGTAGATTCTATTTCAAATATCTATAAATTATATCTTTAACCAATCTTTCTATACGAATCATAGACTCTAAAGTTCATTGGCAGTCATCTATGAACTGTTTCAACCATATTTATTCATACGACCACCATTGTAAATTTTACAACTATGTATATTGATAATTTTATTTTAATGTTATTCTCTATAGGAGATGTCATCATTTTATAAATATATCATTTCATCTCAATATTATGTTAACATTCATATTTTTCATTCTAAAAATTTAGTATGGTATTTTAATTTTAACTTTTTTTCTATATAGAAATGTATGTTAGATTCTTATGATGGTGATAATATTTTTGGGTGACATTAAGGAACATCATGTTATTTTCATGATTTAGTATATCCATTTTTATTTGATTGTTTTAAAATTATTTTCCCTATACATGTCAATACAGAAACATGAATTAGAAAATGGATTCATTACCAACATTCGACTAGATTCCATTAAAAATACATATAAAATAAATCTTCAACCAATTTTTCTACATGACTTGTAGTCTCCGATGATCTTTAGCAGTCAACTGTGAACCGTTTCAACTATATTTAATCATACAACCGCCATTGTAATTTTCACTATTTCTATGTAAATTGTTAATATTATGGTAATGTTTTTTTCTAAAGGTGATGTCATCATTTTATTAATATAACATTTCATTTTAATATTAGGTTAACCTACATATTTTTTATTCTACAAATTAAATAAGTTAATATAATTTTTTGTCTTCTTTGTCTATGCAGAAAACATTGTTCAAAGAATTTTGATGGTAAAAGTATTTCTGGGTAACATCCTAGAACTTCATGTTCTTTTCAGGATTCAGTATTTATATTTTTATTTGATTTTTTTACAATTTTTTCTCTATGGTTTGTTTTAGATGGGTGGGTGTACTTATTTTCCATATTCCATTGCTGCTTCCCACCTCATCATGAATCATTATACCATATCTTCTTCTCGGAAGACTGGGTGATGGATACCAGAAATTTATTTTGATCACATATTAACATCTACCTTAATAGAAACTCACTGAAAGATGAGATCTTTAACTATATAATTTCAAATGTTGTACATGGAAATGAAGGTTCGTGCTATTATATTTTACACTATCTGTAGGATTTTATGGGAAGGACGCAATCATTCAAGGGAGGGATGGCCTATTTCACATCTATTTTTCGAGCTATATATGAAATTATAGTTTGCAGAACATGGGTTTCTGGGAGAAGTGGGAGGCTTGATTGTGGCCTTAAAAATTCTATAACCAAGAGCTTTTGTTCAAAGGAATGTTAGGTAAGTCAATTTTGATGCTCCTTCCCATCACAGAGTCTAACAACTGAAAAAGGGAAATAACTTAGTCCAAAGTGATACATCATTTTATGAATCATCAATAATTGACAAAGGTATGAACAAGGATTCCATTATGTAAGGGTCACACAAGGTTCATCATGGTCGCACAAGTATACCTTCACACCACATATTGGGCACGTAGGTGACCTGTGCGCCCTATTATATTTTTACCTGAGGTCTTCAGCAGCCTATAAATACCCCTATTGGGCCCCCCAATTCAAGGATGGAAAAAATACAGAAACTCATATTTGAGCTCCCGGTGCCCTAGTCTCTTCTCAAAGCCTTCTGAACACTTCTAAGGTAATTTCATACCTATAATTGAAGGTCTAATGAGATGGAACAAGGCCTAAGTGTTTAAATTCATCAACACATGCGTGCCTAAGTGTCTAACCCTTCAGGGAATTAAAGATACTTGCGCACCGCCTTATCCCTTCAACAGAACTTGCGCGCCACTCATTTAAATGTCTGTATGGATAAAACTAAGGGCTTGAGCTAAAAATATCCCATTTTTTACCCAATGGGTTAACCGACGCACATGTACTTATGTGTCGCGCAGGTATAACTGCGCGACCAGGACCTGTGTGCCCAAACATGACCTGTGTGCCTACCTTTTTTTGGGTGCCCCTCCTATCAATTCATCTCTTTTATTCAAATCCACCTCTCCTCTTCAATATTTAGCCTTCAGAATACTCTTCAAATCCATTTATGACATGATTCCATGGTTGGATTCTTTATCTGAATGGAATTCTGTGGAACATCTCTCAAAACCTAATGACTTACATATCATTATGTCATCAAGGATAGATAATTCATTAATTTAACCTCATCCTTTAAGATGATAATATTCTCTGGGCCTCCTTTTCAGGAGTAAGCCCCCGTCTCCATGTCCCCTATTCATGGGCCTCCTTTTCAAGAGTAATCCCTAGTCTTTGAGTTAACTTAATTTTGGGTCTCCTTCTCAGGAGTAAGTCCCAACCATAATTCCCTAACCTGGGCCTCCTTTTAAGGAGTAATTCTTGGTCCAAGTTCCTTAATTTTGGGCATCCTCCTTATGAGTATGCCCCAGACATAATTTCTCTTAACCAGTCTTAAATTATTTTTGATTTGGCCATCTTTCTCGGGAATAAAACCCAATCATATTTCTCCCCCTAATTTGGGCATCCTCCTCAAGAGTAAGCCCCAAGATAGAGTATCAAAATCCTCATAAAACACATATACCTTTATGGGCCTTGTTCCCAGGCTTCTCCCCTAATGTGAGTCCTGATATTTATCTATTTGGGAAATCGTACATACATAATCCTCACATCATTCCTTGTGACCACATCTTTCATGGCACAAATTTTCAGGGTTACTGATACCTCTTGTTTGTCACACCGAGAATGACTCACGTGAGCATAGAGTGTAAAAGTAACCACATCACATCTCTTTGGGCTATAAATCATACTTAAGCCTCACAATTACCATACTGAACTATGTGGATTTTGATCTCTACCTTAAATGTAGAGTACGTATGAAGCCTTTCAGTGGTTCAATCTCATCACCCATTAATTCACATCTGTCTCATATGACGTTAAACTATATCTTAATTCCCGAAACATGTGGGTTATAATTCCTTTACAAACATGGATACATAGGTAGCCCTTCTGTGGGTACAATCCCAACTCTGAAATAGCCCTTGTCCTTCTGAACGACAATAAACATCAAGTGCCCTGCTGAGTTTCTTCAAAACCAGTATAGTTATCATAATGACCAAGACATCTTTGTATAATTTGTTGAAGGATACCATTGACATAGAATCTCTAAAAAATATAGACGATTCTTAATCGATGAAGAACCTCAAATACATATAAAATATTATCTAAATCACATACATATTTATCATTGATTGTCAGATCTTATGGAAAGCACATTTTCATTCTTGGTAGTGTAAGAAGGATTCATGAAAATAAATTAAATCTATATAGAGAGTCCCAGAATAGACAATAATTACCCTAAAAATGGTGTGATGAGTCAGACCTCCCATCCTCTTGACCAATGAAAATTCTTAAGTCTCATCGGTCCATAACTAATGAGCACCTACCATTGGAATGTAAGTCCAAATGGATATAGAATCATTGGATGTTTCATGTTCTATGAATAAACCCGTTAGAAACCAGTTGGAATGTTTGAACATTAAAAAATGAGGTCATCCCCAATTCCAGACGAAACAAAAAATGGTGAACCCTACATGAATCCTTAACCAAGTTAAAATGATTTTTTACTTATTTGTTAGGCCCCTATTCGAACTCAATGAGAGGGCCAACAAAGCAATCAATAACATATGTACTCATCCAAAAGATGTTGTGGCCGAACATATCTTGATTATGTCTGTCATATCAAATAGGAACTCTTTTCCATGATCTTCTACGTTACTGAAATGGATTTTATTATGTTCACAACTGTGAATGCCTCTGCTATGAATACCTCTACTACTACTCCTGGTGGATCATCCTCTGCTCTGATTACGACATCACCTACCCAGCGTCTTCAACGCTGGGTATCAAATGCACTGGTTAAGGAATACCATCGACATGGTACCATTCCAACTCTGGAGGCTGCTCGACAAGCCCTCCATGTCAATAATTCACCCTGGTCATCCAGACAACGATAACCAGCGATTATGAAGCTGGCGGTGAAAACCACCGTTTCTGGTCGTTATCCCCAGAATGCAAAAACCATTCCCTCCCATATTCTAAGGAGTGGAATGATAAGTTTACTCAAGGCCTTCATTCAAGGAAACATGAGTCCATACTGAGGGCTCCCACCAACAATCGCCGCCAGACTCGTGCGGTAGTGCGCCCTTAACATGGTGACGGTGTCGTCTCCAGGTATTCGGATCTGGTTCCACAAACCCGAGCAGGAAAGACGAACCACCAGAGGCGACGACCGGTCAATAGTGAGCAGGTTCATATCTCTTCCATCTACGGAGAAGTCCACTATCCTAACTTGGTGGAAAGCAAAGTACGGGCACACAAACCCGTCTGTTTTAATTCTGTTATCCATCAGAGTTTTTTGGTAGCAGCACACCATTCCCGCCAGGCAATTCCAGCGGAGTACTATAGACAAGAAAAATACACCTATTTATAAATCATCATCTAGTCATCAGGCATGTCTGACTACATACGATGAAGCCCGCCAACCCAATGTGTTGAAAACAAGTAAACATGCACATACACCTGCTTACAGTCATCAATACTGCTATCAGTCTCATCTCCCAGTATTGAAGTAAGTTCATCAACCACGTTCAGCAGAGTGAAATCAGCAGGCACATACACCTGCTATTATTGATCAAGCCAACCAAAATTCTTGTTTTTTAGCACTCGGAGAAGTCAATTGGAAATCCTCAATGACAAAAAAAAGGTAGACACAACTCTCTTCTCCAATTCATGAGTACGATCAGAATTCACTGGCAGGAAATGGAGGACAGGAGCAGGAACACACACCTACTCCAAGAACGAAATGGATGTATATTCCCGTTCTGGAAGCGGAAATCACCAAGCACATTCTAACAATGGTGAAAGAGTAGAAGAAAATCCTTTCTCATATTCTGGATGCCTGCCAGGATATTATAACAGCTTCAGCAGCATCACAGGGAATGAAATGAAAATCTATCCCTACTAGTGGAGTGACACAACTACAGTTCACTCTAGAACAGACACACACCTATGTTCCAGTCCAAGAGGGCTATGGGGCATACTCCCCCATGTCATACAGACAATCACGTCGGGAACATACACCTGGTTTGAGTGGAGATAATCATCCAAACCTAATCCTTTCTCCTGAGCAAGCACATACACCTGCCCATAATAACCACCTTCTTCAACAAGTGGTTCCCTAAGTGAGTAAGAAGGCGTCTAATAAAAAGACCTGACCAGCATAATCAAGAAATCAAGGGCCAAACATTAATAAGTCCTTGCTCAATGCTGGAGTTCGTGATGCACTTAGACAATTATCTATAGAAACTCAAGATTCTACTCTCTCAGTTCCCAATAGTGGGAATAGTAATTCCGAAGGTCTACATTAGAAACATCCCCATGAAGGCTTGCTTCATGACAGTTCAGTCGATCTTGAAGTTTCATCTTCATATGAGATCCACAATATCCCTCTACATGGCCAGAACATTAAGGAGCAAAAGGTTTCATATTTTGTTGTAACCCACCATGGTGGTCCTCCCCATGATGTTGAATCTAGCTGTGAAATTCCTCTCTACAATAATAATTCACATTGCCTGGAAAATGCTCCAATGTAAAATGTAGTGAAGATACATCCCTTTTATCTTGAGGCACTTGAAAATGTAAATCCAGTCATGTCTTATGCTTTACCACAATCAGGTAAAATACATTTCAACCATAAGATAGCCCGGGGTTTAGGTCATTCTCCGAACCACCCCTGAGTCATGCATCATCTAGATTGATAAATGAATTCTATTGCAATATTGTTGAATCTAATGAAGCAACAAAGAAGCACCTGCTTTAGTCTAAATAAGTAGAATAATCTTCATCAAATGATAAGGAGGAAGTACTGATTATGAGAAATCAACTTGCGAATGGTGAAGTGCCAGTCATGTTCTGGCCTTTGGATGACTCTCAGTATGACATTCCACAAATGTTTACGGATGATTGTATTCACGATATTAGTTTTAACATGTGGAAAACTCTTTGAAAGTTAAAAAATAAAATATTATCTAATGATGAATATGAAAATCATGTTAAGATAATAGAAGGGTTACAACGCCAAATTGATTTGGCATCTCTCTCAGTTTCATGATATCTGAAGGCTAAAAATAAGTAGAGAGCCCTTCAGTGTTCATGCCTTGGAGCATTACAAAGTTTTTGCTAGTTAATTTCCAATTACTCATCCTGTATTCATATCAGGGGATGAGGTGTTCATGGAGCACTGCATTTCACTGTACTCTCCAGTCAAAAATGCCGCTGAAAGTGGTCTCATGCAATGTTATTTCCCACAGCTGGTCACAACCAATTGGCTTTGTTTATAATCAAAGGCTTGCTCAAGAATAGGCCTCAACTAGTTTTTCTTACAATCAGGAATACATAGAAAAAGTTGTCGAATTACTTTTGCATCAGACAAATGAGAACATCGAACAGGCTTCTCATTTAGAATGTTCACATCATCAAGTGACAAAAGTGTCAGAAATCGTCCAATGGACTTTTGAGTTGGGTGATAAGAGTGGATGCAGGTTAATGCATCTAGCCAATTTCAGGACTAAAGACCATATGATTAGGAGAGATTTTAATAAGGTCTCAGATATAGCAACTCAAGAACCACCCCAGCTTTCCAGACATGGGACATATTTTAACCAACCCTCAGAATCAACAAATAGGATTCGAGGAGTTGACCAGGAACAGCAGGAACGGCCCTAGTCCACCAGACTGGGGACTTCTTCAAATCCTCAATCTCTTCCTTATATAATGTCACTCTTCTCTCAATTAGGGAAAAATCCCCAAGAGAAACGAAGAGAAAAATTATCAGGATATTCCCTCCAAATTATGGTTCATCATGAAGTTCCTGAGGGATCAAATCAGCAAAAGGAAGTGTCTCAACAAGGGCATGGAAGAAGAAAATATCGCAGAAATATTTATAAAAGAGATGCAATGTGTTATGCATCAATTAATGACATCAATGTAATTGTTGCTAATCCCCAAGATGAGGTTCACTTAGAGGGATCAGATGAAGAGGTTCCTACTCAAGAATTTGTACATATAGACACAAAAGAAGATGGTGTGCATAAATGAAATCAAAGGCTCACCCAGAATCTGGGTATTCATTCAAATAACCAACTTATCCCTCTCTGAAAGGATTCCAAAAAATGAAAAGGTAAGAATCCGGTTACATACCCTTTCATTGGAGACGGCCAATCACACTCACTAGAGAAATGATTCGCACAACAAGAGGAAGATATGATGGAATTAAAGAGGTTGAATGTAGAGCTACATCAAAGTAGTCTTCCTCCTAAGCGTGCTAGTGTAAATTAGCCAAGGGAATTTGTTGTGGCTACGGAGATGGATCAAAAGTATCCTCCTTTACCAGTACACCCTCAGAGGTCTAATATTATGGGTTATACACAACAACAACCAGCAATACTACCATCAGTGGCAGTCCCAGTCGCTACACCTATCCATGCTCCAATTATTTCACCTGCACAGGTCCAAGCTCAACCGGATGTTTATCAAAAGTTAATGACTGCCACTGAGTCATTAACAGCCCGATTGGAAGATATGGATAGAAAGTGTGCACCAGTTCAACTGGAGAAGAGAGCTTAACCTGAATGAGTGGATGCAATTCCTCCCCCATCAAATTTTATAAGTACCAAATTCCCAATCATTAATGGTTCGGGAGACCCATAGCAACACTTAACACATTTTTTTTCTCGTTGTGAACCTATGATGGGAACCCCTCAGCAACAAGAAGAAGTTAAGCTCAGATGTTTCATACATTCACTACAAGGGCCTGCTTTTGTCTGGTATACATGCTTGCAATCCTAGTCAATTACTGGGTGGGAAGATCTTCGACAAAAATTCCTTCATCAATTCAGGTCAACTTTTCCAAAGACAACAGTTTTTTATCATATAAATTGTAAGCAAAGGGATAAGGAATGTGTTTCAGATTTCATTGCTCGTTGTATGGGATTAACAACTTCCCTGATCTTAGCACTCCCTCAAGAAGAGTTGTTGCCAATTTTTGTGGAAAATTTTAGTGATGAATTATGCACACTGTTAATCCCTGTGAAATAGACAAGAGATTTTCTAGACCTTACCTCAATTACTCAACAGATTGAAGACTCTCTTATAATGACTAATGAAAAAAGCTCGTGTAATTTCATCAGCTCCAAGAAGGAGAATGGGTAAAGTAGATATTGCTACAGTTACGCTTAAACAAGAACATGTACCTACTTCTACTTCAAAACCTTCATCTTCTTGAAGGGCTCTACCTCCTGAGCGTCAAAAACAGAGGTCGTTTCGTCAAGATGATCAAATAGATCAAAGAAGAAAACAATTTTTAGGATCAAAAGATAAAAATTTACTCTTTCCAAAATGAGAAATTTCCTGGTTACTTCATTTCGGCTCTAGAAAATAATTTGGTTCAATTGCCACGACCCAAAAGGCCGAACAAGGAAGGAGATGAAGACTGTCCCAATTATTGTCCATTTCATCAGATGTTGGGGAATCCCATTTAAGAGTGTTTTTTCTTCAAAATCCTCCTGAAAAAGACGGTGGACTCGGGACAAGTCAAATTTAAAGGTACTTCAGCTCAGGTATCATGTATTACTGGTACATATCCAGAGGAAGAAGGCGAGTGGAAAGAAGTAAAAAACAAAAGTACCCAAAAATATGATGATTGTATGGTCAAAAAAATTATCAACCAAACTCATTCCATTTTGAGAATGCAATTGAAGAATCCAATTGTGTATTATTCTATGAATTCCACAGCAAAAACCTCTTCATAAGAGGGAAAATCCTCAATGAAACGGCCTAATTCAAAGAAATATGAACAATCAGAAGAAGATGAGATCGTGTCAAAGCCCAAGTTGTATTTTACTCTGGATGATTTTATGCCATTTACTTCAAATTCACAGGTAGATCCCCGCCAAATGGCACAGCCTAAACAGGAAAATTAGGAAGAATCCTAATCAGATGAAGAATTGATCTTTGGTTCTGTTAACATAATTCATTTAACATATCCTTATGCCAGTCACAGATTTGATCTTGATGAGACTGAGTTCCCTGTATAAAATAGAGGAAATAGAGGTAATTCCAGAGATCTGGGATATAGAGGAAGACGTGGATATCCCAGAATCAACTGTTCCAATTCAAACCTTGATATAACTATGCATGGAGTAGAAACTCATGGCAGATCCCTTCAGTGGGCTCAATAAGAATAAGAAAATTCTTCCATGCAAGGAAGATTCAGTCCTGGTACAGTTTTTCTGGAGGATCGGTTAGGGGTTCCACATTTGTCCTCTCAGCAAGTAAATAGACCTATTTGGTATAATCATCAAAATCCAAGAGTATTTCCAACTCCTAACCCGATACAAGATGTATCTACTTCCAAAGCATCAACTTCGAAGGCACCTGTGAAACCACATGTTCCTATTGAAAAATGGAGACCTTTAGATCAAAAATATGATGTATTGAAAAAAATTTCCCAAGTACCGGCCATATTATCAATTTTGGATTCCTTGAATCTATCCAAGGATCTTCGGGAGGAACTCATTGAGGCATTGTCAAGTCATCAGGATCTCGAAAATGAAATTGTTGTGTTTGAAGTCTACCATGTAGAGAATAATCCTACAGAATTACATGCAGTGATATCTTTCATAGATGAAGATGAAGATGATGTCGTGAATGGACATATCAGACCTTTGTATTTATCTGGAAAAGTCAATGGTGTAGATATCTGAAGAGAATTCATTGATAATGGTTCAGGAGTCAACCTTATCCCCATTCGTACACTTCGTCGATTGGGCCCCACAGAATCTGATTTATCGCCTTCTACATTGATGTTACATGGATATGATAAAAATGAACAAAAACCATTGGGTGAGATTACACTCAGAACTCAGTTTGGAGACCTTGTATCCAATTCATATTTCATGGTTTTTGATCAAGATACAACCTTTAATGTTTTTCTTGGAACACTTTGGCTACATCAACAGGCGGCTATCCCTTCATCATACCATCAATGACTCAAATATTGTTTTGATGAAAAAAATGGGACATTGTATGGTGATAAGGCCCCCTTCAAAACATTTGAATCTCAATACATTGAGGCATAATTCTATCACATTATGGGTAAGGAGAATCCACTACAAAGGAGGTTACCAAGGTTAATGCTCGATATGGTTTGGAAAAGATTCCAGTAAACCCATTCACACATGTGAGTACAGATTATGTGTTGGCTATCAGTCAAATTGACAGGATAGACTCGAATCCAAATACTCTTATAGAAACATCCATAATGTCAATCGCGACAATCAAGCCAGACAACATGGGAGAATGTGGTGATTCACCAAGCAATGATGAAAGCTCAAATGGAGATGTCTTCATTTCATCCGCTGAAATCTAGCAAGTCTATACTTCACCAACTAGGCCATAAGATGTTATAGAAATGTCATAGGTGAACGATGATGTCGATTCCCATCCATCATCTCCTCTTTATTACCCAAGGAAGACCCTTCATCATCAATAGGGTATGAGATGAAATCCTCTACTTCAAGATGTTCAAATTTTTTACATATCTCTTGATCATGTAAATTCTAATTCATCATATACTATGCAAGTAGAAACAGAAGAGATAACACTTATTGAAGAATGTTTCTGATGCTTTCGCTGAGGCACACACGTCCGTCCGCTGGGGTGCAACAGGCGCGATTTTTGTGTTGCCCTGCATTCCCGCTTTACAAAGGCGGGCAACATTCACTCCTTATTCAGGGACGTATTCTCCTTGATCAAAACTGGGATGATGGGATGTCAGTTCTTCCTTCCGTAGATTCCTCCTCATTACTCGTCACCAAGTCTGGGTCTCCCTCATAGATTTAATACGTTGTTCGTGAAACACTTCCCAGTGCCATATTTCCATGGACACCAATTAATTACACTACTTCTGTTAGGAGATTACAAAGGGTCTGGTCATGGCAGCAACCTTCAGTCAGGTGAGTAGTCACGTCGAGGATCATTAACATGTCTGAATGCTGGGGAATTAGCGTGTCTATATTTTGTCCCTTATTATAGGGCTTCTCGAGGGGGTGGAAGCCCAAGGAATCCAACATCGAGTGCGGGGAATCATATTCCATAGGCATGTATCTGAGGTTTTCCTCATCTTCCCATGTTTAACACTTGTTATTCTACATGTTTAACATCCAGCGGAGACGGATTGACCTGATCAGAACACCAGCTGGAGCGGATCAGATTGAAAAATCCCCCTTGAGGGAATGACGATATTAGAGCCAGCCAGTGGGTGGCTTCCCGAATGATGTGGGGTGGAATGGGGTGCCATTGACTTATCGGGATGTGGTGGCCCAGGTAAGGATCAGGATGGATGATGGATAATTTCTTGGAGTGAAGGAGGAATGAAATGGATCTATTGTGGAGATAGCAGTTGTGATGGGTTTGAGTCTCGAAGAGACTTCCTACGTATCCCCATGGTAGGGAATCATGTTCCACGTAGTTCGGGATGGATGTGCAGGGCTTACACTGTCGGCTGCCCAAGATGTTGGAAGAACCGACCTGAATTTGGTTGGAACGACCAGGTGGTGGTGGGATTGAACCTCATGAGGCTTCCTATGTACCATGCCTTAACATGGATCAAAGACCACGTAGTTCTGGTTGAGCTCCAGAAAACTGGCGTGAAAAGGGCCTTGGCCCAATGGGTAGTGGGATTGCGCCTTGTGAGGCTTCATACGTACCATGCCTTGGCATGGATCAAAGTTCACGTAGTTCGAGAAAAGGGGTTGTTATATTGACAGAAAGGTGCATAGCCTACCTGCTCCTATGGAAAGCCCGGACGGTGGCACTGACATGACCAGGTGGGAGCCCTTGCTTGGAGTCCTTGGATCGGGACTCTGTTCGAGCTGATCCAGACATCACCCACCTCATCAGCGTAAGGCAGGGATTCATCAAGGCGTTCTGGGGACAGGATCCTGAAACGATTGTATGTTGGGGTGGGGAGCAGGGGCTCCCTGTGTGGCCCTCGAGGGAGGTGTTGGTGGTGAGTCTTGGATTCCTCCAGGTTGAGGCGGGCCATATCCTGAGTTAGGATTATACCCTCCTCCTTGTAATGACGTATGAGGTCGTTAATCACCCTCTGTTGGATGACTTCCAATGGGGAGAGTGGGTGTGGGTGCCCCACGCTCGTGGATGCATACATCGTTGTGGCAGTAATGGAGCCACGTGGAGCGGATGTGCTGGTATTCCCCCTACCCATGCGTAGGTGGGTGGACGGCGATCGTGTCCCGGTAGCAGCAACCTGATTCCTGAAAAATAGGGAGATTAACTCATCAGCACTGTGAGGAAAAGAAATTGACAACCAGTGTCCCATCGCCATTCTGTCATCGGTGGTCGGTAAGAGAAATCCATGCAAACAATGTTGCAGAATGGAATGCCCCACGTTCTACTACCCCAACTTCTGGCGAGTTTCACGCAAGGCCCGCTATTTTCTTGGCAGGACCCGGTGCCAGATATCTGGATCTAGTGACATGTCAATCTACTGATTTATCGAATGGTACTAGTGCCCATATTGAGGAGAATAAGTTCATGTCAGGTTCACCATTTGTGATTCCGATGCTTTCGCCGGGGCGCGCGCGTCTGTCCGCTGGGGCACGACAGGCATGGATTTTGTGTTGCCCCGCATTCCCGCTTTCCAAAGGTGGGAGGCATCTACTCGTTATTCAGGGACGTCTAATCCTTGATCGAAATTGGGATGAGGGGATGTCGATTCTTCCTTCTGGGGATTCATCCTCGGAACTCGTCACATAGTACGGGTCTCCCTCATAGATTTAATATGTTGTTCGAGAAACTTTTACCAGTGCCATGTTTCCATGGATGTCGGTTAATTACATTGCATCTGTTAGGACATTCCAAAGGGTCTGGTCAGGGCAGCAACCTTCAGTCGGGGGAGTAGTCACGTCGAGGCATCATCAACATGTCTGAACAATGGGGAATTGGTGTGTCTGTCTTTTTTCCTTTATTATAGGTGTTGGCGCCAAAAATATGGCCCGAAAGGAAGGAACGAAAAAGACAGCCGGCGCGCTGCCTCGCGAAGCACAGCCGCGAAGCACAGCCGCGGAGCCCGTCCGCGGAGCCCCGCCGCGAAGCGCCCCAACCATGGCGGCCCCGCGAAGCTCCGGAGGCGGTAATCCTCCGCGAACCGGTTTGACGTTCGCGAGCCGCCGCGAAGCTCCGGAGGCGGTAATCCTCCGCGAACCGGTTTTACGTTCGCGAGCTGCCGCGAAGCCCCACAGGCGGCGCGCGAGCCCTGCATCGCGGCGCCCCTTCCCTATAAATACTCGACTCCCCCTGAGTCCCGGGGACGGACAATCCGACCTTTCGGCTTCTCCTCTCCCAAATCGCGAAGCAAGCTTTGCCCCGGGAATCATGAGCTCCGCTAGGTATTTCTACTTTGCGAGACGACTCTAATTTGTTTCGTTCTGAGCCCCTCTTCCGAGAGGGATGCCCTTCGCGAAGCCCAAGGGCGTTCGCAAAGGAAGGGGATTCCCAAGGGAACCCGGGCAGCCGAGGAGCACTCGTGCTTCGCGAAACACCCAACCCATGCTAGTAATCCCTATGCCAAGGCGGGATAACTATGCATCGCGAAGCACATTGCTTGGCAGGACCCTGCTTTGTGAACCACTCCTTCTTCGCGAGGCAGTGCTCCGTGAACACTGTTCCACTTCGCGAAGCACCACCCACTTCCACCTATGCCCCATGCTAAGGCCAAGGCACCCCACTTCGCAAAGCACACTCCTCTGCTTAGCAATTCCTCCTTCCGTGCGACCCTCCAGGTTTGCACGATGTGATTTCAAAGTCCCATGGACAACACCTCCCGTAGCGTTGCTTCGCCCAATGCTTCTTCGCATAGGCACGCTAACGGCTATTGCTTCTTCGCATAGCCACGCTAACGTGGACCTCTCGATGGTTCCCCCCTCGACCCCCCTTTACCTTGGCCTTACTGGTACCTTCCCTTCCCCAAGGACCAGAGGGTACCAGTTATGTAAGCCCTAGGGGTGTGGAGTGAACCCACCTCGTCCGAGCTGCAGGACGTTAAACTGCCAAGCACCACGTCCTCAACACATGACTTTAAACTGTGACCCAACCTCGTCTCCCTCACGAAGGGTCCCCCTAGCTCGAGCATTCATTACACCGCTCGTCTCTACGGGAATGGAACTCTTCCGCACATGGAATGAGATCCTCCTTGTCGGAGTGGTGTATGTTCGCAGGGGAAGGGTCGCCTCAGAGCGTAAATCCCTAACCTTTGGTACGGATGATTGCACCCGTGCATCTCGGTACTCCCCCACTACCAAGGTCAGTGGGGAACGTGATAGGGAACAAGGCACCTCCCATTGTTGGACCAAGGTCCATCTTTCCCGCGCTTTGTCATGCCATGGGCCTCCATCCTGGAGTAAGTCCCAACACCATGGGCCGCTCAACGCGTAAGCCCCTCTTCACTTCTCACGGATGCACCCTTCGCGACGTGATCGTCAGGTCCTTGCAACCTCTTGTTTCTCACACCGAGCATGACTCACGTGGGCTTAGAGTGAGCACCGACCCTGACAAACTTTCATCTGAACTACGAGGTCTTTGATCCATGTCAAGGCATGGTACGTAGGACGCCTTTATGAGGTTCAAGCCCACCATCAGTGGACCAAGGTCTACTTTCATCTGAACTACGAGGTCTTTGATCCATGTCAAGGCATGGTACGTAGGACGCCTTTATGAGGTTCATGCCCACCATCAGTGGACCAAGGTCTACTTTCATCTGAACTACGAGGTCTTTGATCCATGTCAAGGCATGGTACGTAGGACGCCTTTATGAGGTTAAAGCCCACCATCAGTGGACCAAGGTCTAATTTCATCTGAACTACGAGGTCTTTGATCCATGTCAAGGCATGGTACGTAGGACGCCTTTATGAGGTTCAAGCCCACCATCAGTGGACCAAGGTCTACTTTCATCTGAACTACGAGGTCTTTGATCCATGTCAAGGCATGGTACGTAGGAAGCCTCTATGAGGTTCAAGCCCACCCGTCTTTCACGTCGGGTTTCACCCCCGTCCAGTATGACGTTAAACTACACCCCGGTCCATTGGTAAGCCATTGCGACCCAACCCCCACCTGAACTACGAGGTCTTCGATCCATGCCAAGGCATGGTACGTAGGAAGCCTCCACGAGGTTCAATCCCACCATTAGTGGACCAAGGTCTGCTTTCACGTCGGTTTACCGACAAACCCTTTTGAACTACGAGGTCTTTGATCCATGTCAAGGCATGGTACGTAGGAAGCCTCCACGAGGTTCAAGCCCACCCGTCGCTCATTCACGTCGGGTCCCATTCTAGTCCAGCGGTAAGCCGTTGTGACCACTTGAACTACGAGGTCTTTGATCCATGTCAAGGCATGGTACGTAGGAAGCCTCCACGAGGTTCAAGCCCACCCGTCGTTTATTCACGTCAGGGTTCATTATCGTCCCGCATGACGTTAAACTGTATTATTTGAACTACGGGGACTTTGATCCATGTCAAGGCATGGTACGTAGGAATCCTCCCAGAGGTTCAAGCCCAACTCTCTTCGGACCAAGGTCCAGCTTCACGTCGGTTTACCGGCACCATCCTGAACTACGCGGACTTTGATTCCCTGCCACGGGGATACGTAGGAAGTCTCTTCAAGGCTCAAGCCCAACTTCGTTGTCGCCCCCCTGCGATGGTCCCATTTCATTCTCAACCGTCTCTGCTAGACGTTAATCTTGCAACATACCCTGTGTTGAACATGGGAAGCTGAGGAAAACCTCAGATACGTGTCTATGACATGTAATTCCCTGCGCTCGATGTGGGATGCCTCGGGCTTCCACGCCCTCGAGAAGCCTTGTGATTGAGGATAACAGACAGACATGCCAGGTACCCCAGCATCCAGACACGCTACTGATGCCTCGAACGTGATTACTCCCCTGACTGAAGGTTGCTGCCCTGACTGGACCCTTTGGAATGTCCCGACAGAAGCAGTTTAATTAACCGGCGTCCATGGAAACATGACACTGGGAAGAGTTTCACGAACTACGTATTAAATCTATAAGGGAGACCCGGACTAGGTGACGAGTTCTGAGGAGGAATCCACAGGAGGAAGAACCGACATCCCATCATCCCGTTTCGATCAAGGAGCAGACGTACCTGAACAAGGAACAAATGCCGCCCACCTTTGGAAAACGGGAATGCGGGGCAACAAAGCCGCGCGTCCCCCTCCCCCGCGGACGGATGCGCGCGCGCCCCGGCGAAAGCGTCGGAAACAGAAATGGTGAACCCGACGTGAAATTCTTCTCCTCAGCATGGAGATTAGTAGCGTTCGAGAAACCAGTAGATTGACGTGTCACCGGATTCAGATATCCGTTGCCTGGTCCCGCCAAGTAAATGGCGGGCCTGTCGTGGAACTCACCAGAAGTCGGGGTAGTAGAACGTGGGGCGCTCCGCTCCGCAACGTGTTGGCGTGGATCCTTCTCACAGACATGGAGGATGGAAGAACGCTGGGGCACTGGCTGTCAATCCTTTTCCTCTCAGTACTGATGAGTTGATCCCTTCGTTTGCCAGGAACCAGGTTGTTATTTCAGAGATGCGGTCACCATCCGCTCCTCGCCCGCGCAGGGGCAGGGGAAACACCACTACGGCCACTCCACATGGCGCCACTACCGCCACGACGGCTGCCACGTCACGGGATGCGGGACGTCCACGTCCCCTTTCCCCATCAGAGGTCATCCAACGAAGGGTGATCAACAGCCTCGTGCGTAGGTATGAGGAACAAGGGGTCATCCCGACCAGGGATATGGCCCGTTTGGACCTGGAGGCTTCCAGGCCCCGCCGTCAACGCCGCCCTAACAGGCCGCGCAGGGAGCCCCCGCTCCCCACCTCGACATTCAACCGTTTCGGGAGCCTATCCCTAGTACGCCTTGACGACTCTTCGCCTTACGCCGAAGAGGCAGGCGCGGTCCGGCTCAGCCCGCTCAGGGCCCCGACCCAGGACCCCCAGGTGAGAGCTCCCGTCTGGCCACGTCAGCGCCGCCGTCCGGCCCCGCAGGAAGAACAGGCAGACTATGTCCCTGCACCACCTGCACCGGCCCGCCTGACCCGACGTCAGCGCCGGGCCCGGGCTGAGGATGCTCGCCTAGCCGCGTCCACATCGACAGCTATAGTGCCCCGAGCCACCGCTGACGTACATTATGAAGCCCCCGCCTACATTGAGCAGGGGCACCCCTTCGCCCAACCAAGATTGAGACCCCAGCCGCCCCATGGGCAGGCCGGGTTGACTCTCCGGGTTGCAGGCCCGAGTGATGATCGTCGCGAGCTAACCCGCGGTGATGCCACCCCGTACGGAGGTCCTCCCCGTAACACTACTCCACAGAGCGTGGGCCTTCCCCGCTCCGAGGTTCGTCGTGGAGGCATGCCTCGTTCTGCCCCCATCCTGCAGGAAGACCTGCCCCGGGGCAGTGATGCTCAGCGCGGAAACACTTCCCGCGCCCGCTGTACAGGGTATGAAGTCCATTCTTCTGAAGGCACCGTCCATCCGGTCCTTCGACGTGGGGCCCCCCCTACGTCCTCTCTGCGACTGGCGAAGATCCTTCTCGCCCCAGCCACTCAAGGAGTGAAGGCCAGCCTCGCTCCACTCGCATCGACCATGGAGGCCTTCCCCATGCTCCTGCCGGTTCCAACAGAGGCCCCGCCCACGTGGGTACTGTTCATGGAGGTCCTCCCCATGTAACCTTTGATATTTGCCCTGGTGCCCCCGGCACCCCGGCTGTCTCAAGTGGGGGACCTCTCTGCCACGGCGCTAGTGCCGCCCCAGGGCTGCCTGATAGGGGTCAACCCTGTCCCGAAGAGCCACCCAGGGGCAGAAGAGCGGGTCGTCGCCGCCACAAGAAGAATCCTTGGAAGGCCCAGGGAGGGATCAAACCTGCCCGCTTCTCCGATTCGGAAGCGAAATGCGATTCAGCGATGGAACCTTCCCCCAGCTCCTCCGTATCAAGGACTGGGGCAGGAACCAGACGCGTCAGCCTCGTTCTCCCGGAATTTGAGGTCCACCGGATTCCCGTCTCTCTCCGCAGGTACATCCAGGAGGAAGAAATCCTGGGAATTCCGCAGGTTTCGACCGCGCAGTCACCGCCACCGTCACCTGAAGCTCCCTCTACCTCTACTCGGGATCACGACGAGCTGTTTTGGGGGTCAACGGTGGTAGAGCCACGACATGACCGGACACCGGTAACGGCAATTCCCGTACCCGAAGCAGTGGCTGTTAGCCCGTCCTATCGTGACATTGTGGTCAGGTCACCTCGCTCTTCAGAGGAGGGCCCAGAGTACGGTGGCCAGTCTGCTCGCTTGCCGTATTCTCCACCGCCGAGTTTGCTATCCCAGAGGTCCGCCTCGGTACCGCTACCGGTCCCTCAGCCACCCCCGGTTGATGAGTGGGGAAATGTAGGGCCGAACCCCGAGGACGAACCCAGGAGCTTCTGGAGTATTCTTGCAGTGGACTACTTCCCAGAGAAGTTTTGGCCCACGGCGGCACTGAATTTTCGCGTACCCGAGTCGCTTACCCCTGAAGAAGTGGGATGCTTTTGTCGGACCCTGTGGGCGACGCACTTCCGCCTCCGTTGGTAACGGGTAGTGTACCCCAGGAGTCAAGAGCACTTCGAGGAGATTGGAAAACAGTGCCGCCTAATTGATGCAGCGGCGCTCCTTGCGGCCCAGCACCCCGAGTCGCCCGGTCACCAGAGTGCCCTCCAACGAAAATGCGTCCAGAGTTTCAAGGCACTCTGCAAGATCGTCAGGGAAGCCACCCCCCATGTTCAAGTCTGTGGTTGGGGACGCTATGCCGCTCTCCTCTTCGACCCTATCCGACGACAGCCCGATTCGCTATGCGACATTGAGGATATGCCCTAAAGAGGGGTCACAGTCCACATGGCCTAAGTTGTGGATAAGGAAGATGAGCTTGAGTTCCTTGATGGGGACTTACCATCCGAGGGCGTACCGCCACTACTCGACCCATCAGGGAGAGTCACCCGTCAGCAAAGGAACCTGCTAGGCCTCCCCGTACCCACCGAGTCACTGGCACTCGGTCGAAGCACTGGCAAGGGTAAGGAGCATGTCGGGATAGTCAAGCACTCCGACCCGTCCGCCTCTGTGCAGAAAACGGACGAAGACCCTGAGAAGGCCACGTTGCGCCAGCAGCTTGCTGAGCAGAAGAGGCTGGTCGACGAACTCTTGGCTGAACGTGCCGCAGAGCGACGACCCGACTATGGTAATCCCAGGCCGGGGCAGCAGGGGCAGGAACAATTTCCCCCCGGTGAGATGCCTTCGGGCAACCCTGATCATGCTACTACCGCGGACAGGGCGGAAGCCGGAACGTACGGCAAGAGGGCGCGATACGTCTCGCCAAACTCCCCTGAGCGACGGGGTAATCTGAAGAACCCAATCCGGGTTCCCCCAGTCACCCAACAGGTCGTCCAACCAGTCATCCCGCGAGCAGTAGAAGCCGTCTACCGTGTTGAAGAACCTGGCAATGCGCTTGTGGTTAGGGACCCCCGTCAATACAGGGACCCCCACCTGGAGGACCTTATTTCGGCACTCACAGCCCGCCTCGAGGCCTTGGAGACATGGCAGGTGGCAGTCCCACCGGATGGCAAGCCTTATCCCGCGTGGGTGGATGATATGCCCGCGCATCCGTGTTTTTGGAACCCCACTTTCTCGCCTTTTAACGGGACAGGGGACCCACCCCAGCACTTGGCTCATTTCTCTTCCAGGTGTGGCCCCATGCTGGGGACCCCGACTCAGCAAGAAGCCGCTATGCTCCGGTGTTTTGTACAGACGTTGGAAGGTCCGACATTCGTCTGGTACAGCCAGCTCCCCATCGGATCAGTGACCGGTTGGGAGGATCTTCGCCGGCAGTTCTTGTACCAGTTCAGCTCCACCACGCGGAAGACCAGCATCGTGGACCTCTTTAAGTGCAAACAGAGGCCTGATGAGTGGGTTGCAGACTTCATCGCCCGGTGGAAAGGACTTACGTATTCTCTCGATATGCCGCTGACTCAGGAGCAATTACTGACGATGTGTGTGGGGAACGTAAAGACAGAGCTGGTACCCTCCTTGATTACCCAGAACTACCCTGGGGGGTTCAGAGATTTCTCGGATAAGGCCCAGCGCCTCGAGGAGGCCCTGCAACAGGCTAGTCAGGCACGTTTGATGCCCCCTATGATCCCAGCCAGGAGGGCCGCCAGGGATGAACCCGCCGCAGTGGCTCAAATAGAAGCCCCGAGGCAGCTGGAATTGTTACCGGTGGCACCACCCCGGCAACCCCGCAGAGGTCCTCCACCTCAAGCACAGGCTCCTGCCCAGAAGCGACCGCCTCAGAACCGACAGGTTCCCCCGCGCAACGCGCCACCGCCACCTAGGCGAGACAACCAGGCGCCGCCCCCTCGGCAGGCCCCTCCGGTCCCTCGACAGGACCAGGCCCCCAGGGCTCCTTACCCGGAAAGAAAGTACCATACCTATTCGTTTAACGAAAATCAGGTCCCTGGTTACTTCTGAAGTGCTCTAGAGCAAGGGATCGTGCGTCTGCCTGAGTGCAGGAGGTCGGCAGAGGCGCATCTCACTGATCACCCCAACTACTGCCCTTATCATCGGATCCTGGGGCACACCCTCAAGCAATGCTATGTGTTTAAAGACTGGCTTCAGGACCAGGTCAACAACAACATAGTCAAGTTGGGCCCAGCGCCAGCGCAGGTGGCAGGCATCTTCACGGGATCGGAAATCGGCAGTGACAGCGAGGGTGAGTGGCAGCAGGTCCCTAGCCGCGGGTCCCAGAAATACGACAACTGGATGGCTCGAAAAACTGTCGTCCGTGCCCAGGGTATCATCCGGGCACGCCTGAAGCATTTGGAACCTTCAGAAGAAGTAGTTGGCGCCTCAACATCGTCTTCACAGTCGACCTCTGCCCAAAAAGGCAAGCAGCGGCGACGCAAGAAGAAGCAACGTGCACCGCCAGTGCCGTCGTCATCCCGCACTCTCGGCGACTTTATGCCTCCCGAAATGGGCATTCCCCCCAGAATCCGCCCAGCGGTGGATGACTCTTCGAGTGACAGTCAAGGGTACGCTTCGGTTAACACCGTGGAGCTGGTAAAGCCCTATATGACCCCCGACGAGGGGGAACCCCAGGCAGACCGCCCCAACGTTTCCAGCCGACGTCAACATCAGCGGAATCGCAATCGTGCCGGCCACCGAGGTATGTCAGCAGGCACTTGTGACCAAGCCATGCACGCTACCGAGACCAGGCAGCAGGCTCAGCGTAGATCTCAGCACGCGCAGACCCATCCAGCACCCTTGGCTCTACCTCCACCGCCGTTCGTGTTGCTGGATCAGGGAGAGCCGCCTCGTTCGTATCACAGCCAGTCTCGCCCGGCGACGGGCCAGCCCCCGCTGTTCGATCTTAGCCCGGCGACTACTCTCCAGGCTTCTACTAGCAGGCAGCAGGATGTACCCAGTGCTAGCCGACTGCCAGTTCAACCGGCAGGACCTGCTATGCCTCCAAATGCCGAAAAACCCCCTGTAAGCAGAGGTTCGCATTTGGCACGCAAGTATGATGTCCTAAAGCACCTAGCCGGCATTCCGGCGAGGCTTTCCATCCTTGAGGCCCTTCGCTTGTCATCCGAGATGCGCGAGGCACATTCCGAGGCCCTAAGGAGCCCCCTCCAGTTCGAGACGGAAGTGGCAGCCGCGGAGGCCTTCCATACCGAGACGATTGAAAACGCCGAATGTCAGGCGGTTATCTCGTTCTCTGGTGAAGATGAAGACCCTCCTATACAGGGGCACATTCGCCCACTGTATATCACTGGCCACTTTAAGGGTGTGGAAGTCCGTCGCTGCCTCGTTGACACGGGTTCTAGAATCAATCTAATTCTGACTCGGACGCTGCGAAAGCTGGGTTTGTCCGAAGGTGATTTGACTCCCTCTGACCTCAGGATTCAGGGGTACGACAGGACAGAGCAAACCCCGGTCGGCAAGATCCGTCTGAAGACCCAGTTCGGTGGCTTAATTGCCAGCACCGAGTTCATGGTTGTTTCTCAGGACACCGCCTACAACGCACTGATGGGCAGGCCATGGCTCCATCTGCATGCAGCGGTTCCCTCGTCGTATCACCAGTGCCTTAAGTACTCGCTCAACGGTCGAGTAGGCGTGCTCCAAGGAGACGCGTCCCCTTTCGCTTCTTGTGAGGCCCGCTATCTGGATGCGGGTTATTACAAAAGTAAGGACAAGCAGATCCTGGTCAGCGAGGATGAGCCCGCCCCAATCACAAGTGATCCCTGGGTGAGCATGGACGACGCCTACATCCTCCCGATCCACCGGTTGGAGGCCACGACCCCCGACATGGGACAATGTTTCGTTGTTTCGGGTACGCAAGGAAGGCATGTTCCCGCGTCCAAGCGACGGCGGAAAATCACCTCGTACTCCTACATCAACCAGGCTCGGGTCATCCCGGAATCTCCTACCCTTGTACGGTACCGGGACGTCAAGCTCATGACAACGGCGGTGCGCCATACGTGTCTATTTCGCCGGGCTGGAATCAACCGACTCTGGCCGACACGTCACCACTGCTTTGATATCATCAAGCGTGGCCCCTTAGGCCGAAGGCCGGATGGGATAGGGTCAAATGCATTCATTGCTATGGTCTCCACGACGAGTGAGTCTCCTGATGTGAAGACCGCTGCTGCCCAAGCCGGCACCAGCTGCCCCTCGGGTTTTGAGAGCCCAGAAGTACCTTCCGTCACGGGAAATCCCCCCACGGCTGGGGAGGAAGACTTGGAGGATGCTCCCCCAGCCTTTGAAGAAGGCGTTTCTACCACGGTCGATGAGCTGGTATAGGTGAACCTTGGTAGCGAGGCAGATCCAAGACCCACATTAATCAGTGCGGCCATGTCCCTCGAGGAGCGGCAGCAGTATGTAGACTTCCTCAAACAGCACCGCGATGTGTTTGCCTGGAGTTACGATGAGATGCCAGGGCTGGATCCCCAAGTGGCCATCCACCGTCTGGGCCTCCCAGTAAAACATCGTGGGTTTAAGCAGCCTCCCAGGAAAATGCACCCTTCCCATGGCGCTATGGTTGAGGCCGAAGTTGATAAGCTAATCAAGGCCAACTTCGTCAAAGAGGTCCAGTACCCCAAATGGCTCGCCAACATTGTACCAGTCAGGAAGAAGAATGGGCAGATTAGAGTCTGCATCGACTTCCGCGATCTCAATCGCCACTGCCCAAAGGATGACTTCCCACTCCCGGTGATGGAGCTGTTGATTGACGCCACGGCCGGGTTCCAAGCCCTCTCTTTCATGGATGGGTATTCCGGGTATAACCAGATCCGGATGGCCCCCGAAGATGAGGAGTCCACTGCCTTCAGGGCTCCCCAGGGTACCTTTTGCTAGCGGGTAATGCCATTCGGTTTGAAAAATGCAGGTGCCACTTATCAGAGGGTCATGCATCGCATATTCAACCCGATCCTCAAGACATTGGTAGAGTGCTACGTGGATGACCTTGTAGTCAAATCATATCAGCGCCAGGACCATCTCAAAGACCTTGAGAAAGTGTTCGGTTTCCTCCGTTCCCGTCACCTGAAGATGAACCCACTAAAGTGTGCCTTCGGAGTCACCTCCGGGAAGTTTCTGGGATTTGTTGTCAGATATCGAGGTATCGAGATCTACCCGGAGAAGATCAAATCCATCAGCCAAATGCCTCCCCCGAGCAACATTCGGGAGCTTCGAGGCCTGCAAGGCCACTTATCCTATATACGCCGATTCATTGCGAACCTGGCCGGCAAGTGTAAGCCCTTTTCTCGGCTCATGAAGAAAGGCGCTGCCTACGAATGGGATGAGTAGTGTCGGATCGCCTTCAAGGAAATCAAGCAGTATCTGCTCCAACCTCCGGTCTTGATGCCACCCGTCTCTGGAAAGCCGCTGGTCCTTTACGTGACCGCCCTGGAGAGATCCCTCGGTGCGCTGCTCACCCAGAAGAATAACGAGGGCACTGAAAACAGTCTCTACTATCTCAGTCGCATGCTTCTCGATACGGAGGTCAGATATTCCCTTATCGAAAAGAGCTGCCTTGCGCTCGTCTTCGCCGTGCAGAAGTTGCGACACTACCTGCAACACCATGAGGTGCAATTGATCTCTCGGGTGGATCCGTTGAAGTACATCCTGAACCGCCCCATGCTGACTGGCCGGCTAGCACGGTGGGCGGTGATTCTCCAGCAGTTTGACATCAGGTTTGTGCCTCAGAAGGCCGTTAAGGGACAGGAATTGGCAGACTTTTTAGCTGCCCATCCAACCTCCGCGGATCAATCCCTGGACCTGGATTTTCCCGATGAGATGATCCTCTCGGTCGATCACGCTGTCCCGTGTTGGCAAATGCATTTCGACGGCGCCTCCCGGAGCCCCACTGGTAGAAGGCTCAATGACCCCAAGCTCAACAGAGTGGGTCTGGGTATTGTTTTCATTACCCCGATGCAAGCCATCCTGCCGTACTTTTTCCTGTTGTCAGAAGGTTGTACGAACAACGAGGCAGAGTACCAAGCTCTCATCACCGGCCTCGAGCTGGCCCTTGAGATCCATGTACCCCATCTACATGTGAAGGGAGATTCTGAGCTGGTAATCAAACAGGTTAATGGCGACTACGTCGTCAGGAAGCCAAAGCTTGCACCGTTTCTGGAGTACACCCTCCTCCTAATGGCCCAGTTCTCTTCTCGGCCAGAGGTTATCCATGTCCCGCGGTCGCAGAACGGCCAAGCGGACGCCCTAGCTGGCTTAGCCGCATCGCTCGCAGAACCCGAGCAAGATGATTTGGTCATACACGTGGCCCACCGTAGAGTCATTGCTCCCGTCACCCAAGAGGACCATGATAGCCTACGGGTAAGTCATCTCACCGCCGGACCCTCCGTATCGGGAGTCCCGGGTTCGTCAGACGCAGTGGTTGAAACGACCCCCGATTGGAGAGCACCTTTTGTCGAATATCTCCAAAATGGTCAGCTCCCGGACAACCGGGACGAGCGCGAGCGAATCCGACGCCGCGCACATCAATTTACCCTCCAGAGCGGCCCCAGTCTTGAGCAGACCCTCTATAAACGGAGTTTTGATGGTGTCCTCCTCTGTTGCATCCAAGGAGTAGAGATACCTCAAGTTATGCAAGAGGTTCACGCCGGTTCCTGTGGCGCCCATCAAGCTGGGCCGAAGCTGTCCCATCAAATCCGGAGGCTAGGGTACTTCTGGCCCTCCATGATCCACGATTGTATTGGATACGCCAAGAGATGCCACGCGTGCCAAGTGCACGCCAACTTCTTGCATCGGCCGCCAGAACCCCTCCACCCCACCAAGTACTCTTGGCCATTCGCGGTATGGGGACTCGATGTAGTGGGACCGTATCCGCCGGCAACGGCCCGCCAGTGTAGGTTCATCCTGACTGCTACAGATTTCTTCTCCAAGTGGGCAGAAGCAGTTCCGCTCAAAGAGGTCAAGGCCCGTTCCGTCGTTGACTTTGTGAGCTCCAACATCATCCACCGGTTTGGGGTCCCTCACGTCGTCCTCACTGACAACGGTACCAACTTCCGAGCAGCTGAATTGAAGAAATTGTACGCTAAGTACGACATCTGGTCAAACCATACCTCCCGCTACCACGCACAGGCGAATGGACAGATCGAGGCATTCAACAAGACCCTCTCTAACATTCTGCAGAAGATGGTTGGTCAGAACAAGAAGAGTTGGCCGGACAAGCTCCCCAATGCCCTTTGGGCTTACCGGACGACGACTCGCAACTCTACCCAGGTGACCCCATAATCCCTGGTGTATGGAGCTGAGGCCGTCCTACCCATTGAGATCCAGCTGCCGTCGCTACGCACGGCAGTTTATGATCACCAGACATCGGATGAGGTAGCCGAGATCCGTCTAGCTGAGTTAGAGGCACTGGACGAGAACCGGCTTCATGCCCTGCACAATCTGGAAAGGCATTAAGACAAGATGGCAAGAGCTTTTGACAAGAAGGTCCGTCTCCGCTCTTTTCTACAGGGTGACCTGGTGCTGGCCCTGTGAGTGCCAATGATTCCCGGAAGGAAACCGCCCAAGATAGAACCCAAATGGGAAGGGCCTTATATCATCCATAAGGTTTACCCCAATGGAGCATATTCCTTGGTGACCACAGATGGAGAGCGTGTAACCCCTCCCACCAATGCCAGATTCCTCAAGAGATACTTTGCCTAGGGCATAAGTGGTCCTGCATGACCCTAAACTGCGAGAGGGTCATGCACGACATTAAACTGCATTGGTCCTGCATGACCCTAAACTGCGAGAGGGTCCTGCACGACATTAAACTGCATTGGTCCTGCACGACCCTAAACTACGACTTGGTCCCGCATGACCTTAAACTGTATCTCCGTCCTCACTGCAAGATGTTAAACTGCAAGTCAGTTAGTTCTTCCTGACCGAGGCTCAGCCTCAGGCCCCTCGGCCTCTTTGGGCCCCTGGTCCCGTCTCCACCGAGGTCTGGCCCCAGGCCCCCCTCGTTTCTCTCCGACTTACCCTCTTACGGGATCGTACGGTACAGTGTAGGACTACGTTCTCACGTTGGGATCATGTACCATGCCGCACACATCCCCGAACGAGATGCCCCTCGTCCCGCATGACGTTAAACTGCATGTCAAGAACTACGTACGGCTTGATTCCCATCTTCATGGGATACGTAGGAACGCTCGGATGCCTTGTCTCGAGCCCAGCCCCAAGCTTCTCTCTTCCACTATTCCCCCTGGGAATGGTCTCCTTGGAGGATCTTTGTGTAGCAGGGCGTCGGCCTTCTTGGCCCCGCTCATGCAACCCCACTCACGCAAAGATTGTAAAGGTCGCACCATGCGCCCACTCCCGTTCTTCTACCCTCCCACGTCCTCACCGCATGACGCTAAACTGCATGGCCTTCAAGAACTACGTATGGCTTGATTATCATCCTTATGAGATACGTAGGAACGCCCGGAAATTTCGTCCGTTGGCCCAGCCCAAAAGCCAAAATCTTCCCCTCGGGTCAAGACACGGCAGGGTGCACACTTTTGCCCCGACCCACGTCGAGCAAGCCTCGACCCGGCTGTACATTCCCCCCTGGAGGTGTTTGCCCATTTCGTGGAAGGATTCACACCCGGAGGGGCCCCCAAGAACGGCCTGGATACAAATCCCAAGGGCTCTCCTACCGATGCGGGCCAACGCCCCCGAGGGTTTCTCAAGCAACAAATCGAAACAAGTCCCGCATTGCGAATTTGGTCAGCGGTCGACGCTCATTTGTTGCCCCCATGCGGGTCACCATAGGAACGCTGTGTTTCGAATATGGTCAACAGTGATTCATTCTGCCCCATCCTGAGGTGACAAACTTCCCCAGGTGGTGCCAGTGATCGGGCCCACAGCCCAGGATTCCTCACCCGGAGCGTACGGTGTGGTGTAGGACTACGTCCTCATTCACGTCGGGATCATGTACCATGTCGTACGACTCCACTTCCGAGGCTCAGCCCCAGGCCCCTCGGCCTTTCCAGGCCGCGGCCCAGGACCTATCTTATAGGATTTTACGGCATGGCGTAGGGCTATGTCCTCACGTCGGTTTTTCGCCATACTGTACACCTTGCTTAGGAATATGTTATTCCCCTCCTCGTCCGGTGTGACGTTAAACTACATTTCAAGAACTACGTGTGGCTTGATTCCCATCCTGATGGGATACGTAGGACCACCTGGATGTCCAAGATCCGGGTCCAGCCCCATTCCTCGGGAATCCTCATCCCATCTTGGCCCCTGGCCTATCCTTCCTCCATGAGGGGATCGTATGGTGCGGTGTGGGATTATGTCCTCATTCACGACGGTCTCGTGATGACCACGCCATGCTCCCACCCCCTGCTGATTTGTTTCGTCGATCCCTCTTTTTCGGCGGTTCTCCAATGTGCGTAAGAGTACTCTGGTTCATTACCTGGAATGCCAAGCTTTACTCGGATACGTCCGCACCCGCTTTCCAGGCTTTGCGTATCCCCGCATCAGGGCTTTCACCATCTTTCACACCCGGAGGGACTCCCAAGAACGGCCTGGATACAAAGCCCAAGGGCTCTCCTACCGATACGGGCCAACGCCCCCAGGGTTTCGGAAGACAAATCGATAAAATCCCGCGTTGCGAATATGGTCAGCGGTCGATGCTCGTTTGTTGTTCCCACCTCAGGCTAACGCGATACAGACGCTGTGTTTCCTTCATGGATAACAGTTTTCCTCTGTCGCCACGCCAACCCGTTAAGCCCAAACGCCGGGTACACAATTCACACCCTTCATCACTTCATCGTGTCCAAGTAGAGTCTCGGGATTCTTGGTACTTTTCCTCCGTGCACGTCAGCGCATTGGGAGAACAAGCTACATAAAAGGTGTCTTTCGAAACTCTCTGCTGACTCCCCTTAAATGGATGCCCCAAGTATTGCAATGAGGATCCCCCCCTTGTTTCCCACACCGAGTTTATCTCACGTGGGATTAGGGATTGGGCTGACATCTGTGCTTACTTGGGAGTTGTCACCATCTACGGTCCGAGCTCTAAGACCATAAACTAAGACTCTCATCTGGAACTACGTTCAAGACCCCTTGTCTTTGGACCCGGCTTGAGTTCAGCGAATTTACCTCTCTAATCCTGCCTTCAGGACCCCGATCACAGGACTGCGTGGCGCAGTGTAGGATTACATCCTCATTCACGTCGGGTACACAATAGCTGCACCACGCACGCCCCCATTCTGAGGTTCAGTCCTCCTATCCCCTGTCCTGCATGACATTAAAAGGCACCCTTTCAGAACTACGTGTGGCTTGATTCCCATCCTAATGGGATACGTAGGACCACCTGAATGTCTAAGATTCGGGTCCAGCCCCACCTCGGGGAGATCTCCTGATTTCCCGGTCACCTAGGCCACTTGGTCCATCCCTCTCCAGCGGGGGGTGCGTATGTATGATACAAGGTTGAGGGCATCATGCCCCCCTTCCCCTGGGAATCTGCCATCTCTCGATCACCCTCACGGTTGAGTCCCTTGGCTCCCTGTAGTGGTTCACCCATGTATTGAGAGTACTCTGGTCTAGGACCAAGAGTGTCAGATTCAACTTGGTCAAGGTCCTTCCACTTGTCAAGCTTCGTGTTCCCCTCTATTCGGACTTCCATCATCTTTCACACCCGGAGGGACCCCCATGAACGGCCTGGATACTACGCCCAAGGGCTCTCCTACCGATACGGGCCAATGCCCTCCAGGGTTACGGACGACAAATCGATAAAATCCCGCGTTGCGAATGTGGTCAGCGGTCGATGCTCGTTTTGATTAGTCCTCATTTCAGGCTAACGCGACAGGATGCTGTGTTGCGAATATGGTCAGCAGTAATCCTTTGTCGTCACGCCAGCTCCTTCAGTCCTTGAATGTTGGTTGCATGATTCACATTATTTTCCACCCCATCATGTCCAGGTGGAATCTCGACACTTTTGGCATTATCCCTCAGTGCGCCTCTGCATGCTAGGGGAACAAAGTTGCAATCTGGCGCCCTTTGGGGTTCCCATGGTCCGAGCTCTAAGACCATAAACTAAGATCCATTCGGGACTGCGTTTAACTTGATTCCCATCCTCATGGGATACGTAGGACCGCCCAGACGCCCTTTCTCTGGGTACAACCCATTCAGGAAGCCAGTCTCTCTCCCTGTTTTACCTCCGGATGGCGTACAATTTTATGTGGGATCATGTCTCTATCAAATGTGTTTTATAAACACTGTGCGCATTTCCCTCCTAGCATCGTCTCCGCTACATCTGCGCTGCATGACGATAAAATGCATGCTTGGTCCTATCATACGACCCTAAACTGTGACATTATCGTCCTGGCCGCATGACGAAAAACGGCACCGCATTGTGGTGACCTCGCTGTAGAGGACATCACGTTGGGTACTGGCCATGCTCCATGCCATTTGTCAACGCCCATCACGTCTTGATTCTTGTGGCGACATCACGACCTACAGTTCTAGGCCTGTCGCTTCACAAAAAAAAACCATTCACCTCAAAGAACAATCAAGATACATCAAATTCCGCTTCTTTTAGTGCAAGGGCCACGTCCGCACTTCCCCTTCCCCCTGGCACTGGTACCTTACCCTGCCACCTTCGAGAACTACGTATGGCTTGATTCTCATCCTCATGAGATACGTAGGAGCGCCCGGGTACTTCCTCGCGGGTCCAGCCTAACCCTGGTGTTCGGCCCCTCGACTCGAGCTCATTCACGTCAGGTTGTGATGTCATGCGTCCCCTGATCCCTTTTTCCAATCCATGGTCCGAATTCTATGACCATAAACTAAGATTTCCCCAAGGGAAAGGAATCTTCTCCCTCTCTCTAATACGTTTCGTTGACGTATTCAGATGTGTTTTGACAAAAAGCCCGAAGCATGGGATTTTCACGGGGACATTCCCCTCATCCCATGACCATGCTTCGTGAGCTCACTATTTGGATCCTCATCCTCTTCCACATCCAAAAGGACCCTCGGACGACGTGGATACTAAGCTTAAGGGCTCTCCATGAATGCTGGACCTAAGGGCCCTACAATCGTTTCGGGCCAACGTCCCTGCGGATATTCGACAACATTTGTGACACGGTCCCGTGTTTCGAACATGGTCAACGGTCGACCCTCATTTGTTTGTCCCCATTTCAGGCTAACGCGATAGGATGCTGTGTTGCGAATATGGTCAGCAGTAGTCCTCCATCGCCACGCCGCCACCATCGTGATCCGAATCTCGAGCTTCATGATTCACACATTTCCACTCCCTCATGTTCAAGTGGAACTCCACCATACTCGGCTCTTTCTCTTCGCGCATCTAGATGCGCTGAATGATCGTATTAGTGTCATTGGGCCGGTAGTCACCGAGCATCCCTTTTCCCCAACCTTCCCCTCTCTGCGTCGGGAAATTCCCACCACTACTACTTGTTTCCCACACCGAGCACGACTCACGTGGGCTTAGTAGTTTTGGCCGGATGTGTACCAACACTGTTAGGCTGCTCCTCGTCCAGTACGATGTTAAACTGCGCTTCCAGAACTACGTGCGGCTTGATTCCCATCATCACGTGGGATACGTAGAGACGCCCAGGCATTTCGCCTAGGGTTCAGCCCCAGGAATCACAAAATCCTGTTCCTCCCCATTTCCAGCCCTCTGGCCTGACCCCTCGGGGAGAACTATGTAGCTACAACTTTACCCTGAACAAGTTCAGGATGCCCCAAGATCCCATTGGGAAGCGATAGATCCCCTCGCCAGAGAGGCCCTGTCCCAAGAAGGAATGATCCGTGATCAGGTCGATGCGCCCATCTGGCGTACTCCCTCCGCGGTGGTGCAACTACCGAGGTGTTGGATTCTGTTTGAACAAGCCACCACTCCATGTTCCACGCTTTGCGTGTCCCTTATTCGGACTCTCGTCCTCTTTCATGTCTGGAAGGACCCCCCAACAGTATGGATGTCTGACCTATGGTCCACCAACTGTCCTGGGCCAACGCCCTGAAAGATTGATCGACAACATTTGTGACATGGTCCCGTGTTTCGAATATGGTCAACGGTCGACCCTCATTTGTTGTCCCCATTTCAGGCTAACGCAGTAAGGATACCGTTTGTCCGCCACGGTTAGCGGTTGTCCTTTATTGCCACGCCATCCCCACGGTGTTCCGAATTTGGGCATCGTGATTCACACTTCCCATTTTCACCTGTTTGAACCGGTTTCAGCGCCCCTGGTGTTGCCCCGATCGTGCATAAGAGCACGTTGGAGAAACGGTGATTCGGCTATCCTGGAAGTTCCTCCTCCGATCAAGCCTTCCCCATCTTTCGGGAATCTGGACTGGTTTGAGGGAATTGTCGTCAAACGTCCTGCAAACATTGCAGGGATGCAACAAGCCAATTCAACAGTGGAAATCGTGCGTACTACGGAACTCAAAACAAAGGAGAAAGAAAGAGTTGGAGCAGAAAAGTGTTAATAAAAGCTTCTTTCGAGTTCGCTACAATACTCGGGGGTTGACTTCCCCCATGGACGGGTTGACTCCGTCAAAAGAGCGTTGCAGCACCACCACCCGTTGACTTGCGGCGTCCAGAGCGTTTTGCCGCTGATTTAACTCCCGCTCCTCTTCAGCAGCGGCGGGGCGTAATCCGTCAACCCTGGCCCGGGCCCTTTCCACCTCGGCCTGGACGACAGCCATCCTTCCAGAGGTCTGCTCCATATGCTCCTCAGCCTTTTCCAGCTGGGCCTTCAATCGTAAGACCAGCTCAGACTGCGCATCGAGAGTGGCTGAAAGCTCGTTGGCCCGGATCTGCATCTGTTGGACCTCGCCTTCAGCCTCCTGGAGCTTCCTGATGCTGGTCGCCTTCCTCCGCTGACATCCCACGCTCAGCCCACGATCATGCTCCCGGATCTTCTCATCCATGAGGTCTCGGATGAGCGCGTGAGGGCGTTGGGCATCCACTCCCCCGGCACACAGTTCGCGCAACCGCGAGCGGAGCCTATCCATTTCGGCCAGCCATTGCGCTTGGCGAGTGTCCCTGATAAAGCGCGTGATCAGCTTCCACGACCGGCGGCGGACTATGCTGCTGTCTTCCTCATCAGAGGCTGTTTCGTCCCATTCCGCGCGGTCGGCAGGCTCGTACACAGGATATGCCTGCAGGAATTCCTCAGTGGGATCCGCATCTGGTGTTGAGTCTGGTACGACACCTGATGCCGGCACATGCACGACAAGACTGGGACTGACCAGTTGATCCTCTTCCTCGGAGTCCACCTCGATGGTTTCAGGTATGACCCTGCTGGTGGTCCCGCCAGTGATGGTGTGCGCCGCAGCTGGAGGAGGTGAAGGGACTATCGTCACCATCACCGACATGCCCCTGGGAGGGACGCCGCCAGACATCCCAACCAACCTCGCTGCAGCAGCCCACGCCAGTTGGAGAACTGTATGACAGAAAGAGACATAAAAGTTAGTCGACATGGCCCACGTGTGGCAACGAAGAGACCGGTGGAGGAGACTTACGAAGATCGACTTCTGAGCGCTTCTCCTGGGCCGGTACTGATGGGACTCCGAGACGAGGCCCCCCGTATACTGTTGGAAGGTCTGGAGATTTCAGAGGAGCCACCTCAGACCCCCTGGTCCCACCAGACGCGGAACTGGACGCAGCCATAGGTGCGGGTTCTGAAGGTCCCGCATCGTCACCCGCCAAGGAGCGAGAACGAGGCCTACGAACAAGTTCCTCCTGCATGACCCAAACATTGGTAAGAAGTCCGTAGGGATTCAAAAACAGATTGTAAGAAGAGATGTTCGGAATGTTACCTCGAGAGCCTCCACGAAGTCGTCGGATTCTGAGCTTCGGTCTCCGACCTCGCCCTCCTCTAGCGGGTCCCCCCCTCCAGCCTCATCCTCCCGAGAAGAATCCCCTGATTCCTCCGGCAAGGGGAAGCGCTCCCTCAAATCGGCCACCGATGGCTGTGGAGGGACCGTCTGATTCAACAGTACCCTCACCCGGTCTGTCATTGGGCGAGGGACACCACTGGAGTGGATGTAATCCTCCAGCTCGTTCAAGTATTGCTCCGCCTCCGCCGGAGACACCATGAATCCAGCCCGGACTGGGCCTATGCCCAGCAGTCTCATCCCGAGGCGATTCAGGTGGGCCCACATCTCAGATGGGCTGAGGAATTGCCGGTTGACGTCCCAGACGTCCCAAGCTTCCGGAAAGACAGCATCTTCTGCCATGTCAATATGACACAGCCGCTTCCCCGGAGCCTGAGCGGATATCCGACGGAATCCCCTCGGTGGCCGCCCCTCCGGATGACCTTGCTCTCCCGGAACCACTGGATCTGCCACTGCTGCCATACCCTCGGCCGGTGCGGGTCTCTCTGCCATGGCAGCCCCGCTGCCATGGGCGGCCCTAGCTGCCCTCCGACCCCGACCCCGAGATAAAGGAGGCCCACCGTCACCAACCCGGATCGTTGGCTGCTTCAGCATCTCCCCGGGATAAGCGGCCTCCCAGCTAATGGCGTACTCCTTCACTAAGCCGAAGGCGGCGGTGGGTGGAGGCAATGTGATCTGCATCTTTCCATCCTCACGTGTGAACATGAGCCACAGCTGCCTCATCACACACGGGTGCTCCTCATGACGCACCTCCCAGTATACCTGCGGGGTCAGCCGCTGGAGGCACCGGAACTGCCTCGCAAAACGGTGTGGGGTGTACGGTTCACAGATCGGCTCACGATCTATCCAAGCCACCAAAACTCCACCTCGGAAGGCCAGGAGGTAAGCCCGATGCTCTTCCGTTCCCCGTCCATCATCAGTAAGCCTTCCCGTCGGCAGTGGAAAGGGATGAAAGTTGAACTCGTCCGCCCTCCACACCCTTTTCAGCACCATCGGAACGGCCAGTTTGAATGGGAAGCTCCCAACTGCGTTCAGAATGGAAGGGCAAAAGTCTGATCCCGGAGGCGAAATGGGGTTTGGATACTCGTAAATCCCCCTGATATGCGCCGCGATCCACCCATACAGGAGGTGGAAGGGCCCACATATTCGTGGCGGCTTCTTGCCCTCGCTAATGCGCCGCAGCATTCTGAATAGTTTGGCGAGCATCGGGATCCCCAGGTTAATCCGCTGCCCCATGGCCAGCATCGATGCCATGATGAACGAGCTGGGCCGTACCCCCATGCTTGTATCTCTCACTGGTAGGATCCACCCACATATGAGAGCCGCGATGAATGCCGCCAGCCTAACTATTGGCTGTTGTTCGGTGCTGACACTGAAACCCCAGGTCTTCTATTGGTTGTCCTCCAAAACCCGCCAATACAAGTGCCCCTTACCCCGCTGGGCTGCCCTCGGACAAGTTCGAGGCCTTGGAGGGAACTCTCGATTCTCTGGAAAGTTCAGGAAACACTTGAACCACCTCTTGAAGTGGACGTCCCTCACGGCCTCCTTGTCCTCTCCAGGGACAAGCGCCATCAGCGCTGACACCATCCGTGGCATTTTCTCAGCATCCCCCCACGCACTGATGACGGGGAGGAACTCGTCGTACATGGCCCCCACGATTGGGACCCCCGAAACCTGGTGGACATCCCACAGGCTGATGCCCACCTCCCCGTGATGCAGATGAAAAGTGTTGGTCCTGGACGACCATCTACTCAGCAGTTCCGGCATCAGCTGCTTTGGCTGGTAAATGTGGAACTGGGAGGCCCATGCCGCCTCGTACAATCCCACTCTCCTCAGATCAGCCTCGAACTCCTCGCATGAGGCGCCTACCCAGTAGGCCCAGGCCCAGTCGTCGGTAAAATTGCCGCCCTGGCGCAGGTCCCACTCATCGGACCATCCCTTCTTCGGATCCTGCAGAGCCGCCTTCAGCATGGTGCGGTAGAGAGGAGGGGACGTCTCCGGTTGCAGTGGCCTCCCGTCAATGTCGTTCACATGATTGTAGATACAATCGGCGGTGATGGGTGTGAAATCCTCCCGCGCGTGACCATCGGCTGCCCTGAACCATTGGTGTTGGCACGGTGTGCTCCTGAACCAACAAGCTGGTTCATCCCTTCCCGCCTCAGGGATGAAGACGTCATCCCTCAGCCCGAAGCCGTACAACGGCAGCTTTTTGCACTGTGGATAATCCTTCTGACCATCCGACAGCAGATCTGTCAGAGAAGTGTGGTCTGAATGGCTGCGAACCATTTCCCCCAAGCCTGGACGGTTGGCCATCTCATCCCGGCGGGCAGCATCTGCAAGTACTCCCAGCACAGCTTCTTGATGGGCCATCTTTAATGTCGACCCTTAGAAAAGTTTTTCCCCCTGGATCGCGAAGCTCGGCCATGAAGCTCGACCGCGAAGTCGGATCGTGAAGATCGGTCGCGAGACGAAGCCGCGAAGTCTGGCCAAGGCAGACAGAGGTTCGCTTGGCGCGGACGCGGAGTCGGAGACTCGCGGTTCGCCGTGAAGCTAGATTCGCGGAGTGCTGTCGCGGAGTACGCGGAGCATCGCCAAATCGAGAGCGCACAAAAAGACAAGACACGTGAAGACAAAAGAGGGCAGACCCCCTATTTATAGGCGATGACCCCGGAGCATCGCGGCGCGCCTCACCCGCGCGAAGTATCGCGGCGCGTCCGGATCCGCGGCCCCGGCGAGCATCGCGGTCCCCCTTCGCGATGACGCATCGCGAACCACCGACAGTTTTTGGCGATTGTCCCTCAGACTTTGACCCTTCGCCCTCCGCGGCTCCAAGTCTGAGGGGGGGCATTTGTTGGCGCCAAAAATATGGCCCAAAAGGAAGGAACGAAAAAGACAGCCGGCGCGCTGCCTCGCGAAGCACAGCCGCGAAGCACAGCCGCGGAGCCCGTCCGCGGAGCCCCGCCGCGAAGCGCCCCAACCTTGGCGACCCCGCGAAGCTCCGGAGGCGGTAATCCTCCGCGAACCGGTTTGACGTTCGCGAGCCGCCGTGAAGCTCCGGAGGCGGTAATCCTCCGCGAACCGGTTTGACGTTCGCGAGCCGCCGCGAAGCCCCGCAGGCGGCGCGCGAGCCCTGCATCGCGGCGCCCCTTCCCTATAAATACTCGACTCCCCCTGAGTCACGGGGACGGACAATCCGACCTTTCGGCTTCTCCTCTCCCGAATCGCGAAGCAAGCTTTGCCCCGGGAATCATGAGCTCCGCGAGGTATTTCTACTTCGCGAGACGACTCTGATTTGTTTGGTTCTGAGCCCCTCTTCCGAGAGGGATGCCCTTCGCGAATCCCAAGGGCGTTCGCAAAGGAAGGGGATTCCCAAGGGAACCCGGGCAGCCGCGGAGCACTCGTGCTTCGCGAAACACCCAACCCATGCTAGTAATCCCTATGCCAAGGCAGGATAACTATGCATCGCGAAGCACATTGCTTGGCAGGACCCTGCTTCGCGAACCACTCCTTCTTCGCGAGGCAGTGCTCCGCGAACACTGTTCCACTTCGCGAAGCACCACCCACTTCCACCTATGCCCCATGCTAAGGCCAAGGCACCCCACTTCGCAAAGCACACTCCTCTGCTTAGCGATTCCTCCTTCCGTGCGACCCTCCAGGTTTGCACGATGTGATTTCAAAGTCCCATGGACAACACCTCCCGTAGCATTGCTTCGCCCAATGCTTCTTCGCATAGGCACGCTAACGGCTATTGCTTCTTCGCATAGCCACGCTAACGTGGACCCCTCGATGGTTCCCCCCTCGACCCCCCTTTACCATGGCCTTACTGGTACCTTCCCTTCCCCAAGGACCAGAGGGTACCGGTTATGTAAGCCCTAGGGGTGTGGAGTGAACCCACCTCGTCCGAGCTGCAGGACGTTAAACTGCCAAGCACCACGTCCTCAACACATGACGTTAAACTGTGACCCAACCTCGTCTCCCTCACGAAGGGTCCCCCTAGCTCGAGCATTCATTACACCGCTCGTCTCTACGGGAATGTAACTCTTCCGCACATGGAATGAGATCCTCCTTGTCGGAGTGGTGTATGTTCGCAGGGGAAGGGTCGCCTCAGAGCGTAAATCCCTAACCTTTGGTACGGATGATTGCACCCATGCATCTCGGTACTCCCCCACTACCAAGGTCAGTGGGGAACGTGATAGGGAACGAGGCACCTCCCATTGTTGGACCAAGGTCCATCTTTCCCGCGCTTTGTCGCGCCATGGGCCTCCATCCTGGAGTAAGTCCCAACACCATGGGCCGCTCAATTGCTAAGCATTTTTGGGCTGAAGCTGTAAGTACTGCCTGTTATACTATAAATCGTGTTTTAACTAGACCATTTCTTAATAAAACTCCTTACGAGTTATGGACTGGCCGAAAACCTAAAGTTTCTTACTTCAAAGTTTTTGGATGCAAAGTATTCATTCTGAATACAAAAGAAAATTTACACAAATTTGCACCAAAATATGATGAAGGAATCTTTCTAGGCTATTCCACAACCTCTAAGGCTTATAGAGTTTTCAATAAAAACACTTGTACTGTTGAAGAAACAGTACATGTAAAATTTGATGAAACTAACCCTTTTGTCTTCAACCAACCCAATCCTACATCCTCGGATGTGTTTTCTAAAGATGTTTATCAACCTTTGTTAGAAGAACATTCTGATAAGGAAAATGTTCAAGAAAGTGTTCCTGAAACATTTACCACAGAAGATTTTCTACCATATGTTGATGAACAGGTTTTACAAAACCAAAATCAATTGTTTCTTAGGAATCATCCCAGTGACAATATCATTGGTGATATAAATCAACCTGTAAGGACCAGAAATTCCTTAATAAATGAAGTAGAACATCTTGCTTTTCTTTCCCAATTTGAACCTAAAAGTCCAAGTGAGGCTTTAGGTGATGATGATTGGATCAAAGCAATGCAGGATGAACTAAATGAATTTGAAAGGAATCAAGTCTGGACTTTAGTTGAAAGACCTAAAGAAACAACTGTAATTGGTGTAAAATGGGTTTTCAGAAACAAGTGTGATGAAAATGGAATCATTGTAAGAAATAAAGCAAGACTTGTTGCTAAAGGCTATAATAAACAAGAGGGAATAGACTATGAAGAAACATATGCTCTTGTAGCTAGACTTGAATCTATTCGCATTCTATTAGCCTTCGAAGCATATTTCAATTTCAAACTATTTCAAATGGATGTCAAATGTGCTTTTTTAAATGGTTTTGTTCAAGAAGAAGTTTTTGTCGAACAACCTCCTGGTTTTCAAGACCCAAAACATCCTGATCATGTCTTTAAACTTACCAAAGCTCTATATGGTCTTAAACAAGCCCCTAGAGCATGGTATGATAGACTTACAGGATTTCTTTTACAAAACAATTATAGAAAAGGTACAGCTGATCCAACTCTTTTTATCAAAATGGAAAACAAAAATGTTTTGGTTGTCCAAATCTATGTTGATGACATCATATTTGGATCAACTCAGAAATCTTTAACCGATTCTTTTGCAAATTTAATGAAATCTGAGTTTGAAATGAGTATGATGGGTGAGTTAACATTCTTTCTAGGTTTTCAAATATCTCAAAAACCAGAAGGAACTTATATATCTCAACATAAGTATATTAAAGACTTACTCAAAAAGTATGGATTTGACAAAACTAAAAGTGTTAGCACCCCAATTGGTACCTCAAATACTCTTGATCTTGATGAAACTGGGAAACCAGTAGATCAAACAATTTTTAGAGGTATGATAGGGAGTTTGCTATACTTGACAGCTAGTCGACCCGACTTGATGTTTTCTGTATGGTTATGTGCAAGATATCAATCTAATCCAAAAGAGTCTCACTTAAAAGCCGTAAAGAGAATCTTTCGGTATTTAAAAGACACTATGGATTTAGGACTTTTCTACTCTTCTGGAAATGATTTTGTTTTAAAAAGTTTTTCAGATGCTGACTTTGGTGGTTGTAGAATGGATAGAAAAAGTACATATGGAACATGTCATTTCTTAGGAGATTCTTTGGTTTCTTGGTCTTGCAAGAAACAACACTCAGTAGCACTCTCCACTGCTGAAGCTGAATATGTAGCAGCTGGAAGTTGCTGTGCTCAAGTATTGTGGATGCAGCACACACTCACTGACTATGGTTTGAGTTTCTCCAAAACTCAAATTCTTTGTGATAATACAAGTGCCATAGTTCTTAGTAAAAACCCAGCACATCACTCTCGTGCAAAACACATAGATGTTAGGCATCACTTTCTTAGGGATCACACACAAAAAGGAGATATTGTTTTACAATTCATCGGAACGCAAGAACAACTTGCTGATATTTTTACAAAACCTTTACCTTCCGATAGATTTGAATTTATAAAACAGAAGCTAGGAATGATTACAATAAAATAATCATTCATATCTACTTCCTGTTTTACATCTCTCCTAATAGTAAGAAACTCCTCGTAGAAAGGGGGAGGACATTTCTTTATGTCTATGTTTCTGATCTTTAAATATTTACTCTATTTATATATGTTTCTTTTTCTCTTTATCGTATTGACAGTTTTATCATTTCTTTTTATTTTTCCTGTTTAACGTATTGACCATTTCAATTTTTCTGTTTATCGTATTGAAATTCTTTTCCATCGTATCATTCAATAATTTTTGAATCGACCGATGATAGTATTCAAATTCTTTTCCATCATACCATTCAATAATTTTTGAATCGACCGATGATAGTATTCAAATTCTTTTCCATCGTACCATTCAATAATTTTTTGAATTGACCGATGATGGTATTGAAATTCTTTTCCATCGTACCATTCAATAATTTTTGAATCGACCGATGATAGTATTCAAATTCTTTTCCATCGTACCATTCAATATTTTTTTTGTATCGACCGATGATAGTATTGAGATTGTTTTCCATCGTACTGTCGGTTAATGGTAACAACTATTTTCCATCGTACGGTCCGACCATAGTAATGACTTTGTTTTCCATCGGCATCATGTTTTTTTTCCTTACGATTGTTTCTTTGATACTTACCAAATCCAGCAATCACCTTTTGTTCTCCGACAGGTATCTTTTTCAATTTTTATTTTATTTTCTTTATTTGTTTTAATCCTAACCATTGATCTGGTATTATCTAATCTCGACCGTAGAAGTTCAACGGTCATCTCTTTTTTTTGCCTATAAATACCCCCCTCCCCTCCCCAAACCCACATTGATTGTTCAAGAATTGAGGCGAAGCTCTGCTCCCCCAGCTATAAACAATCGTACGATCTTCTCAATCGGCATCATCTTTATGTCTCAATCCTCTGCCAACACTCCCGCTGAAATGTCTTCAAAGACTTTTACAGAGAAAGACTTTCACAGAGAAAGGTTAGTATCCCGAGAATTCTTCGATATGTACGATTCTACAATCAAGAGGATTATTTTGTTTCAAGGATGGGAACATCTCTGTGTGGAAAAGCCTGATACTCATGATCCAGTTCTTTTTGATGAAGTTTGTCAATTTTACAAAACCGTGTCTTTCGACAAAGATATGACTATAAACTTCGCTGTGTACGATAGAAAGTTATCTATGTCTGTGAAACAAGCGGCACACTTTCTGAACGTTTCTATAGAAGGGGATTCATTCTGTCCATCTCACAAACTACCAGAGGAAGTTGGTACGTTTAATAGAGAGATTGCTGAAAAATCTTTGTTTGTTGTTAATGAGGGAAAGAGGAAAGTTTATCATCTTTCACCGGACAATCGGTTTGTCACTTTATGGATGAAAGGTTTTCTTGTCCCAAGGAAAGGGGATAGAGAAACTCTTAAAGTTTCTGATGTCTTTAAGCTCGATTATCTTGTGAATATGAGGAAAGTGAATCTCATGGGATATATTTTTGAAACCGTCAAGAATGTCAAGAAAGGAGGGATTAAATCCCTGATAATAATGTATCCAGCCATCCTTACAAAATTCATTCTTGAGAGTATGAAGTTTTGTAACATTCCTTTGAAAGGAAAACCTATGGATTTGTGGCCGTCTTTCATTAATAAGAGTACGATGAAAAAGCTGAATGTTTGTTTTGATTCAAATTCAAAACTTTTTGTCAGAGATGTAGAAGCTGAATTGCCTGAAAATCAATCGGCACCTATGCCAGCCAAAGACAATCAATTCGCCGGTGTTACTCGAAAGTCTGATCCGCAGACTAGTTCAAAGCCGAAGAAGAAGAAGCCGAGGTACAGTAAGGAAGTTGTAGCCAAATGGAGAAAGGACAAGGAACAGAGAAAAGAGGGTGATCCGAAGTTTGGTCTTGATCCTGCTGAGGCTTTTGCAGAAAGAATAAGGGTAGAAGAAACCCTTCAAGTTGAAAAGAAAAAGAAGACTCTCTTGAAAAGAAAGGCTCAGGACTTTGATATTTCTAAAGTCTTGAAAGCAGTTGAAGATGCTAGTGCTCAACTAACTGTGGAAGTGCATCAAGAATCCATCGTACAGAGTTTGCCTGAGAAAGAAAAAGGAAAACAAGTGATAGAAGAAGTGGAAGTAGAAGAAGGAGATTTTCTGTTAGAATTTCTTCAAAGTTCAAAGAAAAGTAGAGAGGAATCGCTTAAAAAGCTGAGCGAAGGTGTTCAACAAACTCCTCATGCCGATCAGGAAAAATCTTCGGACAGGATGTCATCTCGAGAAAAGCAAGATGCTCAATCTTCTCAATCTGATAAAGTAGTTGTCATTAGTGACAGAGTGGAAGATGAAAGAAAACAGAAAGAAAAAGTGAAAGGGAAACAGCCAGTTGTTGATTCAAGCAGATCGTATGAACTAGCATCGTACGATGATGATACTGATTCAGAGCATACAATCTCTCTCAAGAAGAGTGATTACATTGTTCAAGTTTTGAGAAGGATGGAGAAAACCATTCCTTATTTCCCGAGGCTGGAAGGAAAGATTGATTTTATCACTGAAAATCAGAGAAAGAAGTTTGGATCTGTAAAAGAATTGAGAAAGAAAGTCTTGTCTGTTGAATCCGATCTGAAAGTTCTTTCGGAAAGCTCAGTTGCTCATAAGAAAGCTTGTAATAAGATGACCAAGTGGTCATACAAAACAGAGAGCTCAATCAATGATCATGAGATTGCTATTGAAGATATAAGAAGGTTGTCAAATGATCTTGCAATTGCTTTCAACAAGCTTGATAAAGAAACAATTGAAAGGCTGAACCTTTTGTCGTCTCATAGAGCCGATGTTCCTTCAGTGAAAGACTTGCAAGATAGGATGAATGCTTTCCAATCTGAATTCTCGAAGGTTTCATCTTTCAAAGATGAAATGGTTTTACTGAAGAATCAAAATTCCGAGTTGTCCAAGGATAACAAGACTCTGCAAAACAGAATTGATACCCTTGAAGAAGTAATCAGAGTACAGAAGGAGACCATCAGAAATCAAGATCAGATTTTTGCGGATCAACAGGAGCTTCTCAAAACTCAGGGTGAATCAATTTCTGAAGACAAGAAGGAGATCAAGAAGATGAAAGCTGTGCTTCATGAGCTTATAAAGAAGGAGAAGGAAAGAGAAAACAAATGATTGTTGTATTTGTTTCTTTTGGGACTTGTTTGTTTTGTAATAACTCTTATAATCCTTTCTCTTTTGTCCATTGTCTTGTATTACTTCACTAACTCTTCCAGACATTTCGAGATTCCTCCTTTCTTTTTGTAAATCACAAAGGGGGAGAATATTTACAAAGAAAAGGTTGTTTTACAAAAGGGGAGAATGCATTACAATGCTCTTAAGGAAAATCTGAATACAATCCTTAGGAAAGTCAATACCTAAGGGGGAGTTAGTTGTATTCAATTTTTTATTCAGAAGAGTTTTCAATAACTCATGGGGAGATAAGTTTTTCTTGTTTCATTTACTTTGTGTGTTTGTGCTTTCCAAAAAGGGGGAGATTGTTAAGTCAAAAGTCTTCTTTTGGCTTTTACATCATGTTTTGGAAATCACAAATATATTCTATGTCATGTTTTGGAAATCACAAAAGTATTCTATCATATGTTTGTAAATAACAAAATTGTCTTTTATCATGTTTATCGTATCGTACGATGATTGATCGTACCGACCAAAACGTATCATACTGATTCTGTCAAACGTATCGTACTGACTCTGTCAAACGTATCGTACTGACTCTGTCAATCGTATCGTACTGACTTTGCTATTCAGATAATCATTATTTGTTTTGGTACTTTGTCAAAAACTCTCTCTGCATATGAATCGTACTCATGTTTTACATTTCTATATATCTCTTATCCTAACGAAACGATGTCGTTGAGTTAGTTATATACTAATCAAAACGATGTCGTGCTTTCTGTTTCAATATGACCGTTGGAGGCAATATGACCGTTGGAACCCGAGGCCTATAAATAGGAGGTCATTTGAAGCTGAGAAAATACTGATGAACGAAGAGACTCTGTGAACTACGAAGATTCTAGAGAGAGACACTGTGACTTCTCTCATCAGCCTTGTGCGTCCGATCATCGTATCGAGGGCTTTCAAGTAATTGAAAGACAGAGGTGCCGATTACCTGCAAAATCGAGGGCTGCCGGGGATAGGCAGAGAGACGAGCCGATCATCGTATCGAGGGCTGCCGGGGATAGGCAGACAGACGAGCCGATCATCGTATCGAGGGCTGCCGGGGATAGGCAGACAGACGTGCCGATCATCGTATCGAGGGCTCACCAAGGTGTTGGTGAGACAGACCTCTTATCCTAGGTGAAAGGATAACCCTTCTCTTTGGGTTAAAAGAATTGCATTACTTTTACATTTCCGCTGTTGTATTAGAAAGGGATTTGTATTGTTTCCTTTACTTATTCAATTGTAATTGTTTCAATTACAATCATTCCATTACTTATTGTATTGATTGGTTCTATACGCTTTAAGGTAGAATCATTTACATTTGTATTACTCTGATTATTGTGTTCATCTTGAATACAATTGTTTTACATAACAATAGTATTACAATACATCATACCTTTTACATTCAATATAATTGTGGGTGTTTGTGTTTGTATTAGTTTAAGTTCATTTAAACTAATCTCTTTGTTACTAAAACTCAAGGTTTTTAAACCTACAATTCACCCCCCCCCCCTCTTGTATTGTTCCATCTAATAGACTTTTATATCGACTATTCGATCCAACACAGTGGACCAAGGTTTACTTTCATCTGAACTACGAGGTCTTTGATCCATGTCAAGGCATGGTACGTAGGACGCCTTTATGAGGTTCAAGCCCACCATCAGTGGACCAAGGTCTACTTTCATCTGAACTATGAGGTCTTTGATCCTTGTCAAGGCATGGTACGTAGGAAGCCTCTATAAGGTTCAAGCCCACCCGTCTTTCACGTCGGGTTTCACCCCCGTCCAGTATGACGTTAAACTACACCCCGGTCCAGTGGTAAGCCATTGCGACCCAACCCCTACCTGAACTACGAGGTCTTTGATCCATGACAAGGCATGGTACGTAGGAAGCCTCCACGAGGTTCAAGCCCACCATTAGTGGGCCAAGGTCTACATTCACGTCGATTTACCGACAAACCCTTTTGAACTACGAGGTCTTTGATCCATGTCAAGGCATGGTACGTAGGAAGCCTCCACGAGGTTCAAGCCCACCCGTCGCTCATTCACGTCGGGTCCCATTCCAGTCCAGCGGTAAGCCGTTGTGACCACTTGAACTACGAGGTCTTTGATCCATGTCAAGGCATGGTACGTAGGAAGCCTCCACGAGGTTCAAGCCCACCCGTCGTTTATTAACGTCAGGGTTCATTATCGTCCCGCATGACGTTAAACTGTATTATTTGAACTACGGGGACTTTGATACATGTCAAGGCATGGTACGTAGGAATCCTCCCAGAGGTTCAAGCCCAACTCTCTTCGGACCAAGGTCCAGCTTCACGTCGGTTTACCGGCACCATCCTGAACTACGCGGACTTTGATTCCCTGACACGGGGATACGTAGGAAGTCTCTTCAAGGCTCAAGCCCAACTTCGTTGTCGCCCCCCTGCGATGGTCCCATTTCATTCTCAACCGTCTCTGCTAGACGTTAATCTTGCAACATACCTTGTGTTGAACATGGGAAGCTGAGGAAAACCTCAGATACGTGTCTATGACATGTAATTCCCTGCGCTCAATGTGGGATGCCTCGGGCTTCCACGCCCTCGAGAAGCCTTGTGATTGAGGATAATAGACAGACATGCCAGGTACCCCAGCATCCAGACACGCTACTGATGCCTCGAACGTGATTACTCCCCTGACCGAAGGTTGCTGCCCTGACTGGACCCTTTGGAATGTCCCGACAGAAGCAGTGTAATTAACGGGCGTCCATGGAAACATGACACTGGGAAGAGTTTCACGAACTACGTATTAAATCTATAAGGGAGACCCGGACTATGTGACGAGTTCTGAGGAGGAATCCATAGGAGGAAGAACCGACATCCCATCATCCCGTTTCGATCAAGGAGCAGACGTACCTGAACAAGGAACGAATGCCGCCCGCCTTTGGAAAGCGGGAATGCGGGGCAACAAAGCCGTGCGTCCCCCTCCCCCGCGGACGGATGCGCGCGCGCCCCGGCGAAAGTGTCAGAAACAATAGGGCTTCTCGAGGGCGCGTAAGCCCAAGGCATCCCACATCGAGCGTGGGGAATCCTATTCCATTGGCATGTATCTGAGGTTATCCTCAGCATCCCATGCTTAACACAGGGTATGCCACAAGTTTAATTTCCAGTAGAGACATATCGTCCTGATCAGAACACCAGTTGGAGTGGATCAGATTGAGGAATCCCCCTTGAAGGAAATATGATATCAGAGCCAGCCCGTGGGTGGCTTCTCGAATTCTATGGGGATTAACGGGGTTTCATGATCTTATCGGGATGTGGCAGCCCGAGTAAGGATTAGGATAGATGGTGGAGAATTGTATAGAGTGAAGGAGAAATGAAATGGATCCATTGTGGAGATGGCGGTGGTGATGGGCTTGAGTCTTGAAAAGACTTCCTACGTATCCCCATGGTAGGGAATCAATGTCCACATAGTTCGGTATGGATGTGTGGGGATTACACTCTAGGCTGCCCTAGGTGTTGGAAGAACTGACGTGAATATGGTTAGAACGAATAGGTGGTGGTGGGCTTAATCCTCGTTAGGATTCCTACGTACCATGACATAACATGGATCAAAGACCACGTAGTTCAGGTTGAGCTCCGGAAATCCAGCTTAAAATGGACCTTGGCCCAATGGGTGGAGGGCATGCGCCTCATGAGGCTTCCTATGTACCATTCCTTTTCATGGATCAAAGTTCACGTAGTTCGGGAAAAGGGGCTATTATATTGACACAAAGGGGTATTATAACAACTAGTTGGCAGTGTCACAATAGCTTACCGTTGGATTGGGATGCAGTTTAACAACATGCAGGATGGGGGCGTGTCGGAGAACCAACGTGAAGAAGGACCTTGGCCCAGGTGGATGGTGGGCTTGAACCTCAGAAAGGCATCCTACGTACCATGCCTTAACATGGATCTAATAACACATAGTTCAGGTGAAAATGGGGGCTTGGCACACCGACACAGAGTTGGTCGGGGCCAGTTATTGTTGGTCTAGAACCTTAGGGAGGCTTCCTACGTACCATGCCCTGACATGGATCAATGAACTCATAGTTAAAAGGGCTTCATCCGCGAACCGGCGTGATGGTGAACCCGGGGGTCCACTGGTGGTGGGCTTGAACCTCATGAGGCTACCTACGTACCATGCCATGGCATGGATAAATGTCCACATAGTTCAGGATAGTCACAATGGCTTACCGCTAGACTGGAATATAGTTTAATGTCATGCGGGATTATGGTATAACCTGACGTGAATAAACAATGGGTGGTGGGATTGAACCTCATGGAGGCTTCCTACGTACCATGCCTTGAAATGGATCAAAGACCTCGTAGTTCAAAGGGTTGTACAGTTTAATGTCATGTGGGACAACATACAGTTTAACGTCATGCTAGACAGGGGAATACAGTTTAACATCATGCTGGATGTGGGCATACAGTTTCATGTCATGCTGGACGGGGCATTGTCATGGTCAATTCTTACTCTAAGCCCACGTGAGTCGTGCTCGGTGTGAGAAATAAGAGGCAGAAGAGACATGACGATCACTTCATGAAAGCTGCGTCTATGAGAAGCGAAGGGGGGCTTATTTGTTAGGCATCCCATGGTGTTGGGACTTACTCTAGGATGGAGGCCCAAGAGTGACAAATCATAGGGGGAGAGGGATGTGGGGTCTAAGCAAGGAAGTTTCGTGTTACCTATCATGCCCTCCACTAGCCCTGGTGGTGAGGAAGTACGGAGGTGTATGGGTGTTACCTTCTGCAAGAGGGGCTAGGGGGCTTACACCGAGGTGGTCTGCCCTTCCCCACAGACAAACAACACACCCAGAAGGAGGATATCATCGCCTGTGGGGACCAGAGGGTGTAAAGAATGTCCGAGCTAGGGGGACCCTGCCTGCGAGGCATATGGTCGGGTCACAGTTTAACGTGATGTGTTGAGGACGATGTGCTCGGCAATTTAATGTCATGCTTCTCGGACGTGGTGGGATCACTCTGCACCCCTAGGACTTACATAACCGGTACCCTTTTCTCCTGGTGGGAGGGAAGGTACCGACAAGGACCTGTAAAAGGGGGGTCACAGAGCGAACCATTGAGGGGTCTTTGTTAGCATGGCTATGCGAAGAAGCAATAACCGTTAGTGTGCCTATGCAAAGAAGCATTAGGTGATGCAACTCTATGGGTGGTGTTATTCAGGGTACTTTGAAATCACATCTTTCAAACCAAGAGGTTCGCACGAGAAGTGGAATTTACAAGGAGAGCGTTCATAGGTAAGGGCCTTGCGGATCTCAGTTTCTTTGCGTAGTGAGGACACATGCGAAGGGGTGTGCTTCATAAAGTGGAGTCCCTTGGCCTTATCATGGGGAATAGGTGTGAGTGGGAGGTGCTTTGCGAAGTGGAAAGGTGTTCACGGAGCACCGCCTCACGAAGCAGAGGTTCCTCGCGATGCGAGGTGCTATGAAGCAGTGTGCTTTGCGAAGTAAAGTGACTCTACCTTGGAATGTGTGACACATGTACAGGATGGGTGTTTCGCGAAGCATAAATACTCTGTGACTACCCAGGTTCCCTTGGGAATCCCCTTCCTTCACGAATTCCCTTAGGCTTCATGAAAGGGAATCCCTCTCGGAAGAGGGGCTCAAAACAAGACAAGGCGAAGGCCTCTCGCGAAGCAAAAATACCTCACAGAGCTAATGATTCGTAGAGCGAAGAGTGCTTCGTGATTTGGGAGTTGAGAAGCTGAATGGTCAGATTGTCCGTTCGTAGAGCTCAAGAGGAGATCGGTATTTATAGGCAATGGGAGCCATGAAGAAGAGCTCACGCAGCACGATGTGGGCATCCGATTCTTCACGGCGGGTCGCGAACGTCAGGGCATTTGCGGAGCATTACCGCCTCAGATGCGTCATGGTGGTCTCATGAATTTCAAGGTGTTCGTGGAGCGTTACCGCCTCAGGTGCTTTACAGTAGTTTCGAGAAGTTCGGGGCATTCGTGGAGCGTTTTCGCCTCAGGTGCTTCGCAGCGGCCACGTTGATCGGGGGGCTTCGCATCGGGGCTTGGCAAGGAAGGGTGTTGGGCCTCATTGTTCTATCCTTTCTTCGGATATTTTTGGCGCCTACAAATTCCCCCGGCAGATTTAGATCCGCGGAGGGATCAAGGGTCGATGTCTAAGGGAAATCGCCAAAATTTGCTACAGTTCGCGGTGCTGACTCGAGAAGAGGGCGAGCGAGGCTGACGGGGGGCTGAGTAGTCTGGACGTGCCGCGAAGCTACGTGCTGGAGGAATGTTCCGTGAAGCTCCGGGGTCGCTGCCTATAAATAGTGGGGCCGAAATCTCTTTTTTTCTTTCCGTTCTTCGTGATTTTTTCCTTTTGCGCTCTCTACTCGTGAAGCTTTGCGTACTCCGCATCTTCTCACCGCGAAACACGCTTCACGGCGAACCACAAGTCTCTGACTTTGCGACTACTCCATGCTAACATCTGCTTGCAAGCCGGGGCCAAGCTCCGCATCTTGGCTTTGTTCCCGAGCTCCGCAAATGGGATCCGTGAACGTTCTTTGCGGCCATACCTGAAATTTTTCCAAGTTCTAAAACCTGATGGCCCATCAAGAAGTTGAGCTGGGGGTGCCTGCGGATGCCACCCGAAGGGATGAGATGGCCAACTGTCTGGGCCTGGGGGAACTAGTCCGAAGCCACTCGGATCATAATTATTTGATAGAACTGCAATCAGAGATCCAAATTAATTATCCACTATGCAAGAAGATGCCTTTGTATGGCTTCAGGATGAGGGATGACGTATTAATCCCTGAGGCGAGAAGGGATGATCCAGCATGATGGTTCAGGAGCACATCGTGCCAGCATCAATGGTTCAGGGCGGCCGATGGTCATGTGTGGGAGGACTTCACACCTATCATTGTCGACTGTCTGTACAACCATCTAAACAACATAGATGGGAATCCACTTCTACCGAAGACATCGAATCCCACGTATTGCACCATACTGAAGGCGGCATTGCAGGATTCGAAGAAGGGGTGGTCTGATGAGTGGGACCTGCGCCAGGGCGGTAACTTCACCAATGACTGGGCATGGGCCTACTGGGTAGGTGCCTCATATGAGGAGTTTGGGGCTGAGATGAGAAGAGTGGGCTTGTATGTGGCAGTGTGGGCCTCCTAGTTATACATTTATCAACTGAAATGGCTGATGTCAGTGCTGTTGAAAAGATGGTCATCTAGGACCAACACCTTTCACCTGCACCATGGATAGGGTGGAACTAGTCTGTGGGATGTCCATCAGATCTCATGGGTCCTGATCATGGGGTCCATGTATGATGAGTTCCTCCCCACCATGAGCGCATAGTAGGATACAGAGCAGATGTTGTGGCTGGCGCTGACATTGATGGGACTGGTCCCTGGAGAGGAAAAAGAGTCAATGAGAGGTGTCGACTTTAAGATCTGGTTCAAGCATTTCATGAACCTCCTGGTGAACCGAGAGTTTCCCCCGATGCCTCGAACTTGTCCTAAGGGGGATGAGTGGGGAAAAGAGCACTCTTATTTGTGGATCTTGGAGGACAGCCAATGGAAGACTTGGGGCTTTAGTTTCAATACTAAACAGTAGCCGATAGTCAGGCTGGTGGTGTTTATCGTGGCCCTTATCTGCGATTAGATCCTACCAGTGAGGGATATTGATGTCTAGCACCTATAGATCCCGGAAGATGAGCACTCAGCCTCTTTAAATGCATAATATGAGCTGATCTACCTATTAAAGACCCAACTGGTAGAGGCAGAAGATCGTATGAGGCTGGCTTCCGGAGAAATGGCTACCATTCAAGCTGACATAGAGAGGGCCCGAGTTGAGGCTGATGAACTGCGCCCCATCGCTATTGAGGAGGAGTGGGAGTTGAGTCGGCGGTAGAAATTCCTAGACACCACAAGTCCAAGGGTGGCGGAGCTGCAATGCTCTTTTCAAGGGGTCAATCCGTCCATGGGGGGAGTGGACCCCCGGGTACTATAATGATTACAAACCCTTAAACGTAGTTTCGTGCTTTAATTTTTTTTTGAATTTCGTTGCATGCACGTGTTCCGTTGTTTGTGCTGGTTCATTTTGTATCCTTACAATGTTTTCGAGACATCCAGCGACAATTCCCTAACCTCATTTTGGTCGGGCCCGATGTAAGAAATAAGAGATATTTGTATCATAGTCCCATAAAAACATAAGAGTGTTAATCAAGCTTCGAGCATCCGAGATCTAGACCACCGGTCCGGATTTCTGGGAAATAGGAGACCTGGCTGGAGAAAGAAGTTCTCAGAACAGCCGAATTTCTTTTTTTTCAGCGCGCTCTTGTGAATGAACGATGCAACGCCAGGGGTGCTGAAATTGGTCCGAACTGGTGGGAACATAAAGTGTGAATCACGATACCCAAGATTCGGAACATATTGTGGGTGGTGTGACAATAAAGTACAACCATCAACCATGGAGGAAAAACGATATCCTTACTACGTTAGCCTAAAAAGGGGGAAACATGAGGGCCGAACATTGACCATGTTCGCAACATGGGGCCTGACTCAAATATTGTTGATCAGTCTTCCAGGGAATTGTCCCAAGACTAGAGGCGCACCATAGTTTGAGCATCTATACTATTAGGGGGTCCCTCCAAACATGACTAGTCTTCCGGAACGTTGGCCCAGGACAACAGGCGGACCATAGGTCAGGCATCCATACTGTTTGGGGGTCCCTCTAGATGTGAAAGAGGATGAAGATCCGAATCAAGGGGCTGAAAAGCGTGGGATGTTGAGTGATGTTTTTTTTGAACATAATCCAATGCTCCTGAAATTACGCCACTATGGTGGGAATACTCTAGATGGGCACATAAATTTGATCATGGACCATTCCATTCAGACAAGGCCTCTCTGGTGAGGAAGTATGTCGCTTGCCAATGTCATCTTGGGGCATCCTGGACTTTTTCAAAGCAGAGTTTTAGTTTGATGGCTCCCTACGAGGGGTCAGGCCATGTGCCAGAAATGGGGAGATATAGGACTTATGATTCCTGGGGGCTGGACCCTATGCAAAATACCAGGGTGTCTCTACGTATCCCATGAGTATGGAAATCAATCCACACATTGTTCTAGAATCACAGTTTAACGTCATGTGTGACGAAGAGAATCCTGGTTGCACTGTTACATATCCCACCAAAACTACTAAGCCCACGTGAGTCATGCTCGATGTGGGAAACTAGAAGTAATGGAGAACATTCTCGACCCAAGAAGGGGAATGTTAGGGAGAAGGGACACTCGGTGAATACCTGCCCAATGACGCTAACACGTCCATGTGGCACATCTTGGTGCGCGAAGAGGTAGAGCCGAGTATGCTGGAATTCCACATGAACATAAGGAAGTGGAAATGTGTGAATCATGAAGATCGAGATTTGGATCACAATGATGGTGACATGATGATGGAGGATGACTGTTGACCATGGCGGAAAATAAGCATCCACATCCTTTTATCCTGGAGTGGATATAGACAGATGAGGGTTTACCGTTGATCATGTTCGAAACACGGGACTGTGTCGCAAATGTCGTCAGGGATCCTTAAGTTCGTTGGCCCGAAACAATTGGAGATCCCTTAGGCATAGCATCCATGGAGTTCCCTTAAGCCTAGTATCATTGTCGTATGAGGGTCCTTTTGGATGTGGAAGAGGATGAGGATCCAAATAGTGATCTCACAAAGCCTGTACATGGAATGGGAGGATGTCTCCATGAAAATTTCACACTTTGGGATTTTTTTTAAAACACATATGAATACGATAACGAGACATATTAGATAATGGGAGTCGAGTCCCTTCTCATAGGGAGATCTTAGTTTAAGTTTTTAGACATCGGATCATGGATGGGAGGAAACACAGGAAGCATGTAGTGGGGTAACTCAAGTACCCGACATGAGTGGGAACCGGAGGTTCCGACCACCACATGTTCTCGGGGGGAGGTTTTAGGTCGAGCGACCGAAAAATAGAGTTGAGATGGGCCTCAAGAAAAGTGCAAAGGCATTCGTACGTACCCCATGATAGTGGGGATAAATTTACATGTTGTTCTTGAAAGGGTCTTAGTTTAAGGTCTTAGAGCTCAGACCATGTAGGGGTAAGGAGAGAAGGGGACACACGGTAAGGTGGTTACAAAAGCTGATGATGGGGACATAATCCCTACTTACCATGTGTTCTCTGGGGAAGTGCTCGAGTTGAGGGACCGAACATGGGAGTTAGCCTAGGCCAGCGGGGAAGTGCCTGGGTGCTCCTACGTATCTCAAAAGGATGAGAATCAATCCATACATAGTTCTAGAAGGTGGAACGGTAAGGTACCAGTGCCAAAGAAATAGGGGATTGTCAGCGTGGCCCTCGCACTAAAAGAAGAGGAATTTGATAAATATTGTTTGTCTTTTAGGTGAGTTGGTTTTTTTATGAAGCAACAGGACTAGGTAAACATGCCCTGGTGTCGAAACAAGAATCAAGAAGTGAGAGGCGTTGTCAAATGGAATATAACGTGACCAATACCCTACGTGATATCCCCGATGATTGGGTAATCACAATGCAGTGCCATTTTTCATCGTGTGACCAGGACGATAATGTCACGGTTTAGGGTCGTGTGATAGGACCAAGCGTGAATTTTAACGTCATGTAGCTCAGACGTAGCAGAGACGATGCTAGGAGGGGAAGGTTTACGACGCCATGAAACATAACTAACGTGGATTGGGACATGATCCCACATCACACCGCACACAATTTCGAGATAGGAACCGCGGTCTAAGGGGCCCAAATAGGGGTAAAAATGAAATAGGCATGAGGAACTAGACCCCAGATGAGATGGACTTGGAGAAAAGACGTCCAGGTGACCCATCGCATCCCATGGGGATGAGGATCGAGCCACACAAATCCCATAACGTGGATCTTAGATTATAGTCTTAGACCATAGACTGTGGGAGCCTCGAAGGACGCTGTATTGCAGCTTTGTCCCACCGACGTGCAAAGATGCACTGAGGGATAGCACCAAGGATGTTGGGACTCCACCTGGACATGATGGATTGGAACATAATGTGAATCATTCAACCAATATTCAAGGCCTAAATGGGATGGCGTGACGACGGAGGATTACTGCTGACGATGTTTTCAAAACAGCATCTTGTCGGGTTAGCCTGAAATGGAGACTAACAAATGAGCATCGACTGCTGACCATGTTCGCAATGATGAATTTGTATCAATTTTTTGTCCTAAACCCTCGGGGGAATTGGACCATAATTGTAGAAGAGCCCTTAGCGTGGTATCCAGGCCTTTCTTGGGGGTCCCTCCGAGTGTGAAAGAAAATGAAAGCCCAAATGAAGGGAAACACAAAGCTTGAAAATTTTCAGGAACTTGACCAAGTTGAAACTGACACTCTTGGTCCTAGACCAGAGTACTCATAACACATGAGTGAACCACTTCAAGGGGTTGAGGGACTCAATCTTTAGGGTGACCAAGAGATGGCGGATTCCCAGGAGAAGGAGGCATGGTGCCAAAAACCCTGTACCACACCTATACATCCCCATTGTGGAGAGGGATAGGCCCAGGGGCCTAAGTGAACGGGAGATAAGGAGATCTCTATAAGGTGGGGCTGGACCCGAAGTCTAGACATCCGGGTGGTCCTATATATCCTATGAGGATGGGAATAAAGCCACACGTAGGTCTGTACGATGCCTTTTAATGTTATGCAGGATAGGAAAAAGAACAAATGTTTAGGACGGGGTGTGCATACTGCATCTATTGCAATCCCGACGTGAATGAGGGAATACTCCCACATCACACCATGTGGTCCCTCAGTCAATGTCCAGAAGGTAGGATAGGAGCGACAAATTAGTTGAACTCAAACTCAACCCATATACAGGGGGTCTGGGCGTTCCTACGTATCCCATGAGGATATAAATCAAGCCAGACATAGCTCTTAAGAGATCTTGGTTTACGGTCTTAGAGCTTGGACTATGTGTGGATGGAAACATTCCATGTAAGCGCAGACCTCGACCTGATCCCTAAGCCCACATGAGTTAAACTTGTTGTGGGAAACAAGGGAGGAAGATCCTTATCGCAATACCTAGAACGTTCATCGAGGAGAATTCGGAGAAGATCCCTGAAGGATACCTTTAATACGTCTTTGTTCCCCTAACGTGCAGATGCACACTGCGGAATAGTATCAAGAGTATCGATGCTCTACTTGGACATGATGGGGATGGAGAAGGATGTGAATTGTATAACCGGCATTTTGGGAATAATGGGGTTGGTGTGGCGATGGAGGATAACTGTTAACCATGGTAGAAAAAACATCCTCCATATCGCGTTAGCCTGAAGTGGTAACAACAAACGAGAATAGACCACTGACCGTATTCTCAATGTGGGATTTTTATTGATTTTTTTCCTGAAACCCTCGGGGGGGTGGACCGTAATGTTAGGATATCCCTTGGGTGTGGTATCCAGGCCATTCATGGGGGTCCCTTTGGGTGTGAAAGATGATGAAAGCCCTAATGAATAAGAACACAAATCCTGAAAAGTGGGTGAGGATGTGTCCGAATAGAGTCTCACATTCCAGGTAACTAAACCAGAGTATCCTTAGGCACATTGGTGAATCACCGAAAATGGTCGACAATGTGGCTCAGGAAAGGTAGGCCAATGGGCCAAGGTGGGACGAATATTTTCAGAAGATGTGGCTAGAACCTAACCTTAGACATTCGGGTGGTCATATGTATCCCATAAGGATGAGAATAAATCCACACGTAGTTATAAGAAAATACCCATAGGGAAGTATACCCTAATGAGGATGTGTAAGATGCGACGAATAACCCAACGTGAATGGGGACGTAATCCTGTACCACACCGCACAACACTGTAGGAATGAACCTAGTCCAGGGGGGCTGAAAAGTCCAAGGGTCCTGATAGTTGGGTTTTGGTCAGGATGTCCTGGACTACTTGCAGTTTAATCTCTTCCAGTGAGGAAAAAGGTCGGGGAATAGGGCTTCATGGACAGAGGAAGTGTATGGTACGACGAACAAACTGATGTGAATGTGGACATAATCCCTCACCACATCGTACACTCCAGGTAAGAACTTGGGATAGGGCCCGAAAATGCCAAGAGGCATGAGGCTGGGCCTCTGTAAGGAAATGTGTATGGCATGGAAAGTATCCCGACATGAATGAGGACATAATCCCACACCACGCCTTACACTCACTATAAAAGAATCAGGGTCGTGCACCCGACCGTTGTCACCACCCAGAGGGAAGTTTTTAGCTTCGGGATGGGGCAGAATGAATCATTGCACTCAATGATTGGGAAATCTTGGGGTGGACCCGAAGATCCGGGACAATATTGACCATGTTTGAACCACTGCATCCTTATGGTGACTTGATATGGGAGAAACAAATTATCATCGACCGCTGACCACGTTAGAAACACGAGACTTGTATCGGCTTGTTTCCTGACATCCTCAAGGGTGTTGTCCAAAAGTGGTAAGAGGGCCCTTACGCCGAGCATCCATACCAATTAGGGGCCCTTCCATATGAGTAATGTGATGGAACACAGTCATAGAGTGGGTGAAGCATAGCTGTACCCATCTACAAAAGAGGCGAACATCTCTAGGGGAGGGGACGTACAGACGGGTCGGGGCTTGCTCGATGTACGTTGGAGAAAAAGTGTGCACCCTACCATATATCATGACCTGAGGGGAAGATTTTGGCTTGTGGGATGGGCAAATAGATGAAATGTCCTGGGGTTCCTACATATCCCATGAGGATGGGAATCAAGCCATACATAGTTCTTGAATTCCATACAATTTAAATTTGTGCGGTGAAGGCGTGGGAGGATAGAAGAACGGGATTGGGCACATGGTGCGACCATTATAATCCTCGTATGAGTGGGCCAAAGGAAGACTACTCCTCACGCGATGACCCTCTGAGGAAACTATACCCAGGGGGGTAGTCAAAGAGAAAATCTCGGGGCTGGGCTCAGGAAAAGACATCTTAGCGTTCCTATATATCCCATTTGGATGTGAATCAATCCATACGTAGTTCTTGAAGCATAGTTTAACATCATGTTGGATGAGATATGTGTCTCATCTTGGAATATGTACGGTTCGGCGGGTAACCCAGTGTGAATGAGGACGAAATCCCACACCACACCGTACAATCCCATAAGAGAGCCTGATTCGAGGAAGGCCAAGGGGCATGAGGCTGGGCCTCGGTCAGGAAGGCCTGAATTACATACAGTTTAACGTCTTGTAGTGAGAACGAAGGAGATCTTTGTTTAAGATCATAGAGATTGGACCATTTTTCAGTTTATTGTCATGTAGGACATTGGTGCTATTTAAAGTCATGTGAGATGGTAATGTGCACTTTAGGGTCATGCTCGGACCTTATGAATGATGTAAGGTCCTTCCCATTTGGGCTCTAGCTTGGGTGGTTTCCTTCCAGGGATCATTGGCACTCGGGGGCCAACACCAGGTTTCCATACAGAAAAAATCAAAGGCGGACCTTCTTGTTGAAGGCTATGTCCATCTTATTCTGATGCATTTCTAGATTTTGCAGGGCATGGAGCCTGTTCTCGTCCAGTGCTTCCAATTCAGCTAGATGGATTTCGGCCACCTTTTCCGGTTCTTGCTGGTCGTAGACTAGATTGCGTAACGATGGCAGCTGGATCTCGATGGGCAGGATGTCCTCATCACCATATAAAAAGGAATATGGGGTCACCTGGGAGGAATTGTGAGTCATCGTCCGATAAGCCCAGAGGGCATTGTGGAGCTTCTCTATCCAACTTTTATTGTTCTAACCAACCATTTTCTGCTGAATGTTATAGAGGGTTTTGTTGAATTACTCGATCTGTCTATTCTCCTACGCATGATAGAAAGAGGTATGGTTCGAATGGATATCGTACTTGCCATATAATTATTTCCGCTCGGCTTCTCGGAAGTTGGCATCATTATCGGTGAGGACAGCATGAGGGACTCCAAACTAGTGGATGATATTGGAGCTCACGATGTCAAAGATGGAATGGGCCTTGACCTCATTGAGTGGAACTTCCTCTTCCCACATGGAGAAGAAATTTGTATCAGTTAGGATGAACCAACACTGGAGAGTTGTATCCAGTGGATATGGTCCCATGAAATCGATTCCCCACACCGCAAACGGCCAAGAATACTTGGTGGAGTAGGGAGGCTCTGGCGGCCGATGCAGGAAGTTGGCACAAACATGGAACGTGTGGCATCTCTTGGAAAACTCAATACAATCATGGATCATAGAGGTCCAAAATTACCCCAATCTCATGATCTGAAGTGATAGCTTGGGCCCAGCCTGGTCGGCACTGTAGGAACATTCATGAACCTCTTGCATGACCTGAGAAATCAGGACTCCTTGAATGAAACGGAGGAGAACACCATCAAATCCCCAATTATAGAGGATCCTATTAAGACTAGGACCACTCTAGAGATTAAATTGTAGTACATGGCATCGTATTTTCTCGTGCTCGGCCCGATAATCTGGGAGGAAAACATTTTTGAGATACTCGAAAAAAGGTGCTCTCCAGTCGGGAGTGGCCTCAACCACTGCATCTGAAAAACCCTGGGCTCCTGATGTGGAGGTTCTGGCGGTAAGATAGATTTTCCATATGCCGTCGTCATCCCCTAGGGTGACGGGGGAAATGACTCTCCGACGTTCCACATGTATTATCAAATCATCATGCTCGGGTTCTGCGAGTGACACAGCTAAGCCTTCTAAAGCGTCTGCTCGACCATTCTGTGACCGAGGGACATGGGTAACCTCTCACCGAGAATGGAACTGGGTCAGTAGGTGGAGGGCGCACTCCAACAATGGAACAAGCTATGGATTCCTGACAACATAGTCTCCATTGAACTTCTTGATTACTAGTTTGGAATCCCCCTTCACATGAAAATGGGGCACATAAATCTCAAGGTCCAGCTTGAGGCCGGTGATGAGAGCCTGACACTCTGTCACATTGAGTGTGCAGCCTTTTGATAACAAGAATGAGTATGGCAGAACAGCATGCACCGGGGTGATGAAGATGATACCCAAACCCACTCTGTTGAGCTTATCATCGATGAGCCTCCTACCGTTGGGGCTCCGGGAGGCACCATTGAAGTGAATTTGCAACCATGAGATGGCATGATCGACCGAGAGTATTGCCTCATTGGGAACATCTAGGTCCAGGGACTGATCCGTGGAGGTTGGATGGGCAGCTAGAATGCATGTCCTTTGATAGCCTTCTGAGGAACGAATATGATGTCGAACTGTTGGAGGATCACCACCTACCGCGCTAGTCGGCCTGTCAACATGGGACGATTCAGAATGTACTTCAGTGGGTCTACCCGAGAGATCAACTGTACCTCATGGTGCTGCAGGTAATTCCTCAATTTCATGTATGATGAACAGGAGCGTAAGGGATCTCTTTTTGATGGGGGAGTATCTGGTTTCCGTATCGAGTATCATTCAACTGAGGTTGTAGAGGTTGTTCTCTATCCCCTCATTATTCATCTGGGTGAGAAGTGCACTGTGGGACCATTCTGGGGTGGTCACGTAAAGAACCAGCGACTTTCTGGAGACGGGTGGCATCAAGACCAGAGGTTGGAGCAGATACTGCTGCATTTCCTCAAAGGCGGTCTTACACTCTTCATCCCATTCATAGGTGATGATCCTTTCGTCATGAGCCGGGAAAAGGTCTTACACTTGCCAGCCAGATTCACAATGAATCGTCGTATGTATGCTAAGTGCCCTTAGAGACCTCGCATCACCCGAATATTGCTCGGGGGAGGCATCTGGCTAATGGCCTTGATCTTATCCGGGTCGATCTCGATGCCTCGGTATCTAACTACAAATCCAAGAAACTTCTTGGAGGTGGCCTCGAAGGAACAATTCAGCGGGTTCATCTTCAAGTGGTGGGAACGAAGGAAGCCAAACACATTCTCAAGGTCCTTGAGATAGTCCTGGTGCTGGAGAGATTTGACCAACAGATCTTCCATGTAACATTCCACTAGTTTCTTCAGAATTAGCTTCAATATGCAATGCATGGCCTGCTCATAGGTGGCACTTTAATTTTTCAGGCCGAAGTGCACAACCTGGTAAAAAAATGTAGCTTGGAGAGCATTGAAGGCAGTGGAATCGTCATCATCAGGGGCCATCTAGATCTGGTTGTACCCGGAATACCCATCCATGAAGGAGAGGGCTTGGAACCCGGCCGTGACATCAATCAAAAACTCTCTCACTGGGAGGGGAAAATCATCCTTCAGGTAGTGGCGGATGAGATCGCTAAAGTCGATGCAGACTCTAATCTGCCCTTTTTTCTTCCTGACTGGCACAATGTTGTCATGCCACCTAGGGTACTGAACATCCATGAAAAAGTTGGATTTAATGAGCTTATCAACTTCGGCTTCAACCATTGCACCGTGAGAAGGGTTCGTCTTTCTGGGAGGCTGTTTGAACCCGCAATGGTTTGTCGGGAGACCAAGACGGTAGACGACTACCTGGGGATCTAGTCTTGGCATCTTGTCATAACTCCAGGAAAACATGTCACGGTGATTTTTGAGAAAGCCCATGTATTGTTGATGCTCCTCGAGAGGCATGGCGGTACTTATGAATTTGGGTCTCGGATCTGCCTCTCTACCAAGGTTCAAATGTACCAGTTCATCGACCATGGTAGAGATTCCTTATTCAAAGATAGGGGAGAATCATCTATATCCTCTTCTCCACCAGTGGAGGGATCTTCTCTAGGGGGAGTCACTTTAGAGCCACCAGACTCTGATGGGATCTTGGTGCTGGCCTGAGCGGCAGTGGTCATCACGTCAGAAGACTCATGTGCTACTAAGACCATAACAATGAAGGAATTCCCTCCAATCCCGTTTGGCCTTCGGCCAAAGGGTCCACGCTTGATGACATCAAAACAGTAGTGATGTGTCGTCCTGATTTGGTTGATTCCAGCTTGGAAGAAGAGACACGTATGACGTACCGTCGTTTCCATGATCCTGACATCCCTATAACATACAGGGGTAGGAGGTTTCGGGATCACCTGAACCTGGTTGGTGTAGGTGTACGATGTGATTTTCCACAGTCGCTTGGACATGAGAATATTCCTTCCTATTGTACCCGAAAACAACAATACACTGCCCCATGTTGGGGGTCGTGGCCTCCAACCGATGGATCGGGAAGATTTAGGCATCATCCAGACCTGCGCAGGGATCACTTGTGACCGGGGCAGGTTCACCCTCACTTGTCAGGATTTGATTATCCTTTCTCTTGTAATAGTCAACATCAAGATAGTGGGCTTCACAAAATGAAAAAAGAGATGCATCTCCTTAGAGAACGCCGACTCGAACATTGAGGGAGTATTTGAGGAATTGGTGATAAGATGAAGGGAATGATGCATGAAGATGGAGACATGGCCTGCCCATCAATGCATTGTATGCGGTGTCCTGGGAGATGACCATGAACTTGGTGCTGGAAATTAGGCCACAGAACTAGGTCTTCAAGCAGATCTTTCTGACCGGGGATTGCTTGGTCCTTTCATATCCCTAGATTCTGTGGTCGGAGGGAGTTAAATCATCCTCAGACAAACCAAGCTTCTGCAGTGTCCAAGTCAGGAGTAGGTTAATCCCAGAACCCATGCCAACAGGGCAGCGGAGGACTTCCACGCCATTGAAATGACGAGTTACGTACAATGGGCGAATGTGCCCCTGTATGGGAGGGTCTTCATCTTTTCCAAACAACGAGATAACTGCCTGACATTTGGCATTCTCAATCGCCTCAGCGTGGAAGGCTTCTGCAGCTTCTACCTCCGTCTCAAACTAGAGGGGGCTCTTTAGGGCCTCGGAACGTGCCTCACGCATTTCAGATGATAGGATAATAGCCTCAAGAATAGAAAGCCTTGCTGGAATTCTGGAAAGGTGCTTCAGAAAATCATACTTCTGTGCCAAACACGAACTTCTCCTTACAGAAGGTCGCTCTGTAATTGGAGGCCTGGCGGGCCCTGCCGGCTGGACCGGCGGCTGGCTGGTACAAGGTACATCCCACTGCCTGCGAATTGATGCCTGAAGAGTAGCTACCGGATGAGGACCAGGTAACTGAGATAGGCATGTAGTAGGGAAATACTGGTTGTGGTAAGGATGGGATGGATCTTCCTAATATAGTAGAAAAACGGTGATGGAGGTAGATCTGAGGGCACCAGATGGGGTTGCACGTGCTGACCTTTGTATTGGGCATGTTGTCTAGTTTCAGTAGTGTGCATAACCTGGATAAAAGTGTCTGTTGTCGTGCCATGACAACCTATGTGGCCACGGTTCCACTGACTTTGACGTCGATTGGGGACATTGGGAAGGCTCGCCTGGCATTCCCGCTCATTGGGAGTCATGTAGGGATTTACCAGCTCCATATTATTAACCGAAGTGTACCCCTGACTATCTCTTGACAAATCATCCACCACTGGGTGGATTACGGGAGGAATCCCCAACTCAGGGGGCATGAAGTCACTGAGAGTGCGGGATGAAGACGGCTGTTTTAGAGCACGTTGCTTTTTCTTGCGTCGCTGCTGCATGCCCTTTTGGGAAGAGGTCGGCTGAGATGACGACACAGAGGTACTGGTCGCATCTTCTGAAGGCTCCGGAAGATATAGGCATGCTCAAATGATACCATGGGCACACGCAATGTTTTTATGGGCCATCCAGTAGTTGTATTTCTAGGTCCTGTGAATTGGAACCTACAGCTTGTCGCCTTCATCATCGTTACTGCTTTCTAACCTGACAAATACACCCGACACATGTGTCGGGGTTGTGCCCAACCTAACTATGTTGTTGTTGACATGGTCTAGGATCCAGTCTTTAAACACATAGCACTGCTTGAGGGTGTTCCCCGGGATCCAATGATAGGGGAAGTATTTGGTGCGATCGTTGAAATTTGCTTCTACCTGCCTTCTGCACTAGGGTAAGCACACAATCCCCTACTCTAGGGCGCTACAGAATTTACCATGGACGTGATTCTCGTTGAATGAGTAAGTATGGTGCCTTATTTTTGGATAATGGGATCTTGGAGCCTGGCCCTGACGAGGGGCCGGAGGGGCCTGCCAAGGAGGCGGACCCTGATTATCCCACCTAGGCGGTGGTGGCGCATTACGCGTGGGAACCTGTCGGTTGTGAGGTGGTCACTACTGGGCAGGAGCATGTGATTGAGGTGGAGGGCCTCTGAGGGGTTGCGTAGCTAGTGCCACTGGTAGTATTTATTCTGCCTAGGGGCTTCTATTTGGGCCATCGTGGAAGGCTCGGCTCTGGCATCCCTCCTTGCTGGGATCACATGGTGTAGCAGACATGCCTGACTATCCTGTTGCAGAGCTTCCTTGAGGCACTGAGCCTTATCTGAGATGTCCCAGAACCCTCCGGGGTAGTTCATGGTGATCAGGGAAGGAACTGGTTCTATTTTCACATTCCCTACGCACATCATCAGTAATTTCTCCTGAGTCAGTGGCATGTCGGTGGAGTATTTATGCCCCTTTCTCCGGGTGATGATGTCTGCGACTCTTTCATCTGGCCATTGTTTTCAATTGAAGAAGTCTGTGATTCTGGCCTTTCGCGTGGTGGAGCTGAACTGGTATAAGAGCTTCCAGCAGAGATCCTCCCAGTCGGTCACCGATTCGATAGGGAGCTAGTTGTACAAGACAAATGCAGGGCCCTCTAATGTCTGCAAAAAACATTGGAATTTGGAGGCTTCCTACTGTGTCGGGGTCCCCAACATGGGTCCACACCTGGAAGAAAAGTGGGCCAGGTGTTGCGGAGGGTCCCTCGTCTCATTAAAGGGAGAGAAAGTTGGATTCCTAAAACCCAGAGATATAGGAATATCATCCACCCATGCGGGATATGCCTTGCCAACCGGTGGGACTGCCACCGGCCGTGTTTCCAATGCCTCGAGGCGAGCGGTGAATGCCCCTATAGGATCATCTAGGTGGGGTTCCCTGTCTTGAAGGGGATCCCTAACCATGAGTGTGTTTCCGGGCTCTTCGAAATCGTAAACCACATCAATGGCTTGTGGAGCGACTGGTGGAACGGCCCTCAGGGTGGCTGGGGGAACCCGGGCGAGTTTCCTCGGATTTCCTGGCCGTTCAGGAGGGTTTGGCGAGACGTATCGCACCCTCTTGTCATGAGTTCTGGCTTATGCCCTATCTTTGGGGGTTGCATGATCAGTGTTTATTGGAGGCATCTCTCTAGGGGGAAGTTGTTCCTTCCCCTACTGCCCCGGCATTGGTTCACCATAGTCGAGTCGCCTCTCTATAACGTGCTCGACTAAGAGTTCGTCGACCAACCCCTTTTGCTCAGCAAGTTGCTGGCGCAAAGAAGCCTTTTTGGGGTCTTCATCCGTCTTCTGTACTGGGGAGGATGGGTCGGAGTTCTTGACAGTCACGAAATGTTCTTTCCCTTACCGGCATTCCGACTGAGTACCAGTGACTCGGTGGGTGAATGGAGGCCTAGAAGGTTCCTCTCCTGAAGAGTAATCCTCCCTGATGGGTCCAACTGCGATGGTACACCCTCAGGGGGTAAATCCCTATCAAGAAACTCCAGCTCATTTTTCTTGTCCACTATGTCAGCCATGTGGACCGCAACCCTTCTTGGGGGCATGTCCTTAATGTCGAATAACGAATTGGGCTACCGCTGGATAGGGTTGAAGAGGAGGGCAACATATTTTCCCCAGCCACGGACATGCACATAGGGGTAGATTTCCTTATGATTTTTCGGAGTACCTTGAAACTCTAAATGAAGTTTTGTTGGATAGTTCTATGGAGACCTAGTGACTCAGGGCACTAGGCCACAGGGAGTGCTGAAAAATCGACCAGATGGCATTGATCGTCGATTTCCTCAAAGTGGACTTGGCTCCTATGGTACAACAGCCATTGATAGAGAAGATATAAGTGCATCTCCCATAGGGTTTGACGAAAGCACTTGAATTTATCTAGGGTGAGGGATTCCGACACACAAAAGTTCGACACTACCTTAGTCCAGAACTTCTTTGGTAAGTGATCTGATGCGAGAATGTTCTAGAAGCTCCTGGGCCCTGATTCAGGGTCCGGCCCTGTATTTCCACACTCATCAACCGGAGGTGGATTAAGAACCGGTACCGGTACATAGGTGGACCTCTGGGATAGTAAAATGGGCGGCGGAGAATACAGCGAATGAGCCGATTGGCCGCTGAATTCCGGGCCATCCTCCAAATAGTGCAGTGACCTGACCACAATGTCACGATACGATGGGCTGATAGACACAGCCTCTGGTGTAGGGATAGTAGTTACCATTGATGTGTCACACTATTTCTCAACTGATATTGGTCCCCAAAATAGATCTCTGTGATATCTGGTTGAGGTAGAGGGCGCTTTTGGTGACGACAGTGGTGACTGCATGGTCGGAACCTGCGGGATTCCCACCATTTTCTACTCTTGGATGTACCTGCTAAGAGAGGTGGGAATCTGGAGGACATCACATTCAGGAAGGATGAGGCTAACACGCCTTGTTCCTTCCCCAGTCCTTGATACGAAGGAACATGGGGAGGGTTTTAACACAGAGTCGCATTCTGCTTTAGAATCCGAGAAGCGGGACGGTTTGATCTCTGCGCGAGCTTTCCCAGGAATTTTCTTGTGGTGGAAAAGACCCACCCTCCTACCCCTAGATGGCTCTTCGGGACATGGTTGATTCCTAACATGTAGTCTCAGGGCCGTGCTGACACCGGGGAAGAGAGTACATCCTCTTGAAATAGCCAGGGTGCGAGGGGAACTGGGGAAAATGTTGAAGGGAACATGGGGAGGACCTTCATGAACATCACCTGAGCGGGAAAAACCATTGTTGGAACCGGTGGGCGCATGGGGAGGACCTCCATGCTTTGTGCGGGTGGAGCGAGGTTTCCCTTCACCCTTCTTGTTTCTAGGGTGAGGATGACTCTTGCCTGTTGCGAAGACAATGTAGTGGGTATCCCCATGTTAAAGAGGGACTGGATGGTCAATGACTTCATATTGATGGTCGAGGGCAGAACGGACTCCATACCCGGTGTGGTGGGCATGAGAGAGGCTTCCACGTCGAGTGTCACTACCATGGGGCATGTATTCATTCGGTTTGGGGGTAGCACGGGGCATACCTCCATGACAAACTTAATAGTGGAGAAGGCCCATGCTCTATGGAGTTTGGTATGGGGAGGGCCTCCGTACGGGGTGAAATCACTGTAGATTGGTCTGTGGAGATCACCACTCGGGCCTGCGACCCGGATATCCAACCTTGCCTACCCATGGGGAGGTTGGGGCTTCGTTCCCAATCGGGCGTAGGAGTGTTCCTGCTTAGTGTGTGTAGGGGATTCATGATATACGTCAGTGGTGGCTCGGGCCATATTAGTTGTCGGCATTGACGCCCCTTGGCAGGAATCTTCAGCTCGGGCCCAATGCTAGCGTCGGGTCAGACAAGTCGGTGCGGGTGGTGCAGGTGCATAGCCTACCTCCACCAATGGCAAGCCCGGACGGTGGCACTGACATGGTCGGGTGGGGGACCATGCTTAGAGTCCTTGGATCAGGACTCTATTTGGGCTGAGTCGGACGTCACCCACCTCATCAGCGTAAGGAAGGGAGTCATCAAGGTGTTCCGGGGACAGGCTCCTAAAATGATTGTATGTTGGGGTGGGGAGTAGGGGTTCCCTGCGCGGCCCTCGAGGGAGGCATTGGTGGCGGGGTCTGCATACCTCCAGGTTGAAGTGATCCATATCCTAAGTTGGGATTATTCCCTCCTCCTCGTAACGACGTACAAGGTCGTTAATCACCCTCCATTAGATGACTTCTGATGGGGAGAGGGGGCGTGGGCACCCCACGCTCATGGATGCATACACCGTTTTGGCAGTAATGGAGCCACGCGGAGCGGCATTGCTGGTATTGCCCCTGCCCCTGCGTAGGCGGGTGGGCGGCGATCGTGTCCCTGTAGCAGCAACCTGATTCCTGAAAAACAGGGAGATTAACTCATCAGCACTGTGAGGAAAAGAAATCGACAACTAGTTCCCCATTTCCATTCTGTCTTCTGTGGTCGGTAAGATAAATCCACGCCGACAATGTTGCAGAATGGAATGCCCCACATTCTACTACCCCAACTTCTGGTGAGTGTCACACCAGGCCCGCTATTTTCATGGCGGGACCTGGCGCCGGATATCCGGATCTGGTGACATGTCACTCTACTGATTTATCGAACTCTACTAGTCCCCATATTGAGGAGAATAAGTTCACATAGGGTTCACCATTTCTGTTTCCGATGCTTTCACCGGGGCGCGTGCGTCCATCCGCTAGGGCATGATAGGCATTGCATTTGTGTTTCCCTGCATTCCTACTTTCCAAAGGTGGGCAGAATCTGCTCCTTATTCAGGGACGTCTACTCTTTGATCTAAATCGAGATGATGGGATGTGGATTCTTCCTTCTATGGATTCATCCTCGGAACTCGTCAAATAGTCTGGGACTCCCTCATAGATTTAATATGTTTTTCGGGAAACTCTTCCTAGTTCCATGTTTCCATGGATGCTGGTTAATTACATTGCTTCTGTTAGGACATTCCAGAGGGTTCGGTCAGGGCAGTAACCCTCAGTCGGGGGAGTAGTCACGTCGAGGCATCATTAACGTGTATGAACAATGGGGAATTGGTGTGTCTGTATTTTTTCCTTTATTATAGGGATTCTCGAGGGCGCGTAAGCCCGAGGAATCCCAAATAGAGTGCGGGGAATAATATTCCATAGGCATGTATCTGAGGTATTTCTCAGCTTCCCATGTTTAACAAAGGGTATGCCGCAAGTTTAATTTCTAGTAGAGACAGATCGTCCTGATTAGAACACCAGCTGGAGCAGATCAGATTGAGGAATCCCCCTTAAGGGAAATACAATATCAGAGCCAGCCCGTGGGTGGCTTCTCGAATGTTGTGGGGTGGAATGTGGTGGCATGATCTCATCGGGATGTGGCGGCCTGAGTAATGATTAGGATGGATGATGGAGAATTGCATGGAGTGAAGGAGGAATGAAATGGAGCCATTGTGGAGATGGCGGTGGTGATGGGATTGAGTCTCGAAGATACTTCCTACGTATCCCCATGGTAGGTAATCAAAGTCCATGTAGTTCGGGATGGATGTGTGTGGATTACACTCTAGGCTTCCCAATGTGTTGTAAAAACAGAGGTGAATATGGTCAGAACGACCAGGTGTTGGATGGCTTAAACCTCATGAGGATTCCTACATACCATGACTTAACATAGATCAAAGACCACGTAGTTCAGGTTGAGCTCTGGAAAACCAGCGTAAAATGGACCTTGGCCCAATGGGTGGCGGGCTTACACCTCGTGAGGCTTCCTATGTACCATGCCTTTGCATGGATCAAAGTTCCTGTATTTCGGGAAAAGGGGCCACTATATTAACACGAAGGGGTATATTAACAACTAGATGGTAGGGTCACAATAGCTTACCACTGGATTGGGATGCAGTTTAACATCATGAGGGACAGGGGCTTGTCAGAGAACTGACGTGAAGAAGGACCTTGGCCTAGGTGGATGGTGTGCTTGAACCTCAGGATGGATTCCTACATACCATGCCTTGACATGGATCAAAGACCACGTAGTTCAAGTGAAAATGGGGGCTTGGAAAACTGACACGGAGACGGTCGGGGCCAATGATTATTGGGATTGAGCCTCATAGAGGCTTCCTATATACCATTTATTGACATGGATCAAAGTCCTAGTAGATTGGATATGAATGTGGGTGTCAGAAAACCGACGTGAAGAAGGACCTTGGTCCGGTGGGTGACAGGCATGAACCTCGTGGAAGCTTCCTATATACCATGCCTTGACATGGATCAAAAACCTCATATTTCAAAACGCTTCATCAGTGAACAGATGTGATGGTGAACCCGGGGGGTCCACTGGTGGTGGGATTGAACCTCATGAGGCCTCATACGTACCATGTCTTGGCATGGATCAAATTCCACATTGTTCAGGATAGTCACAACGGCTTACGGCTGGACTGGAATGCAGTTTAACATCATGCGGGATGAGGGTATAACCTGAAGTGAATAAATGATGGGCGGTGGGCTTTAACCTTGTGGGTGATTCTTACCTACCATGCAATGAAATGGATCAAAGACCTCATAGTTCAAAGGGATGTACAGTTTAATGTTATGTGGGACAGCATATAGTTTAACTTCATGCGGGACGAGGGCATACAGTAAAATGTCATTTTGGACGGGGGAATACAGTTTAACGTCTTGCTGTATGGGGAATTGTCATAGTCAATGCTTAATCTAAGCCCACATGAGTTGTGCTTGGTCTGAGAAACAAGAGATATCAGAGACCTGACAATCACGTTGCGAAAGGTGCGTCCATGATAATTGAAGGGGGGCTTATGCGTTAGGCGGCCCATGATGTTAGGACTTACTTCAATATGGAGTCCCGAGATTGAAAAATCACAGGGGGAGAGGGATGTGGGATCGAAGGAAGGAAGTTCCTTGTTCCATATCATTCCCCCCACTGGCCCGGGCGGTGAGGAAGTAAGGAGGTTCATGGGTGTTACCTTCTACAAGAGGGGATAGGGGGTTTACACCAAGGTGGGCTGCCCTTACCCGCAGACAAATGCCATTCCCAGAAGGAGGATATCATCCCATGTGTGGGCCAGAGGTCATAAAGAGTGTCTAAGCTAGGGGGACCCTACGTAAGAGGCACGGGGTCGATTCACAGTTTAACGTCATGTGTTGAGGATGAGGTGCTCAGTAGTTTAACGTCCTACAGCTCGGACGAGGTGGGATCACTCTGCACCCCTAGGACTTACATAACTGGTACCCTCTTCTCTTAGTGGGAGGGAAGGTACTGGAAATTCCATGTAGAAGGGGGTCACAGAGCGAACCATCGAGGGGTCCACGTTAGCGTGGCTATGCAAAGAAGTAATAGCCGTTAGCGTGCCTATGCAAAGAAGCATTAGGTGAAGCAACGCTGCGGGTGGTGTAATTTATGGGACTTTGAAATCACATCGTGAAAACCGGGAGGGTCGCACGGGAAGAAGAATTTCCAAGTAGAGGGGTCCACAGGCAGGGGCCAAGCAGAGCTCGGTTTCTTTTCATAGTGAAGGACACTTGCGAAGGGTTGTTCTTCACGAAGTGGAGTGCCTTGGACTTAGCATGTGGAATAGGTGCGATTGGGAGGTGCTTTGTGATTTGGAATGGTGTTCGTAGAGCACCGCCTCACGAAGAAAGGTGCTGTGAAGCAGTGTGCATCGTGATATATAGTGACCCTGCCTTGGCATGTGGGTCACGTGTATAAGATAGGTGTTTCGCGAAGCATAAAATCTCCGCGACTACCCGGGATCCCTTGGGAATCCCTATCCTTTGTGAATGTCCTTAGGCTTCACGAAGGGCCTCCCTCTCGGAAGAGGGGCTCAAAATGAGACATGGAGAGGGCCTCTCGCGAAGAAAAAACACTTTTCCGAGCTCATTATTCCCAGAGAGATGTGTGCTTCACATTTTGGGAGTTGAAAATCTAAAAGGTCAGATTGTCCGTCCATAGAGCTCATGGGGAGCTCGGTATTTATATGCAAGGGGCACCATGAAGCAGAGCTCAGGTGGCACGAAAGGGGCGTCGGTTGCTTCGCAGAAGGTCACGAACGTCAACTGGATTCACGGAGAGGTACCGCCTCTTCTTCTCCACAGCGGGTTTGCGAACGTCAGGGCATTCACAGAGCGTTACCGCCTCAGGTGATTCGTGGAGGCCACGTTGCTCGGGGGATTCGCGTCGGGGCATCGTGAGGCAGGGTGTGGGGCCTCTTTATTCATTCCGTTCTTCATATATTTTTGGCGCATACATAGAAGAAGAGGAATATCTCAGAGATTCTTCTCCAGCATTTGAAGACGGTATCTCTACCACTATGGATGAACTCAGTGAAATAAATCTGGGTAAAAAAGAATATCCACGCCCCAATTTAATTAGTGAGGCCATTCCCTTTGAAGATCAAGAAATGTATATTTCATTTTTAAAGAAAAATTGAGATATATTTTCATTGAACTATACAGAGATTCCATTCCATGATCCTGATGTTGCTACTCATCATTTGGGTTTTTCAGAAGAACATCATGGATTCAAACAAGATGCAAGAAGAAGACACCCATCTTATGCGTCAAAAATTGAAGCTAAAGTGGATAAGATTATCAAAGATAACTTCATCAGAGAAGTTAAATATTACATGTGGTTGGATAATATTGACCCTGTGAAAAAGAAGAATGGACAGATTGGAGTTTTCATTTATTTCATAGATATTAATCGGAAGTGTCCTAAGGATGATTTTATAGTTCTGATAACAAAACTCGTAATTGATGCAACAACTGGATATGAATCACTTTACTTCATGGATGGATATTACGGATATAATAAAATCCGAATGGCTCCAGAAGATGAGGAATCTATAGCTTTTAGAGCCCCTCAGGGTGTGTTTTTCAATCAGGTAATTCCCTTTGGCCTGAAGAATGCAGGCGCAACATATCAGCATGACATTCACCATATCTTCAAACCATTTTTAGGGATGTTTTTTGAATGTTATGTAGACGATTTGGTGGTTTGAACCAGGAAACATTCTAATTAGTTGTCAGATTTGGAAATCATATTCAACAATCATTGGGATCATAATTTTAAGATGAACCCCTTAAAATGTACTTTTGGGGTAACCTCAAAAAAAATTATCATCTTTGTTGTATTCCATCGTGGTATTGAAGTTAATCCTGAGAAGACAAAGTCAATTCTTGGTATCTCACTTCATCAAAATTTGAAATAATTGAGAGGAATTCAAGGACACTTAGCCTATATTCGGAATTTCATCGCCAATTTGGCAGGCAAAAGTTTACCCTTCACGAAATTGATGAAGATGGGAGTGACTTACCAGTGGACTGAAGAATCTCAAGAGGCATTTGAGATTCTCATGAAATATCTCTTGAGTCCATCGGTATTAATTCCACCTGTTGATGGAAGGCCATTGAATCTTTATGTGACAGCTTTGGAGTGATCATTGGGTGCCTTCCTTTCCCAAAATTATGATGCTGGGAATGAAAATATCCTCTACTATCTCAGTCAGACTATGTTTGAATCAGAAACCCAATATTAAAATATTGAGAAGTTCTGCATAGCATTAATCATTGCAGTTCAGAAACTGAGACACTACTTGCAACATCCTATGATCCAATTTGTATCTCGAAATAACCTTCTCAAATTCATCCTTAGTCGTCCAATGATTATTGGACGTCTAGAAAGGTGGGCAGTTATTTTGCAGCAATTTTATATCCAGTACATGTCTCAAAAGGAAATAAAGGACCAATCTCTGGCGGATATCCTTGATGAACACCCATCAGTAGAGGATACATATTTAGATATTGATCTTCCTGATGAAGAAGTATTTTCTATTCAAGATAATCTTTAAATATGGGAAATGTACTTTGATGGTTCTTCCATAAGTCCAACAAGGAAAAAATAGAAGATCTGAAATTCAAAAAACATGGGTTAGAAATTGTTCTTATTTCCCTGGAAAAGGCAGTGCTACCTTATTCTTTCTCATTGTTCGGAGGTGGTACAAATAAGGAAGCAGAATATCAAGCACTCATTGTAGTATTTGAGTTGGTGCTTTAAGAAGAAGTGAATCACATTAAGGTGAAAGGTGATTCAGACCTGGTGATTAAACAAGTCAATGGTGATTATTCCATCAAAAAAGAAGAGTTGATAACTTTTTATGATTATGTTAGAGATTTAATGGCAGAATTTCCATCTAAACCAGAATTTTCTTATGTCTAGAGATCAAAAAATGCTCTAGCTGATGCACTGGGTAATATAGCCACAACTCTGGAAGATCCAAATCTGGACGATACATCCACCAGTAGTTCCCACCTTCGTACAATTTCTCCTTATATTCAAACTAGAATAGAGGAAATCAATGAAATTAGTCCCATTCCGAAACCATATGGTCATACTATAGGATGGATTACACCTATCAGGGAATACATTAAAAATGGAACACTTATACCTGATAGATTCGGGAAATAATAAATCTGGCAACGTGTGGTCAGTTTTACTATTTATGATAGCCCAGACCGCCTAGAGAAAATACTCTACAAAAGTGGTTTTGATGTTATTCTCTTCAGATGCAGTGACAGTGAAGAGACAATGGTTTTCATGAAATAAGTGCATGCAGGAGTCTGTGGTGCCCACCAGTTTGGACATAGACTATCTGATCAAATTCGAAGGCTTAGATACTTTTTTCCCTCAATGATACAAGATTGTCTTGATTTCACAAAGATGTGTCATTATTTCCAGGTACATGCTAACATCATTCATCATCAACCAGAGTTTCATCATAAATCTAAATACTCGTGGCCATTTTTTACAAGGGGAATTGATATAGTATGACCTTATCCTTCAGTTACATCCAACTAGTTTATGTACATTATTACTGCAACTAGCTTATTTTCCAAATGGGCAGAGGCAATAACTCTCAAGGAATTTAGTTCTAAAATCAGTGTTATCTTCATCAAGTCTAGCATCATTTCCAGATTGGGTGTCCCTCATACCATATTGACAGACAATGGCACCAACTTCTGTTCATACGAGGTAAAGAAGTCATATCAAGAATACAACATCAAATCCAAGCATTCCTCTCGGTATCATGCAGTGGCCAATGGACAAATAAAATCTTTCAAAAAGACTCTTTCAAATATACTACAAAAGATGGTGGATAAAGATATGAAATCATGGCCTGATAAACTCTTTCATGCTTTATGGGCTTATCAGACCACCACCCGCACTGCAACGCGGTAAACTCCATATTCATTGGTATATAGAACCAAAGCAGTCTTTCCCAATGAGGTTCAATTACCCTCTATCAGGGTATCAATTTGTGTTCATTCATCTATAGATGAACAATCTCAAAAGTGATTGGATTATTTGGAACGATTAGAAATGAAAAGAGTGTGCACCTTTCACCACTTGAAAGTTTATCAAAATCGGATAGCATGAGATTTCAACAAAAAATTTCATCTTCATTCATTCATTCAAGGGGAATTGGTATTGGTTCTCAGAACTCCTATGATACTAGGAAAGAAACCTCCCAAGATGGAGCCAAAATGGGAAGGACCTAATTCAATACATAAGGTCTACTCCAATGGATCTTATTCTTTAATCTCGATGGATGGAGAACTCATCACTACTCCAACCAATGCTAGATTCTTGGAGAAGTATTTTATATAATACAAATACATACGGTCCAAGCATATGACCTCAATCTATTGGAAATTAAATCCAACATGAAGTTAAATTGTGATCTCCTAATATTATGACGCTAAACTGTACAGAAGTCCCTTACATCCAGCAAGACATTAAACTGCATAATCTCTGGTTTGTGCATATGACCTTAAACTATTCACACCATCATCCAACATGATGTTAAACTGTTCCATCATTCAACATGATGTTAAATAATGAAAAACTCTTTAATATGTCCAACATGATGTTAAACTGTGTCTTCTTTTGTCCTTACTGCATGACATTAAACTGCACAGTCCCCCTTTCGTCCAACATAACGTTAAACTATATTGTCCTCACTATCTTAGCTACAGGACACTAAACTGGACAACACCCTTACATCTAACATGACATTAAACATTGGCCATATATTTGTCCTACATGACGTTAAACAGTACTGCTCATTCATCCTACTTGAGGTAAAACTGAACAAAGTCCCTTAATTTTTCCTACATGACCTTAAACTGTATTTTGTCCCTGATACATGACACTAAACAGTGTAGCACAAATATTCCTCACTGGAAGACTTTAAACTGCATAGTCCCTTCGTATGTACAACATAACTTTAAACATTGCATCGTTATAGTTGTTGCTACCTCTTGTTTCTCACACCGAGTATGACTCACGTGAGCTTAGAGTAAACATAAACCTAACACCCTCTCTGGGCCGCTAACCATGTGTAAGTCCCGACAACATTTTTTAGGTCGTTGTCCGCAAGAACAACTTGATCACCAATTCATTCATTAATAGAACTATGTGTCCTTTGATCCTTACCTTCTAGGTTGGTTATGTATGAAACCTTCTTAGGTTCAAGCCCCAAATCAATCTATTCACATCAGTGCACCTCCATCTCATATGATGTTGATATGTGAAGCATCCCTAGAACCACTGATTTTTACATTGGTTCACCATCGTCCTTCCTATATGACGTTAAACTATTCTCAATTTTTGTCCTGTATGACAATAAACAAAAACATTCTTTTGCAATCTCAACTGAGAGGTAATCATTATTCACATAGATCTCTGATCATGTTAAATTCTAAAGACATTGTGCATACATGGAAATTCCCAAACCTTTTACCTTAGGTCAAACCATAATTGCACTAAAGTCCCCTTTCACCCTTCACTTGTACGAACAAAATCGGTACAAAAGGTATTTAAAGAACTATGTGTGGCTTGATTACCATCCTTATGGGATACATAGGAACATTTGAGAATCCCTCAAATCCAACCCCAAGTCTTTGGGCCTAACCCCAAATTCTACCTTCAGTCCCTTGGCTGAAAATTCCCCCTTCGTCCAACATCAATGACCCTAAACTAAGATCTCCTACACTCTCATCCCACATGATGTTAAACTGTATTTCAAGAACTACTTATGGATTGATTCCATCTTTGTGGGATACATAGTGAAGTCCAACACCTCAATTTAGGACCCAGCCACAACATGATTATGGTTATCATTCTCTTGTGTATCTTCTACATGCATTGGAAAATTCCCATTTTAATTTATCATACTACAAACATTAAATACCTCTAGATCTCCATAACCCTTTTCTCGACTTATGTTCACCACATGTATGATACCCAAGAATTATTTTGTCCAACTATGCAGCACATGCCCTTAGGCAGCCTTGCATAAATAGTCTACATAACAGACTTGTCAGCAAAAAGATTCTATTATTTGACAATGCATCCAATTTCCTTAGGCGGCCCTACACAATTCAACCGCCTAACGGGTTTTTCAAATAGTGGTAACTTCATTCTTGGGAAGAAAACCCCTTTTTTCCATATTTTTCTTAATGAAAATATTTAGGGATCCACAAATATAGCCATCCTTAACATATTTATATCATACTATTTTTCATGATATGAAATTATTCAAGTCTATGGATTATATTTTCCTTCCATACGTTTGGGTCAGACCTTCATAGGAGTGACATTCATCCAATTCTTTGATAATTTGATTGGAAATATCATCTCCATATTCAAGTACTTTTTTCCACACATTAGACTATGTGCTTTGGAAAATTTGAATCTCCATAAACATCCATTGGATTTTAAGAAGTAGAAATGTAAATTTCTGAGAGTTATTTTTCTTGACTATGCAGCACATGCCCTTAGAAGGCCTTGCATAAGTAGTCTACATAACGGACATGTCAGCCAAAAGATGCTATTATTTGACTATGTAGCCAATGCCCTTAGGCGGAACTGCATAATTCAACCCCCTAAAGGGTTTTTTAAATAGTGGTAACTTCATTCTTCAGAAACACTTCCTCTAATGCCTTTTGTCTTTTTTTGTATCATTCCTCGAATTCAAAATTTATAAAGTCATAGTTTACATGTTTCCCCCCATACATGAGTGTGCTAATATGTTTTCAAATAAATTATCAAGGAATTGAGTCAACATTAATCCATTAAGTCAAAGTTATTTTTTCCTTAAACATTAGCCTTTTTATGTCTAACTTGCATGACATTAAAGTGCCCCCAAATGAAAAGGGATCTTTGAACAAAAGTCAAGACCCAGCTCACTAAACATATTCTTTGTAAGATTTATGTAATATTGAGCAATTAAAAATATTCAATGTTTGTAGGGTTATTTATAATAATCAAAGTAAAAATCGAACTATTCTTACTAGGCCCATTGACATAGGTAAAAACATAAAGCATATAGAAAAAGAAGGAATGCGCAAATGATTGAAGATGAAAGTGTTTTTCATTGATTCACAAGAGTTAAAGGGACATCCACAGATTGGATTCTCTTCATTTTTCAGGAATTACAAGAGGCTTTCAACAAAACTCTTTATTTTATTTATGTCATCATGAGCTTCATCTGAAACCACCTAGAATTCATTAATTAAAATGGATACAATAAGAGATGAAGTGATACCATCTCTAATTTGAACAATTGTAAACGAATGTTCTTGAGTGCGGTTTGAGAAAATTTTCTGTTGATCAAACAGTGACTCTCTTTCTATCCAAGAGACAGGGAAGATGGTTACATGGATTTGAGAGTGGATCATTGGAAGTAAAGATCCATTTGGAGAGATTACTCTTTTCAGATATTGTTTCTAATGTCATGATAGTCTTCTCTCCATTAATCGACAACGAAAAACATATCAGCCCACGGTTTTCCATTTTCATATCTGCAAGGAAATGGTATGAAGGAAAATTTGAATGTTCACACCATTGTTGCTGCTCATAATGCATAGCATAAATGAAATAAAAGAGTAACAATGTTGCTGCATCTCAGGCATATAATTATTTTCATCTGGAACATTGACTCCTTGCAGATGACCATGTCTATATAGAGGCAAGTAGATACTCTGTGGAAAATTATGATGATACTTATTCAAGTACATGGCCAAATCTAGGAGAGTTCTATCACAGATACCATAGTAATCATAGCCAACAATGTTCATCATATCATCAATATTTTTGCTGGATAGTTCATCAGTAGTTACAATTCTTCTTGGAGCCATTGAATCTGCACAAAGGTCGAATTATTAACTCTTAGGTGAGTTGATTTTTTATAAAATTTGTGAAGAAAGGTGAAAAAATTAAAAAGGAATTAAGGCACGCAAGTCCAATTTTGGCGTGAAAGTGTATCTGTGTCACGTAGGTTTTTGGTGCGCATGTATCACCGCCCAGGTCAAAATACCTCTACAGCAGCGTGACACGAACAGAAGCAATGAAACCACGAAAAATCAGCCACCTGCACGATGAGAGCAACCTACGTGGCGAGAGCTCAAACTGTTCAATGACGGGTGATTTGCACAAGAATGGACACATATTTATAGGACAGGCCACACCCTTGTGTGTCTCTAACCTGCGCAACACCATCTACGCGATGATATCTGCGCGCTCAATAATTGTGCACTGCCCTTCCTTGTTCTTCTTATTTACCTCAGAGTCAAATCTTCCTTCTTTCAGATCCAACTCTGAGGGGGGGGACTTTTGTTGATCCTCCTTTCCGCCATAGAGTCTAACGACTGAAAAATGGAAATACCTTAGTCCAAAGTGATTTATCCTTTGAAGAAACATAAAAAATTGACAAAGGAATGAACAAGGATTCCATTAAGTAAGGGCCACACAGGTTTCATCATGGTCGCATGTGTATACCTACATGCCACATATTGGGCGCACATGTGACCTGCGCTCCCTATTAGATTTTTTGCCAAGGTCTTTAGTTGCCTATAAATACCCCTTTTGGGCCCCCCATTTCAAGGATGGAAAAAATATAGAAACTCAGATTTGAGCTCCTGTCGCCCTAGTCTCTTCTCAAAGCCTTCAGAACACTTAAATTGTAATTTCTTACCTAGAATGGAAGGTCTAAAGAGAGGGGACAAGGACTAAGTGTTGAAATTCAAACACACTTGCACGCCTAAGTGTCTAACCCTTCAGGTAATTAAATACACATGAATGACTCCTTATCCCGCCAATAGAACTTCTGTGCAACTCATTTAAAAATCATTAGGGATAACACTAAGGGCTTGAGCTAAGCATCATCCAAGTTTTACCCTATGGGTTGACTGTCGTACAAGTACATATGTGTCGTGCAGGTATACCTACGCGACTGACAGCAGCGCGCCCAAACAGGACATGCGCTCTTACCTTCTTTTGGGTTCCCATCCAGTCCATTCATCCCTTTTCTTCAAATCCACCTATCCTCTTCAAGATTTATCCTTCAAAATCCTCTTAAAAGCAATTTATGGCATGATTCCTTGGTTGGATTCCTTATCTGAAAGTAATTCTGTGGAAAATCTCTCAAAACCTAAGGACATACATATCTTTATGTCATTAAGGTTAGAGATTTCAATCATTTAACCTCATCCATTAATATGAGAAGATTCTATGGGACTCCTTTTTAGAACTAAGCCCCAGTCTCCAAGTCCCCTATTCAGGGGCCTCCTTTTCATTAGTAAGCACCAGTCTTCGAGTTCACTTAATTTTGGGTATCCTTCTCATGGTAAGTCCCCACCATAATTCCCTAGCCACGGCCTCCTTTTCAGTAGTATGTTCCAGTCCATGTTCCTTAATTTTGGGCATCCTCCTTTAGAGTAATCCCCAGTCACAATTTCTCTTTAACAGTCTTAACTTCTTTTCGATTGGGGATTCCTTCTCAGGAATAAAACCCAATCATAAGTCTCCTCATAATTTGGTCATCCTCCTCAGGAGTAAGCCCTATGTTAGAGTATCCAAATCTCCATAAAGCACATATACCTTTATGGACCTTGTTCTCAGGCTTCTCCTCTAATGTAAGTCCTGGTCATTATCTATTTGAGTAGTAATACATACATAAGCCCCACATCAATCCTTTTGACCACATCTTTCATGGAAAAAATTGTCAGGTTTACTGATACCTCCTGTTTCTCACACCGAGCATGTCTCACGTGAGCATAGAGTGTAAAAGTAACCATGACCCATCTCTTTGGGATGTTAATCATACGTAATCATTACAATTACCAAACCGAACTGCATGGAATTTTATTTCTACCTTAAAAATAGAGTACGTAGGAATCCTTTCTGAGGTTCAAGCCCATCACCCATTAATTCTTATCCATCCCATATGGTGATAAACTATATATTAATTCCTGAAATACCTGGGTTCTGATTCTTTTTCTAATATGGATACATAGGTAGCCCATATTTTGGTATGATCCCAACTATGAAATACCCCATGCCCTTATGAAGGACAATAAACTTCAAGTGCCCCGCTGAGTGGCTTTAAGACCAGTATGGTTATCATAATGACCAAGAGATCATTATATAAGGTGATGAATGATACCATTGAATAATAACCTCTAACAAGTAAAGATGATTCTCTATCAATGGAGAAACTCATATACACATAAAATATTTTCTGAATCTCATACATATTAATCCTTGATTGTTAGATCTTAAGGAAATCTCATTTTTATACTTGGTAGTGTAATATAGATTCACGAACATAACATAAATCTATAAAGAGAGTCCCGAAGTAGACAATAATTCCCATCAAAAAAGGTGTGATGAGATCGACCTCCCATCCACTCGACCAATGCAAATTTTTAAGTCTCATCGGACCATAACTAATGAGAACCTACCTTTGGAAAGTAGGTCCAAATGGATATATAATCATTTGATGTTTCTGATTCTATGAATTAAACCGTTGAAAACTGAATGGAATGTTTGAACCTTAAATAGATGAGGTTATCCCAAATTTCTTAGGAAACAGTCAATCATGGGATATGTCTTTGATTGAATGCGCCCATTGAATGGCTGATTTTAAATGTGGACTATTGTTACATAGCTGAGAAGATGCATGCAGGTAGATTTTTGACAGATAGCTATGGTTTATTGGTACTGGGGTTCAACGTGTCTTTTGGTGTTGGGTATTCTCTTGTAGTAGAGGAGATGGAAAAAACGATATCCTTCGTTGTTAATTTATATTGTTACAATGTTCCACAGATTGATCAATCAAGATATCCTCATCAAATACACACAGAGAGAAGGTATGTTCATTGTGGATGAATTATCTTCTCAAGATACTCTCTACAATTATTATATCACTTATGATAAAATATGGTCTCTTCTAGTTGTTTATATTTTTTTGTTAAGTAAGACACCATTGGGCTCAACTATTTGTAGCCTCTTGATTTTAGGGCATATATTGTTTAGTTTTAATAGAAAGAGAATGTTCATGTGTTCAAGTGTCACCTATAAATTTTTTTCATTTACTAATAAATGTTTTATATGAGATTATGTTTTTAACATGTTCTATACCCTTTTAAAATTAGATCCTTTTTAAGAATCAATGAACCATATTTTCTGATATAATTCATTTTCTATACTCATTTTGTTATGATACCCTTCATCAAAACTGTCTCTATTCCTGATATCTAATACTACTATTTCTCAATTTCTCATTCATATTGTTTTTAATGATTTCTTATGTATAACTATTTCCATATTTTTTATGAAATACTATTTCCACATTTCTTATGGTCACCATTATTAGTTAATATGAAAATATTCATATTCAAAATTAGATTATGCTAAATGATTCCCTGTATGATATCTGGTTTTATTAGTTAGTATGGTCAAACTAATCATCATAAACCTTCACTAAAAATATATTTTGTTGTGTTATTTTTTTTTTGTCATAGTGAATCATGACTTTATCTTTTTGTGAGTTTTCATTCTGTTTAGGGGATGGTTTATGTTTTAGTAATGGTTAATCTTTTGGGCATTTTGGGTATGTCAACAAAATTCTACAAGGAAATCAGATTATAAACCAAGAAAATCATGGATTGGGGAATGTTTTTCTAGGTAACCATTTATCTTGGATATTTATTCACCCCCAATGTCTTTTCTATATGGTTATACATACCATGTCAATGAATTTATTTGAGAAATCAGTTCGGTGCACATACATTTAGATGACACTAAAACATACATAATTGCTTACCAGATGTTGAAATAAAACTGATTCCAGATTTTTTATGGGTAATTGTTTCCCTTTTAGTCATACATATATATTTATGGAATGATTATTGAACTATTTCCCAATTCCTCATACTTAGTGTTTTAACAAATTTCTTATTTATATTTTTGTATTTCATATTAATGTGTTTTTTATTAGTTATACAATGTATGTATTATTATCTTTAAATTTTACTATATCTGCAGGAAAAAATATTACCTGAATGTGTAGGTGCTCAGCTAATTGATTATTAACTCTATATCCACCACTTTAACTCTTTCTCACCACTAAAAATACAGGTACAACAATATAATTAATTTAATGAAATTTTTTCATATTGTTCATCAATAAATTAACATAAAAATGTTATTTTCAGCTTCTACTAAATCTATATTTAAATGTTTTATATAATTGTATCATTTTTTACGGTAGTGGGTCATGTATTTTAATTGAGTACTAGATCATGTATTTTATTTCACTATTGGATCATTATTTAGAGTAGTGGAATTTATTTTTTCATTGAGAAATAGATCGTGCATTTTTTTGGGTAGTAGAACATGTAATTTGTTTGAGCAGTGGATCTTGTGTTTTATTAGATCATTGTATCAATTTTAAGATCAGTGTATCATGTATTTTAGAGTAGTATATCATGTGTTTTATGTCATTGGATCATTTATTAGACCATTGGATACTTATATTAGATGAAATGAATACAACTTGACATTTTTTGGATTAGTGGAGAATTATATTTTATTTTCTTTTTGTAATAAGCTTATTTTTTAGTAGTGTATCATGTCATAGATTATTTTTTACTTCTATTACTATGCTTTAAAAATGTATTCATACTTATTTATTTATACATTCTTCATTATGCATCCTTATTTGATGCAGACAATGATGATTCTGATGGAGGAAGAGAAGGATGCAAATGTGACCAACCAGATAGTCTTTCTGTAAACGTGATAAAAATTTTGGTTATGGGTTCTGGAACATCTTATTACCGATGATTTTTTCCATTATGTAACTTTTATTCCTAAATTTCTATTACTTTTTTCCCATTCAGTCCGTTTGTTTATAACATTTGTTCCTTCATTATGTATTTGATAGATAAGGTTGGTCATTATGCCACATTTATTCATCAATACCTTTAACTTTTACTCTTTCATTATGTATGTCTATTTTATTTCAAATATTTTCAATATTAATATGATATATTGTGTTATATAAATGGCAGTCTATTGTTAATAATTATAATTATTTTACAGTGTCGTGCAGATTCAAGGGAGGAGTAGTAGTGGTTATTAAATTTAAGTATGTCTAAGTCCCAAGTTACCTTTATTTGTTATATGCTATCTTCTATGGGATTTATAGTAGTCATTCATTAATAAAATTTTTACTAAATGATATTATATTTGGAGAAGTCTTATTTATACTTCATTAAGGTGAAAATTAATACATTATGATAATGTATTCATGGTTAACATGTTGTCTTAAAAAACTAACAATTTCTCTTCTTTATGTATCCCTTACTACGAATTTTAAGCTCATCCCATGTTTTTTAAATGTTATCCACAGGACATAAAAAAGAATAGAGCAATTATAGGATCAAGGAAAAGTGATGCAATTAAATCATAAAATAGTGTCATTTTTTGTTTTAAAGAGTTTTTTTTTATTAAAATATTTATCGTGAGTAAAAGTGTTTACTTGTAATATTCAATAAGTTTCTAATATGTTATGACCTAATTCTCTAATGATCTGAACCTAAAAATATCTTAAATGATAACTTTTAAATTAATTCAATATTACGTAATGTTTATGGTCAGGGCCTTACATATTAGCTCTTTAAAATTATGATCACAATGAGTAAATATATACTTCAGGCTTTCGTGGTATGTGTATACAAAAAAATTCTCTCCCAATCCATAATTTCTCAAATACCACAAGGCATGATCAACCATAGGAAAATCCAGATCGTGCGTAGGGTAATTACAGTCTTGCATCGTCTAATACTGAGACATATACACAACAACTCAACCCCTAGGAATAAGCACTAATTATATCCCATAGCTACTATATCTTCCAACTGCCTCTTGATCCCTTGTAAGTCTTTCATAGCCATAATTTGAGGAGAGATGAATATTGGGGTAACTTCTGAGAGTAGCTTGATATTCAACTCCACCTATATGATCTAAGGCATTCTTAAGAAGACGTTTGGGAAAATTTCATTGAAAAGATCAACCAAAAGAGGGAAATATTCTTAACAAGTTCTCTGGTTATCTAGATATAAATGGACAACCTATGTTTTTGTCCTACCCAACCCACAATGTTTGGGTCCAGCATGGCTCACATAGACATATTATTCACCCTTATTTAGAAATGATCCAAATTCGGGTGATGTAAAACTGGACCTGTGAAAATATAAATTGAAAAAGACTTCAAAAGAGGTTAACCATTCTATTACATGTATGAAATCAAAGACTATAATCTTCGAGACATAGAGATCACAAAAGAAGTGATACCCACCGACCTCAAGGGGGAACTCTTTAAACAGCCACACACCTATCATTCTTAATCATAATGAAATTCCTAACATCATAACTCCGTAAAATGTGAAAACATAGACCCACAATTCTCTCCACAGTGTAAACTGATATGAATCAATGAGATTCCCCTTTATCGAGAAGTGAATAAGATAAAATGGAGATGAAAAGAATTTTACCTATGAAAATAAAAGGTATGAGATCATCCTCAGTATGTTCCTTTTGCAATGCATAATTCTGACCTTTATCGTGGCCTGAAGACACTACTTGGATACCCTGAGGTGACCAACCCTATTGTCATTGAGATGCTGTTTCCTAGTTACCACGGCCACAACCACTACCTCGGCCTAAACATATGGAATTATTCATGTTCCCAAATTTGTGAGAAGATGCTGACCCTACTCTCAAACATGGAGTTGGTGCAGACCCTTTCTTTATAGATGCTGGTTGGAACATCATATCATAATATTGTAAATGGACTATCATTATATAATCTCATCACTTGATTGGGTCCAACAAACACTGAGGTTTTTTCCCATCTTTTTCGCACTAGTAGCACCTAAACAAACAACAATATGATATGTTCTGAATACTACAATCACTACGATAAAACTCTAGAAGATACTTATTCCTATAGGTAGAAACAGTACTAGATCTCATTGTAGAACTGCCCTGGATGGCACAAATAATTCCTCTACGTTGTTCTTGGTAATCAGCTTCTGGTTAACAAATAAAAAGAAATAATTCAACCTGTCGACATTCACCTATGATCCAATTTCAATCCTATGAACATCACCAAATATTCTAGATTTCGATACATCATCACCCATCATAATATGTGTGAATCTCTGGAGCTCAATAAACTGGCAGAATTGTTTATAACTGACAGTGTTCTTTGTTCTATGTGCATGAACTCCTGGGCTTAGTCATCCCTTAGGATCTCTATAGGAAAATAATCATATAAATCTACTAGAATTTCAACTCATGTCATATCCCAATGATTCCTTTTCTGAGTGTTAACATCCCACCATCTCTTGGCAGAATCACACAGTCTATATGCCGCGAGCCTTAACATCCTATCAAGAGGAATCTCCAAGTGCTTGAAGATATAATGCTTAGACTTCAGCCATGATTATGCAACATGTGGTCTTCTATACCTTTAAAATGTTGGAGTATTATACTGCTCAAACATTCAAGTTAGCTCTTCTATATATGTGGCATGCTGTCGTGCATCCTAAAAAGTTTTCATAAGAATAAAAAGGCCTTCATTGAACCATGAATCTACAACATAATCTGATATAATAGCTGGTACCACGACTGTATTGACTTGAGCATCAACTGGTATCACAGGGCCTACCCCCTCTGGGGTAAGATCCATGCAACTCTCGTCACTTATAACATGAGGTATTTATATATGCATGACTCTACAAGGTCAATCACATACATCAGTTCATGATTATTTATCAAAATTTTTAAATTGAGACTACACTGACTAAATAGGTGAATAAAACCTCCAAAATGTAACAAAAAGATGAGTAAACGGTGTTTAAAAACCCTACATGGCGTGTACTCATAATCCATTACAATGTCATATACTCTTACAAACCTTGGTGTGTAAACATGATAGGTAGACGATGTGTTATTAGGGTACACTGCATGTACATAGTTCCCCCCTCATGGCTATGTACTGTTACAGTGAAATATTTACATGGGGTTTGTCTGTGTAACACTACACAGGGTCTACCAAAATTACATGACATTTACAATTGAAGAACTATTAACCTATGTTGTATCTCACACGGCAAAAAACACGGTCACATCCACATGGTGATTAAACATTGATAAATGAAAAGTATATAAGAAAAACATTCTTTATGAATAGACGAACACATGGATTCAATTCATAGAATCACACATCGTGTTGTATGGGTTTCTAGATAGTAGGCCTCTGAAACTTCCTTAAATCCTCTATTTAAGAAAAATAAAGCAACGACATGTCAAATTCTAATCCATGAGGGCCCATAATCCATACTAATAAAGTATTTGAATGAACATTTATCACAAAACAACACAATCAGTATCACATGGCTAAAACATGGTCGACCAAATTCTCATCCATGATGTCTCATACACCTCAGGGATCAAATCTTGGTGTACATCCCAATTGAACCATATCCCATAACAATACCCCTATCACAAAAACATGCATATATATCAAACTAATATCACTAAAAATGTATTTATTACATTCCATCTTTTACAATAGTATGAAATCAGTAATTCTCCCTAAATGGAATGATAAGTATGAATAGAATGTGATTTCTAAAAATTCCTTATATGATGCATGAATGCCCAAACCTCATCTCATTATGATGAAACACAATAGAACCAACACTGAGATCAATATTAATAGCACAAATATGTTTGTGTCGCCTAATGGATAAATCAAATACATTTTAATTGATTAAAATCCCAAAGAAAAAATTATTTAAAGGAAATTTAGATTATCCCTATACACAGTGTAGCTACTTATGGATACAAAAATTCACCCAATTCTATATCTTTTATATCTTTTAAAAATAGTAAAATTATATAGAAAATAAAACCCCTTTGATACTAATTTTTTGTATCTCGGATCAGGTTAGCACTAAAAGGAGCCCCGTACCCGGTTGGCCACATGGACTCAAGTGAATTTCCACAAATGCCACAGGTTGTCGACTAGCAGTGAGGGCATGAGGTGTGATAGTGGGGAAGTGTTGCCCTAAATTGGATAGTGTAACACAACAGAGAAATAATATACAATAGGAAAATTAGAAAATAACATACAACTAAATTAATCAATGGATGACTAAAAAGATAAATGACCAAGAATTATTCCATAGAAAATATGATGTAACATGATATTTATATGAAAACAACCAAAACAAGATACACTACATTCATATGACATACATGAATCAAGGAATATAAATAAAATAAAACTCAAAAGCATTGAAAGACTTGACTTGGTGTCATTCCCTCATGCTCCTAACCAGCATGTCAAGTACAAGAAGAAGGGCGATTTCCCTTATCCATAACTATTGTAATATAATATGCTTAATCCCAAAAAATGGCCCAAAAGGGTGTGAGCCTAAATGCCACTATCCAACCACATATTTTCTCTTCCAATCTGTTAGTGAGAATATTTGACATGCAATGTACCATAGTGGAAGTAGTGAAGTTGGAAGTACTAAAAAGTAAACAATCCTTCAAGAACTGGCATTAATTTACATTTATCTCATGTTAGTTAATCAATTCAAAATAATTTGATTTTTTTGTCCCAGAATTTGGACAAAGCCCATAAATCCCCTATGTAATTATACCACAGCTGATACCTCAAAAGGCTATCTAAAAAAATGAAGTGAAGGATAAATCCATACGTGATATTTTTCTTGGAAGACACATCACAAGTCATTCTATTTCAATAAGTCCCAAGGCCAAGCCTACAATATAAGCACTTTAGCATATTAAAATTATGGAAAAACATGGTATATCATCATTCCAACATGTGTTTAGTTAGAACATGATGTATAAAAATTTCATCATGTTTTAGGGTCGTGGCTGCTGTATAAGAAATTCAACATTTTTCAGTGTGAAGCTTGGTATATCAGTATTTCATCATAGTAAACAAAACATTTAAATTACACTAATAAATGTATAATGAATTAATAGATTGTGTGGGAAATTCATATAAAAAATAAGACATGTTATCTACATTATTATATGGGTTTCAATAATCAATCCACATGGAACATTTCATTTATCAATAAAAACCTTCTAATTAAAAAAATTCAAGTCTCTAGCATTAAATAAGTCTTCTTGGAAATTTAATATTACATGAATAACATGGGAATTAATATATCAAAATGAATCAAAATTTATTATCTTGCATGGGGAAACATTTAATTAATCAATTTCATCTTTAATAACCCATAATAGGGATACAAGGCATGCCTATTGGCATCCTAGGCCTAATAGATAAACATTGGTCAATCAAGGAAAACACATGCACAAGGAGGCCCTTAATCCAAATAAAAAAGCTCAAACATGCTTCAATTAAATTAATAAATCACCTAATAATCATTATGTATTAATAGGATTCATATTCATCATAATGTTACACCCTAATCATGGGTGCAGGAAACTAAGACAAATTTACACAACATGAAATTTAACGAAGGAACATGACAACCTACTTAGTCCTCATCTACCCTCCTCATCCAACATCATCCTCCAATTCATGATATAAAGATGTAGATCTATGAAATAAGGATAAAATTCACCTTAAATAACTCAGGCGTGATACGGAATATGAAAAAAAAGGCTCAAGATTAATTGACATCATACCGATGAGGTTCTAACACTTCTGACGGTGATTAAATTATAGTCTTGATGGATATTTGGGAGGAGATTAAAGGTTCGGTGCTACTATTTGTGAATACTGGAAATCCCTTCTATCCAATATGATATAGTATGGTTACATCATTCTTTTAAGTAGTAACACAATATACATATCATTTAAGACCATATATTTGTTGTGTATTTCATTTTACATTTAATTTGGATTCTATTTCCATCCAACATATATTCTAGGACATGTCGACATGACTACACTACATGTACCTGGATGAACAAGGTGTGTAGTTGGGTTTTCCCCTCATTCATGTCTACATTTACACACACACACAACATGTATTCACATAAAACACAACCAAATACATTGTGTGTACTAGTATTACATGGTGTGTAATCCTGAATCAGGACATGCGATATTATGATTCCATTAATTTCCTATTTTTACTTTGTTTTCTGAAAAATAACATAATGGAAAAAGAATAAATGAAACACATACCTCAAAGTAATAACCGAGTTCTTATGGTTTGTGAAGTGTTTTTAAAATCCTAAAGCATATCCGCCAGGAGTGTCAAACTAGGTGTGCACAAAGGCCCGTTGTCAGGTTCCAGATTACCCGGAGTGAAGCCTAAAACATCTTGTCAGTGTTATTACCCCTAGCTACATCTATTCAATTGACACATCCACTTTTAGTATCCGAACAGTGATATATTTCATTAGAACCAGTCACTCTATAATTTACCAAAAGTATAGGATATTTTTCAAAATTTTAACCCTTCTTTATACTTATCCATATAGACATCCCTAGTCATATACATAGAAATATAGATATAGATATCACTAAGGATATACAATCCGAGTTTACAAAGGTTAACTGTTGCTTTCCATTGAAATAAACTATAGAGACCCTCACAGTCCAAAAAATTAACATTACATATGTTTTTTGTGTAACATGAACATTTTACAAATAGACCCCCAAAGACCATAGTTGTTATAGTGCCTTTGAAAACATGGAAACATAAACACATGTACATACAGGAGGTACATCATCTCCCACTAGGTTATTGTTGACTAGAACACTTCTTATAAATAACTATCATAGTACATGTCATCATATCATGGGGTTGGTGAAAAATAAATGGGTTGAACTCAAATTCTCCAAAAAGGTAATGTAGGGAGACATGTAAGCATAAATATGAGTATAATGTTATGAGAACAATATCTTGAAAATAAAAAATCATACCAAACATATCAAAGAACATGTCACAATAATTGAAAAATCATAATACATGAATCATGATGAAATATATAACATATTACATGAATGCATAACATAACAATAAGGCATGAAATTTTGGAAACATAGAAGCATATAATGATTTCCGAAGATTCCAAGTCATTAGTGCCAATTCAATATTTCTATAAATAGACTATTACTGAACTGGGTAAAACCCCATTCCAACCCTATATGACTGAATAGAGTAAGACAATATTACAAACATTTATTATTGAGTTGAGTAAACCCCCATTCCATCCCAATATATTTAAACTAAGTAATCCGTCATTCCAACACTATGTAACTGAACCAAGTAAACACTATTTCTAGACATGTATTACATAATCAAGTAAACCCTTGTATCAGTCATATATTATTTAACTCAGTAAACCCTCTTTCTATCCATGTATATCTCATGAGATATAAATCATTACCTAATACATTTTAGGGACATATAGGTCCCACCCTTCACATAATTAAATCATGCAAACATGTTCCACAAGATCGTAAATAAACATATCAAAACCCATGAAATTAAAATAGTATCATAAACATATAAACATATCATAACTTCTATAAATATATATGTTTTATAATCATTTTATTATAAACATAGACCATGTAAAGAAGTGGGTTTCAAAAGCATATAACCCGTGAATTGGAAACAAGTTTCATAAATATATTAACCATAAAGGATGAAGGGGTTTCTTAAATACCATGACATTAATCAAAAAATATTCTTAGAATGTAAATGAATGGAACATTTACATTATTTATTATAAAGGAATTAATAATATCGATAGATGAAATTTTTATTAAAAATAATTTTTAATATACTCTGAAAATGATTCATGTTGAAAATTAAATTTATTTTTTGAAATAGGATTTTTAGATCATAAATCAATTTCAAAATCAATTTCTAAGAAAATAACATGAAAAATAGTTGGAATAAATGAAATAATTATGTTAGAATTATTATTATAAAACATTTAAAATAGGCTTCAAAATAATTTTATAACCATTTCATTGAAAATTCTTGAATAATTTTCTAGAGAGATTAATTTTTTTTTGAAAACAATTTCTTAGAAAATAATTTCAAAATATATGAATAAACATGAAAATATTTTTAAAATCAATTTTCTTGAATTCTTATGAAGGAATCTTGAAAATTTTTCGAAATCTATTTTCATTGACGCACTTTGATAACATTTAAAAATAACTTGGAAAGATATTCAAAACAGTTTTTCATGTAAATATATAAAATATTTTGAATCCATTTTGAACACTTTTTTCTTATAAAATTATGTTTCAAATAATTTTCATGATTATTAAACTTTTTAACAATTCAAAGGGAGCTTCTATAAAATTACATTGGGAGAATTTGTAGTTTTCAGACGACTTAAAAAAATCATGGTAAAAATAATTGAGAAGATCATTGTTCATAAAGGGACAAAAATATCTCTAGGAAGATTTTATAAATAAAAAAGGATTAAAATTTATTTTAGATATTATATTTTTATTGAATAATATTATTGGAAACCATTTTTTGAAATCATAGATTTCTAATCGAAGTGAGGGTAAATTCATGAATTCCATGAAAAACATTATTAAATATCTTATGAGCCAATGAGTGGAAAGTTGTAACAATAAATGAGTATATTATTAGATAACAGAGGATAAGTAATCTCTAGAATATTTTAGATATATGGATAATAATATTTCATCAAAGGAAACATAAAAATAAACAATATCGAAATGCAGTGAGATTGTCTCAATAAACTCTAATAACATGGTTAATTGGGATCATGCACTTCATATAAAGAAAATAAATTACACAAATATTATAATGTCATAAAAACATCGTGATTGATGATATTTCATGTTAAATGGAAATATATTTACCTTGAAAAATAATTTTGGTTCATAAAAAAAAGTGTCTCAAAGAAGGAGAATTGAGACATGGCATTTTTAATGATTTATTAACATTGGAATAATAATATACTATAATATAAGGATCCTAAAATGGGCATCTGAACACCTATAAATTTATGTAAAATATACTTAAAATAAAATTCACATTATTACATGCACCACACAAATTTAAATAATGGATAACATAGAGTGTATCTCACATAAATTACACCTGAGTTGAAATCCTCTTAACCTGTTTATTGACTATCTCTGTACTTATTAAAGAATCCTGTATATAAATATAAGAATATTATGCATCGTTTACTATGAAATTTTCTTATATCTATGAGAATATATTCTTTGATTAGGACCTTCTTTAACCTTCTTGTTACCGATCCTATGTTAAGGTTTCACTCAGGGAATATTCAATTTGTTCTTCAAATTTGTCTTCAATAGTTATATTGTTTATCCTTATATTTATATAATGATTATAGATTGTATAACATGATATAAATAAAAGAAATATAAATTATATTTATATTATAATAATCTATATCATAATAAAGTACATAATGGAATACACTATTCATGTAGAAGGTTAGTCGGGCATACACATGAACATTGTTTGCTGTTTTTATTTTCATATTGAAATAAAGTATGTATATGACATAGATATATGCACATATTATATATATATATGTCATTATTAAAGTAGTTATTTCATAATATATATGTATATATATTTCACTAATACCATGATTAATAAATTATATGTGGTTTTTTAATGAATCGCATCCCATTGAGGTGGTGGTCGTCCACACATCGACAAATGATATTACTGTTATAACAAAAAATTGAAGGTTAAAATATGTTATATGTAAAATTAATTAATAAGATTAAATACATAATTGAAAAAATATATTAATAATATAAATTGATTTTAAATCATAATATCCACCATGATTTGAGGTATAATAGAAATGAACAATCACCGTTTCGTGAGGTAGTAGTTTGTTGTACAGAAAAATAGTATGTTCAATATGTTCAATATGTTTCTCAGAACCTTTTTGTAAAAACATCATATTATATTTATGAAAATTTTATTGTCACTCAATAATGGAATCGAAGGATTTGAATTGGTGAATAAGGGAAATAAAGGGAAAGAGCGTGCGAGATAATGTTTCCTCTAAATCAGGTAACTGCTTTTGGATTAATGATAATGGATTCCTTGGGAATAATTCTTAAAAAAGAGAGGATTAATGGTAAATGTTATGATTTTGGGGAGGATACATGGGTAGGGAATGGACGAACATTTTGGTTTTAGAGGTGTTAGGAATGGGAAGATGGTGTGGACTTTTATAGGGATGGAAAAGGACACACATTAAATAAATAGAAAAAAAATTTGGTGTGAACATATTATTACCTAAATAAAGTCCTAAAAACCCAAAGAAACTCATTAATGGATGAATGATTTCCAAAATATATACATATAATTGTTTTGGTACATTTATTATGTTGTTTGGCCACTTAAATATTAGTTTTAGTCTCTAATTTAGTTTCATTTTCCCTTAACTACCGGGATTAATTTTAATCACTTTTACTGAAATTTTTTGAAAAAAATAAAACTGGTCTTATTAGACTGTGAATATTAGATTGAATACAATGGTGTATGTCGGGTTTTTTAAATCCACTTCACATAAGTGAAAAAATTTAGATCGGTGCTAATCTAGCAAACTGGATGAAATAATGCGGTTTTTAATGTAGGAAAACATTTAAAAGATTGTCAGGATTTTATATTCACTTTAAAACAAAAATTGAATTTAATTATTTATATAATTTTAATATAATTAATAATTATCTATTAATACAATCAAACAAATTTATAATATCATTTTACCTGAATAATCAACTATAAAAAAAAATATTTTTTTAACTACAAAGAAATATTTTTTAAAAATAATCAAAAAATATTGTTTCTCAGAAAAATACAAAAAAATCACACTAGTCTTCTTTCGATTTATTAAAGTACAAAAGGAATTTTATTTTATAAAATTAAATTTCATGATTTCCCAATAAATATTTTTATTATTAGAATTAGTTCATTCGAGATAATGATGTTTTCAACAAAAAATAACTTTATCAAAAATATTAACATTATTTATAAATATATTTTATTTAAATAAAACAATTTTAACTAATATTAGAAAGTAATTATTTCTATTATAATACATTTTTTTATTTTTTTAGTTTATAATTATCTCATTTATTCAATTAATGATATTTTAAAATATGTTTCATAAATACTCTGTGTTGTGTGCATCAAAAGCCCAGTTGTTGTTTCTTGTAGTTCCAGCCATGTTGGTATACCTTGTATTGCAAGCCAAGTTGGTATTTCGTGTGAAAGGATTGTTCGACTTAGTGTTTTAATATAAATATTTATTTAATGAACTTTTTCTAGTCTCACGTGGAATGAAAAATATGGAATACAAAAATTAATTCAAAATAAATTCTCTAAATCTTGTTGGGTTACACATTGGGCCTGCTGTCCCATTACCCATTGGGCCGCACGGTCTAACCAACATGTACATTGGATGGGCTCAATTCCTCCATAACGGCCCACAACCTATGGGATTTTCTATATCAACCAAATGCGTCTCTTTTTCCCGAAGCCTTCCCTAGCCCAGTCAGTCACATGAATTCATGCTAGCTGGTGACCCCATCAATGTGGTGAGACTGCATTGCATGGTCAGTCCACATGACCATCATACACATAGTACACAACTACGTGTTATTCGTCTAATGCGGCTATGATGAGCTGCATCCCTCAACCACCACAACCTCATCCGACATCGTCTTGCTGCCACCCAAGGCCATCCTTTGTGCCTACATCCTCCTCCACCTCTAACCACATCCCTCTATCGCAGGTCAACCCTCTACATGGTCCTAGTAGACAAAGATATGTCAAAGAACATCCTTTTGAGACCTCCTATCCTGGAGGTACCATTGGAATGGTGTTACCTCTTTCGCTAACCAACACCTTGGCGTCCTAGTCTCTCCATTCTCTTCTTGATAAGGCAGGAGTTGTCACCTCATGTCGCCGCCTCACGTTATTGCGATCCATGATTCTGCTCTGGATCATTTTCCCCTAACAAATAACGAGAATAAAATTGGGGAAAGGCGGCGAGGAACATGACCAGAAACAGTGGATGCACCATGGAATTTTTCAGTTATTCCTCAATATATTGATGTTAGAATTTAAGAACAGAGTGAAAAACTAAATCATTCCTAGACATGGACCAATTCCGATAATCACCTTATAATAGTATCCCAAAACCACACTGCTCTTGAACCATGAAACAATCTGTTCAACAATTTATTCAAATTCTTCATTCGAAAATTATATAGCAAACATGGATGGAAAATAATTTTAAATGAACACCCACCAAGGATTGGATCGAATGATGATAAAGAAGAAATCTGCATTCATTATTTGTTGATCTGTTGACACCTTCTCTGAATCCTAATTGTCAATCAACTGACAGTCATCAACACCACGTTTGTCTTCCACTTGATTTACAGGAATTCCCAGGGTTATGGAGAAAACCCCGAATCCCCCAGATGCACCTTATTAAAAAGATAAACTAATGTTGTGTCTCCACATAACATCACTATAAAATATTTTTATTTAATATTTTAATGACGTTCACGTTCAAAAATTAACATTAAACCATGACCAGTGTAGGTTGATGATATGTCCTTCCAAAGGTAAAATATCTTTTTTGAACGCAATGGTTTCATCAAATTTTTAATCCAAACTCATATTTAGAAGTTAAAAATGTTCAATGTTATCCACCTATGGGTTTTTGTTAAACATTATCCTTATTCAATGATTTTTTCTAGGCACACTGGCCCCTAGAATCTTGTTCCTTCTTAGCGCTTATTCTAATAATTTTCTAAAGTGACATTTAAAAATAATCAAGAGAATAATACGATTTATTATAAAAGTTCACAGGGGTGGGAATATGGTTATTAGTTTTTTTCAATTGTATTTGAATATTATTTCACCTCGGGTGATGAATGTAAAGACCCGTAAATTTCAAGGAAATTTTTTTCTTAATTTTCTTTTCAATTTTACAAGAACGCAGTTTCTGACGGCACCTGATTCCGAGGCCCGGTGTGCCCAGAATCATTTTCCGAAGTTTGGCTCGGGTACGTTCAGTGAACGAACGAGCGGGTTTTTCTAACTTTTGAACTGGTGCTCGGAATCAAATTCTGAGGGCACCGATTAAATCACAGCGCCGATATTTACTTAGAAACGCCTCTTCCGGAGTTGCGTTTGCTCAGATGTGATTTTTAATTTTTGGTCTTAAAGTTAAGAAATAAAATAAAATGTACGACAAACTTTATTTTATTGCACTTAAGCCACTTGGAAGCCACTTAAAGCTGCTTAAGCTGAGTTGATGCGGATAGGGTGCTATCCAAAAATATCCTACCCTCTTGGTAGGATATTTGTGAGGTGGGGGCCCGCACGAGCCCCACCGTTTCTTTTCCGCTAAGTAACGCACCCGCGAAAACCCGTCATTATGAAAGTCAACTGACGCATTTTCTTAATTTCTTAAAACACCATTTAATTGGGCGGTTTTATTTGTTGAATTAATTCTAAGAATTAATGGGTCGTTACTTATCTCTTTTTTTCGTTTGTTGGCATGTAAATAAAATAAGACCAATGCTTTTCTTCTTAAGTGTTGTTTGTTGAGATAATTTGACAGAAACCAAGAGTTCTTCATCCTCCTTCGCGAAGAATGCGAACAATGCGAAAAACGCGAGAAACGCGAAGAATGCCGAGCCCTCAGAAATCGACGACGCGACGCCAAGTTCCGCGACACCGGCGATTCTTCTTCCGCGACGTTATTCCGCGACAATCCAACCCCGTGAAAACCTTTGATCGGCAGCGACAAGGTAGGGGGGTTGCGCTCTTTTTTATTAAATTTACTTTGTGGATTAAAACAACAATATGGATTTAATTATTATTAATTAAATCTGTTGTTTCTTGGTCCTCAGAGTTCGTTGACGCAACGCCGGATACCGCGGCGACGCGACGATCCCCTCCTTCCGCGACGATAAATTCCGCGAAGAACGCGCGTGCGACGACTTGATGAGGTAGGGGTTTTATTTGGAATGATTTTACCCCTTTTATTTCGTGGGTGTTTCCGTTCAAAACAAAGAACTCGGTTTCATAAGAACAATTTTAATTTATTTAAAATTGTTTTCTTGTTATGTTTTCTGTGTTGAATGTTTTCTCCCGATTGTTACCATCTAACGCAGAGGGTGCGGGCCAAAAAACACGGCCCGACAACCCTCCGCAGTTCTTCGTTGTTGTACGGATTTGGCGGGCGACGACAAAACGTGCCGCAACGGCGATTTGATGTTTCCGCAGTGAAGAACGGGACCCGGGAGGAGCCGCGGCGCAGAAGAGAATGAAAACGAACCACCGGAGCAAATTCGATGGCACGCAGAAGCTTCCGCTGGCACGCCACGCCAGCACGGCGGCGCCGGCAACCGGAGGCGGCGGCGGCGCCCAGCACGCCGCCGGGAAAACCGCGCCGCGACGGAAGCCATGGCAGCCCGGCCGCGTCCGGGTGGTTCGGGACGGCCCCACGCGGGGCCGCGTTACTTTGACACCGCGGGTTCCTCTGCTCGGCCAGCTCGGCCGAGCCGAGCCGGGCCGATCCGCCTGGCCGGGTCGCGCCATGCCGGGCCGGGCCGCCCTGGCCGGGGCGGGTCGCGCCAAACCGGGTCCGACTCGGACCCGGGTCGGGTCGACCCGGTTCGGCTTGACCCACGGGGGGTTGGGCCGGATCGGTCCGGGCCCAGACCCCCCGTCTTTAGACCGTTTTCGGTCTTCTGCCCATAACATGAGCTACGGGTCTCCGAACGACACACCGTCAGCGGTGATGCGATCCTTGGATCGAGACGGTCGTTTCAGTATATCACACTCAATGTTTCGGATTACTTTGAGTTCGGCCGGGTTGGTTCGTGCACGAAACCAACCGGGCCCTCGGAGCGGAAACACTCATATCTTGAGCTTCGGACGTCCGATCGACGTGCCGTTGACTTTGTTGTTTTCCTCTAAGTGAGACGGATCTTTTGGCATACTTCACCTGAGGTGTGGACGTAGGTGGAGTACGGTCGGGTTGGTTTTGCCTTAAAAACCAACTGGGCCCCTAGGACGAAAAAACTAATAACTCTCAGACCGGGCGTCCGATTGACGCGCCGTCTGCGAAGTTGAGTTCCTTATGACGATATGGAACTTTTGGATGCATCAACTATGGACTACGTGTCAGTTGATGTATCAGCCTCTCGGCTCGTGGAGCGGACCCTCCCGAACGAGCTTGATGTGTTCGGGGACCCTAGAGCTGGCTGCGACTCCTACTGTGACGACGACGACTGTACATAGATCCTCAGTGGATTCGACTGCGATGATGATGCAAACAGTACGGGAATCCTCCATGTTTTCGGCAGTGACCACTACGATACATCTTGGGATACATCAACTCTGGACTACATGTCAATTGATGCATCGAGCCTCTTAGCTCGTGGAGTAGACCCTCCCAGAACGAGCATGCTATGTGCGGAAACCCTAGAGCCGGTTGAGACCTGACGATGGTTGATCGAACGACTCGGTGTGTTACGGATAGCCCAGTGGGGAGCGCTTGGTTGTAGCAGTAGACCCACGACGGAGGAGCACTTGGTTGTAGCGGCAGACCCGCGGTACTCAACAGAAGGAGTACCTCTGGAGGCTATGAGGGGGAGCGCTTGGTTGTAGCAGCAGACCCACGACGGAGGAGCGCTTGGTTGTAGCAGCCCGGGGAGCGCTTGGTTGTAGCGGCAGACCCACGACGGAGGAGCGCTTGGTTGTAGCGGATGACCCGTGGTACTCAACAGAAGGAGTACCTCTAGGGGATATGAGTGGGAGCGCTTGGTTGTAGCGGTAGACCCATGGTGGGAAGCACTTGGTTGTAGGAGCAAGCTTATAGTGCTCGATAGGTGGAGTACTGCAGCAGTCCAAAGTTAGAAGGAAGCTCTTGGTTGTAGCGGCATAACCACTGTACTTGATGGAGAAGGAGTTTCCCAATAGCTTTGGGTCCAACTTCATGACTGATCTTGTGTGGGTCTTTGCGGGGGTTAGTACCTATTGATCCTTTGTGGGTCCGATGACTTAGACAGATCAGTGAACATCTCTATCGTCATTCGAAGAAGTAAACCTGTGTGAGCTGAAACTCTGTTTTACATTCCTATGTGGATTGTGTTGTGCTATCCTGTGTGAATTTACATTTTACTTTCCTTTGTGGATTGTGTTGAGCTATCCAGTTTGGGTTTCACGTTTTGATTTCCTGTGTGGAATGGGATGTACTTGAGCTCGGATGTTGGAGACGAGCGAGAATTGATGACATAGGTATATGTATGGGCATATACCTAAGCAGTGTCGGATGTTACTTCGTGATTGTATCTTTCCTTTGTGGTTTATCCTTTGTGGATTTTCGGAGACCTTCGGGGGTCTCGGGGTCCCTACTGAGTAGCTTATACTCACCCCTGCACGGGCTATGCTCACACTACGTTGTGTTGGTTACAGACGACAGACAACGCTGATCGTGGTGGAGGCTTGCGGAGCAGGACAATACCTGGAGGTGGACCACCTGGCGAGGTGTACTCGGAGCGGTAGGCTGGACCCGAGGAGCAGTGGAGGCTTTCTGTACTCACCCTTCAGGTGGGACTTCCAGTGGACGTCTCGATGCTGCGGCTTTACCTTTCAATTTCTGTTTTTCCCCTTTCAGTTGTACTTTACAGTTGGGCTTGTATTTCCGGCCCCCTTTACTTTTTGCACTTACTATTGTACCAGCTTTTACTTAGTGTTTACTTCTTCTTCTTTCTTACTCTGTGGTGCTTGTTTACTTTACAAAGGCAATGCCTTCCCTTTTTACTGGGATTTATGCCTTGGTGCTAGTCTCCAGCCCCTGGCCTATGGAAGCGCGGGCTTGGGGTAGTCACGGTACGGGCCCCGAGGATGGGTCGTGACAAATTGGTATCAGAGGAGTTCAGTTCTACCACAGACTCTGATCTTTCTTCTATGTAAAGCAATAGTGTTTAGCGTATTGGGTGTGGTTATCAGTCCAGGGAGTCCAATGTTGGTGCGGCGGCCGACGTATCCATACACCAGGACCCTGACTTCTGATTTCCGACTTAATGCACGAAAACATTGATTACATGTGTGTTTCCAGTTTTCTTTGTGATTACTTCATATCAGCTCAGCAGGTATACTGTTCTGACCGTGGCGCACCTGTTTCCTTTTCAGGATGGCCCCACGACGGCAGCCAGCTAGGGTTTTGGAGAGTGGTATGTGATGATAGCCCGCCGAGCGACGAGGCCTCGGTGCAGGGCCATTTGACAGCAGAGGCACCAGCGGTACCTCTACCCACCGAGCCACTGATGCTTCCAGCCCCGGCCGCTGATGATGCTCGTCGCCTCAGTGCACTGCATGAGTTCCAGTGCCAGCGACCGCCCAGGTTCCGCGGGAAGACAGACCCCCAGGCAGCCGAGGACTGGCTGGAGGCGGTTGTACGAGTTTTCCGGTTAGTGAGGACACCAGCAGACCTTATGGTGGTCCTTGCAGTGAGCCTCCTGCATGCTGTAGCAAGTAGATGGTGGAGCTTGATGCTCCAGGTGCACGACGAGGCATCACTCCTTTGGACGGACTTTGAGAGCCTTTTTCGCTCAGAGTTCGTCCCAGCCACCCTCCGAGTGGTGCGCATCCAGGAGCTACTACAGTTGCGGCAGGGCAGCATGACAATAGCCCAGTACGCGGCGAGGATTACCGATCTCTCGTGCTATTCCACAGACATGGTGCGGGACCCATTCTTCAGGGCCCGAACCTTCAAGCAGGGGCTCAGGCGGGAGATCAGAGCTTCAGTTGTTTCTCACAGCATTCCGATACAGGCAGGGGTGTTGGAGCGAGCCCTCCTAGTGGAGAGTTTGCTTGCTGAGCATACTTCAGCAGCAGGACCCACCACTAGCCAGCATGCGGCAAAGTCTTCTGCAGCGGGTAGTAGACAGATGACGCAGGGGTCCAAGATGACTAGACCTATCGGGGGTCGACCCCGTGACACAGGATCGATTGTGCGAGGAACCCAGGGTGGACAACGACTTACCATGAGCGGACAGTGTTACTCCTGTGGCGGGGTTGGTCACATGGGTCGTGACTGTCCGACCCGCCATACAGATGACCAGCAGGTGAATGAAGGACCCCCCAGGCAGAGGCAGAGGTTCAATCAGGGTGTGCCGCAAAGAGAAGGTGATCGTGCTGTCGTGACACGTCAAATTGATTATGTTTTTAAAGTTTATTTATAGTCTAGGGTAGACCATAGGTCGTCTCTCAAGGATCATTGGTAGGTTTAGAGTGTGTATTTTTAAAAAAATGACTAAGAGAGGGGGTGGTTTTGAAAACAGTTTAAAACAATGACTTAGTTAAAATATCCTAAAAAATGAGTGACCAAGTGGATTTTGAGAAATATGAGATAAAAGGGTCGATGTGATTTCACTACACACATACCAAGTTCATTGTTCATGTAGATTCATCTTAGGTTTAGAGTAATTCGTTGGTTGGAGTTAATTGGAATCCCGATTAATTCCTAAGCTTTTATTTCAATGCTTTAAGAACCAAACCTTGACGTAACAATCGTATTGTCAAGGTCCAGTACTTATGCATGGAATAAGAGCTTCCAAATCATATTTAAATCTCAATAATGTGGGTATGAAAAGGAATCTTGTGATGTCCAATCGGAACAACACAAGTCACGCACTCAAAACCTCACACCGATCGGTTAGAAATTAAGAGCATCTCATTCGCATGAATCAAAACAAGCATTCAAATATAAAATTATGTAAGATACATGGGAAGAAATGTTTTAACACCAAAATTACTTCAAACCAGTAGCTAATATATGAATTGGAACTCCCTTGACATGTGTGTAGCTCCCTCACAATGAACACCCAACTTTTAGCTCGACATCGGGAGGAGGAGAAAGCTCGGGTTGAACTCCTTCTTCATTGTTGATCCCCCTATGAGGATAGGGGCCTCCAAAACATCCAAGGTGATTAGGAGACTCCTATAGGACTCCAAATTTTCATCACTTCACTCCTTGGCCGAACTTACAAATGAGGAGCCCAAGGTGCCCTTTTATAGGAAATGTGGGAGGTGGTTTTGGGCACACAGATTTCATCAATCCACTTGCACGACGCGTTTCGGCCTTCAGACAGTCTTATCTCTCTTTGGAGAAAATATAAAGGTTGTATCCCTACCTCTTTAATGTCTCCACAGAATGTTTGGAACCGTTTGGACAACTACAGCTCAAGATATTGATAAAATACAGAACACCGCATTTGACTCGGTCCAAATTCGGTGGCTTGGACGGATCAGTTCGGACGGGCCCCATGAAAGCCGAATCAGGATTGGGTTCCTTAATTGGAAATGTAGAGTATTGCAATATGGACAGACTCACAAAAGTTCAGCTCATTTTGATGAACTTATTTCGTATACTATTCAAAACATTGGACAGAAGTCCATGGATCCATGCAATTTTGGCCCAGTTTTTTTTCACTTCATCAAGGGCCCTCCAAATCACCTCCACCTACATTGTAATTTTCAAAACAAGTATCATTGAACTATTTAATAGTGATAAAAACTAAATTATTGAATCAAACATGAAGTACAATTTGATAATATTTTTATAATTTTTAATACAAAATATGTTTAGCACAGCGGTGTAAGGGTGAAAATGAAATAGTGAATCGTGGTACGATCACACCCCCACACCTAAACATTTGCACTCCTGGGAAAAGTCATATATCCAAATACATTGATGCATATATATATATATATATATTTACAACATCATGAAGATTTAGCATTTGAGGGAATTTTATTTAAAGTATATTGATCAATGCACAAATCACACCAAGGAGTTCTTCCTAGTGAAAATAGAAAAAGATGTCTCATAAATCATATCATAGCGAAATTCAAAAAGGTTCATGATACCCAATTGAGAAAGGAATTCAGAAGTAAATCATGACACTAACTCTCCATGTTTGTGTGTGTTAAAACTATTCCATGCTATTCTTTCCACTTGCTATCCAATAAATATATGTTATTTTAACATTTTTCAGCTTAAATGATTTTATCACCGAACCTGTCCTACATCCTTTGCAATCATATTTCAAGACCCACTCATTTAAGCATTCCCAGAAGTCAAACCATAACCTCCTGACCTAGATATCCCCATATGTTGCACATTTCATCACTCCCCTCATTTTTTTTTGAAGTTGCAATTGGAACAAATCTCACACTCATCTCTCAACCCTTGTTTGATCTCCTCACGACACTAATTGCAATAGTTATAACAAGATAAAAGGTTGAGGAGGAGTGGTTTTTGACCTGCCCAAGATACAACAATTTTTTTGAGGGCGTACAATAGTCGGACATTAGGTACACACACATAGGTCAATCTGGTACAGTAATGAAACAGATCGGATAAGGAACAAACGTATGGAAATATCATTTAATGCTGAAAAACATTAACCCAACATATATTTACCTTATATTAAGTAACAAATAATCACACTTTGTGGTTTGGTGAAATTTTTTTTGGAGATATTATTGACACAGTTTTCCCAAAAACTACTCACACAATGGGCATCAATCATCTCAAAGGTTTCACATAGATACGACCATTTATATCATTGACAAAAAACCAATTCACTAAAAATCACTCCCTGATGGTAAACTCATACACAAATTCTTTTTAGCCTTTGTTATGGTATTTTTACTTTCCCCACTCTATGGTCGCCACATCCTGGAATTTCGAAATTGTTGGGGAAAAATGAAAATACCATAAAGAAGGCAAAAAAGAGAGAAAAAAAATGGAGAAAACGATGAAAATTCCTAACTAACCCAGGAATGTATCCACCCCCCCACACCAAGAGTATGCAATGTCCTCACTGTAATAAAAGAGACTGTGGGAAGGAAGGATAAAACCTGGTGAGTGTTATTCATAGTTTGCTTCTTGAACTTGGAGTTCCTCCATTGGGGACTCCGGAATGGCTTCATGGAAGTGCTTCAACCGCTTCCCATTAACAGTGAAGGTTTCCTTGGTGTCTTCATTTTGAACCTGGACAACACCAAATGGAGAGACATTAGTAACAATGTAAGGTCCAAACCAATGGGAATGAAGCTTACCAGGGTGCAAATTCAGATTTGCATTGTAGAGGAGGACCTTCTGCCCGATGTGGAACTGACAATGAAGGATAAGACGGTCATGAGAAGCCTTGGTTCTCTCCTTATAAATCCTGGAGTTTTCATATGCATCTCTTCTCATTTCCTCTAGCTCTTGGATCTGCAACTTACTTTGAGCACCTGCACCAGAATGATTATAATTGCATTGTTTGATGGCCCAGTAGGCCCGGTGCTCTACCTCAATAGGGAGGTGACAACTCTTCCCAAAAACTAGCCGATATGGTGACATGCCAATTGGAGTTTTGAATGCTGTACGGTAAGCCCATAATGAATCATCGAGTCTACGACTCCAGTCTTTTCTATTTGGCTGAACTGTTTTCTCAAGAATCTGTTTTACCTCTGTATTTGACACTTCATCTTGACCATTTGTTTGTGGGTGATAAGCAGTAGACACTCGATGCCCAAACCCATACCTATGCAAAAGAGATTGCATTGTGTGGTTGCAGAAATGAGAACCATGATCACTGATGATAAACCTAGGTAATCCAAACCTACAGAATATTTGGGTTCCCAAAAATTCCACAACTATCTTGGAATCATCTATCCTCGTGGCTCGTGCCTCTACCCACTTTGAATCATAATCCACTGCCAAAAGAATGTAAAGGTTCCCAAATGAATTGGGGAATGGTCTCATAACGTCAATGCCCCAAACATCAAAAATGTCATGGAAGAGCAAGGGTTGTTGGGGAATCTCATATCTTTTAGAGACATTTCCCATTCTTTGACAGTGAGGACAAGATTTACAATATTCGTGGGCATCCCGAAACAATGTGGGCCAAAAGACACCAGAATCCAAGTCCTTGTGAGCAGTCATTGGGGACCAAAGTGGCCCCCACAAGCAAGTGTGTGGCAGAACCTAAGGACAGACTGAAACTCACTATCGGGAACACAACGCCTAATAACTTGATCACTACATGTGCGCCAGAGGTAGGGGTCATCCCAAATGTACCAACGAGACTCACGTTTTAGACGGTCGACCTGGTTTTTGGTGAAATCAGCAGGAATGCAAGACGCTACCAAAAAATTTACAATTTCAGCATACCAAGGAATAACATCTTGCATTCGGTACAATTGCTCATCAGGAAACAATTCATTTATGGGAATATAGGGGGATGAGTCAATGTCCGTGGATGGGAGAATCCTACTGATATGGTCAGAAACCACATTCTCTGCTCCTTTTTTATCCCTAATTTCTAGATCAAATTCCTGAAGGAGGAGCATCCAACGAATGAGATGTGGTTTGGATTCTGGTTTCTTTAGGAGATAACGGAGGGCTGCATGGTCTGAGAACACAATGACATTGGACCCTAAAAGGTATGACCTGAATTTATCCAAGGAAAACACAATGGAAAGAAATTATTTTTCGGTTGTGCTGTAGTTTGCTTGGGCAGGGTCCATAGTACGCGAGGCATAAGCTATAACATGTGGAGCTCCGTCGACCCTTTGTGATAATACTGCCCCAACTGCATAGTTAGAGGAATCACACATGAGCTCAAATGGTAAATCCCACCGAGGTGGTTGGATTACCGGGGGTGACGTGAGACTCCATTTTAACTTATTGAAAGATTCCTCACAATTTTTATCAAAAAAAATTCTTTTTCTTTTTGGAGTAATCGGGAGAGGGGGAGTGCAATTTTACTAAAGTCATGAATGAAACGACAATAAAATCCAGCGTGACCCAGGAAAGACCGCACATCCCAAACATTTTTAGGGAATGGTAGGGAGGAAATGATATCTACTTTTGATTTTTTCACTTGGATACCTTCCCCAGAAATGACATGTCCCAAAACTATGCCTTGTCGCACCATGAAATGGCATTTCTCATAATTTAATACGAGATTCTTTTCAATACAGCGACGTAGGACAGAACCAAGACTACTTAAACATTCATCAAAAGAGGATCCATAAATAGTAAAATCATCCATAAAAACCTCCATGAAATTCTCCAGGTAATCTGAAAAAATACTAATCATACATCGTTGGAAAGTACCTGGACCATTGCACAGACCAAATGACATCCTTCTATAAGAAAATGTACCAAAGGGGCAAGTAAAGGTTTTCTTTTCCTGATCCTCAGGGGAAATACGGATCTGAAAGTATCCAGAATACCCATCAAGGAAACAGTAATGGGACTTCCTTGCTAGCCTCTCTAGCATATGGTCAATGAATGGCAATGGGAAATGGTCCTTTCTAGTGTGTTGGTTTAGCCGACGATAGTCTATACAGACACACCAACTATTCTGCACACGAGTTGGAACCAATTCATTGTTTTCATTTTTAACTACAGTAAGGCCAGTTTTTTTAGGAACTACTTGAACGGGACTAACCCATTGGCTATCAGAGATAGGGTAAATGATTCCAGCAGCCAACAATTTTGTTACTTCTTTTTTAACAACATCAAGTAGGTTTGGGTTCAGTCGACGTTGTGACTGCCTCACTGGTTTAGCCTCATCATTTAATAAAATGTGATGTGTACAAATTGATGGGCTAATACTAGGAATGTCAGCAAGTGTCCATCCCAAATCTTGTTTATACTCCCTCAAAAGATCAAGTAGTCGCAATTCATGATCAGGAGGGAGTGAACCAGCAATGATGACGGGAAACTTGTTTCCATTCTCAAGATATGAGTATTTTAAATCATGAGGCAGTTGTTTCAGTTCCAATTCTGGGGGATTTTGGATTGACGGAAGTGTGTGTGAAAATGAGAAGTCACTGATCTCATCTAACTACTCAATGGTAACATCCTCAGATGAGAAATGAGCTTTTACAAGATTAGCAGTATCATCGATGGTCATGTGATCCTCTGTGTTCAAGAAATCATCAATTAACAAACATGCATGACATTTCTCTAAACCGCTACAACAATCAATGCATGATTCATTACCTAACATTTCAATCAATGAAGAAAACTCAGAAAGGGGGTCAGGTGAATGAAAATAAGTTGTTTCAGGGGAAGGGAGAACATCAATTGAATTGACAGAGAGAGAGGAGTGTTCTTCTGAGGGTTGCTTCATGGCATCAAGGATATTGAAGTGGACAATATTACCACCAAACTCCATAGATAATGTACCATTATGGACATTAATTATGGTTTTGGCAGTTTTCAAGAAAGGTCTCCCCAATATAATTGGGGCATGTCCATTCATCCTATCATCTTCCATTTCAAGCACGTAAAAATCAGCAGGAAAAATTAAATTTTGCACCCTCACAAGAACATCCTCTAGCACACCAGAGGGGTGTGTTGTACTCCGATTTTCTAGCTGAACGACAATACCAGTGGGATTCAATTCACTGACCTGCAATGAAGAGTAAATAGAGTGAGGCATCACATTAATAGAAGCACCCAAATCAAGCATAGCGTTGGAACATGAATACTCCCCTATGGTGCACGAAATCGAGAATGTCCCAGGATCATTGCACTTGGTGGGAAGTGATAGTTGTATCAATGCTGAGACGTTCCTCCCCAGGCTCACCTTCTCATCACCTCTAAGTCTCCTTTGATGGGTACACATCTCCTTCAGAAACTTGGCATATCTTGGAATTTTCTTCACAACATCAATCAAAGGAATGTTAACCTGTACTTTCTTGAAAGTTTCCAAGATTTCTTTATCAAGTTCGGTTTCTTTTTGTTTCCTAGGTTGGGCAGCCCTTTGAAGAAATGGAAGAGGAATGGTTGGGATAGGTGGCTCATCAACAACCACAGTCTTTCCTTTGGAAGGGCTTCTCTCAGGAAAAGGGTTTTCTTCTCTTGGACCATTTTCAGCAGTTGGGATGGTGGTTTCCTTTGGATGGGAGGACTCTAATGGAGGGGTCATTTGGCTTTTGAGTTGTGTCCCACTCCTAAGGGTGATGGCACTAACATTTCCTTTATCCCTAGGGTTTACTACTGGTTGAGATGGTAGTTTACCCGACCCATGACTTTGGATTTCCCGCACCGAGTTGGAAAGTTGGCCTAGTTGGGTCTTTAGGTCTTGTATGGCTACTTGGGTGGTTTGTTGGAATTGGAGATTATTGGCAGCCATTTGTTTCATCATATCTTCTAGGCTAGGCTCGGTTTTTGGAGGGGGTGGTTGGAATGGCCTTTAGGGTGGTTGAGGATTTCTGGGTAGTGGTGGATGACTACTCTGACCTTGTTGGTTCCATTGCCGTTGAGGTTAGTTTGAATACCCACCTTGCCTATAGGATTGGTTGTCCTTCCACCCTTGGTTGGATGGATAGTATGGTTCTTGCCTAAAGGGTTGGTTAAAGGGGCATCCTGGAAATATTGCCTCACAACTCTCAGAAGTTTCTCTCAATTGAGGACATTGGTCAGAATAGTGGGTGTCAGAAGAGCAGATTCCACAGTGGATGGGAGGAGGAGATTGATATTTCCCTTGGGAGAGAGCGAGTTGTCGTAGAAGGGTACTTACCTCTTCGAACTTCGTGTCCACCTTCTTCTCAAACTCAGTACTTTGCTCCTCATGGACACCTCGAATGGGAACACTAGACCGTGTACCGAATTGTTGAGTGTTCTGTGCCATGTTCTCAATGAGGGTTCTTGCAGCAATTGGGGTCTTATCTACCAATGCACCACCTGCAGCAGCATCAATCATATTTCGATCAATAGGAATCAAACCTTCATAAAAATATTGAATTAAAAGTTGATCACTTATTTGGTGGTGTGGGAAACTTGAACATAACCTTTTAAAGTGTTCCAAATATTCATGTAATGTTTCCCCTTGATATTGTCTTATACCACATATTTCTTTCTTTATAGTTGCAGTTCGAGAGGCTGGGAAGAATTTTTCAAGAAAAAGGCGTTTCATGTCTGCCCAGCCCCTAATTGGTGAATTGACATAGTATAACCAATATTTTGCAGTGTCTTCTAATGAAAATGGGAATGCCCTAAGCTTTAGATGTTCTTCATCCACATTAGCAGGTTTTAAGGTTGAACACACAGTATGAAATTCTTTTAAATGCTTATGTGGATCTTCTCCAGGCAGTCCATGAAATCTTGGTAATAAATGATATAAACCAGATTTTAGTTCAAAATAGGGTGCCTCGCCTTGTAATTGAATGTAAGTTGGTTGGATATCAACATCAGGTGAGGTTAGTTCTTTTAGAGTTCTATTATTTTCAGCCATGTTATACAAGTTATGTTCAATTTTAACTTTGGTTTCAGAAGAATAAGAAGGATCAAGAAGAATTTTAAGATTTGATGTCTCCTCCTTCAAAGTGTGGTCTTGTATGTCTCGGTTTCGTTGATGTAGGATCCTCTCCGGTTCGGGTTCGAAAGTTTGTAGGTCTCCCGGAGTAGAACGCGTCATACAAAGAACCTACACAATAAATAAATTAGAACACAAAAATAAATTCAAAGGTAGAAGATAAAACAAACAAATATTCACAAAAATTACAAAAAAATTATCAAAAACACGCACAAAAAACCAAAGCGCTCCCCGGCAACGGCGCCAAAATTTGACAGTGCTGTCATGACACGTCAAATTGATTATGTTTTTACAGTTTATTTATAGTCTAGGGTAGACCCTAGGTCGTCTCTCAAGGAGAGTTGGTAGGTTTAGAGTGTGTATTTTTAATAAAAATGACTAAGAGAGGGGGTGGTTTTGAAAACAGTTTAAAACAATGACGTAGTTGAAATAGCCTAAAAAACGAGTGACCAAGTGGATTTTGAGAAATATGAGATAAAAGGGTCGATGTGATTTCACTACACACATACCAAGTTCATTGTTCATGTAGATTCATCTTAGGTTTAGAGTAATTCTTTGGTTGGAGTTAATTGGAATCCCGATTAATTCCTAAGCTTTTATTTCAATGCTTTAAGAACCAAACCTTGACGTAACAATCATATTGTCAAGGTCCAGTACTTATGCATGGAAAAATAGCTTCCAAAGAATATTGAAATCTCAATAATGTTGGTATGAAAAGGATTCTTGTGATGTCTAATCGGAACAACACAAGTCACGCACTCAAAACCTCACACCGATCAGTTAGAAATTAAGAGCATCTCATTCGCATGAATCAAAAAAAGTATTCAAATATGAAATTATGTAAGATACATGGGAAGAAATGTTTTAAAACCCAAATTAATCCAAAAAAGTAGCTAATATATGCATTGGAACTCCCTTGACATGTGTGTAGCTCCCTCACAACGAACACCCAACTTTTAGCTCGACATCGGGAGGGGGAGAAAGCTCGGGTTGAACTCCTTCTTCATTGTTGACCCCCCTATGAGGATAGGGGCCTCCAGAACTTCCAATGTGATTAGGAGACTCCTATAGGACTCCAAATTTTCATCACTTTACTCCTTGGCCTAACTTACAAATGAGGATCCCAAGCTGCCCTTTTATAGGAAATGTGGGAGGTGGTTTAGGGCACACAGATTTCATCAATCCACTTGCATGACGCGTTGCGGCCTTCAGACAGTATTATCTCTCTTTGGAGAAAATATAAAATTTATATCCCTACCTCTTGAAGGTCTCCACAGAATGTTTGGAACCGTTTGGACAACTACAGCTCAAGATATCGATAAAATACAGAACACCGCATTTGACTCGGTCCAAATTCGGTGGATTGGGAAGATCAGTTCGGATGGGCCCTATGAAAGCCGAATCAGGATTTGGTTACTCAATATGAAATGTAGAATATTGAATTTTGGAAAGGCCCACAAAATTTCAGCCTATTTGGATGCACGGATTTCGTGTAATTTTCAAAACAGTGGACAGATGTCCATGGATCCATGCAATTTTGGCCCAGTTTTCTTTCACTTCATCAAGGGCCCTCCAAATCACCTCCACCTACATTGTAATTTTCAAAACAAGTATCATTGACCTATTTAATAGTGATAAAAACTAAATTATTGAATCAAACATGAAGTAAAATTTGATAATATTTTTATAATTTTTAATACAAAATATGTTTAGCACAACGGTGTAAGGGTGAAAATAAAACAGTGAATCGTGGTATGATCAGCAGGCGGCCATGGCAGGGGATCTGGCCGTGCAGCTGGAGGTGGAAGACGCTTCGGGGTGTTTCCACCACAACCACCACCAGGAGGTCCACCCCAACCGCAGGGGACAGAAGGATATGGGATAGCTCAGCTTCAGGCAGCTGAGGCCTATAATCATGGAGCTCCGGGAGCAGATGGACATGAGAGGGACTAGCTCCAGACCTGGAGACTTTTGTTCATTTTGCTTCTAGTTTTTTTGATGTATGTTTGTAGATGGTTTGTGTCTTTGTACTTGAGCTGCATTAATAAAAGACACCTTTTCTTGTGGATTTTACTTTCCTGTCCTCTCTTGTGTTTTTACTAAGAGGTTCCGGTTTAGACTGTTGACTTGACCCTCACTTGAGAGATACCTACTGGAGGAGACCCAGTTACCACACACTGATGCCGACAGTGTGACTCAAACCTTGGAGGCGAGAGTGACGGTTGGATCTCTTGGTAGTAGCATCGAGGCCTTACGACGTCATCCTTTGTATGGGTTAGTATCATCCATGACAGGATTGACTGTATTAGGCAAAGAAAGTGGTTCATCTATGGGATGAGACCAGATTTTTCTTATCGGAAAATAAGAAATCTTAGTAGCTCTTGTGGGACCAGAGATGGTCCAGGCCACGACCAAGAAGGTCCAGGTCATCCAGGAGCGGATGAGGACAGCTCAGAGCCGGCAGAAGTCTTGCGCTGACAGGAGGCGGAGGCCACTATAGTTCGAGGATGGTGACCACGTCTTCTGGAGTGTCTCACCTCGACGTGGATTACAGAGATTTGGCCGAGGCGGCAAGTTGTCTCCACGCTTCATCGGACCATTCCAGGTCCTCAGTAGGTTTGGCGAGGTGGCTTATTGTCAGGATCTACCCCCTCAGTTGCACGGGGTGCACGACATCTTCCACGTATCTCAGCTGAGGAGATAATTTCATGACCCGTCACACCTCATTGACCATGGGGAGCGGGAGGCTCAGATGTGTGCTCAGTACCGCCTTTATATCCCTAAGTTTGTGGTAAAGATTTACAGGGACGTAAATCCCTGTGGTGGTAGTAATGTAAAGACCTGTAAATTTCAAGGAATTTTTTTTCTTAGTTTTCTTTGGAATTTTTCAAGAACACAGTTTCTGACGGTACCTGATTCCGAGGCCCGGTGTGCCCGGAATCATTTTCCGAAGTTTGGCTCGGGTACGTTCAGTGAACGAATGAGCGGGTTTTTCTAACTTTTGAACCGGTGCTCGGAATCAAATTCCGAGGGCACCGATGGAATCGCTGCGCCGGTATTTTCTTAGAAACACCTCTTCCGGAGTTGCGTTTGCTCAAGTGTGGTTTTTAATTTTTTTGCTTAAAGTTAAGAAATAAAATAAATTGTACGACAAACTTTATTTTATTTTACTTAAGCCACTTGGAAGCCATTTAAAGCTGCTTAAGATGAGTTGATGCGGATAGGGTGCTATCCAAAAATATCCTACCCTCTTGGTAGGATATTTGTGAGGTGGGGCCCGCACGAGCCCCACCGTTTCTTTTCCGCTAAGTATCGCACCCGCGAAAACCCGTCATTATGAAAGTCAACTGACGCGTTTTCTTAATTTCTTAACGCACCATTTAATTGGGTGGTTTTATTCGTTGAATTAATTCTACAAATTAATGGGTCATTACTTATCTCTTTTTTTCGTTTGTTGGCATGTAAATAAAATACGACCAACGCTTTTCTTCTTAAGTGTTGTTCGTTGAGAGGATTTGATAGAAACCAAGAGTTCTTTATCCTCCTTCGTGAAGAACGCGAAGAACTCGAAGAACGTGAGAAACACGAAGAACACCGAGCCCTTAGAAATCGACGACGCGATACCAAGTTCCGCGACGCCGGTGATTCTTCTTCCGCGACGTTATTCCACGACAATCCAACCCCGCGACAACCTTTGATCGACATCGACAAGGTTGGGGGGTTGCACTATTTTTTATTAAATTTACTTTGTGGATTAAAACAACAATATGGATTTAATTATTATTAATTAAATTTGTTGTTTCTTGGTCCTCGGAGTTCTTCGACGCAACGCCGGATACCGTGACGACGCGACGATCCTCTCCTTCTGCGACGATCAATTCCGCGAAGAACGCGCGTGCGACAACTTGACGAGGTAGGGGTTTTATTTGGAATGATTTTACCCCTTTTATTCTGTGGGGTTTTCCGTTCAAAACAAAGAACCTAGTTTCATAAGAACAATTTTAATTTATTTAAAATTGTTTTCTTGTTATGTTTTCTGTGTTGAATGTTTTCTCCCGACTGTTACCATCTAACGCAGAGGGTGCGGGCCAAACAAACACGACCCGACAACCCTCCGCAGTTCTTCGTTGTTGTGCGGATTTGGAGGGCGAAGAAAAAACGTGCCGCAAGGGCGATTTGATGTTTCTGCAGTGAAGAACAGGACCCGGGAGGAGCCGCGGCGTAGACGGGAATGAAAACGGACCACCGGAGCAACTCCGGTGGCCCGCGGAAGCTTCCGTCGGCGGCCGACAGCGGCCGGCCGCCAGGCGTCGGCGGCGCCCAGCGCGCCGCCGGGAAAACCTCACCGCGGCGGCGAGGCGGTTCCGGGACGCGGTGGCCCGGCCGCGTCAGGGTGGTTCGAGGCGGCCCCACGCGGGGCCACGTTACTTTGACACCGCGGGGGCAGCGCCCACCCCGCGGGTTCCTCCGCTCGGCAGGCGCGGCCGAGCCGAGTCGGGCCGACCCGCCTGGCCGGGTCGCGCCTAGCCGGGCCGGGCCGGGTCGCGCCAAACCGGGTCCGACCCGGACCCAGGTCGGGTCGACCCGGTTCGGGCCGACCCAGGGGGGGTTGGGCCGGGTCGGTCCGGGCCCAGACCCCCCGTCTTCGGATTGTTTTCGGTCTTTTGCCCGTAACATGAGCTACGGACCTCCGAACGACGCGCCGTCAGCGGCGATGCGATCTTTGGATCGAGACAGTCATTTCGGTAGATCGCACTCAAGTTTTTGGATTACTTTGAGTTCGGCCAAGTTGGTTCGTGCACAAAACCAACCGGGCCCTCGGAGTGGAAACACTCATATCTTGAGCTTCGGACGTCCGATTGAAGTGTCGTCGACTTTGTTGTTTTCCTCTAAGTGAGACTGATCTTTTGGCATACTCCGCCCGAGGTTTGGATGCAGGTGGAGTACGGTCGGGTTGGTTTTTCCTTAAAAACCAACCGGGCCCCTGAGACGAAAAAGCCAATAACTCTCAGACCGGGCGTCCGATTGACGCACCGTCTTCGATGTTGAGTTCCTGATGACGATACGGAACTTTTGGATACATCAACTCTGGACTATGTGTCAGTTGATGTATCAGCCTCTCGGCTCGTGGAGAGGAACCTCCCGAACGAGCTTGCTGTGTGCGGGGACCCTAGAGCTGGCTGCGACTGCTACTGTGACGACGGTGACTGTACATAGATCCTCAGTGGATTCGACTGCGACGATGATGCAAACAGTTCGATAATCCTCCGTGTTTTCGGCAGTGACCACTACGGTACATCTTGGGATACATCAACTCTGGACTACATGTCAGTTGATGCATCGAGCCTCTTAGCTCGTGGAGTGGACCCTCCCGGAACGAGCATGCTATGTGCGGAAACCCTAGATCTGGTTGGGACCTGACGACGGCTGATCGAACGACTCGGTGTGTTACGGATAACCCAGTGGGGAGCGCTTGGTTGTAGCGGTAGACCCACGACGGAGGAGCGCTTGGTTGTAGCGGCAGATCCGCGGTACTCAACAGAAGGAGTACCTCTGGAGGCTATGAGGGGGAGCGCTTGGTTGTAGCTGCAGACCCACGACGGAGGAGCGCTTGGTTGTAGCAGCCCGGGGAGCGCTTGGTTGTAGCAGCAGACCCACGACGGAGGAGCGCTTGGTTGTAGCGGCTGACCCGTGGTACTCAACATAAGGAGTACCTCTAGAGGCTATGAGGGGGAGCACTTGGTTGTAGCGGTAGACCCATGGTGCGAAGCGCTTGGTTGTAGCAGCAGGCCCACAGTACTCGATAGGTGGAGTACTGCAGCAGTCCAAAGTTAGAAAGAAGCGCTTGGTTGTAGCGGCATAACCACTGTACTTGATGGATAAGGAGTTTCCCAATAGCTTTGGGTCCAACTTCATGACCGATCCTGTGTGGGTCTTGGTGGGGGTTAGTACCTATCGATCCTTTGTGGGTCCGACGACTTAGACGAATCAGTGAACATCTCTATCATCATTCAAAGAAGTATACCTGTGTGAGCTGAAACTCTGTTTTACTTTCCTTTGTGGATTGTGTTGTACTATCCTGTGTGGATTTACGTTTTACTTTCCTTTGTGGATTGTGTTGAGCTATCCTGTGTGGGTTTCACATTTTCCTTTCCTGTGTGGACTGGGTTGTACTTGAGCTCGGATGTTGGAGCCGAGCGAGAATTGATGACTTAGGTATATGAATGGGCATATACCTAAGCAGTGTCGGATGTTACTTCGTGATTGTATCTTTCCTTTTTGGTTTATCCTTTGTGGATTTTCGGAGACCTTCGGGGGTCTCGAGGTCCCTACTGAGTAGCTTATACTCACCCCTACACGGGCTATGCCCGCACTACAATGTGTTGGTTGCAGACGACGGACATCGCTGATCGTGGTGGAGGCTTGTGGAGCAGGGCGGTACCTGGAGGTGGACCACTGGGCGAGGTGTACTCGGAGCGGTAGGCTGGACCCGAGGAGCAGTGGAGGCTTTCTGTACTCACCCTTCAGGTGGGACTTCCAGTGGACGGCTCGACGCCGCGACTTTACCTTTCAGTTGCTGTTTTTCCCCTTTCAGTTGTACTTTATAGTTGGGCTTGTATTTCCAGCGCCCGTTACTTTCTGCACTTACTATTATACCAGATTTTACTTACTGTTTACTTCTTCCGGTTGCTTACTCTGTGGTGCTTGTCTACTTTACAAAGGCAATGCCTTCCCTTTTTACCGGGATTTTACGCCTTGGTGATAGTCACCAGCCCCTGGCCTATGGAAGGCGGGCTTGGGGTAGTCACGGCACGGGCCCCGAGGACGGGTCGTGACAATGAACTTATGGTGTGATGTGATTTTTGTTTCTAGGATTTATTAAAAATTGTCTTGTGGGCATGAATGACATGGTAATTTAATTTTATTCCATCAGACTAAGAACTCATGATTATTGGGTGTATTTCATATTTTTATATAATCATGGAAAATAGGTTTTAGGAATGTATTTATGCATGAATTGTTATTCCTTTATTGTGGAATTAAATTGAAAATGAATCCTAATAACAAATTAAAATAAAATAAAAGAAGTAAAAGGAGAATAATTTTATTTCTAAATGAAAAATTCAAAAAAAGTAAATTATTTTCCATTTTATAATCATGGCCATGATATATGATGGTTAAGAAGATTTTTACCACCTCTATTTTGACAATGTGTCACGGTTTGGGGGAAAATATTTTTTTTGCCTTATTGTCTATTTCATTAAAGGTATAAATGTTAAAAAAAAGTATCATACTATGATTTCATTCTCATTGATTTATTCCTCCATTAATACTCGTATTTATAGATTAATAAGAGTACATTGATAGGGATGATCATCCAATGGTGGAACCTGATGCACTGGCATTTTCCAGTGAGAATCCTTGAGAGATGTTCTTGATAACATTGTTTGACTCATGATATTCATGGAAACAGACACATAATGATTCAATAATAGCATTTATGACTTAATGGGGTTTTTTGTTGCAACACCATATGATATTTTATGGAGAGGGTGGAAATGAAGGATATGATCTATACATTGAGTCTTTCCATACTATACATTATCACATGGAGTCTAGTGTTGATAATAGGGTCTATTTAGATTCTTATATTATATGAGGATCGGTGAAGCATTGGTGGGGTGTATAGTATCTAAACGAAAATGCAGATGGTATGCTATGTAAGGACTTCCTGGAGATGTTATTAGATCCCTTCTATCTAAAGACACTATGGTGTTATATATTAATTGAATTCATAAGTATTGGTCAGGGGAGTAAGTCTTGGATGGATTCTAATAGATTATTTATATATTTGAATCACTATTCTATAACATTTTTAGTGGATGTGGATACATTATAAAATTGATTTCATGAATAAATTTTGTGTGAAATTATGTCCCAATTAAAAATAATAAAGATGGAAAATATATATAATGTAGTGAATTAGGTTTCTAGAGCTGTGGGGAACTTGTTGAAGGCATCCAGTGTAGGATATATAATAGAAATAATGCAATTAAGAGTAACTTATTCTATGATAAGATTGATTAATTATGGTATATTTAGTAAGATTAGGGAATAACATAGTAGCCATGTTGAAAACCTAATAGCGTGGTAAATTTCTTTTGTGTTTTCCCACCAGTGTGATAGGCAATGAAAAAATATTAGACTTTGACATTGATAACTAGTGGAGTTCCTATATTTTAAAATAATGGGACATAGGTATAAGCTCTACTAGAACATGTGACAGATGGGTATTAATGTGGCATCTTGACTGAAACAGAGTGTAAGAAGAGGATGTTTTACAACATATCTAGAAGGAAGTTGGAGTTGTAATGACCTTAATGGTAGTGTAATTGGACATGGTACTTCCAAGAAATATCACCCATATTTGTAGAGTTTTTTAGCACACGGAATTCATAATTAATCATAGGGAAGAGGAGACAGACAGTTGCATGCAATATAGTGTATATTGGTAGATAATAAGGCTAGAACATTAATAATGAGAGGTAATATTCTTATAGATTTTACATTATCTATGATTTATTTCATACATGTTCCCCTAACTCATTTATTTATAAACAAATTTCGAACAGATTGATCATGGTAGTGGATTTCATGATTGGGGTGTTAACGATTGACACACTATTGGGAGTGTGGTATAGGGACATCTTCATGTGCAATGGATGTTCTCTTAATGTTGGTTAGTATCATTATCTAAGGGATATATACATCCTATACAAGACATGATTCTAAATAATTCTTTATATGGACTTTTTAGACACATAAAAAGCTCATATAAATTCCTATAGAATGAGTGTTATGATTAAATATTCTATGGTGGACAAGTACATTCGTCATGGAGAGTGGGATATCCATGTGGGCATAACAATTCTAATTTGACATCAACTATGAGAGTTCACTACCTCAGTATCTAGTCAATTTTGGAATCATGGGGTGTAAATAATGATATCCTTACACCATTAGTGTGAATATTTCATGATTTGTTTCCTAAGTATTTCTATGATCTCCATACTCAAAGAAATTTGAATTTTTCTATTGAGCTCATGTTAGGATATGATCATGTTTATATTCCAGCATAAATAATGGATCCAAAAGTGATTTAAGTGATCAAGATTCAGCTATAAGAGTTGATGGATAAGGGATATATCAATATGTTTATGTCTCCATAGAAGAAACCTATGTTGTTTGTAAATAATGATGAAGTGAGTTATTACTCATATGCTGATTATAAGAAGTTTGACTAGATGACTCTGATGAATCGATATCCCCTTTCATGAATTGATGATTGTTTCCAATAGTTGAGATGATTTTGTGCCATTTATATGATTTACTTGATATCAAGGTATCATTAGTTGAAATTTGGGCCATAAGGTATACCGAGGGTTGCCTTCAGAAGTAGCTACAATCTAGCAGAGTTCATTTTAATATTGTTTGGGTAAACGAATGCACCTAAAACATTAATGGACATTATAAAAAGAATATTCCTTCCCATCCTATAAAATATTGTTATCATATTAATGAATTATATATTTTTGTACAGATAAAATAATAAATATCATTCTTAACATCTTGAAATTGTTTTCAGTACACTAAGAGATAATCTAATTTATAAAAAAACATGTGTCAGTTTGGGATTGATCAAGTTCGCATATTGGGTAACATTATCTCATTGGAAGGTGTGTCCTAGGACTCCAAAAATTTTCAATAGGAGGCATATTGTATGAAATATAAAAACATGTTCGTTATTCAAATATTTCTAATATTATATATATATTTTTAAATATTAATCATAATAATTATTCGATTTTTAGTGCGACCATCATGATTAAAAAAGTGGGGTTAATGTATGAATGATTGAGATCACGTGAGTATTCTTTTAGAAGGTGAATAGGCACATGAAATCAGAACAAATCATGATCTAACATTTTCTAGGTGCGGTGTATATGGTGTTTTGTGACACTTAATTGGATAGTTATTAGAGCACTATTGATGCAGGGGGATCATGTTTTGGCACATTGGTCTTGGAATTTGAGACCACATGATTACAATTACCCAACAAAGGTTCCCAATTTGGATGTATTTGTTTATGATTTTATGTGTTGGTTCCATAATCTGATTGGTGAGAAGTCTAGAGTGTTTATAGATCACAATAGTTTAAGTAATATCTTATAGAAATTGGATTTTAATCTTCAATAGTGGAGATGGGTACAATACATGTAAAATTTTAACTTTTAAATATCATATACAACTATGAAATGGAATAGAGTTAATGATTCCTCATGAATAAAAACTAGAATCTAGTATATCCAAGAGTGTATTACTGAGTGGAAGATGATTGCAATAATGGTTGATATTAATGTGGGGTTTAAGGAGAATCTGGGAAAAATGAATTTATTACCAATTTATATAGAGTCTATAATTTTGATATGGATTAGGTACATGTAGTATGAGGATTTAAACTATTAATCATTGAGGTAAATCCTTGTTGGTGGGGAGACACCATTATAATGTTGGATAGATGAGGATGGGATCAACTAATTAAAAATTGTATTCTTGTGCCCATGAGTACATGGGAGTATTTCATGAGCGAATTTCATCCAAAAAAATTGGTGTTACATACACATGTTACGAATATTTACCATGACCTACGATGACAATTTTGTTTGACGGGATAGAGAAATGAGATTTAAGGGTTTGTGACATGATTCTACACCTTTCAATAGGTGAATACATATCATCAACAACCTGGAGGTTATCTATAGTTATTTCCCAATCAAGGTAAATGTGGGACAACATGGGTATTGACAATGTTGTAGGTCTCCCTGATAAGGTCTAAGAAAAAATAATTTATATAGGGGTGGGGTGGGGTTGAATGATTGACATAGGTAAAAAATATCTTACCTATACTAGATATTTTCTCAGAAGAGAATAATGGAGATTTTATGTTAGGGAGATACTCAGTCTACACATGGTTCTACTAATTATAATTTTAGATCACAAATCATGAATTACATCACACTTATAGAATATCTTATAGAAGAATCATGGAACATAGGTTTTTTTGAGTACGACAATCCACTAATAGATAAACGATAATCAAGGGATTACTATTCACATTCTTTAGATTATGTGAGGAGCATGGATTTTAGGAATCATTAAATTTTTTTAGAAGCATCAAGATTTGGTAGAGTTTTTCTATAACAACCATCAGGATAAAATTCATATGAAACCATACAAAAATCTTTATTTTAGACCGTAATGATATCCTCTAGGATGGATGTAGGTAGGTGATTTATAATTGTTATTATTGAGACTTGTCTAGTATATATAAATGTAGTTTAATCATATTCAGAATGGTTTGTCTACAGATCAGTGTATACAGAAGTCATACACTGATTGATGTCAATGAACAATAGTGTATACTGAAGGCGATGATGTATTCTTTCTAGTGGTCACCAATTTTGGATAACTGTAGGATAAAAAGATATCTAAAACTAACACCCATGTTCATATGAATTCTTGGGGATGTAAAGATAATCGGGACACGTGTGTACCCATTTTCTCTTCCATAGAAATAAAATTATATGTGCGATTTTGTTCGTGTACCTCTACATTAGAGATATCACCCCAAACCCTTATCAAGTTATAAGTATGTGGAATGTTGTGTTTAATGTACATGCATCCTTTGGTGAGCATCTGATTTGAGTGTTGTATTATAGTGATAATGCATTACATGAAAAAATATTGATTATTATTCAAGTATTATGGAAACATGGACATGTGATGGAAGAATACTAGGAGAGAGAAAATTGATATAACAGGTTAGTTTCCCAATCATTCAGACTCGGAATGATATAGATTATTTGGAGTGTAACATGAGGTTGGTCTGTTATAAAATGGGGGGATTATAAGATCCCTATCATTTCATGATATGTATATAGATTAAAGAAAGTTAATTTTTTTTGCATTATTATGTAATTTTTTCAACATGGCATTTGTTGGGATTGAGTTTCCAAATCATAGAATAAAAATTCTAGTGCATGGCCGGTGCATAGTTTTCCTTAAAAGTGTATCCAAACCCAACAAACAGTGTAACCTTGTACATAATTGGATTGAACATTTAATTCATGGTTTTAAAAACATTCTTCCCTATTATGAGTAACCATGTATGAAAATAAAATAGTCACACAGTTTAGGAATGTGTTTTGAGTAAACCATACTCTTCATCCTAGAAAAATGTGTGTGGGGATTTATTTACCCTGAAAATTGTTTTAAAATTTCCAAAATCCTATAATTGACCAAAAATGACACACATTCGACCAATAGATGTTATTTTATTATTTTAGATTATTATAGATGGATTGAGTTCCATTAAGAACTCAACTCGACATGATTCAATGCCCGTGTTAATGATCTAAACACACTATATATCTGAATCCTATAATACTTGGTTTCCCCTCTCTCTCCATATTTTATCCCTTTTTATAGAGGGGTTGTTCTTCCTAATTTATAATATTGTATATTTGGTCTTGTGGTTCTAGATATCATATTTTTGATATAGATATATATTTTAATCACCGTTCTTTTTTATTTATTTATTATGGACATAAATTTGGTTCTCATTCAACATCGATGAGCAGCTGAAATGTCGTTGATCTCTATTGGGTACCATTTTTCAATTAATTATGGTAGTTGGTATATAATAAAAATCCCTATTACTTTATTGAAATTATGTGTATGTAATTGTATAATTTTTATTAGGTTTTTAGAAATTGAGTTCACGATTTTATTAATTAAATCAATTATTTAATAAATAATAAAAAATAGTAGATTGGAGATATTGTAATAGTATAAAGTAAATAATTAATACTTAAATTAACTAGGGGAGGTTTGGATTTCATATTTTTGTAATTATTTTTATTATTAATTATCTTATTTTTAGATTTTGAAAATAAGTAATTAATTATGGAATTAATTATATGATAATAATATTGTGTAATGAATAATGAATTGGTGAATTAATAATGGAATTTATTTATATAGTTTAATTGAATTAAATATTTAGGAAATTATTTAATGGAATTGATGTGATAAACTTAATACAGAATTAGCAATGAATTAAAAGGATTTATTAATTTTTTACTTAATTAATAAGATTTAAGAAAATAATTAGTTGATGAGTTAACTATTATTATATATAAGATTAATTAATTTTTTAGTTAATTTATGACATTGATTTGATGAATTATTTGTTAGGTTAATTATATCGATTCAGAAGATTAATTAATTATTTATTTAAAAGAAAATATTTAGAAGATTAATTAATTTTTTAGTTAATTTATTATAATGAGATGATTATTTAATTGTTGAGTCAATTAATTAGATTTATAAGGTTAATTAATTTTTGAGTAAATTAATGTGATTTATATGATTAAATAATTTTTTAATTAATTAATGAAATGAATAATGTTATGCTGTTCATTCATATGATAATTGATATGTGGAATATTAACAAAGGCATTATGATATTCAGAGGAAATATAGAATGGTAACAATGGAATTATAGAAAATTATACCCCTTAGGGATAATCTATACTCCATCTTGGGGTGATGCAAGTATTGAGGCATAAGGGTCGTTTAAATACCTAATAGAATATGTAGTTAAATAATGAATAAATTTATAATGTTATTGTAGATTACATATGACCTTTTTTATTTAATTATACAACTATATACAGTATTAGTCACTGGATATTATTTTAGAAAATGTCAGTGGTTTCCTAATGTGTTGTAGTCACCCCATTATTGGGCTTCCTGATCCATACCCAAATTGATTTCAATGATTTATGATAGGTTAAGGGATGGTACACCATGTTAGATGGTTGATTCAGAAATGAAGCATGGATGAGGGAACCCAACATGGTTTGGGGCCCTCATAAGAGTTTCCAATGTCTATAATTTTGAGTTTCATTTTGAAACATCTAACGTACATCAGAATGAAATATATACTGATTTGTTTTGATATGGTATTTCACATTTTTTATGTTGATATAATAGTATTGTTCTTGTTCTGATAACTGTTGGTTCTTTAGATATTATTGTTTTAATATTTCCACTAATGTGTTACTCTGATATTAGTGGCTATAGTTTCCCATGAACAATAATATATCATCACTTCTAATCGACATCCTCTGGTATATAGGGAGGTATTATTGAGGTCATGTGACAAACCAGATCGAGGTGCTAGTGCATGTCTCTCGATCTGAGAAATTACAAACATAGTAAATAGATACATCATCTATAAAATAATATTAATTTTATAAATATGACAATTTTATATTATATATATATATTTGAACCATTTTTAATTTCTGATCTATAAAGTGAATCAAATATCTTAATTGGGATAATTGTCTTTACAAACACACGAGCGACTATCTCATTTAAATAATATGTATAAGGGAATGGAAATATATGATATATTAATTTTTAATAGTCAATATTATACCATAAGAACCATATAAACTCATTAGATACATAATGTTCACAATCCAAGATATTTGGTGATAGAAATCAAATTACATCGGTTAGTGAAGCAGTTTTTTCTATACACATAATAGATTTTTCTGTTTCCCATTTGATGTGGAAATGTATGGATAAATATGATGGAATAATGATAATATAGTACTAGTATATTGGATATTTTTTTTGTTATTATATCAGATTTTTAATATATAATTTACGGTTATAATAGATGAAGTGAAATCATATATCATATTGAATAAAGTTGCATTATTTTAAAAGAAACTCCTATAGATATGTAACTAGTAACCCTAGTGTTTGTATTTTTGGTAGTAAATAATAATTAAAATTTTGTTAAATATTTTGGGGAGTTATGTTTATTGGGTTTCATATAGATAAATTGCTTTTTTAGTGTTTATATATGGGGGATGGTGAGCTTTTTTTTATATGTGTAGCAGGGAATTTTATTAAAATAACGAAAAACATTCAATAATATGAGGTAAATCTAAACAAATGTTCCACCTATTTTTCTATGTAATGTATATTGAGGATGATAGTGTAATATAAAGCTCCAAAAAATAACCTTGTTTTAAATAGGTTGTTTTGTTTACCTCTACGATTACTCACTTTTATGATATTATTTTTCAGAATGGTTTGTAGTTTTAATAACATAGGTAATTTATTGGTGATGAAAAAAAGATCCATAGTAAATAATTTTGATAAAATAAATATAAATATGAAATAAAATTTATCAAATTAATATTTCATGTGTTTGGATAATTTATTTAACAGAATCACATATAACGTGAAAACCCAAATTTTTACATATCCCATTGTACATAATTTTACTATATTTTGTTGTTAATAATGAAAAAATAATAAATTTCCATGAATAAAAATAAGTAATTATGATTATTCCCAATATGGAATCTATTTTATGAAATTAATTAAAAATTTTCTTTCTATAGTTCAAAAATGCATAATTTATGGTGAAAATTGCTATTTTAAAAAATGAAATTTTGACGAATATATTATATATTTTACCTGTAATTATCTTTTAAGGTATTCTAAATAATATATTTTATATAAACAATACATTAAATTTTAAAAATTCATCCGTAAATATAATTTTAATTAATTAAAATGGGATGACATATTTCATTTCAAAAAAAATATTTCTATAAAAAATATCTTTATTAGAACCAAATAATAATATATTTTTTCCCATCAAATTAATTTCCAAAAAATTATTAATTACACATTTTATAACATATATTTGTAAACAAAATGTGTAATAGTAATGAAATAAAATTTTAATTATTAATAAAATATAATTTTTTTGGGAAAAATTCAATAACTCATTCTTGAATCATGATGACCATGTTTGAGTAAAATCAATATTATAACAGTCAAATTAAAACTTCATGGACATGAAAAAATATAATTTGATTTTTTATCAAAATTGAATGCTCAAATACTATAAATGAAACCACTATGTAACATTGTTCACTCTTAAAAATGTTTCATACATGGAATTATCATGGATATTTTATTATAAATATGGGAGGTTGGTTATTCTTCATAATGTTTTTTTGTTTTGTACAATCAAACATAAAATTTAATATATCACCACAGTACCTTTGTGGGATGATTTTTACATATTTAAATACGTTTTATCTCAAGGTTCCAGAACTAAATTAATATATTCATATTAACATATATCATGTTAAAATTATATATCTTTAGAGGTGATAAATTTAAATGGTTCTAGAATTTACTTCCTTATCAAATATATAGATAATATATCAAGTAATTTGTTGGGTATTTCTGTAACTTATTTATGGAAATCCACAACATTATTTCATTAAATAATTCCAAGCCATCGAAAAACATGGGAATCAGTTTCCCGTACATTCTAACCAATATTTGACCTCTCCATGTAAATACATTTAATATTACATGATCAAAAACATGAAATTGAAATTCATTTTCCCGTGGTTTGTATAAATTGTCAGCATTTTATGATCTTCAAACACACGTGTCGAAATACATGGTTTGATAATTGTTTTACTATAAAAATACCTAAATTTTACCTACTAATCCTACCATAAATTAAAGTCATGTGATCATGATATCAATAGGAATTATAGAGTTTGAATAGTAATTTGGCATTTCCCATCAGTATGAGGTGGATAGGAAGAACTCAAATTATTCCCATTATCATGATCTAGATATGTAGTTTTCTATAATTTTAATGTCAAATAAAGGTCATGATAAAAGATGTTGAAATAGGTCCACAATGATGTCATACATCATTATTAATATAGTTTATTGTGAGGATCCCAAGTGAAAACTATTCAATTAAAGTGATGAAATATTCATATTTGGTAATGATGAAAATAGTATGAAATATTAAAAAATTACATTTATAATAAATTAGAAATCCACTAAACAATTATATTATTATTTCAACACATTTAATCATAGAAATATGAAGAAGTTTCATAAATCCTCCAGGACAATGCCTCCCACCCTTCAATTATTGTGAATAAATATCTTGATATATTATATATATTTTTATGCATCATGATATCCTTATGAAAATCACCCCGCATATCTCATTGCAACATGGTTCCACCATGGTGCATGTAGATATTTCATGTATGAGTGTAATCTGAAAAATTCCTTTTATTATTAGATATATATGGAATACATTTTCACTTATTATATTTCAGAATCCCACAATCATAAAAAATAACTTAAAATTTCCAATAATTCATGGATATAATTTACATCTAAAAATTATTATAATGTAGTTTGGGAAATTTTTTATTTTCTAATATTTTTTTTTCAAAATCTATTGATAATGGACTGGTTTAAAACCATCATTTATAATTCTCATAAACAACCATATAACATTAAAGAATAAAGGATTAGTCTTAATAATCAGTTTGGTTAGGACTATAAGATCTTTCCTGATCAAAGTATTCACTACATTTTTTCTCATTCGCGAAGGGTTGAGTATTGAGAAACCATTTTGTTGGAGTGTATCAATGCAATTGATATAACTTATATTGAGATCATTTTATGAATAAAATATTTTATTATCATATGGTCTATGTATATATCACAACATTAAACATGGATATAATGTCTAAATATTCCCAAAGTGAAGATTACATCTACAAAATTAGGATCATGTGTGGTGTAGTTATTATCCCGATTCATTAAAATACTTAATGTATATTAAATATCATTAAAATTATTCATAAAATAACTACAAATACCATCATGTGAGAAGTCAATATAAATTTCAAATTCATTATTTCATTTATTGTAGAGTGAAAACTAGAGAGTTGACAAATATCAAGTTTAATTAAATAAATTAGTCATCAAATTCCTTTATACATAAGGACATAATCACTTTGAAATTATTCTAAGGTGATGGGTTATCCAATTTGGAAAATTATTGGAAGAATATATTAATGTAAAATTAAAAATTATTAACCTACATACATTAGTATTGTTCATTAGTGTATGCCATTTTTTGAATACCATTTTATTTATATGATCAATTAATATTCCATATTTTCTTGAAATTTTGCATGGAAAAAATATTATCGAATTCATAATTCACATTTATTGAATTTAATATATTATCTATCTCTTGTAAGAGACTCAAGAATGATCATAAATTGATTCTAATAATTCCCATATATATTTTAGAACACTACGGTTTCATCAATAAATACCTCAAAAAAATCAATATCTACAATGATCATTAGATATATAATAACAGGTGGTGTATTAGAATATCCAAATTGAATTAGTTTAAACACATAATGTTCATACCAAATTTGTAATTTAATAATAAGAATACAATATTTCATTTCTCATAATTGATAATACAAAGGGTGGTGGTCAATAATTGGGAAAAATATTACGTTCCATGAATATAACTGAATAGTTCATCAATATTTAGAAGAGGATACTTGTTATTTAATATAAAAATATATATTCCCATGTAATCAATGAACAACCTCATTTATCTATCATTCATCATAAAATAATGAACTAGGTTTCCCCATTGTGTAACAATTGGTGAATAAATTCATTATAACTCAAATATGTTAGTTATTTCATAATGTCATCTAATTCTAAAATGTTAATTACATAAGGACACTTTGATATAGTTTTTGTGTCAGTTTTAATATTTTTTAGAAGTCTTCTTCATAATCTGGTGGATATCCATGTAATTAATTAACAAATACATCACTGCATTCATATAATATTGATACATATCAAATGTCATGATTTTGTTTTCCATCAATATATGTTTTTTCTCATCTTCCCTAAAGAATATAATAGAAATGTTATAATAGTGGTGGACCTATAAATGAATCAAATAATGAATTATCCCTGAAAAATATGAAGAACACTACATCTTTATTATGAATTTTAATTTTATTATCATTATAATAAAAATTTTCATCACATATTGAAATCTCATCCAGTTCACAAATTATATCAATTTCATCCATTGGTATAATAATTCATCACAGAAATAGAGACTATTTATGTGTTATAATGGTGATTAGAAAACACATCCTTATTGTAGTGATACTTACAATGGATTTTTTAAATAAAATATACCATCATATAGTGATAGGGATGTATCAAATTTACATAGAAATAATTAGAGTTATAAGAGAGTTATAAGATATAAAATATACAATTGTATTTTATAAATTTGAGTATATGATTAATTTACATTACAAATTTTTTTTGGGAATATCATCCTCATATGTAGTGATAAAATTTACATTTCCATATCTCCATAGAATCTTCTATGGTTGATTCTATTGGGTGATGAGACTTTTTATTATAATTCTATATGAATTCATAGTTGAAAACCCATATATATGAGGTATATATCATTCCACAAAAAAAATGTTAAATATAACCCTTATCAATACGCTAATAAATTTCTTGCATGCCCTTCTATTATATTCTTATAACTTTTTATAAAATTTAATATTTATTACAATTATTTTATTTTATTATTCTATGTAGATTGATAACATTTTTGTATAGATGAAATATTTTCCTATTGAATCCACATAAAGATTTAAGATATAAAAAATTACCTGACTAATATAATGGAACATAAAAATATTTCATCATATGTAAAATATTATTTAGAAATAACTTCCCTTTGATGAAATGGATTAATCCCTTTACCAAAATTGTCAATATTGAATTCCATATTAAATATGAATTCCATAGAATGCATTGATATCCAGGTATAGGTATCCTAATAGTCCATAATAATTTATTCATTCTTTCATATATGCTGATGAATATTCTCTTCATTTCATATCATTTCTGTAAGGGAAATAGTTTTTCAAACTTTTTATTTGAATTTTATCCATTTTATGTGCCATATTTCATCTTCCTCCAAAGTATTTTTTATTAAATAACACCATTGATCATGATATCCCATGTGAAAATATACTTATATTAGAAATTTTTTGTTTTCATTAAATCTCATAGAATGAAATAAAATTTCAAGGGAAATAATCTATTTCTCAGATATCATTATATCATCAATCCCATGAAATCATGACATATATTTTTACATGAAGGAATATAACATTAAATAATAATGATGTGGAATAAATGGATGCTCAATTTTTTAATGTTTATTCATCATAGAACGATCATGATACCCCAAAAAATCTTGGATGTACTCAATTATTGTATAAGAGGTAGTGATTTGAACAATGAGAAAATTTATACATTGACCACGATTATTGATAATGTCATTTCATTGAGCCCCCATTTCTATAAAAAGGCCAATACTAGATTTCATCATAATATTATGAATTTTAAATCAATATTAATAATTCATTCTACATGTAATGGCATAAAAATAATTTAAAATTTATTCATTGTTAATCATGGATTCATAATACTTTTTTTTCATGTGGAATATCTTTAAATATTAAAATTATTTTCAAATCCATTATTAAAGTTAATAATTAAAAATTGAATTCAAAAAATCATATCCTATGGGATAATTAATATTGATGTTTGTCAATGTGATTTTCCAGGACCACGTTGAGAATTGAGTTAAATCACAATGCATCATTTGATTTATTTATTACCTCATTGTACCATTATACCAGAGTAGTATCCTCTTGTAGTATCTAAATGCGTCGGTAATTTATAAAAAATACAACATAATTTATTCCTTATTAAACCATTATATTGTTCATTTATAAATAACCTCAAATACTATGTTATGGTTATTTTCCTAAACATTAAATTCCATAAATATAGATCACATGGCCTCTACCAGGCTTCATATAATAAAAACTATAACAACCCAGAAATATGTATCCTAGAGCCGGTGTTTAATTTATTAACTTTGTCAATGATATATGAGTTATATTACCTATTTCACAATACTATTATTATTTTTATAGATTCATATACATAATGTTTTCCCATAATACATTGGGAATAGAATGTAAATCTTATTAATGGAAATCATTCATCATATAAGAACTCAATCAATATATTATTCATTATATCAAGATGAATGGAAAAAATATGCATTCATTCATATTCACCGTAATTGTTATATATATTGGAATATATTATGATTAAATATGTTTTAATTGATTTAAAATAGTAAATAATAAATATATTATATATATATATTATATAAAAACATTATGAAATGAATTAATTGATAATTTCAATGAATCTAATATCATGGGTAATAAAACTAAGTTATAAATTAAGTAAATTGTTAATATTACTTATCATGATCACATAAAATATGAAATTTATTTTTCTAAGAAATTATTCCAATAACATTTAATTTTTTGGAAGGTATACACAAAAACCCATTATTTTTTTATCAGATTTTTCTAGCTAGACATGTTGATGCATTGATGATTCATTTGTAACCGGATGCACCCATCACAACATTTCCAATACATTAATAATATATTGAATGAGAAATTATATTCAAAAATATTTTTTTTTGATCAATAAATGTCTATATTGAATAAAAAATATGGAATACCTATATTGCCACCCTCAATAAAAAATCTAAATGTAAGAAATTGTGACTATAAGTAGTATATTTTTATAAATTAATCATATTAATGATATAAAAATATAGATATTTTATATAATTTCAATAAATATGAAAAAAATAAATTTGAATATTTAATGAAAATATTAATAATCAAAAAATTTAAAAATATATATGGGGTAAACAGAAGTCTATAAAAAACATTTTTTTAATAAGACTATAACCATTGGATGAATAAAATAATGGATATAAACAATAAAAAGAAGACTTGAAAAAATAGTTTTCTTACTATTTACCAAAAATATATATAGAAGAAGTAAAATATCATAAAACGTTTTGGTGGAGGGGATGTATGTTACCACTATACACTTTAAAAACCATGTTTTTTTTGTAATGATATTTATAAAGATTCTTTTTCAAGAAAAATCAAAGATGCTCCATTAAAACCTTTTAAAAAGGTAAAAAAATATAAAAATTACCATAATAAATCAATTTAGTAAATAAAATGACATTTGATAAATGGTTTTGATTATATGGATTTCTATGAAAAATATAATCGAATGAAATAGATATGAAATTGTATTTTATTTTACTCTTTTAATTACATGATTCAACTAAAATAGAGATTAAAATTTGGATGAAAATATTTAATATCCATAAATATTCTTAGGATTAAAATATATAATGTTTTGAATATGGGATGATTAAATTTTTTCCATCGATGAAAATTAGGCAAACCCAAAACAATTTTGATTGTAAAACAAAATCATACATTGGTAGTAACATTTAAATTAAAACCACGTTAATGAATAAAAACGAATTGAAACATTATCTTTCAATATTAAATTTTTTTTAATGATATTTTTTTATTGGTCAATAAATACACATCATAAATGTTAATAACTGTACTATAGAAAACATGTCTTCATTGAGTAAAAATAGTGAATAAATCACTTATCTTACACTCACAATTAGTATAGAATTCATTATAATTTATATATTAATTTCATGAATGTATTAAATCATTAAATAAACATACTCATATTTGTAATATAATAAAGTATTCTCTTATAACATCTTCCAACCCATTCATATATAATAATATTTCATTTTAACAAACATATTGAGGGTTAAATGCATTATTTTCTCATTCATTTTTTCTGATGAATTTTCTATTTCATTAAAATAGGACATAGATAAATAATATATTGAATGAAATTATTGTTATATTTATATATTATATACTTTTATAGAACGATTATTTAATTTTGGCCATTGGAATTTAATCACATTATTTTGTGAAGATGGTATGTTTTATACACAATATCGTTGTTATGATTACCTTAATGGGTGGAAGGGAAATGAAGTGGATGATATTTTAATTTTACATAATTCGTGATATTTCATATTTACTATATATATTAATTAATTTTTTCATTATTATTATCTATCAGATTCAGTGATGGAAATAAATTGCATTATTTCGTCTAATGGTAGTCCAAAATTCACATGAGATATTGGTTAGTATCACATTTGATCTCTATATATATGGATAAATAATATTCCATCAACACAAAAAAAATATAAATTTATTGGGGATACATATATTGTTATATTGGATCTATTAAGAAAAACATGGTGGGGGAGAACAAAAAATTTATATGAATGTTCTTATTGAAGGTACGTTTCATCATATAGAACAACCTGATTTGGTAATATAATTAAAGACCATATTGTTGGTATTTCAGTAATCAAAATTTATCTATAATTTACTTATGGTTTTTTGGAAGATATTTTTTATTCTTTATGTTACATTGAAATAGAATAAGAGGTGTATAGAGGTGAGGTAAGGGTTTTCTATTTTGAAATAAAGATAAGTGTAATTATTATAAATAAACCAAACAATTAAAATCAAATTATGTCACGGTAAAACCAGGTGAAAAATAAATTTTTTTTAATAGTGTATTATAGGGATTATAATGTTCATAAACACCTCCAAAACTGAAAATAATAATTACTTAAACATTTTATTCCTTTTATGACTTTAGATCATCACAGTATCCATTTTAATTTTCAGGAAAATACCGTTTTTTAATAAATATAATTTGTTTATTAAAGATAAAATAAAAATTGATTATTTATATAATCCTTACTGAATGATTAAAAATATTAAATCATATTGATCAAATAAAAATACTATATCTATGGAATAATAGTTTTATTCCAAACTAATATAATGCACAAACCCCCATTTTATCCATAATTAGGGTAATAAATATATAAGTTCTTTCAATTATTTATAAAAATATCATATGCCAATATTATATAATATTAATTTGGATTAATTAAAATATTTATTTAATTTTATAATATATAAATCAAAAATTTTAAGAATCTAGCTCTATACAAACCTACTAATCATGTCGACAAATTCTTCCTCATGAAATGTATTTTTAATATAGAAGATGAATTTAAATTAATTATGAAATTAGTAATCATCATTCTATTGATATAAATTCATATACTTTAATATATAGGATAGAAAACTTCATATAAATCACTCAAATTAATTTAATGTTTTTATTAATTATAATTCAGACTAATTAGGCAATAAAAACTGTTTTTTATAATATATCACCTTTTACTATAAAATTACCATTTATATTTTTTTAAAAATTGAATATCTTTAAATTATTATTTGAAACTTTTATAAAATTTTATTAATGATAAAAATATTCTTATAAAAATATTAAATTTTTATTTATTAATAAATGGTTATTTATATTTAAAGTTGAAAAATATTCATTCAATGATTATTTTAACTATGTTCAAAATTGAAATTAATTCTATAAAATTGGAATTTTTTTCCATGGTGTTTTTAAATGTGCACTATTTTACTTTCTAAAAATATAATTTTCACTTTATTTTATTGTTTGATAAGCATTACAATAATAATTATTGTTTGGAAGAAAAATGGTTTCAATCTGATAAGAAATGCCTTTGATATATTTTGAAACTTCATTATTGAATAACATATCATGGAAAAGTTATTTACTCATGAAAAAATGTTGGAATTAATAATTTTTTTAAATTAGTATTGAATGTAAAATATGATATTAATTTATAATACAATGAATATTAGAAAATTTAAAAAATGTATATCAATAAAAAATAAAATAACATAGAAAAATAATGTTCAAATTAACAAATCATTAACAATAGGGGTAGTGAATGAATTAATCAATCCTAAAAGATAAGTAAGGTAAAATAAATGTATATAAAAAATTAAAGGTTATTTTTTATGATATTATTAATCATGTTAGTAATTATTCATTGTTAATCGATATCATGTGTGAAATATAAAATCATACCTCAACAATGTACAATTATGATGGAATTTGTAATCTTTTATATAAAAATGGGATACAAATTATTACATGACTAATACGAAATTAATGATGGTTAGGGAATTATGTGGAATTAAAATGTAATTTTTGGTTTTATGTGGGAGGATATAAGCTTCTTTATATTTGAAAATGTCGGTATTTTCCTTTAAAATAATCATTATTTGTGGGTAAAATATTTATTAATGAGGATGGTTCTTGAATGTAAAGAGAATTTAAATTAGAACACTGTGTATGAAATTAAAATATAATAATGTTAAATTAATGTATTCATGAGTATGGTCAATCTAGAAAATTTTCAACCATATTAAACAATCCATTTTTAACCATATTATCATTAAATAAATTTGTAAAATATCATATGATTTTAAAGAAAAAATATAATATAAGCTTATATATTGGTTTTCTTCATTTTTAGTATTGATTTTTACATAATTTAATATAAATTAAATAATAAAAAAACTTTTAAAATAATTCCTCATATATAAAAAAACTATTTATTTGTTAACATGTATTTTCTAGGTAATGTTTTATTATTCATATTTCATATAAATTATTAATTAAATGAATTATAATATATTTCATAGTATGAGTAAATATTAAATAAGGATAATAATTTTACACTAATTAGAATAATATATATATATATATATATATATTACATATTTGTAATATAAAAAAATATTTGAAAATTACTTGTTTAATTGTAACAATTATATTCATAGTCAAAATAATATTATGTTAATATATAAAGTAATATTTTTGATAAATTTGTACATTATAATTAATAATATGAAATCATATTTATCATAATCAATTTAAATATTTTATAAATTATTTATTTAATTATGATAGTGCATATCATAAGAAAACAAGTAGAGGGAAAATATATATTTTAATAATAAATTCTATTTTTATTTTTTTTTAAATTCATAAATGATAATAAGTAATTATGTATGTAAATTGTTATTGATAATAAAATTTTATTTGAACTATAATTATAATAATAAATTAACTATAGATTTGTGTTACATAAACAAATTTATATATAATTATTAAAAATAATAATTACATAATTATATCACTGAAAATTTATTTTATAAAAACCACTGTGATATAAAGTTAATCCATAAGGATAATTTATAAAATAATTTTTCTCATGGGTTTAAATTTATCTTCAAAGGTTCTAATATATATATATATATATATATATATATATATATATAATCTAGATATTTTATCATAATTTATTTTTACCATTACACAAATGGTGTTGTTTTCCAAGAGAATGGGCTAGGGGAATTTCTAAATAATCTACCTCCCATCTATGAAATAAATACTTTACTTCAAATGGATGTACTATACTATGTGACTCCATTTTATTTATTTTTAAATAAATTCATAATATAATTTTAGTTATTGATTGAAAATAATTCAATAAGAATGTTTTGATAGAAATTTATAATTTTTTTGTTTTATTTTCATTCAGGTTGGCATGTATAACAATGTATCAAAACACTACTGTATTATAATTTCTTATGTGTCTCATATCATCATATAGAAAATGATATTTGAAACACAAAAAAACAGAATAGAAATAAATGTTATGATTTCTGATTTTATTACACTATATTTTGGTATAATGAAGTAAATTAATGGAAGAAAAGGGGATGATATTTTTATAAATATTAAAGGAAAAAGCTAAAATAAAATATAAACAAATTTCAATAATAAATTTATCTACTTCAAATACATAGTTTTATTTATATACATTATACCGTATAAAATGTTCACTAAAAATTCTATCACAATTAGATTTCATCTAGTACGAATGAAAAATGATTTTGACTTCTAATTTGGATGAAATTTCCTTAAATTAATTAAATAATTATATCTAATTAATTTTAGACCATATTTGTAGATCTAATATTTTTTGATATATTATAATATTTTGATGATTATAATGATAAGAGTAGAAAAAATACTATGATTTGAGAATTAATAAATGATTAATGGTTGTGGAATGAACCAGCTTTATGGTGATGAATTGAGTAGTACCAAAGCCATATATATTGATAGAAATTGTAAAATATTGTTTAATTTATATCGATATTGTGATTCCAAATAATTTTTTATAAATATTATAAAAGTATGTAATATAAATTTAAATCATGTTATTACTATTTTGACGTGTTAGAGGAAAAATGGAAATATTGGTCAACCAGTGACAGAAATACACCGATATTATTTATTCATAAATAAATTATTTTTAAAATCATATATGAATTTTTTTACGACATTAAAAATTATTTCATAATTGTTTAATTAAATTTTATATTAGAAAATAATTTTTTGTTTTCATTTAAGTGTTTTTATCATTTGAAAACATGACAAAAACATAAGTAAATAAATAAAAAAAACTAAACAGTAACAAACAAAGTATTAACATTGTTTTTTCCCTCCAATGAAACCTATTATTCACAATTCTTGGGAAATTAGTGTCACTGATTTGAAAAAAATTACCATTAGATAAATTATATAGTTTGTGGAATTAATAATTTTAAACATTATTATCAAACCTTAAATATTTTATTGACTATTATCATCCAAAATTATTGGTCACATTCAATCCAACCCTGCCTTTTCTATTTCATCTTCTTATAAGGATTAATTAACCCATTAAGAATAGAAATATTACATCAATATTAAATAAATATTCATTTAGATCATGATTTCATTCCTTCCATAAAAATATATCTCTATATATTTGAGATGTTTCATAGAATATAGAATTATGGATTGGTATACCTATCAAAACATTGTCTATAAAATATAATATCAACTATATAATAATCAGAAAATTTTTATTGGGATACTATAAATTAAATTTAAATACTCTCAGTAGATAAATAATTTTCTATATATTTCTTATAACATCATCCCTTCTCGTCTTCTTTATTCAATTTTTATCAGTTATTTAATGATATTGAGTAACATAGGAACGTGTACACACACTGTTATCTTATTCATACCATCTTCATCATCATTTAGATCTACTAAAAAACAATTACTGACTTTTCTTCTTAGATAAAATATGTATTCCTTTAATAAATTCACTACAAGTGTATCCCCTTATTATGTAAAATTATGCATTCTCCTACCATAAGATCCTTTTCACAATCTTAATAACTATTATTTACACCCCTTAACACAACATGATGTGTATAATACTTTATATTATTGATCTATAGTTATAATATTTTTCAAATTGGAAATATATAATCAGTTAAAAATATATAAATAAAAATAATTTGTACCCCATAATCCCTTTGAAATTTTTATTATCATTTTTAGGTTGTCATGTCATCATAAAAATCTTTAATTTTACAACATCAGTTTTCTAGAAAATAGTAAAACAATGAAATTTTATCATAAATCTTACATACATGTATCCACAATTAATATATATGCACTATTGAAATTTCATCCCAAATCATAATTTGATATAAATATATAGAATTAATTTCAATATGGATATATAAAAATATAGATAAAAAATATATATCATGTATCAAATATTTTCTATTTGATAGATTCATAAATGGAAATACATATTTAGAATTAAGATTAATACTTTTTCAGTTATTCATATATTTTCCAATTGCTTCTTAAAAAATTCACATTGAATTTGATCTCCATTGTAATGAATAGAATAATGAACATCATTTCATGAATATTCAATATTTAATTTAAATATTTAATAATATTTAATTTATATCTTTTCTATAATGTTAGGATTATAGAAAAATATCATATTTTTTATATTTTCATTCTCACACATCATAATCATTTTCTATATAATAATTCATAAGTCAGATCTAGCATTTTGATATTCAAATCATTAAGGAATATATCTAACATAAAATAAATTTAATCATCCATTTATATAATTAATATTTATATGAAATTTTTCTCCATTAAAAATAAAATCAATTTTAAAAGGATGTGTCTTCTATTTCATATCACTATATACTCATTGAACCATAAAATGAAAGATTTATAAGAATAAAATTATTATATCTATATTTTAAATGAAAATCTTAATAAAAATAAAATACATTTCACCTCTAATAAATTCATTTTGGTAACTCAATTTTTATATTATGAAATAATAAAATTTTACAATGGAATTTTCCTCACTCAATGTAAATGATTCTTATACATATCACAATTACCCATTTCAATTCTGTTTGTTCTTCCTTAAAGATATAAAAATTGATTTCTTCATAGATTTAAAATAGAAATAAATAAATGTATGAATTCATAGATAATGGTTTAGAAAATGATTCTTACACACAATTATAATAATCCATAAAATGTTGGGAACCATTCGTATAGAGTAGCCATTAATTCTAAAAAAAACTCTTAATTTATAATTCAAATATATTGAATTATCATTATGTAGTTTTTGATCATCCTTACACACATAGAAAACATTATTCAAATGAAATAAATTTTAAAACATTACATAAATCATCTTGGAATTACACATACACTATTAAAAATAAAACATAAAAATTCATGAGGATCTCTCTAAAAGACTCATACATATAGTCAAAATGTATACAGACATGAACAGTAAGACATATAAATTTTGAGCTTCGATATGATAATAATTAATATATTGGAATAATAATAGTTATAAATTTTAATCTCTAACATTTATAAACACATAAATTTTTTAATAATATATAATCATATAATTGATTCATTTGTTAAAAAAATATATCCTAATTTAATTTAATCTAGTAAAACATTTCATATATTCCATATAATATCATCACCGCAATCAACATATTAATATGGGTTTCCACCATGTATCATTCTCAAATTATATTTTCCAAAAAAAATTGAGATAACCATCTGCATTGGATTAGTACATAATAAAACACCACTCATCGCACACACATATATAATAAATTTTATTTGAAATGAAATAAAACATCACTAACTATTGGGAAAATAAATTCCACTATTTTTGAAATAACAAAAAAACGATTGATATATAAATATATGTAGAAATGTATTTCCTCAATTATTGAAATTAAATTCAAAAGGGAATGTAAATATTACTTGCATTTATACAATTGATATATTTGAAGTGCCTCTATGGGAAATTTATTCACCTATAATTACCTTTTATTCCTTGAAGGCCATGATATTTTTTTGATTCATTATCCAATAAAATGATATAATAAAAAAATCAATTCATAGAAGAATATTATATCATTATTATTTGTAATGTGACTTAAACCAATCTACATTTTAATATTCTAGAAAAATAGGTGTAGGAAATATATTCTACATTATTATAGATTAATGTGGTCTATATAAAAAACGTAATATGATACAACCATTGATGTAACACATTTCTTGAATGAGTAAAATTATTTAAATAAACCATGAGAACAAATAATCAACATGAATAAATGTATAATAAATTTTTAATGACTATTCCTATCCCCCATTTTTTTATAAATTAATTACCCCTATATCAATATATTGAATATAATTCTAAAACACAATATTGAGGGAGATGGCGACACATCAACATTAGTTTTTGAAATTACTATCTAATTTTGGGATTTTTCCAAAACTAATGAATCAATACAATCATTATTTATATCAGATCTCACCTATGGGATACATGTTGATAACCATTATCAATTTTTTTATTAAAATTAATGAATAAATGTCTAAGAATTAGTGATACTAGTTACATGTTGATACAAAGTGATATAATCAAAAGATTTGTTTTAATGATGAATTAGATTTAATACACTACTATTGATTAGAATTTCTATCTATATTATCTTCACCAAATATTATCAAATTATTATTTCATCCAATACCTATAATAATCTCCAAACAAATTAAGATAGTCTTCTAATAGTATTTTTCTTATTTTTCAAAAATTAATTTCGAATTATAGTCTTCTGGTATGGATCTAAAAAATAACAATTAATTTCTTTTTCTCGTAAATAATATTTAATATTTCATACACAGATGTTTATACAAAAATTAATTCATTATTCATAGCATTATCCCACACCAAGAGTAAATATTCATTTGTAGATAGAATAATTTTAGCCCAAGAAGTCATATTTTCTTTCACATTATATATTAATATAATTTAAGGTAAAAATAATTAAGTATTGTAATTTTTAGGTATATTACATTCTATGTTTTTCACACACACACACACATAAAAATATTATATCATAACATATATATAAATCAATCTATCTATTTATAAAAAATTTATACGACAAATCCAATCTACATGTCTATTTATAAATTAATTCTTCGATAAAAATTATTTATCAATCAAATAATTTTTATTTCAATATAATATATTCAACAATCCTGGGTGTGTATCTTCTTACAATAGTAAAAACATATCTATATTGGGTTTTACATCTACATTACCTTTTATTTCTATATTCATGGGTTTTTATTGTTAACCTCTCTACCTTTATTTACATCTAAAGGAATCCATAACATTATCTCAAACCATAACATTAACCCATAATGGAAGTGTAATTTCATGATAAGAAATATAATTATATGTTACAATATACCATCATGCATATTTTTAATGAAATTTTTTAATGAAATATTATATAACCTATATATTTGTTTAATTGTTTTTTTTAAATATATTTTTTTATATCTAAGAGTAATTTTTTACACTAGTATGATTTATATTTTCATTATAAATCCTCCCTCGCATCATTTAATATATAGAATCTATTTTAAAAAATATTTTTTCTGTAATAATTTTTCATATATCTAAAACTCTAATATAACCAATAGTGTCCACAAAACATCATTATATCTTATGATCAATTATATGTAAATGTTTTCTGGTATTTATTTTATTGAAATAGGTGTATTTTGAAATTTATTTGGATATATTCATTCATTATTGTTTTTAACATACTCCCATGTTACAGTTTTTTGATTTACCACCATTTTTACACATCCAAATTAGTTAAAAAATCATTTTGTAGTTTTCAAAAAAGAATTAGTAGAACCAAGTTTATTATCACTATGTCATTCCATTCCATAAAATGTCATTTATGATTGATCATATAGTGACTCCATTTTTCAACAAATATTTACCTTAATAAATATAATATTTCATAAAAAATCATCTAATTAAACATTATCGTAGTGAATTTTAATGAATCTATTGTCACGCCTTCATGTTTTTCAAAACAGATATCATAATATAAATATTTTAGATTAACCATGTACATTTTTTTATAATTTATTAATTTTATAACATTACATAATTATTACTATAATTCTCATGTGTTATTAATCCCAATAATATTATTTAATCTAACAAATATTTCACTTGGATTTCAATTTCAAATAATAATATTTAACATCAATTGAGGAATTGAATAATTAATAAAATATATGGATAGATTAATACTCGTCATTCACATACAAAACATTTATAGTAAATATCATTACAATTAATTATCCATAAATGACTCACCATAACTATAATCTCTAGGGTGAATATCCTTGTATCTAGTATGAATATTGACAAGGTTATAACTACATGAATTTATTTTAATTAATATTTTGTTTTATTGTTTCATGATCATGGTGTGAAATTTCACATAGAAGTACTTTTATGCATGAGAATACATTTTTGAGCATTACGATATGTATCCTATTTAATTAATATTTAATTTTACAATATAATTACAAGGGGGATTCATTTATATCATTTTATAAATAGAGTCAATCCGATTCCGAATAGGATTTATTCATAGTAGATTTAAGTGAATATTCACCACATATACTTATATCTCATAGTTGATCATCCTATTTTTCTATGTGGATTTTGGTAAAAAAAAGTCCACATTCAAAATTTATTATTCAATGTATTTGACAGAAAATAAATTTCATACGAATCATGATTTCAAAATATATCTATATCGTATAATCTTACAAAATTCCTCAAATATACAAATTATAAATTTGTATAAAATATCTAGGGTATAAAATCCATTTATATACAACTATAGGGAACATTTTATTTTATGTTAATTGAAAATTTTATTTATATCAGCATAGAAAACTTAGTATGAGAGAAAATAATGTGTAAAATTTTATTTTATAGTTGTAATAATTTATATATTAATCATTTTTTCACCATTGATTTTTTAAAATAAATTACTAGATAGTACCCATGAAAATGTTTTTGTAACAATCCAAACATATTCCCCCATTTCATGTGAGAATAAATATATATTTCCCTTTTTTATTTTAGAAGTTCTTGGATGATGTGGCGACAGAAAATATTTATTTAAAATCACTTCCATAAAACCATATGATGAGTCACCATATATCAATGATGATTTATAGTCTAGAAATATAGTGAAATGGAATATTATTAAAGTTACTTGAATAAGATTAATTAAACTATTTAATTTTGAATAAAAAATTACTAAAACAAATAATCACTCATTATTTATCCCACTCATTTGTATGTTCTATTAATGAATTCCCAGAAATGTAGCGTGGCAGAAAAATTTTAATATGTGTTCTTCAAATATATCTCTCTTAAAATATTTGAATACACTAAAGAAATATTTTCATCAAAATATAATAAATATAATTTCTTACAACATATTTTATTCCAAAAAACATGCTTTATCAATTCAATTACAAAATTGTATTCAATAATCCAATTGTACTAAGCAGAACTATTTGGGGAAAAATCATAAATATTTATAGAAAAAAATCAATAAAAATATTAAAATATCTTGTAACAAAAATGGATATATATTACAAACCCATCACATGGAGTATAATTTTCCATTAAGATTATGATAACTCTATATTATAAATGATTATTACAACATCCAATTTTAATATTTGATGAAAAAAAGTACTATTTATACTGTTCAAAAATGTAAACCAAAATCATAAAAAATGATTCTCTAAATTCCAAGTTAATTGATAGAAACATCATATGAATGTTTTATTAAAATTAATATTTTCAAGTAAACACAGTCCCTGTTCCATAGTAACTAAATTTATTTTAAAAATATATTATTTATACCATTCAAAATTAATGTGGAACATTGAGGATAAAATTATTCCACCGAAAATTAGTAATTTAATGAAAATAACCCTGAGAACAATATATATTATTTATTTAAACCATATATGCATTATTATGAATACTTAATGTTCTTTACATTAATGTTAATATTTTTAAAAATAAAATATTAAGTTATTTAATGATTATATATTCTATAATTTACATCATAAAAAATATTCCAGGAAAAAAATATTTCCAAAAAAACAATGAGATATAGAGGTTTATAAAATTAAAAAATATATTTACATTTTTATATATATTTTTACATTACATATAATGATTATTTTTAAAACACATTTCAATAATAACATTGAAGGTATTTATAATATAATAGTTATCTATTTGAAAATATAAAACATGATTTTTTATATTAATAAAATAACCATAATTTTTTTGTGATATTAAATGAATATAAATCACCTAAATAATTTTTTTTTAAAATATTCTATCCATTAGAAATATATTATTAATTTTAATGCATGTAAAGACAAATATTTAAATGTATTTTAATGGAAAATAATAATTTTATACATTAATTTGAAAATGTGATCCCACTAACTCAAATACAGATCGTCATTCCTAATGGTATATCCAAAGAACATGATGTTCCTCATCACATTCCCCTCTCTCCCTAAAACTCAATCTAAAGTAAATAATTACTATTTAATAAATCAAATAAGATAAGAATATAAGAGGATATCCATTTATATGTGATGTAATGCATTAATTAAATTGACATTTTATTAGAAAATAATTATTTTATAACATGTTTGGTGTCTCTTATAAAACAATTGTATCATTTTATACAAAAAACAATAAAATTAGATAGTGGAATTACATAGATAAAAATCATGCTATCATTCAATTTTTTTTCAAAAAGTATTGTTTATGTGGTAATAGAAAAACAAATACATTAATATAATCCAAATATCCTGATGAAGAATACAATATATTATAGACATTACTTTTTTAAAAATAAATCAATTTCAATGTTAGAAGAATCTTATAATAACGAATATATAACATATGGATATCCTCACAATAGATAGTTGAGGAGGAAATATATGGCACCCTATTTAGTTAAATGCCTTTTAACTCGTGTATTTCAAAAATTAAAGGGGATTATATAACATCCGCATCAGTAGATTATATAAATATATATAATTCCATTATTGTTTAGTAGAAGAAGATTTTTATGTAGATAAAGTAAATTTTTTATATTTCCTTATACAATTTAACAACCGCCACCCATCAATAGTACCCCTCCTAGGATGGAAAATTGAGAATATAGATAATTATTCTTATATTTAACCTAAAAAAATCTATGAGTTGGAAACAAGAAGGGAGGGAATATCATATATATATATATATATATGGGATTCATTACCTTGAATTTAATGAGATACTATATATATAATAAGAAACCCAAGCAAAAAATATTAAAGAAAATATTTAAATATCATTTTACATGAATTTAAAATAGTATAACCTACAAATATTATGAAAACTAAATTAATCAATATATAATATTCTAATGTAAACAAATAATCAAAAATACATATTGAATTACCGAATTTTTAGTACTGTACATGTCACGACCCGTCCTCGGGGCCCGTGCCGTGACTACCCCAAGCCTGCCATCCATAGGCCAGGGGCTGGCGACTAGCACCAAGGCGTAAATTCCAACAAAAGGGGAAGGCATTTCCTTTGAAAAGTAAACAGGAACCACAGAGTAAGCAAGCGGAAAAGTAAACACTAGGTAAAAACTGTACAAGCTGTGCTGAAAGTTAAAGTGGCCGGAAATACAAGCCCAACTGTAAAGTACAACTGAAAAGAAAAAACAGCAACTGAAAGGAAAAACTGCAGCGTCGAGCCGTCCTATGGAAGTCCCACCTGAAGGGTGTGTACAGATAGCCTCCACTGCTCCTCGGGTCCACCTAACCGCTCCGAGTACGTCCCGCCCAGTGGTCCACCTCCAGGTACTGTCCTGCTCCTCACGCCTCCTCCACGATCAGCGTTGTCCATCGTCTGCAACCAACACCACGAAGTGCGGGCATAGCCCGTGCAGGGGTGAGTATAAGCTACTCAGTAGGGACCCCGAGACCCCCGAAGGTCTGCCGTAATCCACAAAGGATAAGTCACGAAGAAGAGATACAATCACGAAGTAACATCTGACACGGCATAGGTATATGCCCATACATATACCTAAGTCATCAATTCCCCGATCGGCTCCAACGTCCGAGCCCTAGCACAACCCAGTCCACACAGGAAAGCAAAACGCATACCCACGCAGGATAGAACAACACCATCCACAAAGGAGAGTAAACAGTAAATCCACACAGGATAACTCAACACAATCCACAAAGGAGAGAAACACAAGATTCAGCTCACACAGGTATACTTCTTCGAATGACGATAAAGATGATCACTGAACCATCTAAGTCGTTGGACCCACAAAGGATCGATAGGTACTAACCTCGCAGTGACCCACACACGATCGGACCCACACAGGATCGGGCCCACGCAGGACCTGTAGGAGTTTACTCACACAGAACCGCTGAGTGATGACCCACACAGGATCGGACCCACACAGGATCGGGCCCACACAGGACCGGGCCCACGCAGGACCTGTAGCACTGATCCACGTAGGATCGCTGAGTACAGTAGTCATCGCAGTCCGCTGAGGATCTCTGCACAGTCGTCGCCGCAGTCCACTGAGGATCTCTGCACGGTCGTCGTCGGAGTCCACGGAGGATCTCTGCACAGTCGTCGCCGTCGAGGGAGCAGTCGCAGCCAGCACTAGGGTTCCCGCACACAGCAAGCTCGTTCGGGAGGGTCCGCTCCACGAGCCGAGAGGATGATACATCAACTGACACAAAGTCCGAATTTTATGTATCCAAAAGTTCCGCATCGTCAACAGGAACTCAACGTCGCAGACGGCGCGTCAATCGGACGCCCGGTCTGAGAGATATTGGCATTTTCGTCCCAGGAGCCCGGTTGGTTTTTAAGGAAAAACCAACCCGACCGCACTCCACCTGCATCCAAACGTCGGGCGGAGTATGCCAAAAGATCCGTCTCACTTAGAGGAATTCAAAAAAGCTGACGGCACGTCAATCGAACGTCCGTAGCTCAAGATATGAGCGTTTCCGCTCCGAGGGACCGGTTGGTCTTGTGTACGAACCGACCTGGACGAACTCAAAGTATTCCGAAACCTTGATTGCGATATACCGAAACGACCGTCTCGATCCAAGGATCGTGTTTCCGCTGACGGCGAGTCATTTGGAGGCCCGTAACTCATGTTACGGGCGTTTGAACGAAAACGTCTGAAGAAGGGGCGTACGGGTCCGGGGCGACCCGGCCCGACCCCCCCTGGGTCGGCCCGAACCGGGTCGACCAGACCAGGGTCCGACCCGGGTGGCCCGGCCCGGCCCGGCTAGGGCCGGTCCGGCTCGGCCGAGCGGCGTGGGTGGATGCCGCCGGCGCAGCCCCCGCGGTCGAGAGAGAACCGCGGCCCGCGTGCGGGCCGCGCTGGTGAACCGCGGACGCGGTTCTGCCGCGTCCCGCCTGGGCGAACCGGACCCGCGCGGCCGCAGGTCCGTTGGCCGCCGCCGCCACGGCTTTAGCTGCGGCGGCCTCGACCGGGGGCGCGCCGGGCCGCCGGCAGCTTCCGCGGGCCGCCGGCGCCGCTCCGGTGGCCCGTTTTCCTTTCCGTCTGCGCCGTTGCTCCTCCCGGGATCCATTCTTTACTGCGGGATCGTCAAACATCCGCTGGGGCACGTTCCGTCGTCGTCCGTCAAATCCGCACAAAACGAAGAACGACGGAGGGTCGTCGGGCCATTTTCGTTTGGCCCGCACCCTCCGCATTTAGAGATAAACAACCGGGAGAAATTTATTCCACACAAGAAACAACAATTTTAAGAAGATTAAAATTGTTCACAATTTGGTTCTTTAATTTCTTTAAAGAAACATTGACAGAAGAAAGAAAAAAAAGGTAATTCCCATAATATAAAATCCCTACCTCGTCTATCGTCGTGCGCGGGCGTTCTTCGCGGAAAAGATCGTCGTGGAAGAGAGGGATTGTCGCGTTGTCGCGGGGAGGCGTCGCGTCGTTGCGGAATCCGGTGTTGAGTCGGCGAGCTCAACGAACCATGAACAACAGATTTAAATTATTAATATTTAAATCTGTGTTTCGATTAAAACCAAAAGAAAAGAACTTGAGAGGAAAATCCGACATCACTCACCTCAAACGGTCGGTGATCGGAGATCGGAGCGTGGAAGAACGTCTCGGACGGAAGCGTCGTCGATTTCCGGGTTCGGCGTTCTTCGCGTTCTTCGCGTTCTTCGCGTTCTTCGCGAGGGAGAAGAAGAAACAAGAATCCTCTCAAATTTTCCCCAAAGATTTTAGGTTGGTCTTATTTTATTAATATGCCAACACACGAAAACAGGTTAAGAAACAATTGAATTAATTCGTTGAATTAATTCAACGAAAGAAACAGGCCATTTAATTAACGAAATAAACCACCCAATTAAATGGTCTGTTAAGAATTTAGAAAATGTGTCGGTTGACTTTCATTAAGATGGGTTTTCACGGGTGCGTTTCTTAGCGGAAAGAAACGGCGGGGCTCGTGCGGGCCCCACCTCACAAATATCCTACCAAGGGGGTAGGATATTTCTGGATAGCATCCTATCCAGTTCAACTCAGTTTAAGCCACCTTTAAGTGGCTTCCAAGTGGCTTAAGTGAAATAAAATAAAGTTGTCGCAAAATTATTTTATTTCTTAACTTTAAGCCTGAAAATTAAAAACCACACCCGAGCAAACATAACTCTGGAAGAGGCGTTTCCAAGCGAAAACCGGCATTGCAATTTCATTGGTTCCCTCAGAATTCGATTCCGGGCACCGGTTCAAAAGTTAGAAAAACTTGCTCGCCCGTTCACTGAACGTACCCGAGCCAATCTTCGGAAAATGATTCCGGGCACACCGGGCCTCGGAATCAGGTGCCGTCAGAAACTGCGCTCTTGTAAAATTCCAAAGAAAATTAAGAAAAAAATTTTCTTGAAATTTACGGGTCTTTACATTACTCCCACCTCAGGACTTTACGTCCTCGTAAAGATACATAAAAAAAACTAGGGAAACAAATGTGGGTACTGAGCACGCATCGGAGCCTCCCGCTCCCAAGTGCTCTCCTGGAGGTTCCCATGCTGCCATCTGATGCGCACAAGAGGAATCGATCACCCACGTAGGACCCGCTCCTGTCGATCCTCTATCTCCACTGGGACCTCCGCAAAAGTCGCTCCATCATCCACGTCTAGCTCCCCATAGTCAATGATGTGTGTCGGGTCGTGCACGTATCTCCTCAGCTGGGATACGTGGAAGAGGTCGTGTACCCGGTGCAACTGAGGTGGCAGATCTAGACGATAAGCCACCTCGCCAACCCTGCTGAGGACCTGGAAGGGTCCGATGAAGCGTGGAGACAACTTGCCGCCTCGGCCAAATCTCCTCAAACCACGTCGAGGTGAGACCCGCAAGAAGACGTGGTCACCATCCTCGAACTCTAGTGGCCTCCGACTCCTGTCAGTATATGACTTCTTCTGGCTCTGTGCTGTCCTCATCCGCTCCTGGATGACCTGGACCTTCTCTGTCATGGCCCGGACCATCTCTGGTCCCACAAGTGCTGACTCTCCAGGGTCTGTCCAGCACAATGGAGATCTGCAAGGCCTGCTGTACAACGCCTCGTAGGGTGCCATCCCGATGGTGGAGTGTTAGCTGTTGTTGTACGCAAACTCTACCAAGGGTAGGTGGTCCTCCCAACTGCGACCAAAGTCGAGGACACATGCGTGGAGCATGTCCTAGAGAGTCTAAATGGTCCTCTCCGTCTGACCATCCGTCTGAGGGTGAAAGGCGGTGCTAAGACGTAGTCGCGTCCCGAACGCCTCCTGCAACCCCTTCCAAAGCTGGGAAGTAAAACGAGCATCCCGATCGGAGACGATAGTCGATGTCACACCGTGAAGTCATACAATCTCCTGAACGTAGAGACGCCCCAAGCTCTCTACTGAGCCCTGCTCTCGGATGGGTAAGAAGTGTGCCGACTTGGTGAGTCGATCAACAATCACCCAAATGGAATCGTGACCTCTGGAAGTGCATGGAAGTCCAGTCACAAAGTCCATAGATATCCCGTCCCACTTCCACTCCGGGACCTCCAAGGGCTGTACCAAACCTGCTGGTACCTGATGCTCTGCCTTTACCTGCTGGTAGGTGAGGCACCGTGAAACGAACTCTGCCACAGCCTTCTTCATGCCCGGCCACCAGTGCTGTCGTCTGAGATCCTGGTACATCTTCGCCACTCCAGGATGTACCGCCAAAGGAGAAGTGTGATACGCTCTCAGAACCTCCTCTCGGAAATCGACTGGTACCAAGGTACGTCCTCTGAAAAGGACATCGTGCTCTGCTCCAAGGGAGAAACCATCAGGTGCCTGTCCCGAGGATATCTGTGCACGCCGTGTCTCACAGTCAACGTCCCCATGCTGTGCCTCTCTGACCCGCTGGAGAAGTGGAGGAGAGACTGTGAGAGACTGAAGGAAGGGTGCTCCGTCTCTATCCACGAAGGATATCTGCAAAGCGGCTAGCTGCTCTGTCGCCTCCTCAAATAGCTGGATGCCCGTCCTCCTGCTGAGGGCATCAGCCACAACGTTCCCCTTCCCAGGAGTATAGACTATCTCAAAGTCATAGTCCTGGAGGAACTCGAGCCATCGCCACTGTCTCAGGTTCAGTTCCTTCTGAGAGAAGATGTACCTGAGACTCTGGTGGTCAGAAAAGACTGTGAAGTGCTCACCCATCAGATGGTGTCGCCATGTCTTCAGGGAGAAGACCACTGCTGCCAACTCCAAGTCATGGGTAGCGTAGTTCTTCTCATGAGGCCTCAACTAACGTGATCCGTAGGCAATCATGGCCCGCTCCTGCATCAGGACACACCCGAGTCCGGTCCCTGATGCATCGCAGTAGACTATGTATCCAACTCCCTCCTCAGGAAACCTCAAGATAGGTGCGCTGGTCAACCTCTGCCTCAGCTCCTGGAATCTCTGCTGACATCTGTCTGACCACACGAAGGGTTTCCCCTTCTTTGTCAATGCTGAGAGTGGGGCCGCAACTCTGGAGAAGTCCGGCACAAATCTCCGATAGTATCTGGCTAGGCCCAAGAAACTCCGCACCTCTGTCATGCTCTTGGGTGGCTCCCAAGCTAGCACTGCCTCGATCTTCATGGGATCCACTGCAACTCCCACCTCAAAAATGATGTGCCCCAAGAAGTGGACCTAACGTAACCAGAACTGACACTTCGAGAGCTTTCCATAAAGCTGGTGCTCTCGGAGTGTGTCTAGTACAACACGCAGGTGGTAGGCGTGCTCCTCCTCCATCGTCGAGTACACCAAAATGTCGTCGATGAAGACCACGACAAATAGATCAAGGTATGGCTGGAAGATCCTATTCATGAGTCTCATGAACACTGCTGGAGCGTTGGTCACGCCGAAAGGCATAACCAAGAACTCATAGTGGCCATACCAACACCTGAAGGCCGTCTTCTGCACTTCCTCGTCTCGAACTCTAAGCTGATGATAGCCTGACCTGAGGTCTATCTTCGAGAACCACCGTGCTCCCTTGAGCTGGTCGAAGAGGTCATCAATCCTGGGTGGCGGATACTTGTTCCTCACTGTCACCTGATTCAGGCGACGATAATCGACACACAGTCGCAAGCTCCTGTCTGCCTTCTTGGCGAACAAAATCGGGGAAGCCCAGGGCGAAACACTGGGTTGGATGAACCCCTTGCCCTGCAAGTCCTCCAACTGTAACCGCAGCTCTCGAAGCTCGGTGGGGGATATCCGATACGCTGGAGTGGATATCGGGGCTGTCCCGGGGTACAAGTCAATATAAAAGTCTACCTATCTGCGAGGAGGTAGTCCTGGAACCTCGTCGGGAAAGGCGTCCGCGTACTGATCCACCACTGCAGAAAAACTGGGACTCCGCACGTCAACTGCTCCCAGGATGAGGCTAGCCAACTGATGAGTGATGGGCTGACCTCTCCTCTGCGTGAGTCCATCCTGTGCTGCTAAGGCTCCCTTCTCGCCGATGAAGGTGAACCTGCTCCAGTCGGTGCGCACACATCGCACCTTGCGCCTAATGCAGTCAATCTGAGCATGGACCGTAGATAACCAATCCATGCCCAAGATGACGTCGTAAGGCCTCGACGCCGCTACAATAAGATCCCAGCCGAAGCTCTCGCCTCCTAGAGTAAGCTCACACTGCCGGAACCAGTGCGTAATCGTCGAGTCTGCTCCCGTAGGAGTCTCTAGCCGTAAGGATCGAGCCAACGACTCTGTCGGAATCTCCGAGCTCCGAACAAGGGCAGTGGCTATGAAAGAGTGACTCGCTCCTGTTTCTATCAGAACTGCAGAAAGGGTGGAATAGACACAGATCGTACCTCGAATCATCTTCGGCGCACCGTGGTCGTAGGCCTCCGCTGCTTGGAGCTGAGACTGTCTCAGCCCGCCAGCTCCCTGTGGTCGGGGCGGGCCTCATGGTGGTGGTGGTGGCAGAGGCTCAAAGCGTCTCCCACCACCTGCTGCTCGGACAACTCCTCTGCCTCGTCCGCCTCCTCCCTGCGGACCGCCACGGTCGACCCTCTGCCTCTGCCTGGGTGGTCCCTCCACCGTCTGCTGACCCTCGGTACGACGGGTCGGGCAGTCACGAGCCATGTGGCCCCGCCCGCCGCACTCGTAGCATTGCTTGCCTCTCGGAAGACTGGCTCTGGGCTGGGTGCCCTGCACTGCTGAGCCAGTGTCCCGAGGACGCCTGCCGGAAGGTCTGGTCCGCCTGGAACCCTGAGTCATCCGCCGGCTACCAGCTTCCGAAGACTCCTCTATCTGCCGCCCTGCGGTAGGTCTCGCTGTGGACTCAGCCCGGAAGCTCTCGATCAGGAGGACTTGCTCCAGTACTCCAGCCTGGGTCGGGATGCTGAGGGAGATCAGTGATGCCCTGATCTCGTGTCTCAATCCCTGCTCAAAGGTCCGGGCCCGGAAGAAGGGGTCCCGTACCATGTCTGTCGAGTAGCGAGATAGGTCGGTGAACCTCGCTGCGTACTGAGCGACCATCAAGCTGCCCTGCCGCAGCTGAAGAAGCTCCTGGATGCGCACCGCACGGAGGGTGGCCGGGACGAACTCTGAGCAGAAGAGGCTCTCGAAGTCCGTCCAGATGAGGGTGGCCTCATCGTGTACCTGGAGCATCAAGCTCCACCAGCGTCTGGATGCTGCGTGCAGTAGGCTCGCCGCGAGGATCACCATGAGGTCTGCTGGTGTCCTCACTAGCCTGAAAACTCAGACGACCGCCTCCAGCCAGTCCTCGGCTGCCTGGGGGTCCGACTCCCCACGGAACCTGGGTGGTCGCTGGCGCTGGAACTCGTGCAGAGCTCCGAGGCATCGTGCGTCGTTAGCTTCCAGTGCTGGAAGCATCGGGGGCTCGGCGGGTAAAGGTACCGCCGGTGCCTCTGCTGTCAACGGGCCCTGTACCGAGGCCTCGTCGCTCGGCGGGCTGTCGTCGCGCCCTACTCTAGGAACCCTAGCTGGCTGATGTCGTCGTGCCATCCTGAAAAGGAAACAAGTTCACCATGGTCAGAACAGTATACCTGGTGAGCTGACACAAGTAATCACAAAGAAAACTTGAAACACACATGCAATCAATGTTTTCGTGCATTAAGTCGGGAATCAGAAGTCAGGGTCCTGGTGTGTGGATACGTCGGCCGCCGCACCAACACTGGACTCCTTGGACTGATAACCACACTCAATACGCTAAACACTATTACTTCACATAGAAGAATGATCAGAGTCTGCGGTAGAACCGACCAGCCTCTGATACCAATTTGTCAAGACCTGTCCTCGGGGCCCGTGCCGTGACTACCCCAAGCCCGCCTTCCATAGGCCAGGGGCTGGCGACTAGCACCAAGGCGTAAATCCCAACAAAAGGGGAAGGAATTGCCTTTGAAAAGTAAACAAGCACCACAGAGTAAGCAAGCGGAAAAGTAAACACTAAGTAAAAACTGTACAAGCTGTGCTGAAAGTAAAAGGGGCCGGATATACAAGCCCAACTGTAAAGTACAACTGAAAGGAAAACAGCAACTGAAAGGAAAAACTGCAGCGTTGAGCCGTCCTCTGGAAGTCCCACCTGAAGGGTGTGTACAGATAGCCTCCACTGCTCCTCGGGTCCACCTAACCGCTCCGAGTACGTCCCGCCCAGTGGTCCACCTCCAGGTACTGTCCTGCTCCGCACGCCTCCTCCACGATCAGCGATGTCCGTCGTCTGCAACCAACACCACGAAGTGCGGGAATAGCCCGTGCAGGGGTGAGTATAAGCTACTCAGTAGGGACCCCGAGACCCCCGAAGGTCTCCCGAAATCCACAAAGGATAAGTCACGAAGGAGAGATACAATCACGAAGTAACATCTGACACGGCTTAGGTATATGCCCATACATATACCTAAGTCATCAATTCCCCGATCGGCTCCAACGTCCGAGCCCTAGCACAACCCAGTCCACACAGGAAAGAAAAACGCATACCCACGCAGGATAGAACAACACCATCCACAAAGGAGAGTAAACAGTAAATCCACACAGGATAACTCAACACAATCCACAAAGGAGAGAAACACAAGATTCAGCTCACACAGGTATACTTCTTCGAATGACGATAAAGATGATCACTGAACCATCTAAGTCGTCCGACCCACGAAGGATCGATAGGTACTAACCTCGCAGTGACCCACACAGGATCGGACCCACACAGGATCGGGCCCATGCATGACCTGTAGGAGTTGGTTCACACAGAACCGCTGAGTGATGACCCACACAGGATCGGACCCACACCGGATCGGGCCCACACAGGACCGGGCCCACGCAGGACCTATAGCACTGATCCACGTAGGATTGCTGAGTGCAGTAGTCGTCGCAGTCCACTGAGGATCTCTGCACAGTCGTCGCCGTAGTCCACTGAGGATCTCTGCACGGTCGTCGTCAGAGTCCACGGAGGATCTCTGCACAGTCGTCGCCGTCGAGGGAGCAGTCGCAGCCAGCACTAGGGTTCCCGCACACAGCAAGCTCGTTCGGGAGGGTCCGCTCCACGAGCCGAGAGGCTGATACATCAACTGACACAAAGTCCAAAGTTGATGTATCCAAAAGTTCCGTATCGTCAACAGGAACTCAACGTCGCAGACGGCGCGTCAATCGGACGCCCGGTCTAAGAGATATTGGCATTTTCGTCCCAAGGGCCCGGTTGGTTTTTAAGGCAAAACCAACCCGACCGCACTCCACCAGCATCCAAACCTCAGGAGGAGTATGCCAAAAGATCCGTCTCACTTAGAGGAACTCAAAAAAGCTGACGTCACGTCAATCGGACGTCCGTAGCTCAAGATATGAGCGTTTCCGCTCTGAGGGCCCGGTTGGTCTTGTGTATGAACCAACCTGGCCGAACTCAAAGTATTCCGAAACCTTGAGTGCGATATACCGAAACGACCGTCTCGATCCAAGGATTGCGTTGCTGCTGACGGCGAGTCGTTTGGAGGCCCGTAACTCAAGTTACGGGCGTCTGAACGAAAACGTCCGAAGAAGGGGCGTACGGGCCCGGGGCGACCCGGCCCGACCCCCCCTGGGTCGGCCCGAACCGGGTCGACCCGACCTGGGTCCGACCCGGGTGGCCCAGCCCTGCCCAGCTCGGCCGAGCGGCACGGGTGGATGCCGCGGGCGCAGCCCCCGCGGTCGAGAGAGAAATGCGGCCCGCGTGCGGGCCGCGCTGGTGAACCGCGGACGCGATTCTGCCGCGTCCCGCCTGAGCGAACTGGACCCGCGCGACCGCGGGTCCGTTGGCCGCCGCCGCCAGCAGCTTCCGCGGGCCGCCTGCGTCGCTCCGGTGGCCCGTTTTCCTTTCCGTCTGCACCGTTGCTCCTCCCGGGATCCGTTCTTTACTACGGGATCGTCAAACATCCGCTGCGGCACATTCCGTCGTCGTCCGTCAAATCCGCACAAAACGAAGAATGACGGAGGGTCGTCAGGCCGTGTTCGTTTGGCCCGCACCCTCCGCGTTTAGAGATAAACAACTGGGAGAAATTTATTCCACACAGGAAACAACAATTTTAAGAAGATTAAAATTGTTCACAATTCGGTTCTTTAATTTCTTTAAAGAAACATTGACGGAAGAAAGAAAAAAAAATAAAAAAGGGTAATTCCCATAATATAAAATCCCTACCTCGTTGATCGTCGCGCGCGGGCGTTCTTCGTGGAAAAGATCGTCGCGGAAGAGAGGGATCGTCGCGTCGTCGCGGGGAGGCGTCGCGTCGTCGCGGAATCCTGTGTTGAGTCAGCGAGCTCAACAAACCAAGAACAACAGATTTAAATTATTAATATTTAAATCTTTGTTTCGATTAAAACCAAAAGAATAGAACTTGAGAGGAAAATCCGACATCACTCACCTCAAACGGTCGGTGATCGGAGATTGGAGCGTGGAAGAACGTCTCGGACGGAAGCGTCGTCGATTTTCGGGTTCGGCGTTCTTCGCGTTCTTCGCGTTCTTCGCGTTCTTCGCGAGGGAGAAAAAGAAACAAGAATCCTCTGAAATTTTCCCCAAAGATTTTAGGTTGGTCTTATTTTATTAATATGCCAACACACGAAAACAGGTTAAGAAACGATTGAATTAATTCGTTGAATTAATTCAACGAAAGAAACAGGCCATTTAATTCACGAAATAAACCGCCCAATTAAATGGTCTGTTAAGAATTTAGAAAACGCGTCGGTTGACTTTCATTAAGACGGGTTTTCACGGGTGCGTTTCTTAGTGGAAAGAAACGGCGGGGCTCGTGCGGGCCCCACCTCACAAATATCCTACCAAGGGGGTAGGATATTTCTGGATAGCATCCTATCTAGTTCAACTCAGTTTAAGCCGCCTTTAAGTGGCTTCAAGTGGCTTCCAAGTGGCTTAAGTTAAATAAAATAAAGTTGTCGCAAAATTATTTTATTTCTTAACTTTAAGCCCGAAAATTAAAAACCACACCCGAGCAAACGCAACTCCGGAAGAGGCGTTTCCAAGCGAAACCCGGCGCTGCGATTTCATTGGTGCCCTCAGAATTCGATTCCGGGCACCGGTCCAAAAGTTAGAAAAACTCGCTCGCCCGTTCACTGAACGTACCCGAGCCAATCTTCGGAAAATGATTCCGGGCACACCGGGCCTCAGAATCAGGTGCCGTCAGAAATTGCGCTGTTGTAAAATTCCAAAGAAAATTAAGAAAAAAATTTCCTTGAAATTTACGGGTCTTTACAGTACATCCCACGATCAATCCTACAACGAATGAACTAAATGAAAATTTAAATATGTTTTGTGAAAATAACAAGTTGACTTATATGAATCCTCACAAGGTACTATCATATAAAATATAACTAAATCGTTCTAAATCCTATGATACAATATGTAAATCAAACCTATCACCAAAACATTTATACTTAGTTCACATCAAGACCCTGGATATTGACCACATTTTATCACATAAAAGATATGATAAAATATAAAATTAAAACATGGAAACCAACATCAAATTTCCCTCTAGTTTTATACTCTCCCACATCATTGTACATTATAATCCATATATATTCAATATTAATCCAACATGAAGACAAATTGTCTATGTTTTGAATCATGAATTAAGTTTATACATTCATCTCATGATCACATTCTACACAACATGTTGATAATATAATTAAATCGTCCCATTAAATATTTCCAGATAATAATCATGTAGTTCTAAATAGACACCATAACTGTTATTTCAGGTATTATACCTCAATAAACCACACCACATACAAAAAAATACCTAAAAAAATATAATTATATATCTATATATATATATATTTAACTAAAATCCTTTCTATCCCACCACATAAATATATTTTGAATTCTAATCTATTGGAATTTTGTAACATAGTACTACTAGGATATGAGAGGTTTGATATAGGTGTTATTAAAATATCTATTCCTCATCAACTTGAATATTATGTAAAAGATTATCACAGAGTCTACTAACATTCATTCGCTAAATCCAAATGTGGGGATTAACATATGAAATCCTCAAATTGTAAAATATATTATGTATCATATCCATACTATAGTAATTAAACTATTATTGTTATCTATTATAGCTATAAACACTTTGATAATAAACTACCACTAATATAGACTATATATTCCTTAATCATTCATGAATTCATGAAAATATCATTTATATAAAAAATTGTTTTTGAAATTTCACTTTAAATTAAATTATTAATTATCTATTAATTATCGGATTTCAACTCATATTTTATAAACCACTAATGGATTCCTAGAACTACAGACATAATCCCACAAATTCAAGGTTTCAATTAGATTATAATAATTTTCACCAGTATCAAATAAAAAAACATGGTTTGGAAAACTTTTTAATCACATTCATAATATATTATATTTACTCTCTGAAATATCATAATCTACCATAAATGCGATTAATAAGAAAGAAAATTGAGAAACCTCAAACAATGGTGGAAAGGAATGATGTAACAAGAAACTCCACCATTAGGCCATTAATGTATTATGTTATTAGGGTTACATAAAAATTTTATCACATCAATGGTTTATATTTACTCTAATCCATTAAATAAATCCTAGTTCTGTACCGAACACCAACATTCACATGAAAAGGAATCCTCACCATAATAGATCATATTTACTGCCACAAAATAGGGATCCCCACCAATATCTCATCTATCCATCAACTATCCTATTCTCACAAAATGTCACACAGTATGTAACACATATAGATAAAAAACAAAAGGTAAGAAATAAAAAAACAAGTTAAATATGTAATCTAATCACTTAACGGATTCATTATTCACTTGTTACAAAACAATGAATCCTATAGGATCGCATATTATGTGTTCAAAATTATTTAAACATGTTTTAAAATATAATATACTATTTCAAAAAACATAAAAGGAAAAAAATATATTGATATAAGGATGACAAAATTAATTAACAATTAATCAAACATCCTTTAATTTCAATCAAATAACATGAATCAATAGGTTTAAATGAACATTTATCTATAATTATTTACTAAAAAAATAATAATAACATTTTTTTAACAACATATATAAAATTAAATATTGTAACAAATTAATAATAAAAATTCTAATATAATCATATATTTTAAACAATTTAACAAAATAAGAGGGACACTATAATCTTTATAGAAAAACTACTGATCACAATAACTATAGACTATATTGTTTAATTACTATAAATAATTCATTATTATAGTTAATTAATCCATCACAAAAAAATCTATATAGATTATATATAATGATTACACCAAAAAATTATTATAATAAATAATACCCTACCTCTTTCCTATCAACATTCATTGATATATAATGAAAAAAACACATAACACCAATACATTATCCTACATGGAGACTACAACCCTAGAATAACATCACTCTATAAAAAAAATACCAAAATATAAATTCATATAAAAATATAGAAAATATTATATTAAATGTAATATAAATATTTAAAGAATCAATATAAATTAGAGAAGAAACAAAAAAATGTATCGGATAACTGACCTTAAATCACCACAGATATAAACATGAAATACTCATGGGCAGTCACAATAAAATTAAATTTGAAACCTCTTGGGAGATTTACTCTATCCACTGAGTGTTGTGAAAAAATAACAGGTTTTTAGATAAATTATTGGGTGTGGTTATAAGGCCCCAGCCTTAAACCTTACTTAATCTTGAGTTATTACAAGATTTCACATTGAGGATCTTTTCGGGTTTAGAGTTTTAGAGAATTAGATCATAAAACATGCATTACATTCCACATATAAACAAAGTGGTTACATAAACATAGTATTCTTCATTACCATCAATTGAAAAAAATTTAAAATAAAACATGGATTATTTCTTGACACTTCCTTGACACTATCATCATATCATTGTACCTTTCCCTTGACCTATGAAAAACATTTCAAAAAAACTTGGGATGAGCATAAAAAGCTCAGTATGGGTTATAAAAACATGGAAAGGAAACATGAGTTCATATATACATAAGACTGAAATCATACTTTACCCATAAAACATAGGCACTTTAACATACCTCATAAAATCATGAATAAATCATAGAAATCATAAGACATAAAGGTAACTTGAGGCATTCATAACATTCTTACGTAGGGAGTAACCCTCTTGGTTACATTTGGAATACCCATCACAGTATATTCCCTAAAATCTCTTCGGAGAAACCTTAACGTTTCACTCCTTCGCGTTGCCCAATGCATTGGAGAGCTATAACAGGCTCACCCACCATTAGTTTATCACGGAACCACCCGTCTTCATAATAATGTCCAAGAACCATAACATAATCATATCACATAAAACATGCATAAAGGAAACATAACATTTCCACATTTCAATCCCGAGATATCAATACAACACATTGATATAATAAAAACATTATTAAAACCATTTTCAATACCAAAGTAAAACATGGTATTTATTTTTCGTTTTAAAAAAAGGTATGGCTTGTAGAGGAAGCCGAAACTCAAATAACGATCACGACGACGGAGAAGTCGTTCTCGCCGCATACGTATGACAAAAACATTCCCTTTTGTCGTTTAGTAAACGCTTCGTATAAAAAATATTCCATTTGAATAAACATAAAAGTCAAAGGGGTTTATATACCGTATAAAATAAAGTTGTGTATAAAATAAAATATGCCTCAATGAAAGGAGATTGAGACGAAGTCCCATACCTCATATCCGACTTGACCCGACCGTTCTTTAATCTCCTGAATAATAAACTTGAGTTAATCTCTACTTGCTTAAGAATCTTTTTCAAGTTCATTATTCCTTTTATACCATGTTATGAACATCATGTAATCATTTAAGTTAATAATGTTCATTTTGTCGGTATTTGGTTCTTAAGTCACAAACAGACTTCTTACACTTACATGTTGTTAATTGGTCAAAGGTTCGTTATATCCAGAATGATATTAATGATTTTGATAACATATATATCATATATATTCATCATATTCATGTATTTATAATATTACATCACATTTAGAGGTAAGAAATGAAATGCACCGTTCATGGAGACGGTAAGCCGTACGTACGCATGAACGCTACTTCCATTTCTATTTCATATTTTCTGGAATGGGTTCGTAATGATATAAGATTATATTACAATTCCAGTATAATAACATATATAATATCATTAACTTTATACTTTACACATCCCACATATGGTATTAACGAATCAAATCACTTTCAGGGGGCGGTAGTCCGCACTTCCTAAAATGAAGATATCGTGTTTACCCATAATGGAAACCATAAAGGTATTCCCAAAATGAAAAAAACAGAAGCTTAAGGAAAAATTAAACATATTATATATCATATATAAAAATAGTGACATCATAATGGCCACCTTTGAAGGTGTTAAATGAGTATTGAACAATCATCGTTTCGGGAGGCAGAATTTCGCCATCCACGGAAACCGTGTGTTCTTTAAACATTTTATGTAGTTGTGTGAGAGTTTAGCTCAAATAAATCTTATAAAAACATCCTAGTATATTTAATATACTGGTGTTGTTACAAAATAAGTAAATAAAAAGAGTTTAGGGGGTTGGAGAAACAAAATAAAACAAATGAACATGAGAGAATGAATTACCTTTAAAAGTGTAACTCATTTTGATTTGTGCCTAAAGGCATCCTTTTAAAGGATTCTTCCCAAAGGGAATCCTCTAGGATGAGGATAGGGATGTGTAGAGAGTAAATGGGCAGGTTTTGGCCAAGACAAAGGCTTGAAGAGTGTGTGAAATGAGGTAGAGGTGGGGGCCTTTATAAGAGGAGAGGAGGGGCACTTTTGGAAAGTAAAGAAATATTACTTTATTTGAAAATGTGTTTCGGTTTTAAAAGGTCCAAAATTGATATAATTCGTGGATAAGGTGATAAGGGTTCAAACTACACTCATCCAATTGGTTTTGGACATGTGTAGTTCATAAATTTTACATTATCTTTCCATTTTATTTAAATCATCAAATAATGATGTCATTGCTGCATCATTATTATGTCATAAATAATTTAATTTATTTAATGTCTAAAAATTATAAAAAAAATACTATGATTTAGGAAATCATTTTAGCTTTCCAATGACTATTTATAATCAAAAATCCGATCTTTATAACACCATGTAAAAATTGTTTTCGTAAAACATATTATGTTTGTGTCATTTTTACTTTTACATTAAATAAAAAGTTATTTATGTCATTTCCCAACAAAAGTGGATCCATGGGGTCCCCAAGTTGACCCATGGATTGTCTTGGTCGGCCATGACACAACCAATGAGGTTGGGACATGTGTCTAGGTCATTTCATATTATTAAAGCATTATTTATACCATAAACTACCCTAATTACCACTAATCGCGATTAAAAACTTAATAAGTTACTATTCACCAAAAAATTATTTTAATCCCATTGAACCACATTTTACTTCTTAATGACAACCATGTATGTCGGATTTTTGAAATTCAAAACACAATGATGGAAAAATTTAATTTAAACGGAAAATCAGTCTTTATAAGTACCACTTAGTGGTTTCACTATTCATCAAAAAATTGAAGTTTTTCAGAAAATTACAAAAAATTCACCCTAAGCTATATTTGATATTACGAATTCAAAAATGAAGTCTATTTTAAAAAATTAAATACATATAAGTCAAATTAATTAATTTAATAATTAATTCCCGCTATCAGAGCAAATAGCGTGTTTTTATGAAACAATAAGTATCAAAAGATTGACACCAGTTTAAGTCAAATTTCAAAGTGAAATTGATTCCAATGACCACCATTGGATTAAATGGTAAAAATATATTCTAATTTCACTTAAAAACCAATTCAAAACATAATCTAATCATATAAATAAATTAGATTAAAAAGCAGTTTTGATGTAAACTGCAGTATTTTTCACTATTCATTAAAAAATGAACATTGTCAGAAAAATACCAAAAATTCACACAAAGTAAATTTTGATGTCCCAATCATAAATGATAAGTTTATTTTGACAAACATATTTCATAAAATTTTCAAAAGATAGATTCAAAAATGTTTTTCCATCAAAGGCAGTAAAACAATCTTTTAAAAATATTAGTGTATTCCATGCATAAGATTGTATTTATTTTCATTTTAAGCCTCTAAAACACTATCTTAATCATTAATAGACATAGATAAAAATATCTATTATTCATTACTTACTTGGGATGTCACATCCTTCCCCCCTTTAGAAAATTGCGTCCCCGCAATTTATTTACTTATCGAATAAATGGGGGTACTTATCCCTCATTGCATTTTCAGATTCCCATGTTGCCTCTTCAATCATGTGGTTTTTTCACAAAACCTTTACCTGGTGAATCACCTTATTCCGTAACAATTTCTCCCTTTGGTCAAGAATCTGGACTGGTTGCTCCTCATAAGATACGTTCTCTTCCAGCTGAACTACCTCTGGACTCAAAACATGAGATGGATATGGCATATAGTTTCTCTACATCGAAACGTGAAAAACATTGTGTACCTGAGATAAACTCGGAGGTAAAGCCACTCAGTATGCAACTGATCCAACTCTCTCCAGAATTTTGTATGGTCTAATGAACCTTGTACTTAGCTTTCCTTTCTTACCAAATCTCATCACACATTTCCAAGGATAAACCTTGAGAAAAACATGATCACCTACCTCGAAAGATAGATCCTTCCTCCGGTTATCCGCATAACTCTTCTGCCTGCTCTGAGCGGTTCTCATGTGTTTCTGAATTAGCTGAACTTTTTCTGCCATCTCTTCTACCAATTCTAGTCCCATCAACTTCCTTTCACCCACTTCATCCCAGAAAGCTGGAGTTCGACACCACTTCCCATATAATGCCTGAAATGGTGCCATCTGTATACTGGAATGGAAACTGTTATTATATAAACATTCAACCAAAGAAATATGTTTTTCCCAACTTCCCTGATAATCCATATAAAAAGCTCATAGCATAACCTCCAATGTCTGAATTGTTCGTTCTGACTGCCCATATGATTGAGGATGAAAAGCTATACTAAAATTTAATTCCGTACCCAACGACTTCTGAAGGCCTTTCCAAAAGTTAGAAGTAAACCTGGGATCACGATCCGATACAATGGAGAGAGGAACTCCATGTAACCTGACTATCTCTTTAAGATACAAACGGGAAAGTTGATCAAGAGAGAAAGTATCTCGTATAGCAAGGAAATGAGCAGATTTGGTCAAGCGATCAACAATAACCCAGATTGCATTATTACCTCGAGATGTCTTCGGTAATCCAACAACAAAGTCCATGGATATATTCTCCCATTTCCACTCTGGTACTGGTAAAGACTGAAGCATCCCTTTCGGTAACTGCCACTCTACTTTAACCTGTTGACATGTCAAACACTTCACAGTAAAATCAGCAATATCTCTTTTCATTCCATCCCACCAGTAATACTCCCGCAGATCTCTATACATCTTAGTACTGCCCGGATGAACTGAAAACGGAGAACTATGAGCTTCACATAACAACTCTATCTTCAACTGTGAATCACAAGGAACACACAATCTCTTCCCAAATCTCAAAACACAATCATTATCAATGTTGAATTCAGGCAACTTACCTTTCTGAACCAACTCTACCTTTTTCTGCAACTCACTGTCTTGCTTCTGTGCTTGCTTGATTCTATCTGATAGAGAAGATCTCACTGATACCTGAAACAAAACAGAAGGACTTCCTGCACCAACAACTTCTATGCCAAAGTTCATCAAATCCTTAACCAAAGTATCACGTTCCAAACTCGACATTGTTAATGAAGCATTACTTTTTCGACTCAAATCATCAGCCACTTTATCTGCTTTTCCCAGATGGTAATGAATTGTAAAATCATAATACTTGATTAATTCTAGCCATCTCCTTTGTCTCATGGTTAACTATTTCTGACTTAATATATACTTTAAACTTTTATGATCGGTATATATTTCACACTTTACTCCATACAAATGATGCCTCCAAATTTTTAAAGCAAAAACAATAGCAGGTAATTCCAAATCATGTGTAGGGTAATTTACCTCATGAGTTTTCAACTGTCGTGAAGCATAAGCAATTACCTGATCATTCTGCATTAGGACGCAACCAAGTCCTTTCAATGAAGCATCGCTGTATATAACAAACTCACCATTCCTGGAAGGTAGTGCCAAAACTGGAGCATTCACCAATCTTCTTTTCAATTCATGAAAACAATCATCACATTCTTTTGTCCAGATAAACTTAACACCCTTCCGAGTTAGCTTAGTCATTGGACTAGATAACCGTGAAAAATTTCTAACAAACCTTCGGTAATAGCCCGAAAAACCAAGGAAGCTACGAATCTCGGTTACATTTGTGGGTCTTGGCCATTCTTCCACAACTTTTGTTTTTGCAGGATCAACAGTTATTCCATCTTTAGAAACAATGTGACCAAGGAAAGAAATTTGTTTCAACCAAAACTCACACGTGCTGAATTTCCCATACAATTTCTTTTCTTTTAAGGTTTTCAAGATAACCCTTAAATGTCTTTCATTCTCCTCTTTACTTTTAGAAAACAACAAAATATCATCGATGAAAACCACCACAAACTTATCCAAGAACTCATGGAAAATTCTATTCATTACGTCCATGAATACAGCAGGTGCATTGGTTAGCCCAAAAGGCATTACTACATATTCATAATGGCCATATCTCGTAGGGAATGCGTTCTTTGGAATATCTTCCTCCTTTACTTTCAGCTAATGGAACCCCGATCTCAGGTCAATCTTTGAAAAAAACTGAGCTCCCTGGAGCTGATCAAACAAATCATCAATATGAGGCAAAGGATATTTGTTCTTAACAGTGATGTTATTCAAGGCTCTATAATCAATGCAAAGTCTCATAGAACCATCTTTTCTTTTTAACAAATAAAACAGGAGCACCCCATGGTTATGTTCTAGGTCTAATGAAACCATTCTCTAATAAATCTTGCAATTTCTCCTTCAACTCTAAAAGTTCAATTTGTGCCATTCGATAAGGGGGATTTGAAATTGGCTTAGCATCAGGAACTAAGTCAACAGTAAACTCAACTTCCCGATCTGGTATTATTCCAGGCAACTCATCAGGAAAAACATCAGGATACTCATTTACCACTGGCACATCATTAATCTGAACAATTCCTTTATTTTCAACGACGTGTGCAAGGTAACATTCATTTCCATCTTTTACAAGTTTCTCGGCCTCTTGATAAGTTATCAAAAGTAAGGGTTCATTCCTGTAAACAAACTGAAAGTATTTCTGAAAAGAAACTTTTTTAGCTCTACAATCAATCTTAGCATGGTAAATAGAGAGCCAATCCATACCCAGGATAACATCAAACTCTACTAGAGGTAGAACAATAAGGTTTTCAAGTAGGTTCTTTCCACAGATAAGGATATGAAGATTCTTATAAATTCTTTTTACCTCAACATTTCCCCCAGGTGTTTTTACCAAAAGTTCAGGAGTCATTTCTTGAGATGGTATTCCCATTTTACTAGAAAAGTTTTCAGAGATGAAAGAATGTGTAGACCCTGAATCAAACAACACACTGGCATAATCTGAAAAAAGAAACAAAGTACCTGATAAAACTTCATTTGATGGCCCGACATCTACTGAAGTAGTTGCAAAGGATTTCACCACCCCTTTCTGCTTGTAGTCTAACTGCTTCCCATCACTCAAGCTCCTTGTCGGACACTCGTTTGCATAGTGACCCATCTCATTGCACTTATAACATTTCACTAACTGTAAATCAAATTTGTTCTTACCATCACCTTGATCCTTTTCAGTGCAATAACGAGCCTTATGTCCCATCTTACCACATCGGTAGCACTTCCCAGAATTCAGAAGACATTCCCCAGCATGCCTTTTGCCACATTTATCACAAACTGGAAACTTAGTTCTCTTACCACCAGACTTTTTTGAAGAATTCTTACCTTTCTCATGCCACCTCGTCTCTTCTTCTGCTGGTTGTTATAGAACACTTGGTCATCGGCAAACTCCATTTCCACCTTCTCAAAACATCGAACAAGCTTTTCATAACTTTTAAACTCACGAGAAGCTAATGAACTTCGATATTTTGGCTTTAATCCTGAGTAAAAACGATTGATTTTACTATCAAGGTCTCGGATAAAATTTGGAGAATACCTTGCTAATCGAGTGAAACTTTCTTCATAGGTAGCCAGTGAGTCTTCCTCTTGCCTCAATTCCAAGAATTGATTTTCCATCCTAAGTCAAACAGCCTTAGGAAAATACTTCTCAAGAAACATACCTTTGAATTCATCCCAGCCGAGAGCATCAATCTCATCAGCGTCCCTGATATTTTTAACCATAGACCACCACTGATCTGCTTCACCCTCCAAACGGTAAATAGTAAGACTAACCTTTTGATTGTCTGAACACCCCATGACATCAAAAATCTTCTCCAGTGCTTTAATCCACCCTTCAGCTAGCACAGGGTCAAATGATCCTCTAAATGATGGTGGATGTTGCCTCATGAAATGTTCCACCACTGACATGTTCCTCTGCGGTTGATCTGGCTGATCTCGTGCATGGATACCACCACCATTTATCGCTTGATTCACCTACGCCATTACTGCAACAAACTGTTCAGTTCCAATTCCGACCATCTCAGGATGCTGATTCGGAAGGTTATTTCCTTCTGTATACCTTCCTAGCACTGCTTCCCTGTTTCCTCTGCGGAAAACCATTCTGAACAAACATGTCTTAGATGAAACAACATGGTAATCTTTAAATGCTATATCATTTCAAAAAAAATATTTTTGGATAATCATTTAATAGAATTCTAACTCCTAAAGTTATCTAAACCGACCATTGATACCAACTATAAGGCCCCAGCCTTAAACCTTACTTAATCTTGAGTTATTACAAGATTACACATTGAGGATCTTTTCGGGTTTAGATTTTTAGAGAATTAGATCCTAAAACTTGCATTACATTCCACATATAAACAAAGTGGTTACATAAAGATAGTATTCTTCATTCCCATCAATGGAAACACATTTAAAATAAAACATGGATTATTTCTTGACACTTCCTTGACACTATCATCATATCATGTACCTTTCCCTTGACCTGTGAAAAACATTTCAAAAAAACTTGGGATGAGCATAAAAAGCTCAGTATGGGTTATAAAAACATGGAAAGGAAACATGAGTTCATATATACATAAGAATGAAATCATACTTTACCCATAAAACATAGGCACTTTAACATACCTCATAAAATCATGAATAAATCATAGAAATCATAAGACATAAAGGTAACTTGAGGCATTCATAACATTCTTACGTAGGGAGTAACCCTCTTGGTTACGTTTGGAATACCCATCACAGTATATTCCCTAAAATATCTTCGGAGAAACCTTAATGTTTCACTCCTTTGCATTACCCAATGCATTGGAGAGCTATAACGGGCTCACCCGCCCTTAGTTTATCACGGAACCACCCATCTTCATAATAATTCCCAAGAACCATAACATAATCATATCACATAAAACATGCATAAAGGAAACATAACATTTCCACATTTCAATCATGAGATATCAATACAACATATTGATATAATATAAACATTATTAAAACCATTTTCAATACCAAAGTAAAACATGGTATTTATTTTTCGTTTAAAAAAAAGGTATGGCTTGTAGAGGAAGCCGAAACTCAAATAACGATCACGAAGGCGGAGAAGTCTTTGTCGCTGCATACGTACGACAAATACATTCCCTTTTGTCGTTTAGTAAACGCTTTGTATAAAAAAGATTCCTTTTGAATAAACATAAAAGTCAAAGGGGTTTATACACTGTATAAAAGAAAGTTGTGTATAAAATAAAATATTCCTCAATGAATGGAGATTGAGACGAAGTCCCATACCTCGTATCCGACTTGACCTGACTGTTCTTTAATCTCTGGAATAATAAACTTGAGTTAATCTCTACTTGCTTAAGAATCTTTTTCAAGTTCATTATTCCTTTTATTCCATGTTATGAACATCATGTAATCATTTAAGTTAATAATGTTCATTTTGTCGGTATTTGGTTCTTAAGTCAAAAACAGACTTCTTACACTTACATGTTGTTAATTTGGTCAAAGGTTCATTATATCCAGAATGATATTAATTATTTGGATAACATATATATCATATATATTCATCATATACATGTATTTATAATATTACATCACATTTAGAGGTAAGAAATGAAATGCACCGTTCATGGAGACGGTAAGCCGTACGTATGCATGAACGCTACTTCCATTTCTATTTCGTATTTTCTGGAATGGGTTCATAATGATATAAGAGTATATTATAATTCCAGTATAATAACATATATAATATCATTAACTTTATCCTTTACACATCCCACATATGGTATTAACGAATCAAATCACTTTCAGGGGGCGGTAGTCCGCAATTCTTAAAATGAAGATATCGTGTTTACCCATAATGGAAAACATAAAGGTATGCCCAAAATGAAAAAAACAGAAGCTTAAGGAAAACATAAACTTATTATATATCATATATAAAAATAGCGACATCATAATGGCTACCTTTGAAGGTGTTAAATGAGTATTGAACAATCATCGTTTCGGGAGGCAGAATTTCGCCATCCACGGAAACCGTATGTTCTTTAACCATTTTATGTAGTTGTGTGAGAGTGTAGATCAAATAAATCTTATAACAACATCCTAGTATATTTAAGATACTGGTTTTGTTACAAAGGAAGTAAATAAAAAGAGTTTAGGGGGTTGGAGAAACAAAATAAAACAAATGAACATGAGAGAATGAATTACCTGTAAAAGTGTAACTCCTTTTGATTTGAGCCTAAAGGCTTCCTTTGAAAGGATTATGCCCAAAGGGAATCCTCTAGGATGAGGATAGGGATGTGTAGAGAGTAAATGGGTAGGTTTTGTCTGATCCAAAGGCTTGAGGAGTGTGTGAAATGAGGTAGAGGTGGGAGCCTTTTATAAGAGGAGAGGAGGGGCACTTTTGGAAAGTAAAGAAATATTACTTTATTTGAAAATGTGTTTCGGTTTTAAAAGGTCCCAAATTGATATAATTCGTGGATAAGGTGATAAGGGTTCGAAATACACTCATCCAATTGGTTTTGGACATGTGTAGTTCATAGATTTTACATTATCTTTCCATTTTATTTAAATCGTCAAATAATGATGTCATTGCTGCATCATTATTATGTCATAAATAGTTTAATTTATTTAATGTCTAAAAATTATAAAAAAATACTATGATGTAGGAAATCTTTTTATATTTCCAATGACTATTTATAATCAAAAATCTGATCTTTATAACACCATGTAAAAATTGTTTTCGTAAAACATATTATGTTTGTGTCATTTTTACTTTTACATTAAATAAAAAGTTATTTATGTCATTTTCCAACAAAAGTGGATCCATGGGGTCCCCAAGTGGACCCATGGCTTTTCTTGGTCGTCCATGACACAACCAATGAGTTTGGGACATGTGTCTAGGTCATTTAATAATATTAAAACATTATTTATACCTTAAACAACCCTAATTACCACTAATCGCGATTAAAAACTTAATAAGTTACTATTCACAAAAAAATATTTTAATCCCATTGAACCACATTTTACTTCTTAATGACAACCATGTATGTCGGATTTTTGAAATTCAAAACACAATGATGGCAAAATTTCATTTAAACGGAAAATCAGTCTTTATAAGTACCACTTAGTGGTTTCACTATTCATCAAAAAATTGAAGTTTTTCAGAAAATTACAAAAAATTCACCCTAAGATATATTTGATATTACGAATTCAAAAATAAAGTCTATTTTACAAAATTAAATACATATAAGTCAAATTAATTAATTTAATAATTAATTCCCGCTATCAGAGCAAATAGCGTGTTTTTATGAAACAATAAGTATTAAAAGATTGACACCAGTTTAAGTCCAATTTCAAAGTGAAATTGATTTCAATGACCACCATTGGATTAAATGGTAAAAATATATTCTAATTTCACTTCAAAATCAATTCAAAACATAATCTAATCATATAAATAAATTAGATTAAAAAGCAGTTTTGATGTAAAATGCAGTATTTTTCACTATTCATTAAAAAATGAACATTGTCAGAAAAATACCAAAAATTCACACAAAGTAAATTTTGATGTCCCAATCATAAAGGATAAGTTTTTTTTGACAAACATAGTTTATAAAATTTTCAAAAGATAGATTCAAAAATGTTTTTCCATCAAAGGCAGTAAAACAATCTTTTAAAAATATTAGTGTATTCCATGCATAAGATTGTATTTATTTTCATTTTAAGCCTCTAAAACACTATTTTAATCATTAATAGACATAGATAAAAATATATATTATTCATTACTTACTTGGGATGTTATAGTGGTAATCCATAAAGGTATTTTTTAATATAAGCCTCTGGGGAATAATGGGTCTATTTATGTTATAAAATTTATTGTATAAGACTCCTATAAAAACAAATCTATTGGATTCAAAAATCAGGATTATTTTATATCATTTTATGTAACTTAATGTCATGAGTATTAGAAGAAAAATTCAATTAATAATTCTCTATATTAAATCACCTTAGGAATAAATGTTCCATGTAACGAATTTATCCAAAAAAACTTCCTCACTCAAGACCCGAACATCTATTCATGAAAATATCTAAATATAATTGATTTCAAATCGATGTCATATTATGAAAATCTATTTGATATATATTTCATCTCATAAAATCCAATGATCATTCACTATGATTAATTTAAGAACAATGATCTTCAAAAAATGAAAATGAATAGTTTAAAAGTATCTAATACCTTATAATGAATAACACTCAAAAAAATAATACTTAGTTATTTAAAAACTAATCCATAGAAAATTTAATGAGAATTTTTCATTCAAACGATAGCCTCAAGTTAAACCTCTAAAAAATCAAACAATGGTATTAGCTCCCCCACATCACTCATTGGAAACTGGTGAAAAACTGTGAATCACCTACAACAATCATATAAAAACTCCCCATTATTTGATACCAATTAATTAAGATAGTGTCCATAAAAACTCATCAATGAATATAAATACATCTCTTACCAGATGAATTCAATCACACATAAAACAATAATTAATGCAGTAGAATATTAAAATGGAAATCAAAATTTGATACTAAGCACATCCATACTAGTCATGTTCCTAGGTGTTCCTCTATATGAACATGTTCAACCAATTGACCCAATACAAAGGAATAATACCTTAATGAAACACCTTCTCCTAGGGATCCATGATATCTATTTTTCATTCATTTAAGGTCTAATAATAACTGACCTTTATTTTCCCCAGATGATGATTTGTGATTCATAATAAATTAAGTGTTTAATTTGTGACATGTTCTAAACAGAATATATTCATATAATTTGTAATGGATGATCTATCATATATTCAATATCATTAAAATTAGTTATTACCATTAAATCACGTACAAATGTAGGATAAATATTCACCCATGACCAAAACATTCACAACCCTTGATTATGATAAAACATAATGAAAACAATATCTCTATTTAATACTATATTGTTCTCCTCGTATGATTGAAATTAGAAATATTATAATCTTGTGTAACATAATAATCCTTATAATCACCCAAATAATATCATTCCTTATTCAATATTGTTCATAGAAACTAATTACTTACTCTCCAACCCTGATAATGTATAACGGTGGACGAAAATTTTTATTATACTAATAATAAAATGGTTGGATACCAATACTGTATTTTAAACAATTAAATTCATAAAACATAACCAATATTAGGTTTTTCAATTATGATCCTATAAAATCCATGTCATAGGAGGTAAGAGTTCCCCCAAAACTATTTATAGTTCACTCTCCCTGATCATTCATTTGATGGTGAAAAATAGTTTAATGAATAAAAAATACTCAAAAACATATTGTTTAACTCTACAAAGCATGGATAAAAATGATTAGCGTAACTAGATATGATCATAATATTGATTTTATGGATTCTAACACCCTATTTTACATAATTCCTTGACAAGACCAATTCACAAATCAACTCCATGGTTTTTATAAGGTGGAATGATTTTAGAAAATAGACCACAAGTTTGAATATATCATCAAATACCATGTGATATCAATGTAAAATAGAGAAAAATTCCATTTAGATTTATTACCACTTTTAATGAGGAATGTACAATCCTTGGGATAAACACTCAGAATACAATGATATACCATCACCTTCTGGGACAAAAAAATTAGATACATAAACTCTTTAACCGGAAACCTCAACCCAAGAGACTAAAAATTATCTCATAAAGAAATAGATATATTTTTCAGAAAATCATATAATTTGAATGTTTCGATATTGTTCATAATAATAAACAGCTAATACATTGACATGGGACTGAAGAGAATCCCCTAGAATAAAAACCCTATGTTGTTCATCTTCATACAAACCATTAGTTCCATCACCAATGTCAACTTGGACTCTCTATATGTCCACCATTGAATACCATATCTATAACACCTCTATTTGTTTTTGAAAATGTGATGACCCTATCAATGGTGAAATTCAATCAGTTCCAGAATCTAGTTTCATATAATGATTCACCAAGGAGATATCAACCCATACTCTCAATGAATATCATGATTTTGGAAGGGAATCATTACCTAAATTCATTCCCATGTTATCAAGTGAAACATTGCGCATTATCAGTGTATATAAAATTTTGATGTCATAATCATATATTAAGTAAATACATCATCTATATCTCATGATTATGATACAATAGGAGATGGCATAGATAAAAATCTAGCAATGTGTAAAACCAAAAAAACTCTAACCAATGAGGTGTTGAAACCATATTTTCATTGAAATCACACTATTCGATACTCGATATCAGGAGTTTTGTCATTAAACTCATTATAACGGTAATCATGAGACCCATATGAAACAAATAACATCTTCCTCATTAGAAGAAATCCCAAGAAAATATATGAAGATTCATATAGAACCATGAACTGAACTCCATCCTCTAAAAAATTAAGAATGGGGTTATTGACCATCTTATTCGTCTTGTAGATGAATGAAAAATGAAATTCTTTAAAACATAAAAATATCTAATTTGTATTTAAAAAGGGTTTTAGTATAGTCACATCATTAGAAATATCACCTAAAATAACATATAATATCACATAATACTAACGTATCAATTTATGTTTTAAAATTTGTTAGGGACCAGAATTTTTTTTACAACATATCTCATAATGTATCATATAACATCACTATGGGTTATGAAATTCATTAATAAATAGCTTCAAAAGATGAAAATCTATACTAAAATATCATCCTAAAAACTACAGATGATAAAGAAATCCCAAAATTGAACATTGATACTCTACATGATACTACTCAAACATAGAGTAAACAATGATATGATTAATAATAACTCCAAAACCCAGATCTAGGAAATATATATACACAACAGTAAGAAAACCCATTATTCTGGGCATAGAATTAATCAAATCATACAACATAATAATAATTTTTTCTATAACACCCTGAGATTTTTTGACTTAATTTTTGGGATTAATTTGTGCCTTTAGATATTTTTTATTTAATGCAATAATGAATTTACCTATGTTTATACTAATTAATTGTGTATGAATTTTATTATAAGAAACACAAAGTACAATTTTTGATATATGAAACAATATGAATAAATTTAGGTAGGCGAAACACTATAGTCTGATGGTGTTACAAACAATACCGAGTTCCCGTGATAGCTTGTGTTACAGATAAGACTGTGTTTTTCTGATGTATATTGTACTATTAAAATTAATGATAAAATAGTATTTTAGTTATCACCAAATCATTGAAATGGATGTTTTAAATAAAATTAACTAACATGTTAAAAGGTTATTTAAACCTGTATATCGAATTTTTCCGATTATTATGAATTTTTTAAGTCAATGTAATAACTATATGAAAATAATGATATTTATTTATTTAGAAAACATATTCCAGATGTTCAAAAACCATTTCATATCAAAAAAGTCAACAAAAAACGTTTGAATAATGGTTTTAAAAGAATTAATATATTATATATTAAATAAATATTTTTTATACTCATTAAATATATATTATTGTTATATGATAATGAATATTTGATTTTTTTAATAAAAAGTGTAATTTTCAAAAAGGTATTTCACTCCACCAATTAATGGTGAATCTATTTTAAATATTTTCCAAACAATTTTATAATATTAAATATACAAATATAAATAATTTCTTTAATTGGAATATTACAATTTATATTGGGGGAATTTTTGGTATTTTTCTATGAGTTTTTATCGATGAATAGTTAAAAACATTAACATTTAATTCAATATTTCTTTTTCACCTAATTTCCTTAAAAAGTTATATTATTTTAGAATTTGTTTTTAAATTATAATTATATAAATTAATCATCACTGAATAAAACTTTTGTAATTTTTTCAAATATAACATTGAAATTGGATATAAAATCAATTCAATGTTTTGATCAATTTCTCTTTAATAACATGTCATATCATCCCATTAACGATATTAAAAATAAATTATTTTTTTCCATTTTTGGGATTATAATACAGAAAAAAGTAATTAATATTTAGAATCATAATACTTCATAAATCCTAATAATTTCAATTTAGTTTTTGATGATCATGATTAGCAAATGTTATTAAAATCATTTATAATGAAAAAGTTAAAAATGATTACTTAATGATTAAACATAATTTTTAAGAGGCCAAATGGCCTGAAATACATTCCAAAATCCATTTTATAGACATATTTACAATCATTACTCCATTTTATCTAAAGGATACAACTATTATTGACAAATTATGTAAGGGATCCCTCTTTATTGGGTATACATTTTAATATTAAAAATAATACCACTCCTCCTCCACTCTAAAAGTGAAATAACCCCCATAAATACCTCACACCAATCAGGCCTCATTAGGTCATAAGAACCCTACCTAGATATACTCCCAATTTATATCCCATCTTCATAGGATCCACTCAATTGGATGAAATACAACCAAGGAAGCCCTTTGGATCAAACAAATATGACTTACTAAAATAAGAGGTAACATCATTCCAAAATATATTTTGTTCTATTTTCATTATCCACAACCTAAATTATTCATATTATATTAAAAAATAATATAATCAGTATCCAAAATATAATGGAATGTTTTTATTCTATGTTTTACAAATATACTTAAACACACTTCGATCAAATGGGTAATGAACCTATTATTCTTGTGTACAGTGGATTACCGTGTCACAAAATGATATTGTTTATTTTTACATTACCTTCTCTCTTGGTCAGTAATTATGATGGAAAATATATTTATATATTATATATAAGATATTTATTACATCAATATTCTCTCTTAGTTATTAACTAAAAAATAAATCACGATTTCTATTTTTTACATGTATAATAACATCATTAATGGATTTGTAGAATTCCACCTCCTCAAAGTAATGATATTTCTTCACACATTACATGAAATGTATTAATGATGAGTTTTTTTAAATTATATGATTGATATGACTTAAAAATTATTCTTTAAATAATTTATATATACATATATATAATTTTATTTTATTATTTCAATACGATAATAAAACTGAAACAATTTTTATGTGTAAGTACGGCCCACAGTCTCCATGAATAGTTTATCAAAATTCATATTTATATATGTCATATATTAATATATATATTATTATGTATATGTATTCTATGAGATACATGTCATTTTAACAACTCATATATTTTTTTGTGATGTATATACGTCCCATGAATGTATTATATTGTGCAGTACCAATTTATTTTATGCATTTTCATATCCATTTTATAATATCTCATTCATGAGGTTTATGTTTCAAAAGATACAAAGTCGGTAAAGTAGTTTTGTCTCAATTTTTCTTCTATTTAACACATGTTGTGTTATGAACATATAATATTCAACGAAGTTTATAAAATATAAATTACATTTTATGTCATGAATATTCATCTTTTCATTATATTACAATATTCTTTTAATGTTATTATCCTAGTGGGATCTTGATTTAATCTTTCCGAAGTTGTAATAGTTTATTAATACAATCTTAGCATTTATCAGAATTTTTTATGACAATGATTCCATTGATGAAATATTATTATCTATATCTAAATATCATTAATATATTTTATTATATTGTTGTTATTCAATAAATAATAATGTATTTTTACCATTATTCTAATTTTAATGATTATGATAACAAACAACGTGTTTTTTTGGAATACAATACTTTGTCACACTCTTCCATCGAAAATATATGTTATTTCAAAACCATGGATTCTAAAATTATTTACAATAATGTTTTATACATAGATCATGTTCTAAGTATTTTAAATCATTATTAACATGGTTTAAAATTAATTGAAAGAAATGTTTTAAAAATTATTTTTAAGAATAATTTATATATTTTCAAGGAATATGGTTTTCAAAATGAGTTTCAATCATCTATAATAATTTATCAAGGAAATATGTATTAAATATTATTTTCCACATTATTTTGTAAGTGTTCAAGGAAAAAGGTTTTCAAATAGTTTTCCATAATATTTTATATGATTTTGAGTAAATATATTTTCAATAATTTTAAGCCTTCAAATATATGTTTTGAATGATATTTTCATTGAAAATGATTTTCAAAATGCATCATATTTAAATGATAATTATTCATAGTGGAAATGTATTTTCAAGAAGATTTTTTTTTAAAATTATTCTTGATGATTCCATTATATTTTAACAATGCGGTTTAAAAAAATGATTTTGAAAATGATATATGTTTTAAAATGTGATTTCTATTAAATAATTCAATATAATTCTCTAATAAATTTGAAATTCTTGGTTATAGTTTATTCTCTACTAGGGATATAATTCAAGAAAACAATCAATATTAAAATCTATGAATGGTTTATGTTTGATTGGATTCAGTTTTCTGAAATAATATTCTCCTCAATGGGTTATATCATGATATATAATAATACAACTAGATACCATTCATGGGTTATTAATGGATTAGATGATCTATACACCTGTCTATTTCTATAGGATATGATATGATTAAATGTTTATGATACATATTGCATTCATCAGTTATGATACCATGTTTACGAAACCAATATCTTTTGACTATTATTGATTATATGTATTTTTTATGTAGCACATATGTGTGGTATCATAATGAGATGGGTGGGACATATATCTCTTTATAATGAATTTGATGATGATTTATAACTCTTGAGTATGATAGGGATAAAATGGAATGTGAACATGGTATAATAATACAATGATGGAATGATGTGTGATCTATGTTTAGTAATATAGTTCTATATTAGAACATGAACTCTATTAAGAAATATATGGCTAGAATGGGTAGTGAACCAAGATTAATAAAGGAGTGTGTCCAATAAAATGGTATTGAGGATGATACATGACTATTAATATGTTTTTAGGAGTGAAACCATTCAACTATTGTGATCATGGAATTAATCCTTCACTATTATAGAATTAATTTTATATGTTTATGTTTCTTAAAAAATCACATATATTATGCTTATTTTTTTGATATCAGGGATTCTACTTTTGATATTTTTATTATTAATGAATAGTTAATTAAGAATATTTATACCATGACATTTGATTATGATCATTTAAATGTATGTTTTGGTCTTTTAATATTAGGATCATTTACTATACCCTTATGCTCATTTATTGGTAACATTTATTTTTTATCTTACTGAGAATATGATCAGATTTTATTATTCCCTTTAACATGTTATGAAAAAACAGTATTTTGTAGGTGTAATATTGGGGAAGATCATTAAGTGATATGTTTAATATCTTTAAGAAGTTATAATGTAATGTTTCTATGATTCCAAAGGCACTAATATATAATGGTCCTCAGGGATGTATTTTTGTAATGCCATATATATTCATCTCAAAAGATGTAATATCAGTATATTTTAATGATGAGTCAATATAGATGGTATCAAATTAAGAGAATATTCAACCTCTGGTAACTATTAAGAGAAAACATCAGTGATATAACATGGGATATTTCTAAACACATGTCTAGGGATGTCACTAATTACAATACAAATGTTTCTTAGATTTAAAATTATGCTTCATGATTTATGAATCCTAAATCTAATTTTTCATGATTAAGTGGTTTTCTTCTATGATAATAATTTATAGCCTAATTATTTATATTATAATTAAATTTATGGAAGTATAAAAAATAGGATAAACATTGAATCTTATTGAACTGTAAAGTATGTGAATTATAAAAATCAAATTCCCATGTGTAAATATCATAAAAAGAATTCAGAAGGTGGTACTTGTAAATGATATAGTTATGATGGTATGTGGACCAAAAATTTCATATTATGGGTATTATAAATACTTATAGAATTTTTACCATTAAAATTAATACGTGATATTATATTAAGGTTGAGTAACCTTAAGACATGATTCCTATTCCATATTCTAGGAATGAAGTATTGATGAATAGGTTGATGTAACCTATGTAATGGTTTATGAATAAATTTAGAGTATTTATGTTAATATGTCTTGGAATTCAATTATTATGTTATAGGAAAAATGAAATATATAAGTATTATTATAAGAATATATTCATTATGGATTGAAAATGATATGTCGAATGCTAATAATGACATATAAATGTTATATAATGGGATGGTTATATTTTAATTAATAGAATTAAATATTTAATGTGTTAGCAACATCAATAAAATTTTGTTTATATTGGATAAAGAGATGATTGATATGGACAATGTGTGTTAGATAGTACTGATTAACATGGAACTAATTTTTTATTTGTTGAATAATTTTTATAGGTTTTTATGGATAAAGTTTGAAAAATATTTTATTTATGAACTATATCCGGTTATTTTGGGAATACATTAGCATGTATTTTATTTATATTGGGTATATTATAATTTTGTATATTAATTTTAATATGATAATAAACGATGAGGGTATTCACATGTTTGCAATTTGAAAAATAATAGATACATTTTGAAATATGGGATATAAGTTTTAATATTATTTAGATATATTTTTTCTAATTTTGGAACATACATCATTCAATAATGGTAAAAGAATAACCATTTATGGAATGGTTAATGCAATAATTATGATGATCTTTTAGTGACTTAGGTATTATCTCTAAATATTGTTGTTTTTTTATATCATATGACTGGTTCTATCTTTTTTTTGTGATAACAAATGAAATATGGAATCACCAAACATTCTATTTATGGATCTAATTAATTTATAACGCTTCCTCAATGAAAATTCACATTCATATCTTGGAATAAGAGGTGAGATGTATATTAATCAAGGAACAAATAATACTAACAATTTCTAGGAATAATGTATGCATATATTATTATGAAACAAAATTTAGGCTTAGTAGAAGGGTGTTGAAATAATATTTTGTTATGTTATCATCATTTTTTAATTATATTAATGACACTTTTTAAGAATCCTTTTGTGATTGATTTTTTATTGTATACAATATAATAACCATTCTCTTCACAAATCTCCATTAGAACATTATAAAAATATTTCTATTCCATTACCACAGTTTCACTTGAAAACATATTTTATACTATGTGGAAACCTAGTTTTGAATTTTTTTTGGTATATATTAGGTTTTCAACATTAATTTCTTATAGGATTTTTTATTATTCATTTTAAAATTTTTGTTTTCATGAATGTTGACATAAAGTATTTATATTATTGTAATCGTTATGAATTTAGAGGGACAAATTAGTTTTAATTTTGTTATAATCTAATACACTTATTTTTTGTGATATATTTTCTAAAAATTATGTTAATATTTTGGTTATTTTTTATTTCAAGAGACATATAATATAATATATTTTACAGTAAAGCACTATTTATTCCTTTCATTATACAAAAAAAACAATGTTAAATTGGTTCTACGTGAAATAAAAAGATTATCTTTATGTACATGAAAAAAATGTTTGATTTATGTTACACACAACTCTGAGATCTTTTTATAGTTTGTGTGACACACAATACCGAGTTTAATCAAACTATAATACAATATTGATATTGTTATTAAAATATTATTAAATTTATCACATATCCATAATAATGGAAGATAAAATTACAAAAACTAATGTGTGAAATTATTTTTTATTATATATAAATTATGATTCCTTTTATTATAAATTGCATAGAAATGCATGTAAGAAATATTTTATAATAATGAAATTTCATTGTCTAAGAAAACAATTTATATATGTAAAACACAATTTTATCTCAATAAATTATTATTTTTTGATTATTGAATTAAAGAATATTTATACGTCATATATTTAATAAATTTGTTTTACATGAATCATATAGATATTATTGGGTAATATAAAAATAAATACCATTTTCTAATTAAAATGATATATATTTATAAAAGATAATATTACAATCTTTTAATAGAGACCTCAATTTAAATATTGTTTCTAATTTTTTTTATATTGTTTGATTAAATATTAATTATTTTTGGAATAAAAATATAAACATTTACATTCACATAATTGTTTATATTTTTTTTGAAAAGATTCATTTTCGGATAAACTTTGAAAAAAATTGAAAAATAATTCTAAAATTAATTTTTTCCTAATTAATTTATATAATTAAATTGTTAAAAAATAAATTAAAGAAAATGTTAGTTATAAATAACTAAATATTATTTTGGTTATTAGACCGTATTTCACACTGAAATATGACCTGAAAACAATTCAAATTTTAGGATCTTTTCTCATTAAAATCTCTTATCCTCATCCAATATTTAGGATTTTAATTATGTTAATTTAATTTCCACTTATATTATTTGAATTATAAAAAATGTATTCCAAATTTGGATTCATTATAATTTATTCTTTATAATAAATTCATATTATTTCTTATTAAAATGATTAGATAAAATAACGAAAACTAATTAAAATAATTATGATCAAGATTAAATAATGGTTAAACATTACTAATTAGAGTCCAAATTACCAAAAAAACTTTTAAATCGTCCATTATATATTCATATTTATACCATTTATCTATATTTCAATAATTTTAACAATTATTTAAGGTTCCTGATTTAATGGATAACAATACGATGTTTTACCTTTTTTTATTTACAATATTTCCTTTCATCATCAACTATAAAAGGGAAGTAACCATCACCCCATCCCTAAACCACTTGTGACACATTGGGCATGAAACAAATATCCCCAATATCCTCATAAAACCATTACCGTCATCCCAGAATCCTCTCTTTTTTAAAAATTCCTTCCATAAATCCCTTCTGTGTTATCCATGAATCGTTACCCAAAGAAGAGATAAGATCCTTACACATGCCCTTTTCCTTTATTTTCAAATTCCACCACCTAAATTTTAATTATTAATTGATTAAATAATTACCAAATTTTACTCAATATAATGATATTTTTTATTTGAATTGTTATACCTAAACATACACACAATTACCTTTAATGGGTAATGAAATTATCATTCATGTCTATGGTGAACTATAGTCATAATAAACATTGTTGTTTGTTTTTCCATTACTAACTATCCTAGATGATAAATATGATGGAAAATATATTTTAATATTGTATTATTATCATATTGATATATTTATTCATATGTAATTATAATATAAAAATACACCATTGTGCCTTTTATTTTTTTGTAAATACAGAAACATCCATTGGGGGTGTGTGGAGTAAAGCATTTTCAAAGCGATATGATTTGTTCAAATATTATGTGCAATTTATTAATGGTGGTACTAGTAAAAATATATTATATATATAATATAATAATTCTATTTTAATGATACTATATTTATATATTTAAATTTCATTTACATTTGTTCTTTCAATAATATAATTAAAATAGAAATAATATTCATGTGTATGTATGGCCTAACCTCTCCATGAATAATGTATTTTGATTCAAATTTTCTAAAATTCATTGGTTATAAAAAATATTTATTCATTTTTTATATTTAATAAATATTTAAATCATCTTCTAGTAAATATGATCGATTTTTATGAGTTGAAATGAATATGAAAAACAAAGTAGATACAACATGAAATGTAACATAAACATGGAATTATTGATAAATAGGTAAAATAAATACATAATAATAAAACTATATGGTATTTCATATAGGAATAATTTAATATGGAAGATTTATAATAAATATATATTTATTATAAATGAGGTTTTATCATGTAATAATATTTCTACGACATAAGTAAAGAGCTTTCTCCTCTTAATTTTCAGCATACATGTGTTACATGCCATGTTCACTACTCCATTCATTTCGGTGGTGTATATACAGTAAATTAATGTATTCTATGATAATTATAAATAAATGTATTTCAAATTATATATCCAGTTTAGTATCTCCCTTTCATGGGTTCATGTTTCAAATTTATCCAAATTAGTATTATAGTTTTCTCTAAATTTTCCTCCATGGAGACACATGACATGGTATAAACCTATATTTTTCAATGAGGAGATTATACTACTTTTTACATGTTATATCATAAAATTTATTCTTTAAATAATTTTATAATATTAATTTAATTTTATTATACTATGGGTATAATGATTTAATTTTACCTATGTGGTCATTGTTTATTGATATAATATCATCAGTTATTATGATCTTTTTATGATAATGATTGAATTATTGAAATATTATGATCCTTATCTATAGATAATGTGTGATATTTTTTCTCATTTTGTAATTTTCTGTTTCTTAATGTTTCAGAACTATTTATTCAAATATTTTTACTAAAGATAATTAAATAAATTTAATTAGGAAAACATAACATTGTCTCCATATCTTTCAATAATATGAGTTTTTTCAAAACTGTATTGTCAAAAAAAAATTCCATGTTTTTTTGTTTGAATTTTTTTTCAAATGTTTTAACATTCTATTATATATTGTCAATAAATTTTCTTTTTTACATTACTTTTAACGTTAAATTTAATATTCATTTATATGTATTCAAGATAAAATGTTTTAAAAATGAATTTCATGATTATTTTTTATGTATTTGAAGAAAAGGGTTTTCAAAATTAGTTAGAAGTTTTATTTATGAGTTTTCAAATAAAAAGGTTTTTAAAAATATTTTATTATAGTTTGGTATGTTTTCATATAATAAGTTTTTCAAGAAATATTCATGATTCCATTATAATCATCCAAGTATATTTTCATAGAAAACGTTTCTTCAAAATGGATTTTATTTTAAAGAGTTATTATAAATTTGGGAATGATACATTCCTCCAGAAATGTTTAAATTTTTTTTCATGATTCCATGAAATATACTAAAAATGGTTTAAATGAGAAGGGTTTTGGTAATTATTTATGTTTGAAGAAATGATTTTCTATGTGATAATCCAGTTTTATTCTATATCTAAGATAAAATCCAAGGTTATAGTTTATTATTTACTATGGATATGATCCAAGGAATTAATACATATGACCTTCTAATAACTATATATGTTTTTGGGTCTCGATATTTATGAAACCATTTCTTATTCAACAAGAAATACCATGATAAATGATGATGAAAACATCTTCCTTTCATGGGTTCTTCTAGGATTGAATATTCAAGAAACCTAACTATTTTAGATAAGTTGTGATACAATTAAATGTTTATGATAATCATTTAATTTAAATTGTTATTATATAATAATTATAAAACCCATATTTCTTCATTGTTCATGATATGTGGAATGTTTTATGGAATTTGTATGATTTTATTATGAGATGTGGGGGACCTATATTTCCAACCAATTTATTGGGTAGAGATTTGTATCTCATTAGTGTTATCGGGGTGTAATGGGAAGTGAAATAAATTCATTAATATTGAGATTTATTGATGAGTAAAATCAGTCCAGTAATACATTATTGTAATAATATGTGACCCTATTTTGTTAATATAGTATAAGAACACGGAGTGAACTCATATTTTTAATATAGTGCTGGAATAGGATGTGAACCTAGTTTAGTAATATATGGCCAGAATATGTTGTGAACATTGTTAATTATCTTAAAATTTCCACTAAGATGGCCTTTGTTGTGAACCATGACTACCAATATCGGTTGGGGGGGGAAATCATTCCACCATGATTTCCATGTAATTAATACTTTACTACAATGTAAATAGTATTACAAGTTTATGTTCCTTCCATTATCATATGTATCAGGTTATTTTTATTATTTCATGGATTATGCTCTTGATTTCCATATGATTAAGGACATTTGCATTATCAATATCAATTCCCTGACTCTTCATAATGTTATTTGATATATAGGGTATGATCATCTAATGTAATGTTATTTTCCTCATAACCTTATGATCATGTTATTCTTTCATATCTCTATGGTTAACCCTTACTAGAAGTATGTGCTCAACCATTTCATATTATTCCTTTTCCTAGTTAATGACGAATGGTTTTATGTTGATGTAATAATAAGGATGATCTTTAAGTGAAATGTTAAAGAAATTTCACCATACTTGAATATTATTTTTCAATGAATCTAATATATAAACTATTATAGTACTGATGCTTGATTTTTTGTATTTTTGTGAATATTCATCTTAATTTATGAATATAGATGAATGTTATAACTAGGTCACTATATTCTAATGAAAATAATGGAATCAAAATCAATTTTTCAATGTCTATTTCATTTACTGATATATAATCATATTATAATGGAAATAGATCTTATAGAATTATGTAGTTTCTTTCTAAAGATCGCATGAATCATTGATCCAAAGAATAAGACCATGGTTCTGTAGTATCACCAAATTTATGTGATGGGAAAAGATAAAATAATTCAGGTTACCATTGAAATTATCTAAACCAGATCTAAAGAACCCCACATGGAATAATTGACCAAAAATAACCATTCTATAAAATTTAATACATATATATCCAAATCTATAATAACAAAAAATGGTCCTTGTAATATAGAGAAATACCATAGAACCCGCCAATTTTTAGTAAGTTACCATTTTTTTATGTTTTTTATTTATGTAATGAGTTTGGATGTTGTTGGGGGAGGTTATAGACTTTAGGATTGTTTCTGCTGATATTATAATGGTGCATGATTTGAGCATTTTTTTGGAAACCGGGGAACTCATAAGAAAATGTGCAATGTGATACATGGTATAAGGGGAAGCCGCATGGTTAGGCCAACAATTTGTCCAAACCATAATTCCCTCCAAAGTAGACTGTGAAATGTGATATTTTTAGCTTTATTATGATAGTATCATTGTTATTCTAATATTATCATACAACCATGAGAGATTCAAATCAAGTAATAGACTATAACACAATTAGTTCATGATTTTCCTAACTATGTTCCTAACCAAACAACATGTAAAAGCAAGATAAAAAAGTGAATCTAGGTGGATATTAACTTCCAACCCCTAATTGTTTTTTAAAATTTTTCCCCTACCTCAATAAATAGCCCCACATAGGTGGTAGAACATTTCCCCATTGTGTCAGAAGCATCCTTAAGTGGTTTCATTGTTGGATGAAACCCAATTCCCTTATTAGGAATTCATTTGAGGTATTTTATGATAGTATTAATGACATATAACTTAATCCATCTCTAGGTTTTTTTGATATAGCCCATTTTGGATAGATCTAAGGTGTTTTATTCCAATCATGCTTAGTTTAGTACTTTTTTATGTTAAGGGAAGACATATTAGGTGGTTTATATAAGATTTAACCCGATTTTATAATAATATTTATGGTGTTAATATATTTTTTTATATTTTATAATGTAGGTGGATTCAGAAATCGTATACTCTAATTAGAACACATCATCATAGTTTCAAATGGGTAAAATTCTGAGAAATTGGTACTGTAATTTTGGTTTAAAGAATTTCCGAAACCCGATTTTGTGATGGTTTATAGACATCTAGTTTTGTGGAATTTGTTTTCGTGAAATTAATTTTTCCATTGATATTAAAATTTTCATTTCAAAATATGGAATTATTGGGTTATTATAAATTGTTTTTTTGATGGTTTTCAATATAATAGAATTTTTATTTAAATGTTTTGATATTATTAACTTTAATTGGTTTAGGAATACAAGGGTTGTTTGAGTTTACGCTTTCCAAGAGACCCTAAATAATGGGTGTGTTCTATTGGGGTATAGTTGGATGGGACTCTAGATATGGGGTGCGTGTCGTTGGGCCCAAAATTATTATTAATAATGTGGAGTCATTGTGGATTTAAAATAATACACACATGAGTATGGAACTGTCAATTAATCATGAATGTGTTTGTTATGTGGGAATCATGGAATGTGTATACCCAAATGGAATGTTAAATGGTTTAAGTATTGTTTGGTTTTTTTTCCATGGAAACTATTTTTTTCCTAGAAAATGTGTTTAATGAAAGACTATTTTACATAGAAATATATCTGGTTGTCGATAAACTATTTTAATTTATTTATAATTCTAAAATATAAATGTGTTAACATGTTCAATCCTAGTTCCATGAGTAGGGAAGTCATTTGGGGAAATCCTACCATGTTTCATAACTCAACCATGCTTTTGAACATTGGTGATTATTTAGAAACTATTCACAAAGAGGCAAGAAAATTGAATATATCACACTTTTTTAATGGTGATTCATGGTACATGGGATAAATTATTGATTTGGATAATGGAGAATGTTGGTAATATTGGAATTTTTTTGATTATTTTAGTTTTACTAGTTTTCCTTTATATTTGTGAAATGAAGACATTTTTATTCATATGTTTTAATTTAATATAATTTGGTTCTCATAATAATGGTATTACTTGGGGTTGTTTTATATTATTATCATGAATCATATAGTAGACATTTTCATGGAATGTTTTAATGGGTTTTTCTATTTTTAAAATGGTAAAGTGTCCCCCAATGGTATTGATGCCTTTGGAATTTATTACTAACATTTGGAATCTTGGTGATAGAACATAAGAAAATGATGATATTCTACCAAGATTAAACCCAATGAGGAGGTTCATGGTGTTATAAGTGTTATCATCATGTCTAGTACATGACTTTAATGTGTTATTAATCTTGTTCAATATTTTATTTTTTAATCATTTTCTCAGTCGTGGATTTGAAATTCATTTTAGTCAATTCCTTATGCCATTTTTTTGAATGATGTTGGATTGTCAATACATGAATTATAGAGAAAAAAAATATATATAACATTTTTATGATCAATATCATGATACCAGGGACATGGGAATATAAATATTTGGGAGACACGTATAGGAATTGGAATCACAATATCTTGGTGTTAGATAATGAGACGATCATGACATGAACTTTAGAGATGACTTCCTAGTAGAAAACATATTTTATTATTAGTAGACAATTATGGTTTCATTTTAAATTGTTGATTTTTTTATAATGTTAATGTTTTTTTCAAAAGTTATATTTTTAAAATTCATGAAACTGTTTTTTGTTTACATTGAATTACTTTTTAACACGTGGAAAATATCAAAAAAAATCATTAAGTAGAAAATTATTGATATTTTGGATGAAATTATCTGACATTTGATGTAGTAAAAATTGAAATTTTTAATTCATAGATTAATATAGATTGTAAAATATTGTGTTTGTTTTTTTATATAAAACTGCACCTGGTAGGTATCATATAAACCAAGTGGTGGAAGATTCAGTGAAAGTGGTTTCACCAAATACATAGATGAACCAACATCTGGATCAATATATTGTTTACAATTTTTTAGGCTATGGATATATGTGACCCGATAGATGAACTAAGTAAATTGGTCTATATTAACCAATTCCATAAAAATAACCCACTTATCTTTCGAGTTGATTTATAGCTAGGGACTGTAGAGGTGTGTCTAAGTATTATGGATTGAATCTTCAAATTCCATGGCACACAAATAAAAGTTGAAGGTCAATCTAGTGATTTATTTATTGGTAGTTATTTCCTTAAAAATATAGGATTTATCAAATTAGGAAACATTTAGACAATACAAGGCATGGTATAATTTAATATAATTGTTAAACCATTAATTATATCCTCATAAATTTCAGATTTAATTAAAGATATAATTGTTCTTCTTGAAAAACAATAGCCTCACAATGATAGAATAAAACAAAAAAGTCATGATTTCAGTTTTTTTCACCTACTAGTTCTTCTTTCACTTCCATGAAGGAACCCATTTTTTGAATTATGGATGAGGTTGAAAATTCAATTAATGATTTCCATGAATTGAATAATGGAATATATAGAGATGATAAAAATATAGAATGTGGAATAAAGACACATCTCATGTTATATTGGGGCATGTATTATGATGATATCTACAATAAATAGATTGAACTCAAACATTTGGTGAAATAATAAGAGGGACACATGTTTCCAATTTAAGAGGATGACTCAAAATCGTACGGCTAGATAATTATATATTCCTCCAAGAACCAGTATCAATGTTTTATGTTTCCAATGTTGTTTATTTAACAACAGGAAGAGTAATTCTTTAGAAAAACATAGTGGATTCCATTATTTCATTTAGATAGGGCATCTTACATGTTGTTGTCATAGGGATCTAAGGTAAAGTGTTTGGTATACTAATCATATATTTAATATTTCATATGATTCAATGGGACGATGGATGCAAAAAAATTCATCATATTCATAGAAGAACTATAGATGAAATTTCTTGGAAAATCGTGACATCTCTACAATGGAAATATTAGTATGGAATAAGGAACATAAAACATTAATTAGGCAATTATATGGATATGTGAAATTTTTGGTGGGTGATCAATCTGGATCATCAACAGTGAATGTTATGATTTATTTTTATTCCACCCTTATGAATTATTTTCATGATTTGTTTACATCAATTACATAATTTCTTATGGAAGTAATGATTTACATTACTGATATTATGGTAATATTCATACTATAATTAAATTTAATACCTTTCTTCGTCAAGGGGAATGTTGATCCTTTCTGTGTAGAGAATTTTCTATAGAGGTTTATAGACTTGAGATGAAACGGGACCTATATATTCTAGATAATTATGTGTATTATATAATCCCAGGTATGTATTTATTGATAATGTTCAATGATCAAATCAAATTTGATAACTGGCATGTTAGGTTTTTGATAGATAATGGTTCTGATCATCTCTTTATAGGGAATTATTATGTAAAGGATGGTTCCATGGGATTTTTGGCACTAATAGTTGGAATAATATAATTCAATGCGGTAGTTTTAATGTGAGAATCAATGGAAAAATTATATAATAGTTTCGTTCAATCAGATAATGATATGTTTGTAGATGATTTTCTATAAAATACAATAGTGTTTCCACCCATAGTTGAAGTGGGGTTTTCAAATGATCTCTTTCCAGGGAAAAGAAATACCACCCTTCTGTCTTACATGATATTACCAATAGAATTAAGGGAACTAAAAGTGTTGTTGTAAGAGCTAGAATAAAAAGGGTGCATTTGGGGGAGAAAATCACTATGGGGTACATGAGTCATATTTGAAAACAAGAAAATGAAAATTTTCAGTCATGTGTGGATTTTCATAAGCTTAAACACGTTATGATAAACAATAAGTATATAAATCCATGCATTAGGGATCTATAAAACCAATTAGGGGGAACACATTTTTTCTTCTATGATTTACTTGTGATCAATATATCACAAATTTATGCTTTATAAGAATTATATTATAAAAATTAATTTCATAAGTTGATATATACATTATGAATATGTCGTAATGTCTTTTGGTCTTATGAATTAACCAAAAATTTTTATGGAATTGAAAAATTCTATATTTTAGGATTATATGGATTATTTTATGGTGTTTTTTTGGATGACAAATTGGTTTATTAAAGGACAGCCACTTCTCGTGAGCCTCACTTGAAATTAGTGTTTGGAATCAATCGAGATCATCATATAAACTCCAAACTATAAGTTTGTTTTTTTATAAATATAATATGTACATTTCATAGTGCTCAAAATCTAGTAAAGATATGTTTCTATGGATTATTATATATGGAGGATTTTATCTTTTAGAAACTGCTAGGGAATTTCTTTAATATTCGTAGTTTATTAGTATAGATGAATTATACATAAAATTGTTTCTTGATTTTTAAATAATAGACTCAACAATGTTAGATTTATCAATGAAAAGTGTCTCATTACAATGGGATGAGAAATTTCAGATTTATATTCAAGAGAATAATGATCTCTTTACATCAGCAAAAATTGTTATTAATCTAGAATCAGGAATGTGGAATATTGTGTATTGTAATGCCCCAGGGTTTAGGTTGGAATACGTAATCATGCAGGTATATAAATTTTTTATAACACACGATAATTATTATTTTATAATAATAACAACTCAAAAAAAGACATGGGGTTAAATATTATAGTTTGTGATTAAATACATTTCTCATAAAACATTGGTGGGAATTGTTTTAGTGAATGTGGATCATAAAATCAAGATTAAATTTTTATCTCAATTAAATTTGAATATGCGACTAATAATATTGACTGCGTATCTTAACATTCTCAAATTTTTCTGGATGTGTACACCAGTTATTGGAAATTCTGTGATGGACACTTTAATTAGAAATTTCAATAATTATTTTGAAAAAGAATATTTATATTAGTTATAGTTGTTGTCGGACCTAGATGACATGAACATGGAATGTGATGTTTGAGGTGAAGTTCTAATTTTTATTCAACATTCATTTGTTTTGATTTGGTAGGATTGTTATATAGGTGTTGGAATCCTATTCCGAATTTTTGGGGATAAGTTTAAAACTAAATGTTAAGGATACCACTAATGGTAGTAAGGTCGATGGGAGTTTATTTTTTTTCTTTCAAAATTTGATGGTTGAACCGGTGTCATGTTAAGTACATCATATTCTTGATAAGAACCATTCAGGATTGAATGTTCATCCAAAAATACAAGAGATGTATAATTATTTGAGGAAATAATTTGTTACGTTGGTATTAAAATGAATTTTTTTTGAGTTTGGTTTGATATAACCATATTTCATCATGTTATAGATAATAATCGAGAACCAATATCTATGTTTCAATCATTACATATTCCAGTTTTTAAATGGGAGAATATAGCCATAGATTGTTTAAGTGGTTTCCCAAGAACAGTTCCAAACATGATGGAATGTTGGTGTTAGTAGATTAAATCACAATGTCATCCCATTTTTACCCTTTTCATGAATCACATATGATGGAGGACGTTTCAAAAATATATATTTGGGAAGTGGTTATGAGTCATGGTGTACCGAGTTCGATAGTTTCAATTAGAGACATGAGGTTGACATCACATTTCTAAAAATCCTTAAATCATGCCCTTGGAACCCAATTGACCATGTGATTCGTGTATCATTCATATAAATATGTCTAATTAAAATTGATGATAAAAATAATTTGATAAAATTTTGAGAGACTGTATAATGGAATTTTGTTTCTCACAAAAGTTTTTCATACCGTTACAGGAGTAATAATAACACAACATTTATCAGACCATGTTACATATGTCTATTTTTCTAGAATTGTATCAGATTTCATTTTGTTCTAGACATTTTTAGGTGGAAACAACTAATACATCAACTATTGGGACACGTCTTGTGTAAGAGGTAATGGAGAATTTTAATTTGATCAATAAAAAATGTATATAAAATATAGTCATCATAAATCATATGGGAATAATTTCCAAAATATTTTTTTTCTTGTGGGTGATCATATGTTCATTAGGATATTCCCATGTCTTGTACATTGTCATTTTAGGAAGCACAATGTGTTATATCCTAGATACATATGCACTTTTGAGATATATGAATGGGTTGATGAGCTGTAATAACAGCTGGCTTTTCCAACACGGTTCAGTGCGATGCATAATTTCTTTCAAGGATATTAGTTGAAGAACTATCAACCAGATCTTGAAATTTGGAATAAATGGTATCACATAGGCCTAGATCCATATGATTAATTGGAACATGTCCCAGTATGCACTGTAGATATTCATGAAAAAATAATTTTCTAGGAAGAGAGTTTATCTTGTAAAGGTGTTGGAGAAACATAGTACGATTATAGATCTTACCTAGTTAAATTTTAAGGAAATAGTCGATCAATAGAAAAAACCATTTATGATAAATGATGATTTTATACGTTCTAGGGACCGAAAGGAAAATGGTGGGTTGAATTTAACTCCGCCTGTTTAATGTAAGAAACCCTTTACCAATGATTTTTATGAAATTTATGTGTCTGGGTGATGTTTGGGAGTTCTTGGATGTCTTTTGTTTTGGTTAGGAGGATTACCTAAAGGAACACAATTTTATCATGATTTATGGAACCCATGATACTAATATAGGAAACCCAGAATCTTGAGATAATGGATAATGAGAAGGAACCTTGTTTTGTGAATGGTTTTTCCAATCCATACGTACACCTAGGAAAAATAGTGAAATTTGGGTTAGAACAATATTTCTCAATTAGTGTATGGGTTGTCTGACCATGAGGGGAAACCATGTGTGGTTCACCTTGATGTAGAATATTGTTCATAGTTATTTAATGATTTTCTAATAGGTGTTACTAACCCCGCATGATTTAAAAACAATATATTAAAAAATATGATGTAGTTTGGGATAAATTTTTACCCCTCATTTTTTATACATTTCATCCCTAACTCAATAATTATTCCTACCAAAGTCTCAAAATAAATTACCCCTCTATTTAGGAGCGGTCCAGATGCATTTCTTAGTTCATAAAAACATGATTTCCTTAATAAGTCCTAATTTGTGGTATTTTTTCATGTTTTTTATATTTAAAATAATTTTTGTGTTTTTTCTTCGATCTAGTCCCTTATTGAATGATATATTGTGGTTGATTCCAATCATGGGTAGTTTTGGCCTTTCTAATGTAAGTGGAAGAGATCTATGGAAATTATTTGGATATTCAACCAAGCTTGATAGTTGTTTTAATTCCATTCATTGTGTTCATAATAATTCCTTTTGTAGGTGGATTCACTCTCAAATCCAATTCATATAACAAGAAGACTTAATTTAATATTGGTAAAATTATATAAAATTTATTTTAAATTTTCTTTCCAAGGAATAGTAGAAACCCTTTTTAGAGATAGTTTATGGATTTTTGTATTTTTGAAATTTTTTTTGTGCAGTGTTATTTGTTCCCTTGATTTTAAAAGGATTATTTTTACTTATATGTTTGTTGGAATTTGGGAAATGGTTTTTTTGAATTATACTGAATAAAATATTTAATGTCATTGAAATGGTTGATTTGAATTGGTTTTTAAATACCTGGGTTGTGCGTGTTCATGCATTCAACATGACCCCGATAATGGGGCATGAACCATTGAGGTGTAAAGAGATTGGACATAATATAAGGGTTTTTTCATTAGGGAATAAAGAGAATTAACACCTTTTGGAGATGTAGTGGATGGATGAGAATCTTCACATGAGTATGGAACTCTTATTGAAGCATGCTTGTATGGGTGTGTTTTGAATCATTTAAAGGGTATACTAGAAAATAAAGTGAAATAATTTAATTTATAGTTTGGTTTCATTTCCCCTAGAAATTATTTGGGAATGATTTTTTGGGAAAACCATTTTATTAAAAATTGTTTTGGTTTTTGATAAACATTTTAATATTTTGTTATATAAATTGTTTTATAGAAATTTGAAAACATGTTTTATGCCGTTTGTGTGAGTAGGGAAGTAATTTGGTTATTTCCTAATGAGTTTCATTACTAACCCATACATTGGAACATTAGTTCATTTGGAGATATTTTTCATCATGACATAGGAAAATGAAATGTATCAAACTTATTTTTTGGTTCATTATGATACTTTTTATTTATTAATATGTTGGTTTATCGAGAAAGATGTGAAATTTTCATTATTTTTTAGTATTCTTTATTTTTTTTGGTTTTTCATCCTTTAGTTTATTTGATGATAGTTTTAATCCAAGGTGTTATTAAATTTTAGTTTGGTTTTTATATTAATTATATTTCGTTGGGATTTTTTTAAAATAGTATCAATGCATTATGAGATAGTTTTTTTATAGAATTTTTGGATGATTTTTTACTATTTGTCAATGGGTATATTATTTCCCAATTTTTTTGAATCCATTGGAATTTGATAACATCCATTGGCATAATTTTTATTATTATTAATGCCATGCAAATATGTTTTCCTTCATCATTCCAATTAAGCAGGGTAATATGTTACATGTGTTATCAGTTTGTTCGGTCGCTAACTAGCAAGTAGTATTAATCTTGGTTTGTCTTTGACAGTGTCATTATTTTCTCTATAATAGAAATTAAATTCATTATATTGAATTCGTTATTCTATTTAATAGAATATAACAGTATTACCAAGACCATAAATTAAGAGAAAATTTAAAACAAATTATTTTTATGTTGAACATCGTGTTACCAAGAAGTTGGGTAAATATGTTTTTTTGAAACATATATAAATTGGAATATTATTTTCATTTTGTTTCCCACTGAGATATCTATGGAATTTTTTATAGAATTAATTCCAAAAATAAAATCATAAATCATTTTTAGTAGGGATATATTATATTTCATAAAATTTATGGGTTTTAAAAATTTTTAGAGATATTTTCTATTGTAATATTTTCAAAAGGAAAAATATGGTAATAATTTAAATTTAATTATTTTAAAAATAATAGGGAAATATTCCAAAGATTTTTTAGAGAGGAAAATTTTATTGTTTTGGGATGAAATATTAGGACAAATGATGTGTTAAAATTTTAATTATTTTTAACTTCTATGGCTATAGAATAATACTTGTTGATTTTTTTTTGTATATAAATAATGGAACCTAGTGGGATTCAAAGATACCATCTAGAAGAAGTTGTTAATAATGTGGTTCCACCTGATATATAGGTGATCCAAAAGTTGTTTCTATGTACAGATCATTATTTATTATCTGTGGATAAAAGTAAGTAGATGGATGAAAATGGCTAGTGGATCATTCCGTTTGTAACACCCCATGATTTTTTGAATTATTTTTCTTCTAATTTATTTATCGTTTTTTATATTTATAATTTCATGCAATACAGAATATAGTATATTCTATATTAAAGAGCTTTGTTGGAATGCATTATACAGAACACCATATTAATCATGTATTATACAAAACAGTCACATTAGATTTCTCTACCCTGAACACAGAGTTTAGCCTGCATTATATAAAGAAATAACATTCCATGTTGTTATTTGTAACAGAAAAGACTATGTTGTACCAAAGAATAATATATTTCTAAAATAAGATAATGAAATATTATAAAATATAATTTTGATGTTAAATTACATTTTATAAATATTTTTATCTACATATTCAAAATATATGGGTTACACAATGGAACATAAATTAATAGGCTACCAAATACTTATATATGAATATGAAATATGAGTGAATTAAATAGTTATTGTCACTTTTTTAATGTTCATAAAGCTATTTTAAAAAATAAATTAAATTAAACATAGTTATTGAATGATATTAACTTGATATATATATTATATATTGAATTTAATATTTTTATTATACATTCAATATAATTGATAGACATAAAATAAAGAAAAAACCCATTTTTATGCTAAAAACGTATATTTTTTAAATGTAATTTTACTACCTTTTAATTTTGAACCTTCATTAAATCATAATTTTGGCACTATTATTGTGTTAATATGTAAAAATAAACCTCACCATTGAATGAAATACATTTATATTAGGAAATGAAATTTTTTATGTACTATTTTCTTTTTTAATCATTAGATAAAATATAGAATAAATACATCTTCATATAATTTATTTATAAGTCTAAAATATATTTTATATTTTTTCAAAGTTATTTGGGATAATATTTTTATCAATTAATATAATTAAGGTCATTTAAATAAATTTCACATTGCAATTGGTTATACAAATCATCAATCATTTTCATGTTTTTACATTAAAACACCACATTGTCGACTAGACTGTAGGAATAATTATAATTTAATTTCTTCAAAATATGTGATTATAATTCGGAAAAATGGATTCCATAGTTATAATTAGCATAATTTAAAATCTCTAATAGTCTGAACTTAAGGAATAAAAAGACTTATACATTTTTCCAAAATCCATGGGATGGACATATTTTGATGTTATCATTCATTGGATCAACATGGGATCATTTTTGTACCCTCATGAAACATAAAAATGTGTTTTTAATTCTTTCATAAATATTTACATGAGTTCCACTCCTATTTGCCAATAATAGGCCCCAATTCTCCATTTTCTTGACACCTCTCAGACTACATATGTTCTTCTATGCTCCACCCGATCAACTTTCAACATCCCTTCCTTATTCCATAAATACAACCTTTAGTTTGAAAAACATCGACATATATTTTTTGGAAAAAAAATAAATCACCTCATTAATATGTGTTTTGAATGAGTACGAGAAGAGTCAAGATAAAAAGTAACGAGATTTCATTTCACATTTTATTTCAATTATTTACAAGAATTATTTACTACTAATTCTTTTTTTGACATGTTTTTATTTCCCATGGTTGTAATAAATCAATATTATAGTTATGCCTATTATTATTTACATGTCCATCCATTTAAATTTATTTCAGGGGATTTATGTATCAAATGTTAGCAAATCGGTAAAATTCATTCGTCTAATTTTTCCTTCATTAGGAAAAAAGTTTTTTTAGCACCGCAATTCATTTTGAAATGTATATACTTCCATTTTACATGAAATATAATTACTATAAATGTTTTTATGACAATATATGATTTATTTTATTTTATTTTTATACATGTAGTGCCTGATCTGAAGTAAGCATATTATAAGAGCTTATTGAAACAATATTATCCCTTTTCAATAGTGTTTATGTTAATGATTCCCTTGATGAGATATTATAACCCATATCTAATGATAAAAAAGGAAATTTATTCTCATATGGTAATTGATGAAATATTCAGGCATTGGAATCATTTTTCTACCATTTCATACATACGATAGTTAGGAATGGTTTTTATAGATACCCGACATTAGCATATTTTCATTCAGAAATCTATTTTTCATCAAAAAAATGTTATCTAAAAATGTTTTCAATGAATATTGTACCATTATTGTATAATAACACATAGTTTTTACAAACATGAAATCATAAACCGCGGAATGAAATGCGTATCATTATTATTTAATCACAGCATAACCATTGTAAAATTGATAAGTTTCATAACAATTTCATCAAAGCATAAATTGAGAAATTAAGCAGGATTAATAAACAAATAACCCATATAAATGAAACAGATTTCCTAAAAATATAACCCATTGAAGATAAATATGATTCATAAATATCATGAATTTAATGATATAAAATTTATAGAAATTATATTAATGGAATTATTAGGTCATTACCTAGGAAATAATGAGTTACATCAACATAGGTCTTCTCATATGGTCAATAATTTTAAATCCTTTATCAAAATAGTTTCTTGAGGAAAATATCATTTCTTTCATAAAAAAACATCTTAATAGATAAAACCATTAAATTTTTTATATAAAATAAAACATGAACCATTATAAAGAATTCATGAAATCATTTTGATAACATTTTTCCTTGAAATAATATAAAATAATCATTAAAATATTTTAAAAACCATTTTCTGATAATACACTTTGAAACCCGATAAAAAGAGCTTGAAAATGTTTTGAAAACCACTGTAAATGAAACATTATGAAAGATTCATGAAATTATTATGAAAAAAATTTTATTTAAAACATATAAAAGAAGATTTAATACATATTGAAATCAATTTTCTTTGAAAATATTTTTTATAAAAAATTTTAATAATGATTAACCATTTTAAAATGCAAATGGATATTTGAATAAATGATGATATGTAAATTTGTACATGTCGTACGAGGTGAAATAAAAATTACTTTTAAATAGTAAAAAGTTTTATCATAGTACATTTTTTAAGACGAGATAATAATATTAAATTGAATATATTGGTTAAATATGAAATGTGTAACACCCCAATTTTACATGGTATGTTTCCCTTTAAAGAATGCAATAGCGTGTGTTGTACACAACTTTGAGTTCTAACACACACCACAACCAATAAAACTAGCTGTTATGAATAGTAATACCCACTTTTCAAAATTTTACAAATTTTATCTTTGAAAATGGACTTCATTTTTGGATTTGGAATATCGAAATTAGCTTAGGGTGAATTTTTTCTATTTTTCTGAAAACATTCAATTTTTTATGAATAGTGAAAAATCACTGAGTTATAGTTTAAAAACTAATTTTTATTTAAATAATTATTTATTTTATATAATTTTAATTATGGTAAAAATAGATACATAATACCTATATAAGTTCAATGTAAATCAATAGAGGTAGTTTAGAATAATTTTAGATATATAAAACATTTATGAAACTTTTCACCGTCTTTTACCCACCTCTTAAGAGAATTTGGAAATTCATGTAATACATAATTTTACCACTTCTGTGAGTGGAATTTATAAAATCTGAGTGACATGGTTAATATCAAGTAGTAAAATGTGGTTCAATAAAATACAAACTTTTTTTGTGAATAGTAAATTTTTAATTTTATTTACCACAGTTAAAAGTAAATAGGGATATTAAGGGTAAAAATGATATTAATATTTCTCTAAAACATTTCATAATTATATTGAAAAAGTGTATATCGATGAAAAATAAACTTAGGAATAAAATAATATCATTTAGGTCCACTTGGATTAGATTAGGACATTTATTTTTATTTAATTCAAAGAAGAGTTAAAAGAGTTAAAATCAAAGTGTAATTAATAAAACATTTTTAATATAGGGATATACCTAAGATAAATTCGATTTTAAATATTAATTATAAATCTAAAAAAAATTCCTACATAATTTTATTTTATTAATATTTTTTTGAAATTAAATAATTTAATTTATTTATGACACAATGGTGATGTAGTAATTACCAAAATAATGAAATATTAAAATAATTGATATTATAAATATCTATATTAATGTAATTTGAGACTTTTAATGAATTAAAATACTTTTATAGGTTAATATGATATATTATTATTTGTTATATGAATTTTATTCGAAGTAATAATCCCGTTATGAATTTATCAAAAACAAAATACCTTATATTGTAAAAATTGACATAAAAGAGTTTTTAAAACAAATATTATATTATTAATAGATATTTTATTCCTAAAAATCTAAGGTTCGGCCAAAGGAATTATATAATGATATTTGTATAATTAATGTACCACTTTGTGGTCTCTAGGAAGTATATATTATTTTTATTAACTATATAATATAAAAATAAAAAGAGAATGCTAAATGTAAAACGATTTAACTAAGAGTTAAATCTAAAAGATAAGGTTACTATAGTGACCCAAACCTCTCTAAAATCAATTGGTTGGGTGGTTTTCGACTCATACCCACCTTATACATTTAATAATACACTTTTGAGCCATTATTAACTGGATATGAATTTATTATAAATTAATACTTTAAGTTCTTCCTAAAGTGCCCCTCCCTCCCTATAAAAGGACACCAATTGTAACCAATTTATCACACCTCTAAAAGCCTTTTGGATCATACAACCTCTACCCAAATATCCTCCCAAATTCTCTCACTTCAATCTAGAGGCCTTATTTTGATCGTAAAGACAACCTACAGAGCCCATTTGATCAAATCAAAAGAAAGAACCCGAAGAAGAGGTAACGTTTTCACCACCCTCTTTCAAGTTTCTTTTTTCTTCAACTTCTTCTTTCTTTGTTATTTCCATTATAAAATAATAACTACAGTGTATTATATATACTGTGATGTTATTATAAATATTTTACAACCATATTCCGTATTATATTGATCCTTTTAATGACATGTCACCATACATGCGTACGTACGGCTTACTGTCTCCACGTCCTGGTGTAATTGTTATTCAAAACATTATTGTTTAGATGGGTATAATAATGATGTGTAATTAATTTAAGTAGTAAATATAACATGATAATGATTCTGTATATATGATATACCATCCAATTATATATTATTTTAATATCAGAAGAATGATATTATCACTTGTGCGTACGTACGGATAACCGTCTTCACGAACGCGATGAGATTCATTACTCATCGTATCCATACAAGTCGAATTATCATTTTATGATTAAAAATAATTTTTAAGGACTTAATATAAATCTGTATATGAATAATATACAACTTATCCATAACAAACACGACTTATGTAACAAAACATAAAAAATAAAACGAGTAAGTTAACACCTGAAACAATGATCACACTAAGATATTATTAACAATGAAATGTTAAAAAATAATATATGATATAATATTAATGTATATTATTCTTGTATAATTCAATAAAAATTATTTCAACATTATACAGGAGGCTAACCTACCCTCTACCAGGGAAAAAGTTCAATGTAAGGGGTTTCTTATCTTACTTTTATTTCTGTGATATTTCCATTGTTCACCACTTATTTATTGAATGTGGTGTGTGTACAACCCATGATTGTATTCATTGTGTAATATAATTTAATTTACTTATATTTACATCATCATTTTATGATTCTTATTTCATTGGTGTATTTTTCGTGAGTTACCAATTCGATAAAGGAATTTGAAATTTCAATTTCCACTAATTCGGCTTTACACATACTTCATTGATTATTTTACTACAAGATTATGTGTGGAATAACTATTTCTTTGATAATATCATAATTTACACTCCCCTTTATGTGGATATACTTTGATGAAAATAATCACTCCATTGATAAATTCACAAGTCATCGATATGAATTTAATAGGTGTAGTTTTAACTCAATCTCCATTTACTGAGTTAAACATCTAATTCATTGGTGTTGTTTTTACAAGAATATGTGTGACTGTACTTTGATTGTTTTACAATGAATATCCAATCATATTTAGTGTATTTATATTTGTGACACATAATTATGTCATTTATTTATCTATAACCTAAGGATATAGCCTTTATGAGATATTTCATCTCAACATACTTTCCATTGAGACTCCTTTGTTGTTATACACCAAATAAGTTTTATATGGTATATATAAAGTACATTGACATATTATATCATGAATCCATTTATTCTCATGATATTACAATGTTTTTATTACATAAATTATTTGTATTCAAGTGTCTCTTTTTTGTTAGGAACTATAACTAAAATATCATTTTAAAATGTTTTAATGATTTATTATTATAAATATTTCTCATTAATGTCCATGTTTTAAAAATGGTTTTAAGTATTTATTTATATAGACATTAATGTTTTCAAATCAATTTTTTTTTTAAATTTTAAAAGTGGTATGTAAAACTATGATTCAGAAATCTATTTTAAATGGCTTCTTGACAAATAGTGTGACTTTTAAATTTTTTCATGAAAAATGGGGATATTTATCTCAATAGTTTGATGATTATCTATGTCAATATCCGTCATTATTATCGATTGAGGTTAATCTGATATAATATAATCTTCCATATTGTATCGAATGAGTTATGTTTGACTGTGGATGTGTTATTTTTATACCATTCATGGTTTGTGGAAAATGTATTGATCGTATTCAAGTTTTAATATGGATGTTTATGTTATGTTTCAATATTATTATATAAAGAATGCATTGGAATTAGTAATTGATAGGTGGAGCCCGTTATATCTCCTCGATGCATCGGTAGGTCTAATGAGACAAAATAGTGTCTTGGCACAAGGCCTTGACAAAATCTTATTTGTAGTTTTGGCACGAGGCTTTGACTATGTGGTTATGATAGTCTGGAATTATTCATTCCATCATTATGAAAGTGTTTATTGATATTGCATGTGGTTATTCGACTAGTAGAATATCCATGTGAATAATGAAATGGAATTATTTTATTTTATCTTTTCCAAATTATGATGATGTTCAAGTTTAAAATTCTTTTGTCTTAGTTATACATTTCCTTAAATCGTTATTCTTATCTATGAAAGTTTCCGCTATATTTGTAATCCTTTCTGAGAATTTGAGCTCACCCCTTTCAATGTTCTATTTTTCCCAGGATGTGAAGAAGTAATTTATAAATGACCTGTAGGGATAGTATGATAGGATATGAAGATAAGATGTTGTTGTAGTTTTTAATACTTTATGAAGTAATGTAATACTTATGAATATATCTAGTGTTTCTAATACTACTAAACTAGTTGGTATTTAGAGACTTGATTTTTTGTGATCATGCCAATGTTATGTAACATTGCACCGACTCTAGGTAACTGGGTCGGGGTGTTACAGTTTGAATCAGAGGAATTTTAGTACAAACTTTGGAAGATAGATTTAGATAAACTCATATTGGAGAACATATCCCTAAGAAATAGTTGAGCATTAGTATAGAAGAACATCCTAGATTTTTGGTATTTCATATATTCTGTGAGCTTTCAAAGAAATAGATCTATGTTTGTATACGAGAAGGTAGAGGCGGCTCTGGCACAGATGTACGTAGGGGTAACACCCGAAAACACCACTTTGAGCTAGACTCGAACAAGAACTGGTGCACGACAACGGGCCTTGCTGAACTCTTGGTTACGAAACTCCTGGGGGATATTTCTTGGGATAATTTACATTTTATTTACAAACTGATTTGAAATATTATTAGTGTAAATGATCTTTTTAAATCCTAAATTGTTTCAAATTTAGAATATGGTGACATGATATTATCTAATTGATTTTATGACTAATGTTACTCACACAATGCTTTCTAGTTTTAGTTAATGGATGGATTCCAAGGAAGTAATAGTGACTTTGAGAATGATGTAAAAAGTGGGAACGATGGTGGAAATGAGCAACAAAATGGAATGTTGAAAGAAATAAAAGATATCGTCTTCATTCCAAATCAATTTTCCAAAAATATGATAAAATATATATATATTATCCAATTTATGGACTCAACAAATAGAATAAAGGAGATGAATGATAAGAGCTCCGGTAGTGGAGACCATGGAGAAAAGAATCCTCAATTTCCATCATGTAGGAAATGTCAAAGGAGACACCCAGGAAATATTCTCAATGGAACAAATAAATGCTTTACGTGTGAGAAGTAAAGAAATTAAGTGAAGAATTGCCGAGGAAAAATGAAGAGTACTATGGAAGAAAATAAAAATGGTCCCAAGATTCCAATTACGGTAATTTTTTTAAATTTAAGGGACCTTGGAATCACCCATGTCAATGCCCTATTCTCTAGGATAACCTCTTGTTCAAGGAAGAACCTATGTGGAAATAAATGGATGGAAAAATATTTAAAGGTATTAGTGCTCCTTGTTATTGAGTTTACTTTGGGTGAATTTTCTCTTATATGTGTAACCCTACAATTTATCAAGTGAGAATGATATTTGAGTATGACATGTACATTCTCTTGTGGATATAGTTATAAATAACCATTTGGTTTTATATGATCATTGGGTTTGAGGAAATTACAAGTTATTATATTTTGTGATGAAAACTCAAGGTATGAGATAACATTTGTGGTTAAATTATGTTATGGTTATTTTGAGGAATTTATCTCATTTTGGTAATGTTATAAAATATAGTTTTTGAAGAAGGAAAACAGACATACTGTGTGACAACCTGTCGCGTCAGACAAAGCTGTGGGAATCGAACCCACATCCAATGTGCGATAGGGATTTATCGCTTACCAAGGACTACATGAAGTCCCTGATTAGTGTGACTAATTATATTTAGTTAAATGATTTTATTTATAAATAATAAGTTCATTTGGGATGTTATGTCTTATCAAGTGAATACCCTTAGTATTGGATAATGATTTGGTGATTAATTGATAAATGTTATTTTCGAAGATGTTCGCTTTGTTGGGAACACTATAAGTGTAAGGAAAATAGAATACTATGGGATTTCATTTGAGGATTAATGGTGGATAATTATCTATTTTTTTATTGTGGATTTATAATGATTTGGGTTATTTATTGAAATTATTAACCGATAATATAGTATATGTGATTAGGTTAATTAATTTTAAGTATGTGACTTTAAGAGTAGCCGATGTCATTTGGAAATACAATTTAATGTGGAAGACTAAATAACCAAATTCTTCTATGTTTTGGGTATCAATATTAGTTTGGTTTATATTGAAAGATTTTAAAGACAATTGTTTATTGAATGGTATTTATTTATCATTGGGGTATTGTTGGTTTAATCTTAGAAATTAAGATTAGTGTTTCTTTCTCTAATAGAATATCCTTTTGGGGGATCATCAAATATTATACTAACTATTTTGGTTTTGATTAATATCAAAATAAAAGGTAAATATATAGTTTATCCTTCGTGGATTATGTGATTCTATAAGAAGTTTATTCTACCTCTTCCAGTGTGACCAAGTCTTCTTGATTACTCATCGTTTAAAAATGATTTATTAATAGGAATTTATTAAATAATGAAACTTTACTAAAAAATTATGTATATCTATTTATGTTCTTAGTCAATCTCAAAAATGAATTCCTTATATTTATGTAATGTAACTTAAAACAAAAAAATATTGTCTTTTTACTTTTCCTACTGGGAAAAAAATAACCATTTGTCCCATCACAAGTTTGTTGTTTTCTTGTTGTTAACTTTCCCATGATCATGTTATCTGTCCCTCTCCATCATAACTTGACAATTATTTTATCATTTATATCCATGTTTTCTTCATGGAATCCTAGTATAGGTTATCTCGGGTGACCTTTTTTACTTTTCTTTCTTTATTTTAAAGTGATAGTTTTATTGACTATTTTTATGATGTGTGAATTTCCATTATATTCCCAAACCCAAATTTAAAAATTGCGAGGATGCAATTTATTGAAGGAGGGGAGAATGTAACACCCCAAGCTTCCACAGTATGTTTCCCTTTGAATAATGCAATAGCTTGTGTTGTACGCAACTTTGAGTTCTAACACACACCACAACCAATCAAACTAGCCGTTATGAATAGTAATACCCATCATTGGAAATTTTATAAATTTTATCATTCAAAATGGATTTCATTTTTGGATTTTGAATTTCAAAATTAGCTTAGGGTGAATTTGTGGTATTTTTATGGAAACTTTCAATTTTGGATGAATAGTTAAAAAAAGCATTGAGTTATAGTTTAAAAACTAATTTTTTTTTATATTTATTTATTTATTTAAATTTAATTAAGGTAAAAATAGATACATAATACCTATATAAGCTACATGTAATTCACTAGAGTTAGTTTAGAATAATTTTATATATATAAAATTTTTATAGAACTTTTCACCGTCTTTTACCCACCTCCTATGAGAATTTGAAAATTCAGGTAAAACATAATTTTACCGCTTATGTGAGTGGAATTTCAAAAATCTAAGAGAAATTGTTAATATCAACGAGTAAAATGTGGTTTAATAAAATAAAAATAATTTGGGGTGAATAGTAAATTTTTACTTTTATTTATCACGGTTAAAATTAAATAGGGTAATTAAGGGTAAAAATAATATTAATATTACCCTAACACATGTCCTAATTCTATTGTACAAGTGTATCTTGACCAAAAACAACCTTTTGAATAAAATATTATCACTTAGGTTCACTTGGATTAGATTCAGACATTTAATATTATTTAATTCAAAGAAGAATTAAAAGAGTTACAATCAATGTTTAATTACTAAAAGATTTTTAATATAGGGATATACATAAGATAAATTAGATTTTAAATATTCATTAGAAATATAAAAATATTTCCTATATAATGGTATTTTATTTATAATTTTTATACATTAAATAATTTAATTTATTTATGACTCAATGGTGATGCATTAATTTCTGAATTACTGAAATATTAAAATAATTGATATTATAAATATCCAAATAAATGTAATTTGAGACTTTTTATGAATTACAATAGTTTTATAGGTTAATATGACATATTATTATTGGTTATATAAATTTTATTCGAAGTAATAATGCTGTTATGAATTTATCAAAAACAAAATACCCAATTATGTCATGATTGACATAAAAGAGTTTTTAAAATAAATATTAGATTATTAATTAATCTTATATTCCTAAAAATATAAGGTTCGGACTAATGACTTATATAATGTTATGTGTATCATTAATGGACCACTTGGGGGTCTCTTGGAAGTATATAGTATGTTCATTAACTATATAATATTAAAATACAAAGAGACTCGGTAAATGTCAAACTATTTAACTAAGAGTTATATCCAAAAGATAAGGTTATTATAGTTATCCAAACCTTTCTAAAATCTATTGGTTGGGAGTTTTGCGACCCATACCCACCTTAGACATTGAATAATCCACTTTGGATCCATTATAAATCGAATATGAATTTATTATAAATTAATATTTTAAGTTTTTTCTAAAGAGCCTCTCCCCCCCCCTTATAAAAGGACACCACTTCTAACCAATTCCTCACACCTCTCAAGCCATTTTGATCAGAATAACTCTGACCAAATATCCTCTAAACATCTCTCAATTCAACCTAGAGGGATTAGTTTGATCATAAATCCAACCTATGTAACCCTTTTTATCAAATCAAAAGTAAGAACCCGAAGAAGAGGTAACATTTTCACCACCCTCTTTTCAGTTCCTTTCTTTTCAACTTCTTCTTCCTTTGTTATTTCCATTATAAAATAATAAATCCAGTATCTTATATATACTGTAATTTTATTATAAATATTGTACAACCATATTCATTATTCTATCCATCCTTTGAATGACATGTCACCATACGTGCGTACGTACGTCTTACCGTCTCCACGTCGTGGTGTAATTGTTATTCAAAACATTATTATTTAGATGGGTATAATAATGATGTGTAATTAATGTAAATAATAAATTTAACATGATAATGATTCTGTATATATTATATACCATCCAATTATATATTATTTTAATATCAAAAGAATGATATTATCGCTCGTGCGTACGCACGAACTACCGTCTCCACGAATGCGATGAGATTCATTCCCCATCGTATCCATACAAGTCTAATTCTCATTTTATGATTAAAATTAATTTTTAAGTACTTTATATAATTCTTTATATGAATAATATATAACTTATCCATAACAAACATTACTTATGTAAAAAATCATATAAAATAAAACGAGTAAGCTAACACCCGAAACGACAATAATACTAAGATATTATTAACAAAGGAAAGTTAAAATATCATATATGATATAATATTAATGTATATTATTCTTGTATAATTCAATAAAAATTATTTCAACATTATAAAAGAGGCTAAACTACCCTTGACCGAGGATAAAGTACAAAGTAAGGGGTTTCTTATCTCACTTTTAATTCCTTGATATTTCCATTGTTCACCACTTATTTATTGCATGTGGTGTGTGTAATGCCCATGATTATATTAATTGTGTAATATACATTAATTTATGGATATTTACTTCATCATTTTTTGATACTTCATTCACGGTTGTATGTTTTGTAAGTTACCAAATCGATAATGGAATTTGAAATTTCAATTTCCACTCATTCGGCTTTACGAATAATTCATTGATTATTTTACTCCAAAATTTTGTGTGGAATCACTATTTATTTTATTATGTCATAATTTCCACACCCCTTTCTGTGGATATACTTTTTATACACATAATAACTCCATTTATAAATTCTCAAGACATCGATATGAACTTGATAGGAGTAAATTTAACTCAATCTCCAATTATTGAGTTAAACATCTAATTCATTGGTGTTTTTTACAAGAATATGTGTGAATGTCCTTTGATTGTTTTAAAATGAATATCCAATCATATTTAGTGTATATATATTTGTCACACATAAATATTTCATTGATTTATCCTTAACCTAAGGATACAGACTTTATAAATGATTTCATTTCAATTTACATTCTATTGAGACTCCTTTGTTGTTATACACCAAATCACTTTTATATGGTATATATAATGTACTTTGACATAGTATATCATGAATCACATTATTCTCATGATATTACAAAGTTTATATTACCTCAATTATTTTTATTCGTGTCTCTCTCTTTTGGTTTGGAACTCTAACTAAAATATCATTTTAAAATGTTTTAAAGAGTTATTATTCAAAATATTTCTCATTAATGTCCATGTTTTAAAAATGGTTTTAAGGATTTATTTATATGGAAAATAAAGTTTTCAAATAAAAATTCCATTTAAAAGTTTCAATGTGGTATGGGACACTTTGATTCAAAAATATATTTTAAATGGATTCTTGAAAAATAGTGTGACTTTTAAATGTTTTCAAGAAAAAGGGGGATATTTCTCGCAATTGTTTTATGATTATCTATGTTAATATCCTTAATTATTCTCGATTGATGTTAAGCTGATACAATAAAATCTTCCATATTTTATCAAATGAGTTATGTTTCGCTGTGGATGTGCTATTTTTATACCATTCAGGGTTTGTGGTTAATGTATTGATCGTATGCTAGTTTTAATACGAATGTTTATGTTATGTTTCAATATTTTCAAATGAGGAATGAATTGGACATAGTAATTTAAGGGTGGTGCCTGCAAGAGCTCCTAGATGCATAGTTAGGTCTCATTAGACAAACTAGTGTCTTGGCACAAGGCCTTGGAAAAATATTATTTGTAGTCTTGCCACGAGGCCTTAACTATGTGGTTATGATAGTCTGACATTATGCATTCCATCATTATGAAAGTGGTTATTGATATTGCATGTGGTTATTCGACTAGTAGAATATCCATGTGAATAAGTAAATGGAATTATTTAATTTTATTTTTGCCATATTATGCTGATGTTCAAGTTTAAAAGGCTTTTGTTTTAGTTATACATTGCCTTAAATGTTTATACTTATCTGTGAAAGTTTCTGCTTTATTGTTATCCTTACTACGCATCGGAGCTCACCCCTTTCAATGTTTTATTTTTCTCAGGATGTGAATATGTAATTTATGAATGACCTGCAGGGATATTATGAGGGGATATGAAGATAAGATGTTTTTGTAGTTTTTTTACTTTATGATGTAATGTAGGACTTATGAATATATCTATTGTTTCCAAGACTACTAAACTAATCGGTCTTTCGAGACATGATCTTTTGTGATCATGCAATGCTATGTAATAACACACCGACTCTGGGTAACTAGGTTTGGGGCATTACTAAATGGAAAAAATATCTATTAATTCTTATAGGATAATGTTATAAATTCATGGATAGCGTATTTTTGAAAAACAGATTTCCATCTGAAGAAAGGGTAATGGTAAGGTTTCTTAAAAAACATGAATAAATATATTATGTAAAAAATAGTGTAATATTGTACCTATACATGAGAATATTGTGAAATAACAAAGGATAATGAAACTAATGAATATTATCAAGAGATATATCATAATATTCCATCATTGTAAGTATAAATACAAACAATCTCGAAAAAGTAATGAGATTGCCTCACTATACTCTTATAATAGAGTATCATGGGTTCAAACTCTCCATTTAAGGAAATTAAAATACATGAAGTTTATAATAACATGAAATGATATGGATTCATGATATTTTCTTAAAAATGGACGTTTATATACCTCAAAAAAGAGTTAGTTGAATAACAAAACATGAGTCTCAATGAAGACAAATTAAGACAAAACATTATACAGATTTGTAAATTTTAAAATATAAACACAATAAAAGAGGAAGAATAAAAAGAAAATATAAAAACCCATAAATTTTAGAAATATATACATACAATACTATAATAGTTTGTAAATACACCACACAAAAATAATGAGTGGGGAATATAACATGCATCTAACAAAAATTAAATGCTAGATTAAATCCCCTAACATTGGGTCTTGACTATTTACCTACTCATGGGAAGTGTACTGTATAGTAAATATATGTTAATTATAAATAATATATGGAATCATATTACTATACATAAAATCATATATCATTTATTTTCACCTTATATTACAAATTTTTAATGATCCGATGTTACTGTTTCACTTCAGTTAATATTCGCTTTGTTCATTGCAGGTGTCTTAATTTTTTAAGGGTTTGGTCTTTATACTTATATCATGATTATAGATGTAAAAAAATATATGTGTATTATAATAATATATTAAATATATGAGTTTTTAATGGAATACACCATGCGTGGAGACGGTAAGATATACATATGCATGAATGTAATTTTTGTCTTTACAATTTTATGGAATGAAGGTTTGATAATGTAATATATATGTATATATGTATATTTAAATATATATTATTCGGGTATAATTAATATATAATATATATATTATAATTTCATTAACACCTATATTTTTTACATTCCATGTTGTGTGTATACCAATCATGTCACATTGAGGGGTGGTAGTCAACACTTCCTCAAACGAGATTATCATTATAAAAGTAGTTAGAAAGTAAATATATGTGTGTTGAAAATGGAATAAGTATTATTATATTAAATTTAAATATAATATATGAAATATATAAACACATTTTCTATCTTATTGACATCCATGATTGGCGGTAAAGGCAAAATAATCAATTGGTGTTTCATGAGGAAGTATTATGCCGTGTAAAGAAACAATATAATTAACATCCATTATATATAGGTGTGTGTAACTTTAGGTCATAAACATTTCATTAAAACATCCTAGTATAATTATTATACTAGTTTACTCAAATAATAATATAAATTATTGTGTGAAGGTGTTTGAAAAATAAAATAAATGGATGGATCCTGAGAGAAGATACTACCTCTAAATCGGGTAACCCCTTTTGGTTTGTGCCAAAATGGCTCCTTGGTTGTATTTATGTCCAAATAGAGACTTAAAGGTTGAAGATATTATTTATGGGAGGATATGTGGGTTGTTCTTGGATGACCTTGAAATGTTTTATTGGTGTGAGGAATTGGTAGAGGTGGTGGCCTTTTATACAGATGTAAAATGACTCACCCAAACTTTTTATAAAAAACATAGTTTTTCCATTGTTATTAACTAATAATAGTCACACCAAGAAAAAAAATTATAGATTTATCACTGAAAATGGAGTTGCAATGGGTTTGTACCTATTTTTGGGTCAGTTGGGCCTTTAACATTAAGGTTTATTCCTTAATTAAGATTAATTTGGCCTTAACAGTTGTGACTAATTTTAATAACTTTTACTAATAATTTTGGGACAAATTAACCTGGTCTTATAAGACTCTAAAATTATACTAAAAAAAGGTTTATTTATGATTTTTTAAATTTTATTCACTAGAGTGGAAATAGTATTATTATTATTAATCCCACAAACAAGAATAAGTAATGAGGTTTTAAAGTATGAAAATGTTCAAATGTTTGTTATGATTTTCTATTAAATTTAAAAGTGAAATTTATTATAATGAATTAAATATTATTAATTTATATAATATTTTTATAATGTGATCTCAAAACATATTTATAATATCATTTAGAATCAATAATTAATTAGAAAATTGTAGTTTTTAACAAAAAAGAATTATATTTCACTATTGATCCAAAAATGATGTTACTTAGAAAAAAAATCCAAAATTTCAAACTAGGGTAATTTTCATATTCATAATTATAAAATTATGTTTATTATATAAAAATAAATTTATAAATATTTCTAAAATTAATTTTATTATTAAATGAGGTTCATTGATGAAAACAAAATTATTATAAAAGGACATTACCCAAAGTATTGCCCTTCATTATCAGTATTTTTTTATATAAATAGATTATAAAAACATTTGGTAACTAGTTATTTATATTACTATAAATATATTTAATTTTCTGCTTATGATTATCCCATTTGAATTATATATATATATATATAACAGATACTCATTATTGTGTGCATTTTACCAAAATTTGATGTTGCATGTAATGTATGCCTAGAGGAATACCAAGTCAGTGTTGAAAGTAACATATGTCGAGTCATTGATTCATGTAATGTATTCCCTGTTAGTGAAAAATGTAGAAAACAAAAATTCATTATATCATATGAATGGAATATTTGACTAAGTGTTTTAATTTACATATATATATATATATATATATATCTTTTTTAAGTTTCTGATTAAATTAAAAACATAAAAAATATAATTTATCATAAAAATATATATTTCACAGACTCTCTCAATGTCAATTTCAACCACCTTAAAATGAGTTTCTCTTGATATTATTCTAGGTTATCAATGGTTTAATTTTTGAATGTTTTGTTCATAGAAACCCCAATCATAAAAAAATAATAAGTCATTCCATAGGAACAGAAAGTAAAAACCATAATAGTTACCCAAATTAACTTCTAATGAGAATCCCACATAGTATAAAATGTATGGGAAATGATAACAAGGACTGCATAAAAAATATAACCATCATGTTCTTGAGGAGAGTGATTAGGAACTTGGTAATGTGAATGTTAATAATCATAAACCCCTAAATCTACAATTATCTATGAGATGAATTTATTCATCGTAAAATAAAGTACATGGACAACCTTTTTGGTTTCAAGATCATTTCCATATGGCTGAATAATTATCATGAAAACTCATAATTACATTATATAAATCTCTTTCATAAGTAAAATATCACTCTCTGGTCATGTAATGTCCAATTTTTACAACACCTCTCTCTAAAAAATAAAGGATAATTTATCATTCATGAAGAACTAAAAGATCATGAGATTCATGATATTACAACAAATTAGTTATTATCAACAACACATTTTTATAAAATATTGTAAAATATTTATAATTCCTAATATGGAGAGATAACAATTTAATCATATTAACTTCACCTAATTATTAACATAAACAATTCATAAAGGGATAACATTATAATCCTTTTGAAATATGGAAAACCAAATCTTTAGAAATATGAAAAGCAATTTGCTTAACCTTAATTCCCCATATATCTCAAATTATGTCACTGTTTTCATATTCAAAACAATTGAATTCTGTCATCGTATGTTCCCATGAAACATAGTAACAACCATAATTACAATAAATCCTTTTAGAAATAATTCAGGATTCCATATAACAATTATTACTACAAATATCCTTTAAATTCAAGAAGTTGTAAAGTTAAACCATGATGAAATAGATCATTGGTTCATTAAAAATTCTAGTGTAAATTTTACCACCCAATTTACTTATTTATATCCATCATATTGTTATCCAATCATCATTATCAAAATATCATTGATTAATTTATTTTTACCTTCCAATAAACAAAATATCACCCATAAATGAAATAACTTTTATATTTCTTAACCACCATTAAATATTTCCTTTTAAATACATATTGAAAACATATACTAAAAATAATTATATATTTTATGATTCATATAACATAATTTATGAATTCCAAAACACAATTACATAATTCATACAACCTTATTCGTAAACCACTACTCATAAATCATCAACATATTCTGTAATAATACATTATTGGTATATGTAATATGAATCATGTCTTATGGTACATAAATATAAATCTAGTCATTATTCATATTTTTAATGTAAAAATCAAAGGAATGACATCACATATGTTTTACATATAGTTCGTAATATCTTCATTATTAGTAAAAAACCATCATATCTACCTACTTTCTAATTCTCTCTACAAGACATCCAAAAAGGAAATATATTTTCATAATTACTATAATTACCAAATTAAATGAATTTTTCAAATTATAATACCTTAGGATGACCAATATTTCATTCCATTCTAATAACATATCTCTTCATTTTTCCCTTACAGTCACTTGCATGGTGTCATTATTTTCCAAAATTAAAACATATTCATTTTCCTCTAAGTCATTACCTTGGGTGATTATTTAAAAATTATGGACATAAAGGAAAAATAAACCTCTTTCCTCTATGGTCTCCATTACCAAAACTCTTAGTGAACTCTTTCTTACTCTTCCTTGTTGAGTCTGAGGGTTGGCCAAGGTAAAAATTGTTAATGATGTTCTGTGGAAAATGATTAGGCCTGATCATTAAATAATTCGCTCCAGTTATCATCCCATTAGTATTCCCACATAAAATGGTCCATATTATTTGACATTATTCTAGTTCCTTTGGGTTATCAGTATTGATTAAAACCATAAGCATAGTGTGAGAATTAAATATCATAGTGTTAAACCACATAGTGAACAAACAAATTACATGTATGATGTCTAAATCATGTCACCTTCTATAATCTATGAAACCCAATATTCATCCAAGGATATTCATAGAAAAATTATATTTAATTACTTAATTATGGTTCATGAATAGTTTCTTAATTCCCAAATCGTATCCCATTATAGTTTCAATATAAGTGTGTAACAAGGCCTGTTTTTGTGTACCATATTTCTCTAACTCATGTCAAGAACAACTAATTAGAGTTGTGAACAAGAGGTACATCTGTTTCAGATCCATATCCACTTGTATTATCCAAAAATGTATATATTTCTTGGAAACCACTCATTCTACCCTTTACAAAAATTCTAGGAGAATTTACTAAATGATAACTCATACATATTATGTTCTTCAGAGACATCCCTTGAAAAATAGTTAGAATTAAACCTAGGGATATCACTATGGAATTAAAATTATTATTTTCCATATATTAACTAATCATTTCATTTGATACCAACTATATATACCTTCACATAACATACATGGATATTATATCATTTTAGATTTATAATTAGTATAGTGCAAAAATTCATGAACGAGGACCTTAATAGATTAGAGTATTTGGAAACATGAAAAAATGGAATATCCTAGTGAATGATATTCAAGATCTCCCATAATGATGTAAAAAATTAGAACGTCTACCTAAAACCATTCATCGTAACCGTGGGAGAGGAAACACAAGAAATGGGTCATCAAAAAACCACAATAAGGGTAAATAATAAAAATTCATATGCATAACCAAAACAAAACTGTATGAATCATGAGATGAATATTTTAAGACCATTCTTTTCATATCAATGATAATAATAAATAGTAGCATTTAATAAGACATGTATCATAAGGAAATAATGATCCTAATCCATGAGGTAATAACATTTGAATAAAACGTGGGATTATGGAAAACACATATAAACACTAATTCAAATTGCACATCCAATAAAGTTTTAAGATTTTTGGCTTGGGTGAATCACCATTATATTGGATTCAGGCTTGGGATTCCCTCTCATGTCCTTTCTTATTTTATGATTTGGATGTCCTCCAGGGTACCCTCTTTTTTCAGGTTTGTAATGTTCTAGCATGTTCCCTCATATTGTGGGATCAGGATGTCCTTCTGTGTGCCCTCTTGTTTCAGGATTGGGATGTTATCTCCTATTTAATCTTGTTTGGGCTTGGAATATCCCCATATGTATCATCTTGTTTCAGGATTGGGATGTTCTCCCATATACTCCAATTTTTTTGTAATGATATGTTATTTCATGTTCCCTATTTTCTTGATATTGGGTGGTCCTCCAGTGTACCCACTTGTTTGGGGATTGGGATGTTCTCCGCTACATTATCTTGTTTCAGGATTAGTATGTTCTCCCTTGTTCAATTATATTTTTTGTAATGGGATGTCCTCTTGTGTGCCCTTTGATATCATAATTTTTTTCCATCACCCAATGCATTGGAGGGAGATATTGGTTACATCCATCTGATAATAAAATCATCCATAAATTTTCCACAAGATAATAAAACATTCATAATATCATGACCCATAAAAGATATAGTTTTTATAAATATCAAATCATAACCCATGAAATGAAATTCATATCAATAATTTTTCTTCACATCATAACCAATGGAAAGTAAATAGGTTTCATTATAATTTCATCCAATCACAACCCATTCAATGAAATGGGATTAATAGACTTAGAATATATAGAGTATAGTGGGACTTCGTAAACATATAGCCAATGGAAGAGAAATGAGTTTCTTAAAGAACAATAAATTAAGCATTACCCATTCATAGATAAGATATGAATGAATCCTTCAGATCATTTAAATTAAAGGAATGTGTATCATCAACATATTTTTGCATAGAAAAAGTGTAATTTTGAAACATATTATAAATATGATTTCAGAAGAAAAATTCCTTTCTTGTTTGAAATATGCTTCTTCTTACATTAAACCATATAAAAACATTTCATTTATAATATCATGAAATCATATTAAGATATAATGAAACAGTATGGAAATAATTTTCCCATGAAAACCTATAATATAATATTTGGGAATTTTAAAAACCATTTTATTTGAAAACACTTTGATATCCTATAAAAAGAGTTTCAAAACATTTTGAAACCCATTGATATTGATAACCAATAAAAGAACCATGATATTTTTCTGAAACCCATTATTCGTGAAATCATATAAAAAATGCCTAATTATTTTTAAATCTATGTTAATTTACAATATATTATAAAAATATATCTTAAACATTAACCTTTTCAAAAATGAAAATAGGGCTTCGATGAAATGAAGGGGGATTAAAACGTACATGTCATATGAGTTCAAATGAATATTCCTTTTGCATGGTATGAAATTATATAAAATTGACTCCTCTAGAAAGATATAATATGATTACATTAAATATATTGATAAATGATAAAATGGTTAAAATTATTTGTTAAATAATATTTGATAGTGTTATAATATTCTTGGATACCACTATTTTTAAAATAATTATTTCAAACTGAAGAATGGGTAAAGTCAGGTTTTAATAAGAACACATTCTAAATTATATATGGTAATGAATAGTATAATATGATACAAATAAATTAGTATCACATGAAAATAAAATTTATAAGAAAATTTATTAATATTCAAGAGATATATATCTAAATATTCCATTGTAGTAGTCATAAAAAAACAATCTCAAACATTAGTGAGGTTGTCTCAAAAAACTATTAAAACATCGTATATTGGGTCCATTCTCTCCGTGTAAGGAAAGAAAATTAAAATAAAAAATTTAAAATCATGAAAATATTGAGATTCATGATATTTCATGAAATATATTAATATATGTACCTTGAAAAAGATCATCAGTTCATAACAAAACATGAGTTCCAAAGATGGAAAATTGAGAAAAAACATTTTACTGATTTGGTAACTTTTGAATGTTAAAACACATGAAATAAGGATCATAAAATGGAAATGTGAAGAAAAATATATTTAAGTATATGATAAATAGAATAAAGTAATTTTCATTACATACACAACACAATAGTTAAGGCTGGTGAACATAACATGTATCGCATGGAAATTATAGGTAAGATAAAATCCCCATACATAGTCTCTTGACCATCTCTATACTCGTAAAAAATTATGGTATATTATATACATGTTTATTATACAAATTTTAAATAATACTATTATTATATAAAATAAAATATAAGGTTTTATTATGACCTTATATTACCCTCTTGATAATGATCATATGTTAATATTTCACTTTGGGAAATATTATCTTTGTTCTTCACATGTATCTTAATTTATTAAATCAATAGTCCTTATAAAAAAATCATGATTTTGGAATATTTAATAGGATATAAATATCATGTATATACATTATATTAATATTACAATAATATATTTATTATTGGAATATAAAATGGTATACACCATTCATGGAGACAATTGGTCGTACGTACAGATGAATGTTGTTTCCATATTTTTTATTATATTGAATGACAATATGTGAATGATATATATATATATATATATATATATATTATTGTATCATTTCTATATAATATATATCACATAAGTTCATTTAATATTCCCATTTTACATTTTTTGCGGTGTGCAGACAAATCCCACTGCTTTGAGGGGGTCGTAGTCCACAATTCCTTATTCGAGATATTTGAATTAAAAAATGGAAAGTAAGTAGATGTTTGTTTTAAAAATAATAATGAGAATTAAATACATAGTAAATATATTAATTAAAATATATAAATAGTGTTTCCATAATTATGTCAACCAAGATTCGTGGTAATGGAAAAATTTACAACCATCGTTTCGTGAGGCAGTAGTTTGTCACACACAGAAAGAATATGTTCAACATGCATTTGATGGATGTGTGTGTAATTGTATTTCAAACCCTTTTCGTAACAAAAGTATATTATATTATTGTTTTTGGTGTTTTCACTAAATAATGAAATAATGATATTGGAAGGGGTGGAGAAGGAAAATAAATGGATGGAGCTTATGAGAATGTGTTACCTCTAATTCAGGTAACTCATTTTGGTTTGTGCCAAAAGGCTTCCATGGGAGGCTATATGCCCAAATGGAGGCTTGAAAGATGAATGTAAGATTTTTATGAGGTTACATGGGAAGATAATGTATGAAATTAATTGTTATTACAGGTTTTAGGAATGTGTAGAGGTGGTTTCCTTTAATAGGGAAGGAAGAATACTCACATAGAATTTTTAGAAACAAGTTAGGTGTGCACATATTCTTACCAAAAAAATCACAAAAAAACAACCATATTCTAGAATTTAATGGTTATGTATTATATATAGATATTTAATTGGTGTTTTATAATTAGTTTTTTTCATTTGGAGTCCTAATTTTATGGTTTAGTCTCTAAATATGTTTAATTTTTCATTAGTAGCTGTGATTAAATTTAATCACCATTACTAAAAATTTATTTAAAAAATCAACAAGGTATTATTAAACAATAAATATTAGACTTAGTAAAATGGTTTTGGTGTACTTATTGAAATTAAATTCACAGAAACTATTTTCTCCTCTATTTCCCCAGGAAATTGAAAAATATATATTCAAAACCCCCCCAATAAATACTATCATAAATATGTGTAATCATTAAATAGAGATGATGGTATTGATAAAACTATATAACAAATGTAACGTCTCGACCTGAGTTCCACGTTATGGTTCCCTGAGCTGGTTGTCCACATGACCTCTAGAATGCCTCCCCACAAACTCAAGGCTACTGACTAGAAGTAAGTGTTTTTAATGTCATTCATGGGGATAATATACCCCCATTTATGAGAGTAATATTCTAGTAGAAATAAATAAATAATAGCATAATAATATATAACTATAAGAGACTCTTGAAACAATATAACCAAATTGGGAAACTATACTCAACTGAAAGGGAAAACATTTTATAATAACATTAGTGTGAACTTTCTCAGATGAAACTGAAAATAAAGATATTATGATTCGCCATGGGGTTCCAGATCCTTGTTCAATTCCCTAATCCATGATCCATCCCAAATCATCCACTAATCGCAGGTCCATTTTACTTATACAGTCCTATAACAACATAATCTACTTCGGGACCTATCAAGCCGCCCGAATATGGTGCGTGTACACCTCATAGGCCACCTGTCACGACCTGTCCTCAGGGCCCGTGCCGTGACTACCCCAAGCCCGCCTTCCATAGGCCAGGGGCTGGTGACTAGAACCATGACATAAATCCTGGTAAAAAGGAAAGGTATTGCCTTTGTAAAGTGAACAAATACCACAGAGCAAGAAAGAAGTAGAAGCAAACACTATGTAAAAACTGAGTACAATAGTAAGTGTGGAAAAGTAAGTGGGCCAGAATACAAACCCAAACCGAAAGTAAAGTACAACTGGAAAGGGAAAAAAACAACTGAAAATAAAGCTGCAGCCTCGAGCCGTCCACTGGAACTCCCACCTGAAGGGTGGGTACAGATAGCCTCCACAGATCCTCGGGTCCAGCCGTCTACTCCGAGTACGTCCCGCCCAGTGGTCCACCTCCTGGTACCGTCCTACTCTGCAAGCCTCAACCACGATCAGTGCTGTCCGTCATCTGCAACCAACACAACGTAGTGCAGGCATAGCCCGTGTAGGGGTGAGTATAAGCTACTCAGTAGGGACTCCGAGACCCCCGAAGGTCTCCTAGAATCCACAAAGGATAATCCACAAAGGAAAGATACAGTCACGAAGTATCATCCAACACTGCTTAGGTATATGCCCATACATATACCTAAGTCATCAATTCTCGTTTGGCTCCAACATCCGAGCCCACGTACAACCCAGTCCACACAGAAAAGTAAATCGTAAATCCACACAGGATAGCACAACACAATCCACAAAGGAATGCAAAACAAGATTCAGCTCACACAGGTATACTTCTTCTTATGAAGATAGAGATGATCAGATATAGCCACTGATTAATCTATACCGTCGGACCCACAAAGGATTGATGGGTACTAACCCCCGCAATGACCCACAAAGGATCTGACCCAGACAGGATCGTTAGGTAACTAACCCCCGCAATGTATCACAAAGGATCTGATCCACACAGGATCGATATGTAACTAACCCCTGGAAAGACCTACATAGTATCAGACCCACACAAAATCTGTAGGTGCTGGCCCACATAGGACCGCTGAGCGCTGACCCACACAGGATCGGTAGCACTGATCTACAAAGGATCGCTGAGTGTTGTAGTCGTCGCCGTTGAATCCACTGAGGATCTATGTACAGTCGCCGTCGTAGTAGTCGCAGTCGCAGCCAGCTCTAGGGTTCCTGCACATAGAAAGCTCGTTAGGGAGAGTCTGCTCCATGAGCCGAGAGGCTGATACATCAACTGACAGATAGTCCAGAGTTGATGTATCAAAAAGTTCCACATCACCAACAGGAACTCAACGTCGTAGACGGCGCGTCAATCAGACACCCGATCTGAGAGTTATTGGCTTTTTCGTTCCAGGGGCCCGGTTGGTTTTTAAGTCAAATCCAACCTGACCGTACTCTACCTACGTCCAAACTGCAGGCGGAGTAAGCCAAAATATCCGTCTCACTTAGAGGAATCCATCAATGTCGACGGCACGTCAATCGGACGTTCAGAGCTTAATTTATAAGCGTTTCCGCTCTGAGGGCCCGATGGGTTTTGTGTACGAACCACTCCGGATGAACCCAAAGTATTCCGAAACCTTGAGTGTAATATACCAAAATGACCGTCTTGATCCAAGGATCGCATCGGTGATAACAGTGTGTCGATCGAAGTCCCATAGCTCATGTTATGAGAAAAAGACCAAAAAGGGTCCGAAAATGGGGAGTCTGGGCCCGGACCGACCCGGCCCAACCCCCCTGGGTCGGCCCGAACCGGGTCGACGCGACCCGGGTCCGGGTACGACCAGGCCGGCATGGCCCGACCCGGTCTCCAGGCGGCTCTGCCGTAATGGTCGAGTGGTGCGCAAGGGGGGCGCCGCCCCCTTGAGTGATCTGCGACCCCGCGTGGGGCCGCCCTTGCCAGCGGACGCGGCTGGATACTGCGTCTCGTCCCCCTCCGGTCCCGCGCGGTCGCGGGACCGCGTCCTGCCGCCGGCACCGCCATGCCGGCGTGGCGCGTCGGTGGGCTACTCCGCAGACCACCAGACGAGTTCCAGTGGTCGGAAAAATGCGTTGTCTTCGCCAATGGCCCTCCCGGGGCCTGTCCTTCACTGCGAGGACCTCACATCACCCGTGCGGCTTGTTTTGTCGTCGTCTGCCGTTCCGCACACCAAGAAAGAAAATGGTGGTGGGTTTGGACATGTTCGTTGGTCCACACCCACCACGTTAGCAGTTTTTAAAAGTCTCACAACAAAAATTTAATGAAACGCCGTGGGTATAAATCACAAAGATTTAAATGAAACAACCCCTACCTCAACGTTGTCGTTGAACGTGAGTTCATCGTGGAATTGACCGTTGCGGAAGAAGAGGATCGTCACGTCGTGGAAGAAGCGTCACTATCGTCGCGGTACACGACGTCGCGTCGGCAATCTCCGAGGGTTAAAAACACAAAGATTTAATTTCACCATTTAAACCCATGTTGAGGATAAAATTCACAAAGAATTAAAAGAACCGCAAACCCCTACCTCAATCGGTTGTTAATCGATGATTTTCGTGGGGAAGGAACATCATGGAAGAAATGTCGTAGAAGGAGGATCGTCACGTCACGCTATCGATCTCCGAGGATCTGACGTTCTTCGTCGCCCTTCTTCAAAGGCCGGCGTTCTTCACGTTCTTCGCGTTCTTCGCATTCTTCATAAATAAGGATGAAGATCTCCAAGACATAGATCTTCCTCCAATTCTTCTCAACAAGCAACCCTCAAGTAAACACGTGTTTGTATTATTTTATTCTCATGCCAACGATTAGAAATTCAATGTTAAGAAATGAACCATTAAGTTGATTAATTAATTATAACGACTTAACTTCCCAATTAATAGGGGCATTTAGAATATAAGAAAACACACCAGTTGAATTTCATTTAAAAGTGGTTTTCGAGGGTGCGTTACTTAGAGGGAAAGAAATGGTGGGGATCGTGTGGGCCCCACCTCACAAATATCCTACCAAGTGGGTAGGATATCGTGGGTCCCACCTTGTCCTCTTAACCTTGGTTAAGTGTTTTTAAGTGTCTTGAAGTGAAATAAAATAAAGTTGTCACACCACTTTATTTTATTTCTTAACTTAACCCCAAAAATTAAAAACCACACCCGAGAAAACGCAACTCCGGAAATTCCGTTTCTAAGAAAATACCGGCGCTGCGATTCCATCGGTGCCCTCAGAATTTGATTCCGAACACCGGTTAAAAAGTTAGAAAAACCCGCTCATTCGTTCACTGAACGTAACCGAGCTAAACTTTAGAAAATGATTCCGTGCACACCATGCCTCGGAATCAGGTGCCGTCAGAAACTGCGTTGTTGTAAAATTTCAAAGAAAATTAAGGAAAAAAAATTTCCATGAATTTTATGGGTCTTTACATCACTCCCCCTCAGGGCTTTACGTCCCCGTAAAGATACATCATAAACTAGGGAAACAAATGTGGGTAATGAGCACGTATCTGAGCCTCCCTCTCCCAAGTGCTCTCCTGGAGGATCCCATGCTGCCATCTGATGCGCACTAGAGTAATGGACCATCCACGTAGGAACTGCTCCTTTCGATCCTCAATCTCCACCGGGACCTCCGCAAAAGTCTCTCCATCATCAACATCCAGATCCCCATGGTCAATGATATGCGTCGGGTTGTGCACGTATCTCCTCAGCTGAGATACCTAGAAGACGTCATGCACCCAATGCAACTGATGTGGTAGAGACAGGCGATAAGCCACCTCGCTAATCCTGCCGAGGACCTGGAATGGTCCGATGAAGTGTGGAGACAACTTGTCTCCTCGGCCAAATCTCTGTAATCCACGTCGAGGTGAGACACGCAAGAAGACATCGTCACCATCCTCGAACTCTAGTGGCCTCCGCCTCCTATCAGCATAAGACTTCTGCCGGCTCTGAGCTGTACTCATCCACTCCATGATGAACTGGACCTTCTCTGTCATGGCCTGGACCATCTCTGGTCCCACAAGTACTGACTCCCCAGGGTCTGTCCAGCGCAAAGGAGATCTGCAAGGTTGGCCGTACAACACCTCGTATGCTGCCATCCCGATGGTGGACTGGTAACTGTTGTTGTATGTGAATTCCACCAATGGTAGGTGGTCCTCCCAGCTGCGACCAGAGTCGAGGACACATGCGCGGAGCATGTCCTTGAGAGTCTGAATGGTCCTCTCCATCTAACCATCCATCTGAGGGTGAAAGGCGGTGCTCAGACATAGCTGAATCCCGAACACCTCCTGCAACCCCTTCCAAAGCTGGGAAGTGAAACGAGCATCTCGATCGGAGACGATAGATGATGGAACACCATGAAGATGCACAATCTCCTGAACATAAAGACGTCCCAAGCTCTCCACTAATCCCTGCTCTCTGATGGGTAAGAAGTGAGCCGACTTGGTGAGTCGGTCGACAATCACCCAAATGAAGTCGTGACCACTAGAAGTGCGTAGAAGTCATGTCACGAAGTCTATAGATATCCCGTCCCACTTCCAATCCAGAACCTCCAAGGGCTGTACCAAGACTGCTAGTACCTGATGCTCTGCCTTCACCTGCTGGCAGGTGAGGCATCGAGAAACAAACTCTACCACAACCTTCTTCATGCCCGGCCACCAGTGCTGTCGTCTGATATCCTGGTACATCTTCTCCACTCTAGGATGTACTGCTAAGGGAGAAGTGTGAAACTCTTTCAGAACCTCCTCCCGTAAAGTAACTAGTACCAAGGTACGTCCCTTGAAAAGGATGTCGTGCTCTTCTCCAAAGGAGAAACCATCAGGTGCCTTTCCTGAGGATATCTGCGCATGTCGCGTCTCACAGTCGGCATCCCCACGCTGTGCCTCTTTGACCCGCTGCAGTAGTGGAGGAGTGACTGTGAGTGACTGAAGGACGGCTGGTCCATCTATATCCACGAAGGATATCTACAAATCGGCTAGCTGCTCCATCGCCTCCTCAAGAAGCTGAATGCCCGTCCTCCTGCTGAGAGCATCGGTTAATACGTTCCCCTTACCCGTAGTATAGACCATATCAAAGTCATAGTCCTGGAGGAACTCGAGCCATCGTCGCTGTCTCAGGTTCAGGTCCTTCTGAGAGAAGATGTACCTGAGACTCTGATGGTCAGAAAATACTATAAAGCACTCGCCCATCAGATAGTGTCTCCATGCCTTCAGAGAGAAGACCACTGCTGCTAACTCCAGGTTGTGGGTGGTGTAGTTATGCTCATGCGGCCACAACTGACGTGATCCATAGGCGATCACTGCTCGCTCCTGCATCAGGACACATTCGAGTCCGGTCCCCGATGCATCGCAGTAGACTACGTACCCTACCCCCTCCTTCGGCAACCTCAAGATAGGTGCGCTGGTCAATCTCTGTCTCAGCTCTTGGAAGCTCTGCTGACATCTGTCTGACTACACAAAGGGTTTTCCCTTCTTCGTTAAAGCTGAGATTGGTGACACAACTCTGGAGAAGTCTGGCATAAATCTCCGGTAGTATCCAGCTAGTCCCAAGAAACTCCGCACCTCCTTCATGCTCCTGGGTGGCTCCCAAGCTAGCACTGCCTCGATCTTCGCAGGATCCATTGCAACTCCCGCCTCAGAGATGACGTGCACCAAGAATTGGAACTCACGTATCCAGAACTGACACTTCGAGAGTTTTCCATAAAGGTGGTGCTCTCGGAGTGTGTCTAGTACAACCCACAAGTGGTAGGCGTGCTCCTCCTCAGTCATCGAGTATATCAAAATGTCGTCGATGAAGACCACGACAAATCGACCGAGGTGTGGCTGAAAGATGCTGTTCATGAGGCCCATGAACAATACTGGAGCTTTGGTTATGCCGATAGGAATAACCAAGAACTCATAGTGGCCATACCAACATCTGAAGGTTGTCTTCTGCACGTCCTCGTCATGAACTCTGAGCATATGATAGCCTGACATGAGGTCTATCTTTGAGAACCATCATGATCCCTGGAGCTGATCGAAGAGGTCATCAATCCTCGGTAGCTGATACTTGTTTCTCACTGTCACCTGGTTCAGGTGACGATAGTCGACACAAAGTCGCAATCTCCCATCCGCCTTCTTAGAGAACAATATCGGGGAAGCCCAGGGTGAAACAATGGGTCTGATGAATCCCTTTCCCTGAAAGTCCTCCAACTGTACCTATAGCTCTCGAAGCTCAGCGGGGGCCTTCCGATATGCTAGAGTGGATATCGGGGTTGTACCGGGGTACATATCAATATAAAAGTCTACCTCTCTGCGAGGAGGTAGTCCTGGAACATCGTCGGGGAAGACGTCCGCATACCGATCCACCACTATAGGAAAACTAGGACTTGACACGTCAACTGATCCTATGATTAGGCTATCCAAATGATGAGTGATGGGCTGTCCTCTCCTCTACGACAATCCATCCTGTGCTGCGAAGGATCCCTTCTCACCGGTGAAGGTGAACCTGCTCCCGTCAGTGCGTACACATCGCACCTTGCACCTAATACAGTCAATCTGTGTATGGACTATAGATAACCAATCCATGCCCAAGATGACGTCGTAAGGCCTCGACGCCGCTACAAGAAGATCCTAGCCGAAGCTCTCGCCTCCAAGATAAGCTCACACTGCCGACACCAGTGCGTAATCGTCGAGTCTGCTCCCGTAGGTGTCTCTATCCGTAAGGATCGAGCCAACGGCTCTGTCAGAATCTCCAAGCTCCGAACAAGGGCAGCAGTTATGAAAGAGTGACTCGATCCTATGTCTATAAGAACTGCATAAAGGGTGGAATAGACACAGATAGTACCTCGAATCATCTCGGGCGCGCCGTGGTCATAGGCCTCTACTGCCTGGAGTTGTGCCTGTCTCTGCCCGCCAGCTCCCTGTGGTCGGGGTGGACCTCCTAGTGGTTGTGGTGGTAGAGCCTCAAAGCGTCACCCACCACCTGCTGCTCGACCAGCTCCTCTGCCTCGTCCGCCTGCTCCCTACGGACCACCACGGTTGACCCACTGCCTCTTCCTATGTGGCCCCTCAACTGTCTGCTGCTCCTCGGCACGGTGGGTCGGGTAGTAACGAGCCATGTTGCCCTGCCCGCCGCATGTGTAGCACTGCCTGCCTCTCGAAAGACTGGCTTCGTGTTGTGTGCCCCGCACTGCTGAGCCAGTGTCCTGAGGTCGTCTGATTGAGGGTATGGTCTTCCTGGACCCATGAGTCATCTGTCGACTACCTTCTGCAGAAGACTCTGCTACGTGCTGCCCCGCGGTAGGTCTCGCTGCTGAAGAAGGCTCAGAAAGAAAGATCTCGATCAAAAGGGCTCTCTCCAGTACTCGTGCCTAATTCGGAATGTTGAGGGAGATCAGCGATTCCCTGATCTCATGCCTCAATCCATGCTAAAAGTTCCAGGCCCAGAATAATGGGTCATGTACCATGTTTGTCGAGTAGTACGAGAGATCGATAAATCTCACCGAGTACTGGGCGACCGTCAAGATGCCATGCCGCAGCTAAAGAAGCTCCTGAATGCTCACCACACGGAGGGTGGAAGGGATGAACTCTTAGTGGAAGAGGCTCTCAAATTCTGTCCAGAGAAGAGATGCCTCATCGTGCACCTAGAGAATCCAGCTCCACCATCGGCCCACTGCTGCGTGTAGTAGGCTCGCTGCAAGGATCACCATGAGGTCTGATGGTGTCCTCACTAACTTGAAAAGTCGTACAACTACCTCCAGCCAGTCCTTGGCTACCTGGGGGTCCGTCTCCCCATGGAACCTGGGAGGTTGCTGGCGCAGGAACTCGTGTAGTGCAATAAGGAGATGTGCATCCTCAGCGGCTAGGGCTGGAAGCATCAATGGCTCGACGGGTAAAGGTACCACCAGTGCCTCAAATGTCAAAGGGCCCTGTACCGAGGCCTCATCGCTCGGTGGTCTGTCGTCAAGATCAACTCTTAGAACCCTACCTGGCTGCCGTCGTGGGTCCATCCTGAAAAGAAACTGGTGCGCCATGGTCAAACAGTATACCTGGTGAGCTGACATAAAGTAATCACAAGAAAAATTTAAACACACATGCAATCAATGTTTTCGTGCATTAAGTCAGAAATCAGAAGTCAGGATCCTGGTGTACGGATACACCGGCCAGCACACCAAAACTGGGCTCCCTGGACTGATAACCACACTCAATACTCTTAACACTATTGCTTCACATAGAAAAGATCAGAGTCCTATGTTCTGCGGTAGAACCAACCTACCTCTGATTCCAATTTGTCACGACCCGTCCTCGGGGCCCATGCCGTGACTTCCCCAAGCCCGCCTTCCATAGGCCAGGGGCTGGCGACTAGAACCAAGGCATAAATCCCGGTAAAAAGGGAAGGAATTTCCTTTGTAAAGTAAACAAACACCACAGAGCAAGAAATCAGTAGAAACCAACACTATGTAAAAACTGATCACAACAATAAGTGCGGAAAAGTAAGTGGGCCAGAATACAAACCCAAACTGAAAGTAAAGTACAACCGGAAAGGAAAAACAACAACTGAAAGTAAAGCTGCAGCCTTGAGCCGTCCACTAGAACTCCCACCCAAAGGGTGGGTACAGATAGCCTCCACATCTCTTTAGGTCCAGCCGTCCGCTCTGAGTACATCCCGCCCAGTGGTCCACCTCCAGGTACCGTCCTGCTCCGCAAGCCTCAACCACGATCAGCGCTGTCCGTCGTCTGCAACCAACACAACGTAGTGCGGGCATAGCCCATGCAGGGGTGATTATAAGCTACTCAGTAGGGACCCCGAGACCCCCGAAGGTCTTCCAGAATCCACAAAGGATAAATCACAAAGGAAAGATACAATCACGAAGTAACATCCGACACTTCTTAGGTATATGCCCATACATATACCTAAGTCATCAATTCTCGTTCGCCTCCAACATTTGAGCCCAAGTACAACCCAGTCCACACAGGAAAGTAAAACGTAAATCCACACAGGGTAACACAACACAATCTACAAAGGAATGAAAAACAAGATTCAACTCACACATGTATACTTATTTTTATGACGATAGAGATGATCAGATATAGCCACTGATTCATCTATGTCGTCGGACCCACAAATGATCGATAGGTACCAACCCCCGCAATGACCTACAAAGGATCTGACCCACACATGATCGATAGGTAAATAACCCCCGCAATGACCCACAAAGGATCTGACCCACACAGGATCGATAGGTATCTAACCCCCGCAAAGACTCACACAGGATCGGACCCACACAGGATCTGTAGGCACTGGCCCACACAGGACCGCTGATCGCTGATCCACAGAGGATCGGACCCACACAGGATCGGTAGCACTAATCCAAAAAGGATCGCTGAGTGTTGTAGTCGTCACCGTCGAATCCACTGAGGATCTTTGTATAGTCGTTGTCGTAGTAGTCGCAGTCGCAACCAGCTCTAGGGTTCCCGCACATAGCAAGCTCGTTCGGTGGGTCCGCTCCACGAGCCGAGAGGCTGATACATAAACTGACACATAGTCCAGAGTTGATGTATCCAAAATTTCTGTATTTCCAACATGAACTCAACTTTGCAGATGGCGCGTCAATCAGATGCTCAGTCTGAGAGTTATTGGCTTTTTCGTTCCTGGGGCCTGGTTGGTTTTTAAATCAAAACCAACCTGACCATACTCCACCTACGTCCAAACATCGGGTGGAGTAAGCCAAAAGATTTTTCTCACTTATAGGAATCCATCAATGTCGATGACACGTCAATCGGACGTCCAGAGCTTAAGTTATAAGCGTTTCCGCTCCGAGGGCCCGGTTGGTTTCGTGTATGAACCAACCCGGCTGAACCCAAAGTATTCTGAAACCTTGAATGTAATATACCGAAACGAATGTATCAATCCAAGGATCGCATCAGCACTGACGGTGCGTCGATCGGAGGCCCGTAGCTCACGTTATGAGCAAATGACCAAAAAGGGTCCGAAAACGGGGAGTCTGGGCCCGGTCCGACCCGGCCTGGGTGGCCCGGCCCGGCCTGGGCGCAACCCGGCCCGGCCCGCACGGGCACGGACTGGTCGCCAGGTGGCTCGGACGTAACGGCCGAGCGGTGCGCCTCCCCCTTGAGTGATCCGCGACCCCGCGTGGGGTCGCCCATGCCAGCAGACGTGGCTGGCTGCTGCGTCTCGTCCCCCTCCGGTCCCGCACGGTCGCGGCGGCGCGCCGGCGGGCTGCTCTGCGGACCACCAGATGAGTTCCAGTGGTCGAAAAAATGCGCCTTCTTTGCCAATGGCCCTCCCGGGGCCCGTCCTTCCCTGCGAGGACCTCACATCGGCCATGCGGCTTGTTTTGTCGTCGTCCACCGTTCCGCACACCAAGAACGAAAAGGGCGGTGGGTTCGGACTTGTTCCTTGGTCCGCACCCACAAAATTAGCGGTTTTTAAAAGTCTCACAATAAAAATATAATCAAATTCCGCAGGTATAAATTAAAAAGATTTAAATGAAACAACCCCTACCTCAACATTTTCGTTGAACATGAGTTCGTCGCGGAATTGACCGTTGCGGAAGAAGAGGATCGTCGCATCGCAGAAGGAGCGTCACTGTCATCGCGGTACACGGCGTCGCGTCGATGATTTCCGAGGGTTAAAAACACACAGATTTAATTGAACCATTTAAACCCATGTTGAGGATAAAATTCACCAAGAATTAAATGAACCGCAACCCCTACCTCAATCGGTTGTTGATCGAAGATTTTCGCGGGGAAGGAACGTCGCGGAAGAAACATCATGGAAGGAGGATCGTCACGTCGCGCTGTCGATCTCCGAGGATCCGGCATTCTTCGTCTCCCTTAATCGGAGGCCGATGTTCTTCGCGTTCTTCATGTTCTTCACGTTCTTCGTGAAGAAGGATGAAGATCTCCAAGACTTAGAGCTTCCTCCAATTCTTCTCAACAAGCAACCCTCAAGTAAACACGTGTTTGTCTTATTTTATTCTCATGCCAACGATTAGAAATTCAAAGTTAAGAAACGAAACATTAATTTGATGAATTAATGGTAACGACTTTACTGCCCAATTAATAGGGGCGTTTAGAATATAAGAAAACACACCGGTTGACTTTAATTTAAAAGAGGTTTTCGCGGGTGCATTACTTAGAGGGAAAGAAACGGTGGGGCTCATGCGGGCCCCACCTCACAAATATCCTACCAAGTGGGTAGGATATCGTGGGTCCCACATTGTCATCTTAAACTTACTTAAGTGGCTTTAAGTGGCTTTAAGTGAAATAAAATAAAGTTGTCACATCACTTTATTTTATTTCTTAACTTAACCAAAAAAATTAAAAACCACACCCGAGGAAACGCAACTCCCGAAATGGTGTTTCTAAGAAAATACCGGTGTTGCGATTCCATCGGTGCCCTCAGAATTTGATTCCAAGCACCGGTTCAAAAGTTAGAAAAACCCGCTCGTTCGTTCACTGAAAATACCCGAGCTAAACTTCGGAAAATGATTCCGGGCACACCGGGTCTCGGAATCAGGTGCTGTCAGAAACTGCGTTCTTATAAAATTCAAAAAAAAATTCCTTGAATTTTACGGGTCTTTACACCACCACCAATGTTGTCTAATAAAATTATAGTCAAAATATAATATACAATGTTTTATATGGAAGTATGTACAATGAAATAATAAATAGTTTACAACATTTCCTTTTATTGTTATGTGACAACATTAAATCAAATGTTCTAAAGGATACTTGTACCTCAATACTAACTTTATCTCATACTAGATCCCAAAGCATTATTTAGTTTATACCGTATATTAATACCTTCATATAGAGGAAGCCCTAATTATTCCTGGTGCTACAATATCTCAGTACTTGATTCAACTCAAGATGGAGTCAAATAATCTATTGTAAGTCCATATACTGTAGATCCATTATCTAAATTATTTAATATAACATTTAAATGCCACATTTCCATAACTACGAATATCACAGTCAAATAAGTAATATTACCATGTTAACATTCTTACCCCTCATAGAATGACCATGATCCCATTATCATTACTCATAAGTATAATTACTAGGTTTCTATGTGTACATATTAATTTAGAATGACCATGTTCCCATTAATTTTACCAATATGTATGAAGATCATGTCATCGATATTACTTCTCAATTTACAATGATCATGTTCTAATTATTTGTCGTATAATTAATTTACCAATTAATTATTCATTCCAATCCCATAAATAATTCCATAATTAGTTGAACACGTCCATTACAATAGTTAACTAAATAATGAAATAAGTGTTTTTCACCATTAATTAATTACTAAAGTTCACAATTCACATTCCATAATTAAAATTATATAATTTATTATCTTATTCTAATCTCAACATTTTCTTAATTACTAATGTAATAATCTATTTAGATCACATTATAAAAGGCACATAACTAATCCAAAATTAATTATCTAACCTTAGTCATTTTAAAATATCATAACTAATCCCATGAATAATTATCTAGATTACAACACCTAACTCTTATAATCAGTTCCCAATAATTTATTATCTAACAGGGAATCCCATGATCCATTACCAAATTAATCACATATTTTCAACAAAGTGTCAATATATTAATTTTTCAATATAATTATCCCAATTTAGGCAAAGAAATTTATAACGGATGGTATCAAATATATTATATTTCATATACATATCAAATCCATGACTATGGAAATTATATTCAACCCGACCACCTCAATTTGTTAGTTATATTTTTCCTAATGGAAATCCCAAAAATCCGGGGAGAAAAATGACATAGATATGAAATTCTGGATCTAAATAACTAAATTGAAATGAAGATCATAGTCATCATGATATGATTAATCTAGATCTAGATCCTCAATCTAATGTCTGTAAAACACCCCATGATTTCATTGTATGTTATCTCATCAATGTAATTCAATAACATGTGCAACCCACAAGACCGAGTTCGAGCGCACCACGACATACCAATATAGCCGTTAAAAAAGAATTTCTGAATATTATTAACTAAATTTTGAATTTTATATAATTCATATAATTTTAGAATTCATATTATGTGTTTCTTAAAAATAATATAAGAACAAATTCATTTTTGAAGATAAAATAATTATTTTTCAAAAAAGGAAATTTTACTATCTTTTAATAGTGAAACCTTTAAAAAACTAATATTTTACACTTTTATATATTCAATATAAAGAAAATTAAATTATTACTTAAAAGAGGGATATACATATTTCGTTTGGATAAATTTTTGGTACTTTTTTAATAACTTTCGTAATATGATGATTAGTGAAAAACACTGGGTTATTGTTTAAAATAAAATTTTTATTTAAATAAATATTTAATTTAGTTAAATTTATTTTATTTCAAAATAGATATATAATACCTATATAAGTTCAATGTAATTCATAGGAATCTTTTTTCAATAAAATTAAATATATAAAATTGTATTGAACTTTTTAATGTCTTATACCCACCTTCTAGGCACATTTGAAAATACTCATTAAACGTAGTTTTACCGCTTTTGTGAATTGAAATTTAAATTTTAGAGAGACACAGTTGACATTAGTAAGTAAAATGTGGTTCATGGAAATGAAAATATTTTTTGGTGAATAGTAATTTCGGACTTTTATTTACCACGGTTAAAAGTAAATAGGGTAATTAAAGGTCCAAATGGTATTATAATTAACATAACACATGTCCTAATACTATTGAATAAGTGTATTTCAACCAAAAACAACCTTAAGAATAAAATATGAACTTGTTCTTCCCATCGATTAGATTATGACACTTATTATTATTTTATTTAAATATGAGTTAAAAGTGTAAAATTCTATGAATATTAACTAAACCATTTATAATATAGGGTTATAGATAAGATAAATTCGATTATAAATATTAATTATAAAGATAAAAATATTTCTTATATAATGGTATTTTAATTTTAATTTTTTAGAATAACTAATTAAAGTTATTTATTAGACAATTATGACACAGTAATAACTTTATCAATGATAGATTTCAATAATTGATATTATAAATTTAAATTTAAAAGTGAAATTAATGTTTTTCATATAATGGATGAATTTTATATGTTAATATGACATTTTAGGGAAGATTGAATAATTTTTTTAAGTGATAATGTTGTCATGACTTTTAAAAAAATAACATAGTGTCAATATTTACATAAATGTGTTTTTAAAACAAATACTATATTATTAATTGATATAATATTTATAAAAATCAAGGGTTTGTCCAAAGTACATAGATATGGGTAGATATACCAATATTTAACAACATTTGGTTCTCTTGTCTTTTTATAGTATATTTATTAACCATTCATTATCATAAGACAAGAGTACATGGTAAAAGTTAAACTATTTATCTAGGAGTTAAATATACACAATAGTGTTAATATGGTGACATACACTATTATGAAACCTATTTTTTGAGAGGATTTATATTAACCCCCAAATTATCTTCTAAAAATCTATTTGGATCCATTAAGAACTGAAAATTATTTTATAATAAAATAATATTACAAACTTTTCATAAAGTGACCATCACCTCTCTTATAAAAGGGTACTTCCCATTCTCTCACAATCACACCTCTAAATATATTTTCTTCGGCCAAACCCAGACCAAATCTCCACCCAAGATCGCTCACTTAACCCTATATTCCTTCCCTTGGTAAAATATCCAACCTATGTTTCCCAATTCTTCAAATCAATAGGAAACCCCCATAGAAGAGGTAGTTATTTTATCACCTCTTTCAAAATTATTTTCTTCTTCCACTTTCTATTTATTTAAATTTTCAATATAAAATTAATAACTCACATACCTTATACATAAGATTATGTTATTATTAATATTTTACAACCATACTCATTATTCTATCCATATTATAAATGATAATGTCACCATGTGTGCGTATGTACGGCTTACTTTCTCCACACCGTGGTGTAATCTGTTATTCAACACTATGTTATTTTTTGGATATAATGATGACTAATATGTATATAAATAATGAAAATAACATGATAATTTCTCTTTACTATTAATATTCCATCCAATTCCATAAATTTTAATCCTTAAAGAAATGATATCGTCAGTTGTGTGTACATACGACTTACCTTCTCCACGACGTGATGAGATTCATTTGAAGGTTCACCATTAATTGAAGATTATAAAAATAAATATTATTAAAAATTATGTAATATATGAAATAATAATTCCAATAGATATATATATATATATAATTATATATATCTTATTCACTTACTTCCGTTCAATACAATCTAAAAACAGAAACAATATTTATGCTGAAGTACGACCTACCGTCTCCATAAACAGTGTTTTCCATTTCATATATCTATCAATAATACATTTTTATATTATAAATATATAATATATATAAACCATGTATTATTATATGGATGTTTTTACAACTTGTTCTAGATTAAATGATCAATAATAACAAGTTAAAACACGTACAATAATGAAATCAATTATCACTTAAAATGTTAAGTTAACATAGAAATCATTTTTAAATGGATATTATAAATCCATAAATGAATCTTGTATGATATAATACATATTAATATGGTTCCTGTATAATTAAATAACATACTATCCTCATTATACAATATTATAAATTTACCCTCGACCAATGGAAAGTGAAATCTATAGGTTAATTCTTCAATCACATTATTATCTAAGATTGATTATATGTATGTATTTACAGGCTCATATTTATCATCAATGTCCATGTTTCATAAAAAAGTTTTCAAAATTAATCATTTATGATTTTATGGAAGGTATTATTTATCTAGATCATCATTTTAATTATTTTAAATATTTATTTTTTTAATCAATTTAACTAATGTCCATGTTTTCAAAATTATTTTAAGGATTCATTCATATAGAATTAATTATTTTCAAATGTAAATTACATTATAAAGTTTCAATGTGGTATAAGACACTTAGATTGAAAAATATAATTTAAATGAATTCCTTTATAAATTATGAAACTTTTAAATGATTTCATGAAAAAGGGGTATTTATCATAATTCATTTTACTGATCATTTTCAATTATGTCAACATCCATTGTTTAATTTTATGCTTATTTGAAGTTTATTTATTATAATAAATTATCCATATTTTATTTAATTAATTATGATATGTTTCAATATAGATGTGATATTTTTATACCATTCATGGATTATGGTTAAAGCATTGACATTTCCAATTCTAGTTTTAATGCGAATATTTATGTGATGTTTCAACATTTTCATATGAGGAATAAATTGGAAATAGTATGTTATGGGTGGAGCTCGCTATAGCTTCTTGATTCATCGGTAGGTCTAATGAGAAAAATTAGTGTCTTTGTAGAATGCATTACCAAAATTTTTATTTGTAGTCTTCTGACGAGGCCTTTACACTGTGGTAATGATGTTCGGCGTTAGAAATTCCATTATTATGAAATTAATTATTACAAGTTATAATTTGACTAGTAGAATATCTCTGTGAATGTTTATATGTTAATGTTTAATTTATTTTTTCCAAATTATGTTCTATTTTATATTATAAGGCTTTTGTTTTTATTACACATATTCCTTTAAATTTTTATATAATTTTCTAAATTATTTACCCTTATTGAGCTTTGAGCCCACCACATTTTTATTTTTTGCTTTCCCCAGATTCTGAGAATGTTATTATGTTTGATATGCAGGGTTAATCGAGTGTAGTAATGGCTTTCTCAATGTATTATTTACATTGTGTTTTATGTTTGAATGTGTAATGTAACGATCATGTATGTAATCAATTTTCCATGACTACAAAATTGATCGGTCTTTCGGGACATGATTCCACATAATCATGACAATGAATATAAATAATGCACCAGCTCCGGGCTTCTGGGGTAAGGGTGTAACATCTATATCTCACCAAATATTTTTAAAACCAAGGAAATAGAGAATATATTCCCTTTAATGGTCAAGAAATGTTATAAAAGGGAATAGTAGAAGCATCAGGATTAAATCAACGTACAAATAGAATAAAGCATCTTTGATTCAAACATTGAATCTTGACTAACTGATGTCGAATGACTTGGTAACCCTTACAAATAGCTTTGGGTTCATCCAAATTATTTTATTCCAAAAGCTATGATGAATTGGGGTCTATCATGGGTTTGTGTAAATATTAGATGATTTTTTAGAAGAAATAAAATAATGTAAATGGTTTGGCCTGGATTTTTCATATGGTTATGACAAATGTGTGATAACTGTGCAGACCACACAGCCTAGGGTGGCACAGTTTCCTAGGATTAATAACATGGTTTTTCAAACTATACACGACCCCGATAGTTAAACATTCATAAAACTCCACACAAGCATTCACCATAACATAACCCCAAACAACTTTTCTTTAAAATAACCATGATAACCTAAATACATGCCCGATATGACTCCAAAATGGTAAATATCTTATAATATCCCCAAAATATAATATATTTTCCTCAGTATATAAATCTAATCATTTCTATTATTCTGAGACCAAAAGATCGGTCCATTGAGTCCTCATATATGCTTTTATTTCCTTTGTTTCCCCCTATATATGTACATGATTCATGAGCACAGAAACTATCAGCACTGTTTATCCCCACAACACGTTCTCACTATAATACAACAAATGTATAGGATTCTCCACAGAATATTCATATATCTCTTGGTCTACCTCATCCACGTAGATCACATGAAAAGTGTCAGGTTGATACCACTGACGTTTTGATACATGGAAAACATTATGAATATCATTGTGTCTATATAGAATATCCAATAAGTACACCATTTTCCTGATTACCTCTTCAGTCTGAAAAGGTCCCACAAACATGGGTTCCAACATTCCCTTTCTATGTATCCTTTGGTGACCCAACCTAGCTGAAACTTGAAGGAACACATGATCAACATATGCCAACTCTAGGGTTCATCTCTGAATGTGAATATATGATTATTATCTACTATGATTCATATTCATTGTTTTTCTAATCAAATATATCTGCTCATATGTCTCATTACCTAAACTCTTCCCACACAACTCTGACTCACCCGCCTCCATCCAACATAACAGTGATCTACATGGTCTGCCATAATGAACCTCATATGCTTCAATCTGTATAGTTTCATGATAACTATTGTTGTATGAAAAATCCTCTATATACATATTATTCTACAATTATCAACCAATTTCATGAACACATATTCATAGCATATCCTCAAGAACATGTATGATATGTTCTAACATTCCAATTTCTCCTTAATTCAAGTCTGGCATTTCTACGTACAAAATTTCTATAGATGACCCATTATTATGCATGATCAAAACTCCATAGGTGGTCAGTGACTATTTCAATGATAGTGTCTCAACCTACCACACTGATAACATATAACCCCATTAATGTCTTATATATATGACATTATACTCTACATACTCTTGTTCTAGCTTCCTTCGATAAAGATTCCCTAATGATGCATCCTTCTCTCAGAATTCACACCTCTTAATTGGCCCATAACAACTTCTAGTCTAGCACTAAAAGCATCTCTCAGGTTCCATTCAATTATTACAGCCTGATACAAAAATTCCATAAACTTATTCTGCCTGAATATATTCTCATGGGATGTTATCTAACACTTAATCACACTCTGAAAATGATTCTCCATCACACCCTAATATCCTTCTAATTTTGGGGAAAAGCATGGCAGATCTCTGTAACTTCTAGCATAGTCCATCTATGACATGATCCTCAGTGTCATATGAAAGATCTATGATTCTTTAATATGTCTCAGAATCTCCATATTAAATTTGTTATAGGAACCTCTCTGAGAAGCCATTGAATAACATACCATTAGAGTGTCTAGTTCAAGATAGAATCTCTCACCAGTACTTAGCAGTTTCTTGTAGCATTTAAGCGAGCACCATGACCCACCTATTAGAGATAATATCAAAATTCTTTAAGGTCTTCTCTAGGGAATCTACAAAGAATTCATCTCTCTTAGGCCCACCCTCTCTTGTACTACTCAGTGGGTTCTATATTGGAAAATACCTTGTTAAGTCAAACATACATTCCAAAACCCTCCCTAGGTCTCTTTCAAAAAATTTCATGATGAAATAAAAGTTATCTCAAAACATCTCCCTTGATATTCAACATCCATGGTGGGTTCCACATGTTCCCTTTACTGGAAACACATTCCTACGAACTCCCTTTATTCGTCCCCTTAGCAAGCTTCATGGAGGCATACTCTCTACAAATCCATACCATCACCACATGTCTCATAACACAACCGTAAAACATTTTTATAAGAGAATACAAATAATCATAAAAATTATTTTTTCCCCATATTTCCCTGTGGTTAAAACCATGTTGCTATCGATACCATTAACCATCAAACTCTTATGTTTGGGTTAACAAGCTAAACAAACTATTATTATAATGATTCTCATTTAAAAAATTAATAATATTAATTTCTCATCATTTTAAAATATTGATGAATTAATGTTAGGATCCCTTTTTCATTAATGTCTCTCAACATGGGAAACTGTTAGATTTCAACAAGATACCCATAACTTGTTTCCCCATATGTTCCTAAAATGATTCATGCCACAATAAACCCGAGTGCCTAGAATGATGCTTGATTAATCAACTCTCACACTATTTTGGCCTATGAATAAATACTCAAAATTTATTATAATCAATAATCACATCACAAAAAAAGTATGTTAGACAAGGTGAATTAACATTCAACTATAACATCATACAACAATAACAAAATCCCACCCAATGTACTTGTGATTTTCCAATTCATGGGTTTTCATAAACTTTGCATGATCTCATTACAAAGACACAACTCTTCTATATCTCATTTATACCATTCCATTAATAGTATAAAAAATAAGAATAATGAAAACCAGAACTCAGATACCACATTGTAACGTCATGACCCAAGTTCCCTGAGCCGATTCACCACACGAACTCAATAAAACCTCCTTGTACGGTAGAAGCTTCTAACAAGCTACGAGGGTTTGGTGAGTCATTCATTGAGATACTATACCATTATTTATCCTCTTAATATGCCAGTAGAAATAAATAAAAAATATCAAATGAATATATTACTAAAAAACAATATTGTCACATGATATCCAAATTGGAAAACAATAATCAACTAAATAGGAAACATTCTATACCAATATAAATATCCATTTTATTTTATGAAACTAAAACAAATGACACTATGACTCCCCAAGAGGGTCCTTAACCATGTCTGGTTCCCTATTAAATGATCCATAACTAGTCATCCACCTACCCCAATGCCTTTTCCATTATATAATCCAACAACATTATAATCTATTCATGTACTGATCGGGAAGCCCGAATATGGCGTGAGTACAACACGGTAGGACACCACAATTGCGGTCTATAACAATTCCTGCCAAATTATAGTTCATGTATTTCTATTAGGGAAAAAATTAAAATTCAATAAATAAATGTTTATCACATTTATATTTATTATTATCTAACTACAATAACTCTTATGTTCCCAAGGATACTCGTTCCACAATAATAACTTCATCTCGTACCAGGTCATAATGTGTTCTATTCGTAATACTATAACCTAATACCTCCTTCTAGACAATGTTGAAGGTATTAAAGGTTATAAGATATCTCAGTACTTAATTAGTCTCATGACACAGTCAAATATATTCTTGTGAGGCCAGAGGATGAAGTTCCATTGGTCTATTTCATTAATTTCACATTTAAATGACCCATTTACAAAATTACAAATATCAAAATCACACACGTATGATGGTCATGTTAACATTCTTACCCCTAAATAGAATGAAATTATTCCCCTTCTATTTATTCATATGTATAACGACCATGTTACAATTTATACATTACAATTTAGAATCCCCATGTTCTCATTCTCATTATTCAAAAGTATGATTACATGTGATCATTTCAACTTTTCAATTTATAATGACCATGTTCCCATTATTTTTCACATATTTAATTTACCAATTAATTCTCCACCCAAAACCATTACTAATTAAATTATTAGTTAAACACACCCATTCCATTTGTAAACTCAACAATTAAAAAAAATACACCATTAATTAATTTATCAATTAGTTGATGAATATCACACTTAATATTGCATAATTAATTTTCCATTGTTAATTTTCTAATTCAAATATCATATTTCCATAAATAATTCCATAGTTAGTTTTCTTGATCATTTAATAAAAGGATCATAATTAATCTAGAATTAATTATCTCAACTTTCCAATTTCAATATCTCATAATTAATCCCCTAATTAATTATCTACAATACAAACCCTCCCTGTTATAGTCAAATTTTACAAATTAATTATCTAATAAGGTAGTCCCTATGTTTTACGATCAATTATTCAATTAGTTACCTCTAACCAGCAATGCTTTCAAAAATCATTTGGTTATTTTAATTAACAAAATTTATGTACAAAAATTGCTAAAGGATGCTATAAATTATACAATATTTTATATACATATCAAATTAATGACTATGGGATTTATATTTAGACCACAATCCTAAATTCATTGATGTATGTTTTTTTAATAGGAGTCCCCAAAATCCAAGAAGCATAATGATGTAGATATGAGATTTTGGATCTAAATCCCTAATTTGAAATCAAGATAACATAAATATAGATCTAGATCCACAATATTATATCTAGATCTCACCAAATAACATTATATCCAAGTAATTAGAGATTATCTTCCATCCAAATATTTTTTAAAAATAGTAAAAGAAACATGAAAAGCATTGGGATGAAATCGACATATTATTAGAAGATAAAATATTTTATTTGGGCTTTATATCTTGAAGAACTATGTTTAAACTGCCTTTGAAACCTTAAAATGATCTAGGATCATCCAAAATATGTAAAGCCTGTGCCTAGGTTGAAATAGGGGTTTTTAAGGGTTTATTTAATTTTTAAAATAAATTTCAAAGGACATAAAAATGCATACATAATTGTCCTTATCAGGGGCTCATGGTTAGGGAAATATCACCCTAACCATGTAGATATCACTTCCTAGGGTCACACAGATTGTTGGGATTAGGAATACTATTTGTCAACCCATGTGTAAATTGTTCACAACCCCAATATCTTTAAACATTCATGAATCCCAACCCAAATTCACCCCAAAACATGAATCAAAACTAATATTTATAAAAACAACTAAAATAAAGTGAAAAATTGTTATATATGACTCTAGGTAAGGCTAGGATTTTACAATAATGGTCAATGAAGAAGGATATAAAGTCCATAAATAAAAGAGGTAATCATCATACTCAACATATTTTAATATATTTATTCTTCTAATAATGAAAAATATATGTAATTTATAATAATATAATATAATATGAATCATTAATATTCAAAATTAATAGTATATTCATTATGTAATAAAAAAATATCCATCCTCAATTTCATCAAACGAGTAGTGAAAGTATCGCCTATGCAAACATGTGCACTTCCACCCAAATTCAAATATATAAATAATTTTTCATAATTATAATTTATGGATGGTTATTACAATGTTTATAAGGTTTATAAATTATATTTATGATGAATTTATGATTATATAATTATAATATCTTGTCTACCTTTTTACCTTCAAATCTGTTGGTATAAGGTACTATCACTTGTGAAATAATTTTGAATACCACATCAGTGAAAAGATATGATTCAATATTTAACTAAATTATAAATTGCTTAAAATATATATATAATTAACAAACACATGTGATATAAATGAAATAATAACGATTCATTAAATTTGAGTTAATATTTGCCTTTATTTTTTTCAATCAAAAAAATAAAAAATATCATTCCCTTGTATGTATGACAAAATGTTTACATGAATGATGTAATCTATTTTTCAATGTCTATAATTTTATTATGAGTATATATAGTAAATATATATCATATTAATATTATGATAAACATTATTTATGTTATATGTCCATGATAAATGTACATGCATTGACCTATCAAACCAAATTACTCATGAACATAATAGTGGACACTTCAAAATAGTGATCTTAATATGGAATTCTTAATAAATCTGTGTAGAATGGTTAGAAGGGGACTATATATAGTACAAAATATAATTTATAATTTCTATATATATAATGATAATAAATTTAAATTTACAATATAATAGTTTAATGACAAATATGAATCACGCCAGGCATTAGGTAGGGGTCTATTTCATAATATCACCAATATTTATGATCAGTTTTATTTACATATATAATGGTCGAATGATATGATATTTATTTCATAATCACAATATATTATATTTTCTACAATTTATTTATGAAAATAAAATTGTTTCATCTAATTTTTATTTTTTATATACTTAAGATCCAGATAGATTTATTTGATGGAAACCCCATTTTTCTTATTTATAAAGTAATAAATTTATAACATATTCATTTATAATTATAATTTTTTCAATCATATTTTTACTATTATAGTGTGAGTTTTAATTTATTTTGTAATGTTTCATGAATGTGTATAATAATATTTTATTGGAATCTTATATTCATTTTCTGAATAATGTAACATTTGATTTTTACTAAATATATGAAATAAATTATAGTTTTAGAATACTATAAAAGAGTATAATAAATCATAGTCATGACCACATAAAAAATATAATATTAAATAATTTTCCAATGATTTTTTTTTCAAATAATATATTGTTAATAATATTTATGAATTTTTCTACAATGAAAATTAAATTTCAATGAAACAGTGCGTTTTTTTCATCAATGTTATTAATGATTTTATTATGGTATTTATATTAAATAATGTAAATAACCTGTTATTTTAATTATGCACCTATAGTGATATATTGTAGGTATAAAAATATTACATGTAAGATTTTTTTATGATCGTTTTGAGTGTGGAATTATTGACATATCTTATATTATTTATTCAAATATGAACAATTTTTTAATATCAAACTATGTTTCTTACGTTTTATTATATTTATATTTGATGAACTCATTCAACAAATTAATTTACATGAATATCCTGTAATTATGTTACATCATTATGAATCTGTAGGTATCATGAGAAAGAATATTTGGGTTTTTTTAATGATCATATACATTTATGTATTATGAATTATTATAAGGCCTATACATTATTAATTAGATGACTAAAATTATGTATTCCTTCATTATGATATTAGTTAATCATTTAAATTTTATTATTAAAATTATTGTGTATTCCATGATTTGTTTTATTCTTATGTGATTATTTTTATGGATTTATTTTATCATCATTTATTTTTACAATGTTAGTTATTATTTAATAATTCAATAATATATTTTCTTATTACCATTAACCTATTAATAATTTGAGCTCTCTCATTTCCTAGGGTTATTTTCCTTCTATTTGTAGGAAGACATTTATGAATGATATGTGATTATATATTAGTGGGAATAATAAATTTATAAATTAATATATTATGGAGTATTTTTTTAAAATCTAAATATGGATGAAATAATTTAATTGTTACTATAGGAACATGATTTTTCAGTCAGATGTGGATCCATTTATTTTCTATCTAAATAATTTATTTGGACCTTTTGTGGTTGAATAATGAGTTAATAAAGGTTTCAAGGGTTTTTGGTGCTTGTTCGCATTCTAGAACCCATCATTTTTGGGGAAAACTGGCTTGGCGAACATTTTAGAGTAAATTGTGAGGCTAGTGTCTTTTCAGACAGAGCCATCTCGCATAAATGGTGCACGTTTATGTGGCCTAACTGTGAAAACCCCCTTTTTTTCTAGGTACACATGCATGTTTTCTGCATGTATTGATCAACATTTGAATAGGATTAATTCCCATAAGAACCATCATGCACGGTTTGTACACTGTTCAAAAAACTATCCAGAAAAACCGGGTGTATGCTAATTTCTTGTGTAAATTTCCAATTTCCCCCTTAATGATTTATTAATCCAACCCATCCTCACTAATTTTAATACTTTTATGATTAAACCCTTATCCTTTTAATTTGGATCTTTTTGAAGGCTAATTCAGGGGATCAGGTGATCTTCTTCGTCTGACATCTGACCGAGCTTCCATTCATCCTGTTGGATGCATAATGTTAGGTACTCTATTTCTCTTTTTTCATTCTTATTCACTTTTTATTTCGACCTAAATGTCACCATGTGAGATTTTTTCAGAGTTTTTATATCTACACTGATCTAAGTATAATCATAAGCAGATACCAAATGAGCACTGTCATAAAACTATAAGGTGGGTCATCTATAACTTATCCTTAATTTTCTTTGATTTTGGAATGTTTGTGTGGTTCCTACCAACTTCATCAGAAAAAGTTACATAAATTTACATTCCCTGATTATAAATGTATGAATAATATTGTTATTCTCTTTATAAACAAGTGATTAATTGTTTGGGGTTACACCAAAAACTCAATACAGCCTATGTATAAGGTTATGCAATATTTGGGTTTTTGTGTTTCGGCACGTTTGAGCAACCGTTCTGGTGTGCCTCTACATGAACTTCATAAAGGACAAACATACTATAATATATGAATTTTTATTAATGTGAAATGAATGATGGTAATTTCCATGTATTCCCAACACTTGACTCATCTAAGGTAAGTGATTCAATTGATTATTAAATGGGAAATGTGAAATGGAAAGTATACAAATTATATAACTTGGCCTTATAAAATATGATTGAATGATGGTAACATTTTTAGCACCATTTTCCATAATATTGTATGGTATAGTAGTGAACCCCAATAATTGTATATACATTAATGGTTAATGAAGACTTAATTTAATGTTTGCAATACTACATGTCCTATCTACACTAATGGAAAACAAGGCTTGGAAAAATAAATAAATGGATGAAAATCTACCAAACCTATCAATCCTAATGGAATGAAAGACATGAAACAAATTAATTATTACATTATAAAATATCAAATTGAAATTTACTAGAGATCTCCAATGATTATGGGAGGAAAATACATTTGGTCTCAAGAACCCCATTTCGATTCATGGATGTGGTTTTCTATGGTTGATACCCAGCTAGACTCAGGTTATTTATTATTATTAGAATACTCAGTATACTAACATCATCATCATTAAATTATTACAGGATACCTCAGAAACACTCCTTGGATTCAGCATTGACTAGTATGTGCCGTGGTGGAAGACTATAGGGTCCTGTCTTTGCTTATCCCTATTTTACCTTGGTCGATCACCTTAGACATGATCTTCACCTTATTGTGGAATGAAATGGATTAAACTCATTGGATTACACTCTCACCCCATAGAAAGTCACATATATTTCTGAGTTAGCATTCCATGTGACCTATGTTACTTTGGATGTTACCCTATAACTCCATCACTATATATAATTTCCAGGTTTTCTGGTTATGCCCTTAGACCTTCGCTACATATACTATTATGAGGTGATGTTAGTAATGGATATGCCACATGTGACTGACGAAGCGTTGTCGTGTACGCTCTCAAAAATATTTATAGCTAAGTGCAGCACAGGGGCTGACCTAGGTCGTTCTCTTGAGGAGCTTTTGTGGTTAATAAATCACTACTTCTATTCCACCTAATCTAATTATTTTTTGTTGTTTAATATTTTATGAAAGAAATGTAATTTAATAAAATAAATGAAATTCATAAATCAGAAGAAACTAAAATTTAATTCTAAATTACCATGCAATGCTAAACAGAATGTAATTAGGGAAGAAAGGAAGTTCTCCCGAGAGAATATTCAGGGAGCACCTTCATTGGCCAGCTTCAAATATTCTTAGTTTACACACTCCATCGTATTTGTGCACACCTTATTCTACACTGGTTATGAATGAAAAGTCGACTTAGCGATCGCCAAGAACACCCTCCATCCACCTCCTCGATCGAGGGAAAATGGTTGTAGATTAAGAAGTTAATCTTTAGACAACCATAGTGAGGATTACACCCACTATAAATTATCCTTATTATTAACTCAAAGAATATTAAAAACATGATCTTGGGTTCAAGAACCTGATTACTCCCTCGGGATATTCCTCTTATTAGTTACTCATGATCATGAGTATTATAGTTCATGATGGTAAGATGATAGGAAGAAAAGAGGGTGAATCGGTGGATACAAAAATAAAAACAACGCATGAATTTATTAGAAATCTAAATTACAATTACAAACAAAAAAATAAAATAAAAATAAAGGTGGAAGATTTGCGGCCGGCCTCCCTCGGTGGAGATCTCCTCCTTGGTGCCTTGAAGGAATGGATGGAGAATGGATGATTTGGGAAGGAGGTGAGGGCCTCCTTTTATAGGCAGAATTTGTCCCTCAAATATAGACGCGTTGTAGACCACTTTAATGACATATTCACGCGTTCCACCCTTCATAAATGTTGTTCATAAATGTCTTGGACGTCTCCTCTCCAAATATCAGATAATTTGGAAACCGTATGTAGGAGTTATGAATTTTTCATTCTCGGTTGCTGTTTCTGGACGAAGCATCCAGGAAGGTTCCTCCAACATAATGTCATTTAATAGCCTCGTTGATGATCTCCAACATCCTCCCAATTTATTTTAGAGACGGCCCTATATGTCCTCAAGGTATCCCAGGTGGAAACACATCATTTGGATATGTGTAGCCCGCGTTTGATGTCCGTTACCTTGGGTGGGTCCATGCTGTCCGCCCGGAAAAATTCCAATCTTTAATGATTTTTTAGACCCTTTAGATGACCGAAGAAGCTCCTGGTCCAGAAGACAAAAATGAAGGAACTAAAATAAGGATTCTAACAAAATTTTAATCAGAAAATTTGGATTTTTATATTTCCTGAAATGACCAAAATACCCCTGACATAAAATTCTGTCAAAAATCCATAATTAGTCGTTTTTCACATTTGGGTTCAAAATAGCACTAAAACCTAAAAACATGATAATTACCCATTCAATAACACTTTTGTGGGATTATAAACAATGTTTTACAGTATAAAATATATGAAAATGTGAGCTTCATCACTCCCCCACACTTAAACATTGCACTCCTGGGCAATCATCTTACATCCAAATCAAAATCCACACAACAATCAAAAATGAGAAAATATCAATGATTTTATCCAAAATAGAATTCCATCATGTCTCATTTATGAATAATAATTATCTCATTTTCATTTCAATCATTAAAATTTGTTCAACCTCATAAATCAATCCATGGCCCAATAACAACCTACCTCACATTGATTTTTATGTCACTCTTCACTCAAGAGAAATTGATTCTGGAGTTATGCACATACTTGAAAATCACATGTATCACCATAGGTTTGTGAAAATTATCATTTCTCCACAGCGTGAAACATGAAAATGAATTTAATCATGAGGGATTTAATTAATGGTTCAAATGATTCTGTGGCTTAGGGTCGGTGGTAAAATGATTGAAAAATGTTCCAAGCTAGAAAGAGGAGGTTGACCTTTTAAGTACAATGCATGATTAAATCAAGTGAAAACACAGGAAATTTCTCACTCAATACTGCTTGTAAATGTGAAAAACAACCCCACCCATCTTTATGACATGGGTCATGAGTCAATAAATGATTACAAAGAATGATATCATCCAAGTTCTCCTTGTTTTTTTGTAAAGCTCCGGAAAGGCACAACTTTATTTTTTTTTATTTTTTTTATTTTTGTAAAGCTCCAGAAAGGCACAACTTTATTTTCTGTTTTTTTTAATGGAGAACCGGATGAAATGAAAGAACCATAATGAAATGATTTCTCATGCCCAATTTTCTAATAATAAATTAACCAAAATGATGACGCACACATTACACCACCCAAAAAATGATACATATCCTATGGAACGCACACGAAAGGCCCTTCCCCCACACTCAAACTTGAAATAACCATTCAAAAATACTAAAAGGGCAGGTAGGTAAGGAAAAATTGGATTGTAATGTGGCTTAAACCTATAAGGCAATTCATGGCATCTAAGGGCTTATGAAGGATAAATGTAAAGGTGGGTCTTAGGATAAAATGTGGCTAGCCAAAGAGATGCCTCAATCATTTTAAATACATTCCATGAAATCCAAAGCTGCGAAAGAGAATATTCACAAATTCTGGTTCTCACACAAAATTCAAGTTTCCCTCAAGAAAGTGTGGGTATTAGTAAGAATATGTAAAAGTGGTTTAGAATACCTCACAGGATTGGAAAAAATATTTTGGGTCAGTGTTTCATGGTCATGGATTTCAAAAATCAGTCAAACTCATAAAAATGATTGACAATCCAATTCATGAAAAATGTTTTCACATCAACAATCATTTAAAATCCATTATTTCAAAAATCATTTCAACTCTTTATAATCAATTGATGTGTGAAAAGTGATTAGAATATTCATTAAAGCTCAAAAATCCTTAAAAAATGAAAAGAACACAAGAAGAACTAAGCAGGTTGACACTCCCCCACACTTAAATTTAACTCCCCCTTATTTCAACTCAACAAAATATAAATATAATGGTAGAAAATCAAAGGTAAGGAAAGATACAACCTGCCATTATTTTAGAGGTGGATGCCTTGAGTTAAGCTCCTAGAAGCAACCACTTTAAAACTACAAGAAAGTAATGAAAATAAATAAGAAAAATAAATAAAAAGAATGAGAAAAGGAAAAGAAAAGATATAATGCTTGGTTTAGACCCCCAAGCGGGTGCTAGGTTTTTACTACCCCTAGTCAGGCAGTTTCAGTGGATTATCCCCGATCAGAAGGTGGGTGTGGTTTCTTTGAGATGAACCACCACATGTGAGTTTTCCCGATGTCCATGATTAAATACTGAAAGTAGAGAACCCCAAATAAGATAAGAATGTTCCCAACCCTCGACAAATAATAAAGAAGAAATTTGAGGTTCGAAGTGGGACAGAATAATAGATAAGGGTGCTCCCTGTTAACTTCGGTGGTGTCCTCCTCCAGATGGTGTGAAAATTTTTGTTGAGGAGGTAGTCGCACCACCGCCACCTTCTCCAGATCTTCTTCCATGATCACCACTAATTTAGTGGTATCTTTCATATCATCCATGGTCTGCTCCATTTGACCTATATCAGAAATTTCAAAGGAAGAGGTGTTAGAAAACCATTTAGCTTGAATAATATTAAAACATGAAGAATTAATAAAGAAATCTTCCCTTTCAAGTAATTCAGCTTGGTAATTGATCTCTTCAGGCATGACCATCGGCAACTTCATCTCAGCAAGTGCATCTTCTTATTCATCTTCCAAAGCAAGATTGAGGTCAAAAGGTACATATTGTTCAATATCAACCATGGGAGGATCATGTTTCATGTTATCTTCGACAAAGTTATTCCAAGATTCTTCCAAAAAATGTTGACCTCCCATCAGTGCATCAGTTGGAATGTTTACTTCTGGGACCTCCTCGAGCAATGGTTGAGTGTGGGATGATGTGATTAATTCTTTTAGTAGATCCTTCTCACCCTGCTCAGGTTCTTTAGCATAAACAATGATGGGTAAAATCTCTTCCACCACTCGTTCTGGTTCAGGTTCCGGTTCAGGTTCGTGTTGTTCTTGGGATGCGCGTACATATTCTGCAATCAATTCTATTTGGCCCTCCATGTTTTTCACTTTATCGCTAATCCTATGAAATTGCACATCTACTTCATTGTAAAAATTTTCTTGCAGTTGAGATTGATCATTCCATGCATAATAATCATAATTTGAATACATCATGAACAAAGAAGATTTTTTTTAATTTTTGAAATTTATGATTTTTTGTTGTTTTTTTTAAATGAAAGGAAAATTATTTACACAATGTGAATAAAAATAGTGAATTAAAACCACTTGGCTCCCCGGAAACGGCGCCAATATGACGAAGCGTTGTCGTGTACGCTCTCAAAAATATTTATAGCTAAGTGCAGCACAGGGGCTGACCTAGGTCGTTCTCTTGAGGAGCTTTTGTGGTTAATAAATCACTACTTCTATTCCACCTAATCTAATTCTTTTTTGTTGTTTAATATTTTATGAAAGAAATGTAATTTAATAAAATAAATGAAATTCATAAATCATAAGAAACTAAAATTTAATTCTAAATTACCATGCAATGCTAAACAGAATGTAATTAGGGAAGAAAGGAAGTTCTCCCGAGAGAATATTCAGGGAGCACCTTCATTGGCCAGCTTCAAATATTTTTAGTTTACACACTCCATCGTATGTGTGCACACCTTATTCTACACCGGTTATGAATGAAATGTCTACTTAGCGATCGCCAAGAAAACCCTCCATCCACCTCCTCAATCGAGGGAAAATGGTTACAGATTAAGAAGTTAATCTTTAGACAACCATAGTGAGGATTACACCCACTATAAATTATCCTTAGAATTTACTCAAAGAATATTAAAAACATGGTATTGGGTTCGAGAACCTGATTACTCCCTCGGGATATTCCTCTTATTAGTTACTCATGATCATGAGTATTATAGTTCATGATGGTAAGATGATAGGAAGAAAAGAGGGTGAATCGGTGGACACAAAAATAAAAACAATGCATGAATTTATTAGAAATCTAAATTACAATTAAAAACAAAAAAATAAAGAAAAGAAATAAAATAAAAAGAAAGGTGGAAGATTTGCGGCCGGCCTCCCTCGGTGGAGATCTCCTCCTTGGTGCCTTGAAGGAATGGATGGAGAATGGATGATTTGGGAAGGAGGTGAGGGCCTCCTTTTATAGGCAGAATTTGTCCCTCAAATGTAGACGCGTTGTAGACCCATTTAATGACATATTCACACGTTCCACCCTTCATAAATGTTGTTCATAAATGTCTTGGCAGTCTCCTATCCACATTTCAGATAATTTAGAAACCGTATGTAGGAGTTATGAATTTTTCATTCTCGGTTGCTGTTTCTGGACGAAGCATCCAGGAAGGTTCCTCCAAAATAATGTCATTCAATAGCCTCGTTGATGATCTCCAACTTCATCCCAATTTATTGTAGAGACGGCCCTATATGTCCTCAAGGTATCCCAGGTGGAAACACATCATTTGGATATGTGTAGGCCGCGTTTGATGTCCGTTATCTTGGGTGGGTCCATGCTGTCCGCCCGGAAAAATTCCAATCTTCAATGATTTTTTAGACCCTATAGATGACCGAAGAAGCTCCTGGTCCAGAAGACAAAAATGAAGGAAATAAAGTAAGGATTCTAATAAATGTTTAGCAGAAAATTTTGAATTTTATTTTTCCTGAAATGACCAAAATACCCCTGACGTAAAATTCTGTCAAAAATCCAGAATTTGTCGTTTTTCACATTTGGGTTCAAAATAGCACTAAAACCTAAAAACATGATAATTATCCATTCAATAACACTTTTGTGGGATTATAAACAATGTTTTACAGTATAAAATATATGAAAATGTGAGCTTCATCACTCCCCGACACTTAAACATTGCACTCCTGGGCAAACATCTTACATGAAAATCAAAATCCACACAACAATAAAAAATGAGAAAATATCAATGATTTTATCCAAAATAGAATTCCATCATGTCTCATTTATGAATAATAATTCTCTCATTTTCATTTCAATCATTAAAATTTGTTCAACCTCATAAATCAATCCATGGCCCAATCACAACCTACCTCACATTGATTTTTATGTCACTCTTCACTCAAGAGAAATTGATTCTGGAGTTATGCACATTCTTGAAAATCACATGTATCACCATAGGTTTGTGAAAATTATAATTTCTCCACAGCGTGAAACATGAAAATGAATTTAATCATGAGGGATTTAATTAAAGGTTCAAATGATTCTGTTGCTTAGGGTCGGTGGTAAAATGATTGAAAAATGTTCCAAGCTAGAAAGAGGAGGTTGAACTTTTAAGTATAATGCATGATTAAATCAAGTGAAAACACAGGAAATTTCTCACTCAATACTGCTTGTAAATGTGAAAAACAACCCCAAAAATCTTTATGACATGGGTCATGAGTCAATAAATGATTACAAAGAATGATATCATCCAAGTTCCCCCTGTTTTTTTTGTAAAGCTCTTGAAAGGCACAACTTTAATTTTTTTTTATTTTTTTTTGTAAATCTCCAGAAAGGCACAACTTTATTTTCTCTTTTTTTTAATGGAGAACCGGATGAAATGAAAGAAGAATAATGAAATGATGACTCATGCCCAATTTTCTAATAATACATTGCCCAAAATGATGACGCACACATTACACCACCCAAAAATGATACATATCCTATGGAACGCACACGAAAGGCCCTTCCCCCACACTCAAACTTGAAATAACCATGCAAAAATACTAAAAGGGCAGGTAGGTAAGGAAAAATTGGATTGTAATGTGGCTTAAAACTATAAGGCAATTCATGGCATCTAAGGGCTTATGAAGAATAAATGTAAAGGTGGGTCTTAGGATAAAATGTGGCTAGCCAAAGAGATGCCTCAATCATTTTAAATACATTCCATGAAATCCAAATCTTCGAAAGAGAATTTTCACAAATTCTGCTTCTCACAAAAAATTCAAGTTTCCCTCAAGAAAGTGTGGGTATTAGGAAGAATATGTAAAAGTGGTTTAGAATACCTCAAAGGATTGGAAAAAATATTTTGGGTCAGTGTTTCATGGTCATGGATTTCAAAAATCAGTCAAACTCATAAAAATGATTAACAATACAATTCATGAAAAATGTTTTCACATCAACAATCATTTAAAATCCATTATTTCAAAAATCATTTCAACTCTTTATAATCAATTTATGTGTGAAAAGTGATTATAATATTCATTAAAGCTCAAAAATCCTTAAAAAAATGAAAAGAACACAAGAAGAACTAAGCAAGTTGACACTCCCCCACACTTAAATTTAACTACCCCTTATTTCAACTCAACAAAATATAAATATAATGGTAGAAAATAAAAGGTAAGGAAAGATACAACCTGAAATTATTTTAGAGGTGGATGCCTTGAGTTAAGCTCCTAGAAGGAACCACTTTAAAACTACAAGAAAGTAATGAAAATAAATAAGAAAAATAAATAAAAAGAATGAGAAAAGGAAAAGAAAAGAGATAATGCTTGGTTTAGACCCCCCAAGCGGGTGCTAGGTTTTTACTGCCCCTAGTCAGGCAGTTTCAGTGGATTATCCCCGATCAGAAGGTGGGTGTGGTTTCTTTGAGATGAACCACCACATGTGAGTTTTCCCGATGTCCATGATTAAATACTGAAAGTAGAGAACCCCAAATAAGATAAGAATGTTCCCAACCCCCGACAAATAATAAAGAAGAAATTTGAGGTTCGAAGTGGGAGGGAATAAAAGATAAGGGTGCTCCCTCTTAACTTCGGTGGTGTCCTCCTCCATATGGTATGAAAATTTTTGTTGAGGAGGTAGTCGCACCACCGCCTCCTTTTCCAGATCTTCTTCCATGATCACCACTAATTTAGTGGTATCTTTCATATCATCCATGGTCTGCTCCATTTGAGCTATATCATAAATTTCAAAGGAATAGGTGTTAGAAAACCATTTAGCTTGAATAATATTAAAACATGAAGAATTAATAGAGAAATCTTTCCTTTCAAGTAATTCAGCTTGGTAATTGATCTCTTCAGTCATGACCATCGGCAACTTCATCTCAGCAAGTGCATCTTCTTCTTCATCTTCCAAAGCAAGATTGAGGTCAAAAGGTACATATTGTTCAATATCAAGCATGGGAGGATCATGTTTCAAGTTATCTTCGACAAAGTTATTCAAAGATTCTTCCAAAAAATGTTGACCTCCCATCAGTGCATCAGTTGGAATGTTTACTTCTGGGACCTCCTCGAGCAATGGTTGAGTGCGGGATGATGTGATTAATTCTTTTAGTAGATCCTTCTCACCCTGCTCAGGTTTGTTAGCATAAAAAATTATGGGTAAAATCTCTTCCACCATTCGTTCTGGTTCAGGTTCCGGTTCAGGTTCGGGTTGTTCTTGGGATGCGCGTACATATTCTGCAATCAATTCTATTTGGCCCTCCAATTTTTTCACTTTATCGCTAATCCTATGAAATTGAACATCTAGTTCATTGTAAAACTTTTCTTGCAGTTGAGATTGATCAGTCCATGCATAATAATCATAATTTGAATACATCATGAACAAAGAATATTTTTTTTAGTTTTTGAAATTTATGATTTTTTGTTGTTTTTTTTAAACGAAAGGAAAATTATTTACACAATGTGAATAAAAATAGTGAATTAAAACCACTTGGCTCCCCGGAAACGGCGCCAATTTGACGAAGCATTGTCGTGTACGCTCTCAAAAATATTTATAGCTAAGTGCAGCACAGGGGCTGACCTAGGTCGTTCTCTTGAGGAGCTTTTGTGGTTAATAAATCACTACTTCTATTCCACCTAATCTAATTCTTTTTTGTTGTTTAATATTTTATGAAAGAAATGTAATTTAATAAAATAAAATAAATTCATAAATCATAAGAAACTAAAATTTAATTCTAAATTACCATGCAATGCTAAACAGAATGTAATTAGGGAAGAAAGGAAGTTCTCCCGAGAGAATATTTAGGGAGCACCTTCATTGGCCAGCTTCAAATATTCTTAGTTTACACACTCCATCATATGTGTGCACACCTTATTCTACACCGGTTATGAATGAAATGTCTACTTAGCGATCGCCAAGAACACCCTCCATCCACCTCCTCGATCGAGGGAAAATGGTTGTAGATTAAGAAGTTAATCTTTAGACAACCATAGTGAGGATTACACCCACTATAAATTATCCTTAGAATTAACTCAAAGAATATTAAAAACATGGTCTTGGGTTCAAGAACCTGAATAATCCCTCGGGATATTCATCTTATTAGTTGCTCATGATCATGAGTATTATAGTTCATGATGGTAAGATGATAGGAAGAAAAGAGGGTGAATCGGTGGCCACAAAAATAAAAACAAGGCATGAATTTATTAGAAATCTAAATTACAATTAAAAACAAAAAAATAAAGAAAAGAAATAAAATAAAAATAAAGGTGGAAGATTTGCGGCCGGCCTCCCTCGGTGGAGATCTCCTCCTTGGTGCCTTGAAGGAATGGATGGAGAATGGATGATTTGGGAAGGAGGTGAGGGCCTCCTTTTTTAGGCAGAATTTTTCCCTCAAATGTAGACGAGTTGTAGACCCCTTTAATGACATATTAACGCGTTCTACCCTTCATAAATATTGTTCATAAATGTCTTGGGCGTCTCCTCTACAAATTGCAGATAATTTTAAAACCGTATGTAGGAGTTATGAATTTTTCATTCTCGGTTGCTGTTTCTGGATGAAGCATCCAGGAAGGTTCCTCCAAAATAATGTCATTCAATAGCCTCGTTGATGATCTCCAACCTACTCTCAATTTATTGTAGAGACGGCCCTATATGTCCTCAAGGTATACCAGGTGCAAACACATCATTTGGATATGTGTAGGCCGCGTTTGATGTCCGTTACCTTGGGTGGGTCCATGCTGTCCGCCCGGAAAAATTCCAATCTTCAATGATTTTATAGGCCCTATAGATGACCGAAGCAGCTCCTGGTCCAGAAGACAAAAATGAAGGAAATTAAATAAGGATTATAAAAAAAAATTAAGCAGAAAATTTGGAATTTTATTTTTCCTGAAATGACCAAAATACCCCTGACGTAAAATTCTGTCAAAAATCCATAATTAGTCGTTTTTCACATTTGGGTTTAAAATAGCACTAAAACCTAAAAACATGATAATTACCCATTCAATAAAACTTTTGTGGGATTATAAACAATGTTTTACAGTATAAAATATATGAAAATGTGAGCTTCATCACTCCCCCACACTTAAACATTGCACTCCTGGGCAATCATCTTACATCCAAATCAAAATCCACACAACAATCAAAAATGTGAAAATATCAATGATTTTATCCAAAATAGAATTCTATCATGTCTCATTTATGAATAATAATTCTCTCATTTTCATTTCAATCATTAAAATTTGTTCAACCTCATAAATCAATCCATGGACCAATCACAACCTACCTCACATTGATTTTTATGTCACTCTTCACTCAAGAGAAATTGATTCTGGAGTTATGCACATACTTGAAAATCACATGTATCACCATAGGTTTGTGAAAATTATCATTTCTCCACAGCGTGAAACATGAAAATGAATTTAATCATGAGAGATTTAATTAAAGGTTCAAATGATTCTGTGGCTTAGGGTCGGTGGTAAAATGATTGAAAAATGTTCCAAGCTAGAAAGAGGAGGTTGAACTTTTAAGTACAATGCATGATTAAATCAAGTGAAAACACAGGAAATTTCTCACTCAATACTGCTTGTAAATGTGAAAAACAACCCCACCCATATTTATGACATGGGTCATGAGTCAATAAATGATTACAAAGAATGATATCATCCAAGTTCTCCCTGTTTTTTTGTAAAGCTCTAGAAAGGCACAACTTTATCTTTTTTATTTTTATTTTTTTTGTAAATCTCCAGAAAGGCACAACTTTATTTTCTCTTTTTTTTAATGGAGAACCGGATGAAATGAAAGAAGAATAATGAAATGATGACTCATGCCCAATTTTCTAATAATACATTGCCCAAAATGATGACGCACACATTACACCACCCAAAAATGATACATATCCTATGGAATGCACACGAAAGGCCCTTCCCCCACACTCAAATTTGAAATAACCATGCAAAAATACTAAAAGGGCAGGTAGGTAAGGAAAAATTGGATTGTAATGTGGCTTAAAACTATAAGGCAATTCATGGAATCTAAGGGTTTAGGAAGAATAAATGTAAAGGTGGGTCTTAGGATAAAATGTGGCTAGCCAAAGAGATGCCTCAATCATTTTAAATACATTCCATGAAATCCAAATCATTGAAAGAGAATATTCACAAATTCTGGTTCTCACAAAAAATTCAAGTTTCCCTCAAGAAAGTGTGGGTATTAGGAAGAATATGTAAAAGTGGTTTAGAATACCTCACAGGATTGGAAAAAATATTTTGGGTCAGTGTTTCATGGTCATGGATTTCAAAAATCAGTCAAACTCATAAAAATGATTAACAATCCAATTCATGAAAAATGTTTTCACATCAACAATCATTTAAAATCCAATATTTCAAAAATCATTTCAACTCTTTATAATCAATTTATGTGTGAAATGTGATTAGAATATTCATTAAAGCTCAAAAATCCTTAAAAAAATGAAAAGAACACAAGAAGAACTAAGCAAGTTGACACTCCCCCACACTTAAATTTAACTACCCCTTATTTAAACTCAAAAAAATATATATATAATGGTAGAAAATAAAAGGTAAGGAAAGATACAACCTGACATTATTTTAGAGGTGTATGCCTTGAGTTAAGCTCCTAGAAGGAACCACTTTAAAACTACAATAAAGTAATGAAAATAAATAAGAAAAATAAATAAAAAGAATGAGAAAAGGAAAAGAAAAGAGATAATGCTTGGTTTAGACCCCCAAGCAGGTGCTAGGTTTTTACTGCCCCTAGTCAGGCAGTTTCAGTGGATTATCCCCGATCAGAAGGTGGGTGTGGTTTCTTTGAGATGAACCACCACATGTGAGTTTTCCCGATGTCCATGATTAAATACTGAAAGTAGAGAACCCCAAATAAGATAAGAATGTTCCCAACCCCCGACAAATAATAAAGAAGAAATTTGAGGTTCGAAGTGGGAGGGAATAAAAGATAAGGGTGCTCCCTGTTAACTTCGGTGGTGTCCTCCTCCATATGGTATGAAAATTTTTGTTGAGGAGGTAGTCACACCACCGCCACCTTTTCCAGATCTTCTTCCATGATCACCAATAATTTAGTGGTATCATTCATATCATCCATGGTCTGCTCCATTTGAGCTATATCAGAAATTTCAAAGGAAGAGGTGATAGAAAACCATTTATCTTGAATAATATTAAAACATGAAGAATTAATAAAGAAATCTTTCCTTTCAAGTAATTCAGCTTGGTAATTGATCTCTTCAGGCATGACCATCAGAAACTTCATCTCAGCAAGTGCATCTTCTTCTTCATCTTCCAAAGCAAGATTGAGGTCAAAAGGTACATATTGTTCAATATCAAGCATGGGAGGATCATGTTTCAAGTTATCTTCGACAAAGTTATTCAAAGATTCTTCCAAAAAATGTTGACCTCCCATCAGTGCATCATTTGGAATGTTTACTTCTGGGACCTCCTCGAGCAATGGTTGAGTGCGGGATGATGTGATTAATTCTTTTAGTAGATCCTTCTCACCCTGCTCAGGTTCTTTAGCATAAAAAATTATGGGTAAAATCTCTTCCACCACTCGTTCTGGTTCAGGTTCCGGTTCAGGTTCGGGTTGTTCTTGGGATGCGCATACATATTCTTCAATCAATTCTATTTGGCCCTCCAAGTTTTTCACTTTATCGCTAATCCTATGAAATTGCACATCTAGTTCATTGTAAAAATTTTCTTGCAGTTGAGATTGATCAGTACATGCATAATAATCATAATTTGAATACATCATGAACAAAGAAGATTTTTTTTAATTTTTGAAATTTATGATTTTTTGTTGTTTTTTTTAAATGAAAGGAAAATTATTTACACAATGTGAATAAAAATAGTGAATTAAAACCACTTGGCTCCCCGGAAATGGCGCCAATTTGACGAAGCGTTGTCGTGTACTCTCTCAAAAATATTTATAGCTAAGTGCAGCACAGGGGCTGACCTAGGTCGTTCTCTTGAGGAGCTTTTGTGGTTAATAAATCACTACTTCTATTCCACCTAATCTAATTCTTTTTTGTTGTTTAATATTTTATGAAAGAAATGTAATTTAATAAAATAAATTAAATTCATAAATCATAAGAAACTAAAATTTAATTCTAAATTACCATGCAATGCTAAACAGAATGTAATTAGGGAAGAAAAGAAGTTCTCCCGAGAGAATATTCTGGGAGCACCTTCATTGTCCATCTTCAAATATTCTTAGTTTACACACTCCATCGTATGTGTGCACACCTTATTCTACACCGGTTATGAATGAAATGTCTACTTAGCGATCGCCAAGAACACCCTCCATCCACCTGCTCGATCGAGGGAAAATGGTTGTAGATTAAGAAGTTAATCTTTAGACAACCATAGTGAGGATTACACCCACTATAAATTCTCCTTAGAATTAACTCAAAGAATATTAAAAACATGGTCTTGGGTTCAAGAACCTGATTAATCCCTCGGGATATTCCTCTTATTAGTTTCTCATGATCATGAGTATTATAGTTCATGATGGTAAGATGATAGGAAGAAAAGAGGGTGAATCGGTGGACACAAAAATAAAAACAAGGCATGAATTTATTAGAAATCTAAATTACAATTAAAAACAAAAAAATAAAGAAAAGAAATAAAATAAAAAGAAAGGTGGAATATTTGCGGCCGTCCTCCCTCGGTGGAGATCTCCTCCTTGGTGCCTTGAAGGAATGGATGGAGAATGGATGATTTGGGAAGGAGGTGAGGGCCTCCTTTTTTAGGCAGAATTTTTCCCTCAACTGTAGACGCGTTGTAGACCCCTTTTAATGACATATTCACGCGTTCCGGCCTTCATAAATGTTGTTCATAAATGTCTTGGGAGTCTCCTCTCCAAATTTCAGATAATTTGAAAACCGTATGTAGGAGTTATGAATTTTTCATTCTCGGTTGCTGTTTCTGGATAAAGCATCCAGGAAGGTTCCTCCAAAATAATGTCATTCAATAGCCTCGTTGATGATCTCCAACCTACTCTCAATTTATTGTAGAGACGGCCCTATATTTCATCAAGGTATCTCAGGTGCAAACACATCATTTGGATATGTGTAGGCCGCATTTGATGTCTGTTACCTTGGGTGGGTCCATGCTGTCCGCCCGGAAAAATTCCAATCTTCAATGATTTTATAGACCCTATAGATGACCGAAGCAGCTCCTGGTCCAGAAGACAAAAATGAAGGAAATAAAATAAGGATTCTAAAATAAAATTAAGCAGAAAATTTGGAATTTTATTTTTCCTGAAATGACCAAAATACCCCTGACGTAAAATTCTGTCAAAAATCCATAATTAGTCGTTTTTCACATTTGGGTTTAAAATAGCACTAAAACCTTAAAACATTATAATTACCCATTCAATAACACTTTTGTGGGATTATAAACAATGTTTTACAGTATAAAATATATGAAAATGTGAGCTTCATCACTCCCCCACACTTAAACATTGCACTCCTGGGCAATCATCTTACATCCAAATCAAAATCCACACAACAATCAAAAATGAGAAAATATCAATGATTTTATCCAAAATAGAATTCTATCATGTCTCATTTATGAATAATAATTCTCTCATTTTCATTTCAATCATTAAAATTTGTTCAACCTCATAAATCAATCCATGGACCAATCACAACCTACCTCACATTGATTTTTATGTCACTCTTCACTCAAGAAAATTGATTCTGGAGTTATGCACATACTTGAAAATCACATGTATCACCATAGGTTTGTGAAAATTATCATTTCTCCACAGCGTGAAACATGAAAATGAATTTAATCATGAGGGATTTAATTAAAGGTTCAAATGATTCTGTGGCTTAGGGTCGGTGGTAAAATGATTGAAAAATGTTCCAAGCTAGAAAGAGGAGGTTGAACTTTTAAGTACAATGCATGATTAAATCAAGTGAAAACACATGAAATTTCTCACTCAATACTGCTTGTAAATGTGAAAAACAACCCCACACATCTTTATGACATGGGTCATGAGTCAATAAATGATTACAAAGAATGATATCATCCAAGTTCTCCCTGTTTTTTTGTAAAGCTCTAGAAAGGCACAACTTTATTTTTTTTTTTTTTTATTTTTTTTTGTAAATCTCCAGAAAGGCACAACTTTATTTTCTCTTTTTTTTAATGGAGAACCGGATGAAATGAAAGAAGCATAATGAAATGATGACTCATGCCCAATTTTCTAATAATACATTGCCCAAAATGATGACGCACACATTACACCACCCAAAAATGATACATATCCTATGGAACGCACACGAAAGGCCCTTCCCCCACACTCAAACTTGAAATAACCATGCAAAAATACTAAAAGGGCAGGTAGGTAAGGAAAAATTGGATTGTAACGTGGCTTAAACCTATAAGGAAATTCATGGCATCTAAGGGCTTACGAAGAATAAATGTAAAGGTGGGTCTTAGGATAAAATGTGGGTAGCCAAAGAGATGCCTCAATCATTTTAAATACATTCCATGAAATCCAAATCTTCGAAAGAGAATATTCACAAATTCTGGTTCTCACACAAAATTCAAGTTTCCCTCAAGAAAGTGTGGGTATTAGGAAGAATATGTAAAAGTGGTTTAGAATACCTCATAGGATTGGAAAAAATATTTTGGGTCAGTGTTTCATGGTCATGGATTTCAAAAATCAGTCAAACTCATAAAAATGATTGACAATCCAATTCATGAAAAATGTTTTCACATCAACAATCATTTAAAATCCATTATTTCAAAAATCATTTCAACTCTTTATAATCAATTGATGTGTGAAAAGTGATTAGAATATTCATTAAAGCTCAAAAATCCTTAAAAAAAATGAAAAGAACACAAGAAGAACTAAGGAGGTTGACACTCCCCCACACTTAAATTTAACTACCCCTTATTTCAACTCAACAAAATATAAATATAATGGTAGAAAATCAAAGGTAAGGAAAGATACAACCTGACATTATTTTAGAGGTGGATGCCTTGAGTTAAGCTCCTAGAAGCAACCACTTTAAAACTACAAGAAAGTAATGAAAATAAATAAGAAAAATAAATAAAAACAATGAGAAAAGGAAAAGAAAAGATATAATGCTTGGTTTAGACCCCCAAGCGGGTGCTAGGTTTTTACTGCCCCTAGTCAGGCAGTTTCAGTGGATTATCCCCAATCAGAAGGTGGGTGTGGTTTCTTTGAGATGAACCACCACATGTGAGTTTTCCCGATGTCCATGATTAAATACTGAAAGTAGAGAACCCCAAATAAGATAAGAATGTTCCCAACCCCCGACAAATAATAAAGAAGAAATTTGAGGTTCGAAGTGGGAGGGAATAAAAGATAAGGGTGCTCCCTGTTAACTTCGGTGGTGTCCTCCTCCATATGGTATGAAAATTTTTGTTGAGGAGGTAGTCGCACCACCGCCACCTTCTCCAGATCTTCTTCCACGATCACCACTAATTTAGTGGTATCTTTCATATCATCCATGGTCTGCTCCATTTGAGCTATATCAGAAATTTCAAAGGAAGAGGTGTTAGAAAAACATTTAGCTTGAATAATATTAAAACATGAAGAATTAATAAAGAAATCTTCCCTTTCAAGTAATTCAGCTTGGTAATTGATCTCTTCAGGCATGACCATCGACAACTTCATCTCAACAAGTGCATCTTCTTCTTCATCTTCCAAAGAAAGATTGAGGTCAAAAGGTACATATTGTTCAATATCAAGCATGGGAGGATCATGTTTCAAGTTATCTTCGACAAAGTTATTCCAAGATTCTTCCAAAAAATGTTGACCTCCCATTAGTGCATCAGTTGGAAAGTTTACTTCTGGGACCTCCTCGAGCAATGGTTGAGTGCGGGATGATGTGATTAATTCTTTTAGTAGATCCTTCTCACCCTGCTCAGGTTCTTTAGCATAAAAAATGATGGGTAAAATCTCTTCCACCACTCGTTCTGGTTCAGGTTCCGGTTCAGGTTCGGGTTGTTCTTGGGATGCGCGTACATATTCTGCAATCAATTCTATTTGGCCCTCCAAGTTTTTCACTTTATCGCTAATCCTATGAAATTGCAAATCTAGTTCATTGTAAAAATTTTCTTGCAGTTGAGATTGATCAGTCCATGCATAACAATCGTAATTTGAATACATCATGAACAAAGAAGATTTTTTTTAATTTTTGAAATTTATGATTTTTTGTTGTTTTATTAAATGAAAGGAAAATTATTTACACAATGTGAATAAAAATAGTGAATTAAAACCACTTGGCTCCCCGGCAACGGCGCCAATTTGACGAAGAGTTGTCGTGTACGCTCTCAAAAATATTTATAGCTAAGTGCAGCACAGGGGCTGACCTAGGTCGTTGTCTTGAGGAGCTTTTGTGGTTAATAAATCACTACTTCTATTCCACCTAATCTAATTCTTTTTTGTTGTTTAATATTTTATGAAAGAAATGTAATTTAATAAAATAAATGAAATTCATAAATCATAAGAAACTAAAATTTAATTTTAAATTACCATGCAATGCTAAACAGAATGTAATTAGGGAAGAAAGGAAGTTCTCCCGAGAGAATATTCAGGGAGCACCTTCATTGGCCAGCTTCAAATATTCTTAGTTTACACACTCCATCGTATGTGTGCACACCTTATTCTACACCGGTTATGAATGAAAATTCTACTTAGCGATCGCCAAGAACACCCTCCATCCACCTCCTCAATCGAGGGAAAATGGTTGCAGATTAAGAAGTTAATCTTTAGACAACCATAGTGAGGATTACACCCACTATAAATTATCCTTAGAATTAACTTAAATAATATTAAAAACATGGTCTTGGGTTCAAGAACCTGATTACTCCCTCGGGATATTCCTCTTATTAGTTACTCATGATCATGAGTATTATAGTTCATGATGGTAAGATGATAGGAAGAAAAGAGGGTGAATCGGTGGACACCAAAATAAAAACAAGGCATGAATTTATTAGAAATCTAAATTACAATTAAAAAAAATAAAGAAAAGAAATAAAATAAAAAGAAAGGTGGAAGATTTGCGGCCGGCCTCTCTCGGTGGAGATCTCCTCCTTGGTGCCTTGAAGGAATGGATGGAGAATGGATGATTTGGGAAGGATGTGAGGGCCTCCTTTTATAGACAGAATTTGTCCCTCAAATGTAGACGCGTTTTAGACCCATTTAATGAAATATTAACGCGTTCCACCCTTCATAAATGTTGTTCCTAAATGTCTTGGACGTCTCCTCTCCAAATTTCAGATAATTTGGAAACCGTATTTAGGAGTTATGAATTTTTCATTCTCGGTTTCTGTTTCTGGACGAAGCATCCAGGAAGGTTCCTCCAAAATAATTTCATTCAATAGCCTCGTTTATGATCTCCAAATTCCTCAAAATTTATTTTAGAGACTTCCCTATATGTCCTCAAGGTATCCCAGGTGGAAACACATCATTTGGATATGTTTAGGCCGCGTTTTATGTCCGTTACCTTGGGTGGGTCCATGCTGTCCGCCCGGAAAAATTCCAATCTTCAATGATTTGTTAGACCCTTTAGATGACCGAAGTAGCTCCTGGTCCAGAAGACAAAAATGAAGGAAATAAAGTAAGGATTCTAACGAAATTTTAATCAGAAAAGTTTGAATTTTATTTTTCCTGAAATGACCAAAATACCCCTGACGTAAAATTCTGTCAAAAATCCAGAATTAGTCGTTTTTCACATTTGGTTTCAAAATAGCACTAAAACCTAAAAACATGATAATTACCCATTCAATAACACTTTTTTGGGATTATAAACAATGTTTTACAGTATAAAATATATGAAAATGTGAGCTTCATCAGTGACCTATTAATATTAAATAGTTACTACATAATTAATGAACTTGATACATGTTCAAACACCAACTAAGGGCTGAAGTTGGTACTGGGGTATTTAGAAATATTGTACTTCGTGAGATACATTATATATGCTTTCCATCACACTATTATATTTTATTTCATGAGACAGAACATATTGACACCATTAGGGGTGTCCCATTGAGATTTATCTCAAACCATATCCTACTAAAATTTAGTTCTCAGAGTATAAAATATGGTTTTATTGTTTGAAAAATGGGAGAATACAACTTCCAACACAAGATTACATGATAATAAGATGCAGAATTATAGTAGAAGACTGAGTTAAATCTCAGGATTCTGAGAGTAGTCTTCGTTTTCAATTACATCATGGAATATATTATGCATGTTTTCTGTATCCATGTTTTTTCAAGTTTTCTAGTGACATGAAGTTACCTAAAATTTTTTATAGATGATACAATTATAATTATTCCCATTTATCTTTTGTATCACTTTTATTGTATTGTTTATTTATATTATTTGTATTTCTTCTGGTGTTTGTTATTCCTTTATATTCCTTCCATTATGCTACACTCACCTAATGAGGGAATAGTCATCCCATGGAAACACTCCAGACCCTCTCTAATTGTCTTCACACTCTAGTGTTTGGGATGATGCGCTTGGGGCCATGTGTCCCACCGGGCTTAGGGAACTAATTAAGTGAAATCCAAGTCATGGACATTCCAAAGTGGTATCAATGGTGCTTGTTTTCCTTGATTTACTATTTTTAGAATGTATATTTGAGAATAATAATTCTTCGGACTTGGTCATAAGTTTTTCTCAGACATCGTGAACTCATGTTTGGGGTAAAAACCATGTTTCGTTAATTATAAATGTTGATCTATTTTCCCTATTACATTTGATATTATTTCACCATTGGGTGATGAAAATGTTTTTTTGGTGTTGTTTATTATTACACATGGGAATTTATTGAATACATAGCCCAGTGATATGAGTGGATAAATCCCTATTAAATGAATCATTATAGGCACATAGAACTCACATTTCATACATGTTTCCAATTCATATTGGTCCATTTTATGGCCTTTCATTGCCTGATATTAATTTCATCATTGAGTGATGTTGTGATAGTTTATTGTTCATGTGTTAATTTTTCTTTTATTGAGTGATTTCTTTTCTCAATTAATGTGGTGTGTGGTCCCTCATGGGTTGGGATTAGTATTTTACCTAGTCGAGCCATTGTACTATAATGAAATGGGTGTCCTTTATGGTGATAGGTTAAAGGTCCATGAATCATCAGAAATTGATATCCATTATAAATTTAATCGTGAAATCTAAAATGAATTGGTAGAAAATCCATATCATAACTTGTCATGTTTATGAATGTTAAAGGAGTGAACCTGATAGTTAACAATGAATGGATATGAAACATATCTTGAGAAATTATTAATACATAACCATAAAATCGTGTAGTTTGGGATTGTATTCCTTGGGTAGTTAGTTCTCTTAAATTCAGTTCTCCTCATGATCCTATCTTATTATCATATTATTTTCATAATGTGTGTGCTTGGAATTGGTTGAAAAATTCCTTCATGATATCCACATGTTATTTTCCATCAAGGTAGAGATGATCATGCTCTAGACCTGGTGGGCCATAAGCATCCAGTCTTAACTCAAATAGTTCCACGTGAAGAAATACCTATTATAATTGATCTAGGAACATATTCCCAAGTCCTTGATAGTTTCCAACATCTATTGCAATCTGTGCTTGGTGCTCCATGGGTTGCACCTATGATGGTTGACCTGAAACGTGACTTCCAGCTACATCCTCTTCATACATTTTTAGGGGGTGACGGTTCTTAGGATGCTTAGTCTTGGATAGAGTTCATGATGTCTATATTTTGGCATCTATAAATGCCTATAGAGTAGAGATTCAAGCTTTCTACATACATGCTTTTAGATTTCATCATGTGTTGGGTGTATTTGAAAATCGAGGCTGATTGTCATCAGGGAATGTTATGGGTTGACTTTTAGACCGCCTTCTATGATCAGTTATCTTATGAATCACAGAGAGAATAAAATACCAGAGAGTTCATGCATCTTGAGTAGGTTTCGATGTTAGTTATGGAATATTTAGGGAATTTCCTGGATTTATAGATCTTTTTAATACTTATAGCCGGTGATGAGATTTCACAGGCTAGGTGTTTTGAGGATGTGCTCGAGTATGCCTTTTGAACTCAGTTGACTGTATTTCACATCCCTACCATTTTTGTAGTATTTGATTAGGATATTATCACTAAACATAACCTATGGTATGGAAAATGTACCTAATTTTAAAAATCAGTGTCATGTCAAGTGATTAGTTCTTCCGGATGTAGGAAACCTTCCCTTATGGTTTCTTGTCAGGGAAGAGGCAGCCAAAGTATCCATTTTGATTGCTATGTGGTCTTTCATCAGTGTGGATGATAAGAGAATATGAATCCCCTATGTGACAGTGACCCTATGGAATGTCGTGCTTGTGGTCGTATGGGTCATCTATATCCTTTCTACAAAACCAATACATCAACCTAAAGTGGAAAAGCTTTTGCATCTGCTCCACTAAGAAGAGTGAGTTCTTTTGAGCCCCGTCTGGTGGAGAGTTGGAATATCACTTGTAGGTATGGACGAGGAGGAGTTCGTTGTCATGGTACATTGATCCCTTAACACCAATAGCACCAGTAGAGCAGTCATGATCATGGTATCCCATCTATTTTCCATGGTCTTAGATCAGGTTAGTTACATGATTTACAATTGGTACATGAAGATGATGTTGTGGGACGATCTATAGTATGATGTACCATTCTAGTATCCCCCACTATTGTCTCTTCATTGATTTATTTAACAACTTATTACTCATTCATTTCTGTATCTATCGTGGAATGTATTTGACTATAGATTCAATATTACTATTGGGTAATAACCCATGATACACCATAGGGAATATACATGGAGGGAGAATTTCATTGTATGAACTGCCCCATTGAGGTTGGAATTTACCCCTTATTATGGTGTCTCATTGTTTTATAGATGATGATCCTTGATTTCATCCTTAAGATAGACTGGTTATTCCACTATCATGGCTTTGTATACTGTTATCGCCACATGGTCTCTTTTACATCACCAGAAGGCGTCAGTTATCTTTTCAAAGGTGACTTTGATGTCAAGGCTAAGAGAGATAGACCAAATCATGATGATCTAAGTGAAGTGACCACTCAAATTGAAAATATTCCCTAGAGGTTCTGGGATTGTTTCAAATTGATTTCCCTCATGAAGTTGATTTGTTTGGGGAAGTCTATCTTAATGACATTTTAGGTTTACCTATTTGGAGATTGGTAGTGTTTATAATATATCTTGTTCCCAGAGAAGATATAGTTTCCATTCCACCATACATTATGGAACCTACTGAGCATCCAGATTTGAATTAGTTGTTAGAGGAAGTTGAGTCCAATGGCTTTATATTCCCTAATACATTCTCTTGGGATTCCCCCATGCTTTTCTATAAGAAGGACAATGGAAAATTATGTCTATACATGGATTATACAATATTGAACCAGTATATGGTCAAAAACTACTATCCACTTCCTCCAATAGATTTTCTCTTTCACAATCTTCAAGGAGAAAAGGTGTTCTCTATGATTGACCTAGGATCAGGTTATCATTAGGTGTGAGTCAGACCATCAAAAAAGCATGTGAAAGTTTATGTAGAAGTTATGATATGTATGAGTATCATTTTATTCCATTTGGTCTTACAAATAATCCAACTATTTTGATGTATTTTATGAATATTGTTTTCCAACCCTATCTGGACTCTATTTTTGTGGCCTTTTGGATGATATCATGGTCTATTATTTCACTCCTAACGACTATGACAAACATCTTGAGACTATTCTGTGTAAACTGAGAGGGAATAATCATTATTCTAATCTTGCATAGTGAAACTGTTAGATCAAAAAGTTCCACTTATTGGGTAATATTATTTCATAATTAGGGGTATAGGTTGATCCTAAAAAGGGTAGTGTTGTAGTTTCCTGGGAGAAGCTCATGAATGTGTTTGATATAGGATCATTCTTAGGGATTGATGGAAATTAAATGAATTTAATATAGTAATTATCACAGCATGGTTCACCTCATATAGAAATTTCAATGAAGGGAGTTACTTTCCTATGGTGAGAAGCATGCCATAATTGTTTTTATGAATGGAAAGGGAGGATTTTCCTGGCATCAATTCTGCCACTTCTAGAACCTCTTTAAGGTTTTATTTTCTTCGGTGATGCATCATGAATTATCCTAGGTGAAGTGTTAATGTAGGAAGATGAAGTTATTGTGTATGTATCTTGAATGTTGAGGCCTCATGAGACAAACTCCCTGATGCACGGCCTTGATCTAGTAGAATGTTTCCATTCCATACATTTCTGGAGGCGTATTCTGGTGGGTGAGGGATTTTTGGTGTATATAGATTACAAGAGCCTCATGTATATCTTTTCTCACTCTAAAATAAACCTTATATAGTGGATATGTGTTTAATATCTACCATCCATAGATTTTTAGATTTCATATATGCCTGGAATGTGCAATGTGGTCACTGATTAATTGATCCATAAAACAACAACACATTCCATACAGGAAGCAAACGATGAATGGAAGTTAATTGCTCTATTTTAGAAACTTCATCTAGAGTTCCATGATAGTCACGAGTAGACTATACTCTCATCCCTAACAGTTCATTCTTCCCTCCATGAGATGGAGAAGAGTAGAATTTTTTTAAATACTAATGGTTTGGTTCTCGATGAGAGTATACTAGGAGATAATCCACCTCAAGATTGGTTGTAGGATAAAGACAATGTCCAGCATGCACATTGACATATTTCGGTTACTACAGATATGAGAGGGGAGCTGATGAATGAGTCCCCTGCTTCCCAGTGGGTAGATCATCAAGGAATCTCCATGATGTACTGATATATGTGATGCCCATATTGGTAGCCTAGAATGAAATGTTAGATTGAAGGCTTCATCACTTGGTATTCCACCTATCAGCAGGGGAAAGAAGAGCACTGGAGACCTGAAAGCTTGTTATAGCCAATTTCAGTCCCAGAATGGAAACAATATTATGTTTCTATGGATTTCATTTTCTTCTTACATAGGTCATCGAGGGTTAGTGATGATATTTTGGTAGTCATTGACCGAATAATTAAATCGACCCACATCATTTATATTTTGGAGACATTCTCTGTTTGAAGAATAGGGAAGACTGTATGTCCATGAGATCATACGACTACACGGGGTTCCACATATAATCATTTTATATAGGGATGCTCATTTCACATCATGGTTATAGAAAGGAATAACGAATTCTATGGGGAATTAGGTGATTCAATGCAAATATTTTCACCCATGGATCGATGGAAATCATAACAAACTATACAAGTTCTAGAGGATGTGTTTGAGAAAGTTTCCTTGATTTTTTCGATTCTTTGTAGAATCATATACCTCTCATAGGGTTTTCATATAAAAAAATTAGAAGTTGATTCATATGGATTATTTTGAGACCATATATGGTAGTATATGTCGTTCACCCCTATGATGTTTAGAGGTAGGTGAGGCAGCCCTACTAGGTCATCGTCTCATTCAGGATACTTTAGAACATGTCAAGTTGATCATGAAGCATATGAATACTACTAAATCTATAGAAAAATATTATTCCAATCCTCATTGATGACATATTGAGTTCCAGGTAGGGGATCCCATTTTTCTTCAAGTATTGCATAGTCATGGTTATTGAAAGTTAAGGAATGAGGGAATGTTTTCCCCATGTAATGTTGGGATTTTTTATATTCTAGAGTGATTCCGGATGGTATCCAATCAGTTACTACTACCAAAATGGTACCTTGTCAAGAAATATGTAATTCATGTCTCACAGATTCACCAATATCATGTCAGCATATCTCATACCTTTGATCCCAAAGAAGTTGAGTTGGAATCTGATGCTACCGTTGATGAATATCAATTTTTCATTGTTGACTAATGTATGAAGGCTCTATGGGTTATTCCTTCCCCTCTCATATAAGTTCTATAATAGGAAAACTATGTACATGAGGAGAATTTTGATAGGTAAACCAATGTATGGGATCAGTGGCTAGATTTTTTCTTAGATAGTGTTCCTTTACCCTTGGAAGGAGGGCTCAGTGGGGGTATTCTTTTAAGGGGGGAAGACTGTAAAAACCCATTTTTCACTCAGGTATATATCCTTTAAACATTTTTCAAAAACATTAATTTGGACCTAATAAGTATTACTAATGGTTTGTTAATGGTTCCAAGGTTGGATGGGTATTGTTCGGAGGCTCGCAACCATATTATTGGGGAAAACTGGCTAGGTGAACTATTTAGAGGAAGCCGTGTGGACTAACCATGCGAACACCACCTTTACCCAGGTACCTGTGCATGTCATTTTCATGGATTGATCAAATATTCTATAGAATTAATTTTAGGGAAGAACCATCTCAAACTATTTTCAAAATTTTTTAATGTCTATGATGAAAAAATGTGAGCATTCTAATTATCTAGGTAAATTTATATTTTTTCCCTTAATGATCAATTATAAAAACCCTACTCCATAATCTGAGAAGCATTGGGATTACCCTATTTTCCTCTCAATTTGGAGCATTTTGATGGAAAAATATAGGAAGAAAGATATCTTCTTCGTCGGTCATCCAATCGATATTTTTTTCACCATGTTGGATGCACAATGGTAAGTACTCGAGTCCTCTTTAGCCATTATTATTCTCTTTTTATCTGGACCTACATATTGTAATGTGAGTGTTTTTCACTCTTTCTTATATCTTCTCTAATATGATGAAAATCAAGGGCCAATACTGGAGGAGGAGAGTCATACAACCCAAACGTGGGTAGACTATAACATATCCATAATGTATTTTGATTTTGGTATGTTTATGTTAGGCTTTCCAACTTCATCATAATCTATTTCATAAAACGACATTCCAAGATTGTACTAGTTATAATTGTATTTTAATCCTATTTTTAAACATGTTATTAGTTATTAGCGGTTACATCCACCACTCAATACACACCAGGACTAATGTTATTCCATATTTGAGTTTTTTGAGTTTCAACATGTTTGAGCCACTGTTCTGGTGTTCTTATACTTTACCTTCCTAACGATGATCCTTCCTATAAAAATGACTTTATTTTAACAATAATTGTATAAGATCATGTTCCATGTGTTCTAACAACATGACATGTCTAATGATAGTGTTTATATTTATTATTAAATGAGAAATGTGAAATGAAAATTATACTAAGTATATAACTTGGCCTTATCCAACAATATTTAATGAAGGTTACATATTCGTAGAACCCCTTTCCATATTGTTGGATGATAGAAGAGTGAGCACCAATAATTTTATATACCATAATTGTTAATTAATACATGATTAAATTGATGTAATTTTACTTGGACTATCCAAACTAATAGAAGACATGGAATGGACCAATAATTATATGGTCGTAACTCCACATGACCTATCCAAAGTAATGGAAGGAAAGACATGAAAAAAATTATTTATTACAAGATTACAATATCAAATAAGAAAGGGACTGAGTCAAGCTCACCTTGGAATATGATATGAGAATACCTTGATTCTCAGGAACCCCATTCTGATTCAAGGATGAATATTGCTTTGGTTGACACCCACCTAAACTCTGATGCTTGTTTATTCCTTGGATGTGTGGTATACTACCATAGGGTCATTTACATTATTACAAGATAACTAGTATACACTCCCAAGATTCAACAATGACCAGTAGGTGCTATGGTTAACGCCCATAGGACCATGTCTTTTCATAGAACCATTTTACCATGGTCGATCACCTTGGAATCAGTAGGTTCCATATTTTGGAATTCCTTGGATTATGGTCTTTGGATTACACTCTTACCCTTTATCAATACTCATATACAACTATGTTAGTGTTCTATGACATCTTTGTTACATTGGTTATTAACCTGGAACGTCTTCAATGGATATCATTTTTAGGTTTCCTTATCAGGTGTTGGGACCTTCACTACATATACGATCAAGAAGTGATATTAGTACTGGTTATTCATCATGTGACCAATTAAAATTAAATGGTGATTACATAATTAATTAATTGGTCAAATTTCCAGACACCACCCATTGGATGAAGCATGTACTCTGGAATTTAGTCATATTGTACTACATTCATTACATTGTATATGCATGCCTACACACTATTATATTACATTACATGGGCCAGATGTTATAGACATTGTTGGTGGTGGCCCTCTGAGATTTATCTCACACCCTCTCCAGGCGTCGTTCAGCACCCAGAGTAGATTACATTGTTGTAGGTATTTACGATGGGAACCATAGACCTAGAAACAGAATATTTCATGATGATAGGATGGAGCATGATAGTAGAGGGACGATTTAGATATCAGGAATAATGGAGTAGTCATTAATTTATTTTACATCGTGGAACATGTTATGTAGGTTGTCTTGTATCCATTTTTTTCATTTTTCTAGTGATATGAAATTTCATAATCATTATTTCAATCGATGTAGTTATTATTATTCCTGTTTAAATATTTCATTAGTTTGCTTCTGTAGTTTACTTATTTTATTTATATTTCTACCACTATTTATCAGTCTTTTATATTACTTTCAATTTAATACACACTTATAATGGGGGCATGGTCATCCCACATACACACTCTTGGCCCTCATTGCTAGTCGGATACCTCTGGATTTTGAGAGGATGCGCTTGAGGCCATGTGGCCCAATGTGCTTGGGGCACCCTTTATGTGGCATCCAGGTGTGGGAAGTCACAATTACAGCAATAATAATATAAAATTTTATTCATTTGGATTTGGTCTCTTTCATTTAGTAAAATTGTAATAATGTAACTATTGGCTCATTGCTTATTGTGATTGGTTATCAATAGTAACTACGTATTCATTTTTAATGGGGACCTAAATTACTAGATTTAGAAAAACATAAATTTGAAATGAAAATTAGTCAAAAATAGTTTATAATATTAGAAAATCATGAATATGATTTTGATATTATTTGGGAATAAAATTACATTTTATGTAAGGTATTATACTAGTACTAAAACTAAAAATTTTGATTCATCATTTTATGATCTAAAATAGTATATTGAATTATGTTTAATTCAAAACTAGGGTAAGGAATAAAAATTATAACAATATTGGTATTATATATTGGTATTTCTAAAATGGGAATGATAATGATGGAAAATCCGGTGCTATACATACATTTGGAATTCAAAAAATTATAAATATATTTTGTAAGATTTAATATGTTATATACAATTACATAACATGATTGGAGATTATTGTTGATCATTAATTATGTGTAACAATTTTATGTTGTTACATGCTACAACAACCTCAGTGATTTTGTAGAACCACAAATCCATTTCTATTTGAGAAATTGATATGTTCCATAGATATGATATTTCTTTCTCTGAGATATAATAAAAGTTATATATTTTTCATAAGAATTTTTCTTATTTTAGGGGATGAAAATAAATTGTAGTAAATGATTCAAAACACTATGTGTATAGAGGAAATATCAATCTTGTATTGGAAGAAATATAGCTTACTTTTTAGGGTGGAATTTTTTCTCCTAGAAAATGAGAAAATATGGAGATAAAATTATAGAGTCTAATTTAAAAAAACATGAAAATATTTCTACAAATAAATAATACAAGAAATGTATTTCATTGTAGGATGTGGACTACTTATGCAACCAATAGTGTATTATTGAGAAAATATTTTGTGGTATGAATAAAATAAGTCAATGGGAACTCATCTCTAAAATAGTTTCATAATCAGAATATATAATATCATGCGCAATCCAGATACATAAACAATCATCCATGGAATTTAACTTTTATGTAATGAAATAGAAAAATTTGAATAATGAGAATAAATATAAAATGTGTAGAAGCTAATGGTGGAATTTCAATTATGAAATACTTATATAAGGAAACAATATGCTTCATGATTAAATGGGAAATATGTATTCTTTTAGTGTGGAGAAAAAATCCCTCATGATACAAAAATCATGGAAATGATAGAATCTATAAATGTATAGTTCCTTAACAAGATGTTTATGGGGAACAATACCTACCATCACAAAAAAATACAAGGAAACATACATACAAAAAAACCAATTGGGGAATGCCAACCTTATTCCATTAATATAAAAAATTATAAGTTCCCATTAATGTAGTGAAACATACACTTATTATCAAAGAAAAAATTTAAATGATATATTTGATTTAGGTTCTACCCACTATGATATATTTTATGATTTTTCGAAGGCCAACACATTACAACATTAATGACTTGATGTTGTTTTTTCCATTGAAACATTCATATTGAGGGATTACTGAAGGTCAAAAATATATATCCTCTCCAATATATATATGTTTGGATGATATTTTTATAAATATTTTTATCAATAGTATTGTAAAAATTGATATAATTTTGTGTAAAAATTGTATCTATCATTTTAATTACCATATCAATTGTTAATGATAGTAATTTACATTCATTACTTAGATTCAATATATAATATCCATTTAGTTTGAAGAGAATCCTAAACATGACATAGATATAAACACCACCATGTGGTATTTTATACCTACACACATGGAAAATTTATGTGAAATGGTTGGGAATAAATCAACATTGAATTTTTTTTACAGTTATGGAATATGTTGAATTATTTACAAAATAATTCCCTAGTTATTTCATAATTCATGACATTGTTTTTTCAACAAAACACATAACTACAATAATTTTTCCAGGTAAATTTTATATAATTTGATAGATTCAGTTTCTTGTATGGATCTTTAAACACATTTAGAATATAGATAAGTGATTAATTTGGCCTAATCCTTCAACATGTCATTATCAAATTCATCTTATTAAAAAGTTATATTTTCCCAAGAATATTTTTATATTTATATAAATCTTAATAATATAAAAATTAAGAACAATTATACTCTTCCACATAGAGGTGTTTTTTATAATTATGAACGAAATTATAATTCCATGATAATGATGATTATCATTGATATCATAATATAATGATAAGTAATGGTGATATACCGAAGTGATGAATATATATGATGTTTGGTAATTATAAATGTATATTAATTTTAATTGGCTTTTCTAATAATCATGAAATCATCAAGGAATTAATGAAATTATTTTATGTTTAATACCATTAATAGTTTTTGGTATTTTTTATTTAATTTTTTATAATATATACTAATATAAATGAAGATAATTAGAACATTTCAAATTGTGAGGAATAATATGAATTTGGAGAAGTTTTATGGTAAATTTTCCATGTTTTAATTTCGTCTTTAGAATAATTAATTCATGAGACATAAAATCACATGTTAAGCTATTTTTTTGGATCCTTACAAGTCCTATGTAATTGGTAAATCTTCTTTAAACTCAACAACAATTGAGAAAAAATTCATTATTTAGTTGTATTGATCCTACAAACACATTGTGATATAAATTTCACGACAATCATATTTACATACCATGTTAACTCAAAAAGAGTTTATACCGATGTGGTCAAATGAATGTGAATAAAATGTCATGGAATTAAATAAAATTATTTTTAGGGATCCTATTTTTATTCTACTATATAGTGAATAATAATTATTATTTATAATGATTCATCATAGAAGGGTACTATGAAGCATCTTCAAATAGAATGAAAAAAATGATAAAATATGACACCCAATATTTAAAAATTATAATGAAACATCATCTGACAATTGATTTCATTTTTTATTCTAAACTATTATATATAATATGTAGAGTACTTATCTATATTGAGATTGGAATGAAGTATATACTAATAATAAATTCATAATGTATATAAAAATAGAGGATGTGAAGAATATGTGACCGAGATTATGGTTATATGTGATCAAATATAATTATTGTAACATAAATTAACACCATGTAACGTTAACAAATTCAAATGGATCATAGAGTTTGAATTCCCATAATAGTTTTTCATGACGGTAATTTTTTGACAAAAAATATTAATTTATTTTTTGAATAATGACCATGAAATCATGATGAAATGGTAAATATATTATCTTTCCCAGATGAATTTTTAATCATCCATCCATTAGATGATTATGAAGGCACACAAATCTGTTCTGTAAATAGAATTCATGTTAAGGAAATATCCATTGTTAAGAAAATGTATTGATTTTTTTTGTTTTATAAGGTTTTTATGATTTATTTCAATTACATAATTTAGGATGGAGTTATATGATGGAATTCATAATTCAACATTCTTTATACATCCTGGATTTAAAAAATAATTTGAAGATCTAAATGAAAACATCTATTGGGACAACATCAAGTGATATATTGAAGAATATGAATCTCATTTCAATATATGTAAACATATTAACTATAATATAAAAATATTTCATGGGAGTTTATATTCATTTCCATTAACAAAATTTAAATGATAAAACATCACCATGGATTTCATTCATGTAGATCACAAAAATTTAAAAATGATATAATACTATTTGAGGTGTATTTGATTTCCATAAGAACATAACACACTTCAGTACTACCAATGAGAAAATATATCTTGATCAAATTTCAAAAATATATTTTAACATTTTTGTTTGGAGTCGTTGTGTACCACATTATATTCTATATGTTTGGGATATGAGAGTTTACTCAATGGTATTGTGATGTATTCTACAAAATTTATATTTTGAATTTTCTTATGATCCAATTTCATCATCGCATGTATGGACTAAATGAATGAAAAATTCATAGATTACAAGATATGTTGAGGTATTTTTTATAAATTTCAATGGTTATTAAGTTCAATAACGTCCTCAACTATTGTTTTCATATAACAATAGATTTATATCGAACCTTTAGATAGCCCCATATGAATCCCTGTATAAAATGATGTGTATATATCCATAGAGTTGGAATTAAGATTCGGATATAAGGATATTGGGACCTGATATAAATATTTATATGATATATAATGTAAAAAATATTCAAATACATATCATGGAATCATATATTCAACATAAATGATGTGATAATATTTTTTCCCTAAAATAACGAATTTGAAGATTCTGAGAAGGAACTTATATGAATGTCTACATACTGGTAGTTTATGATATAAATCATGAATTCAAATCTATGACATTGTTATGTTTTCCACTTTGATATTCATGATCGAGTTGGGATGGTTCCATATTGCTTGTTTCTTCACCTGAACCTATCTCACGTCCATGATGTGTTCCATATATCACTGATTTTACTGTGCATACATGATCTTTAAGATGTACTAAACATAGCGATTTTACCATTGAATAATTTTCATTATTAAGAAGAAATATTGTTAGTAATCATTTATTTCAGTCATAATGTTCTATGGAATAAGACTAATCACCTAGTTAATCTTATTATGAGTAATCTGATTTCAATGAATCTATATATGAACAATTTTATATAATGAAACTGAGATATCATTATTATTTTGTATCAGGGTGATATAATATCAAAAGAAATGGTCATTATAATGGTGTAATATTTTTTACATAATTTGATTTTGTGATATATATATAATTAAATTTTATTTCCTTGATTTCATTCCATAGATGCCACATATAGTCGAAACGAACCACCTTACACTGTTGAAATATTATTATGTGAAAATTATTCAATATCATTTAGATATGATGGAATTCATTGAATAATCAAAATAGTATATATTTATTATTTACACATTTATAAAATAAACTCTTTTTTTATTAATTGATTAATAATGAAAAAAATTAAAAATGATTTTTTTTCTGAAACATATTTTTTATATCTGAAATGTGTTTTTATAATATTAAACTAAATTAATAAATATTATTAAATAATTTTTATAAAATTTCATTACTAAATTATAAAAAACTAGAAATCACCTAATGTTTTTCATGTCAAAATATTTAATTACATATAGTTTCAGGCATAAAAATGTACTTTTATAAAAAATATTTTTCACATATTGTGAGCATATTTTATAATGAAATTATGATACATATTTAAATTGAAGCTGGAAAATGTCATTATGTATTTATAATCATGTGGAAACAATATGGAAAATATTTCTCTTTCATTTTTGGTTATTATGAATAATATCAATGGTATGTATGTTCCACCTACGTAATATTATAATTAGTAAAAATGGATTAAAAGTTTCGGATATGGATTCAAAATTTCATTAATAGAGTTTTTTATCTTATTGGATGAGTTTATTTTCTCCCGTTCCATCCATTATTTGAATATATGGATATTTGTTTTCATTTTCCATTGATAATGAAATATTTCTTCTTTTAACTATATAAATTTTATAAATATTTCCCACATTGATTCTAAATGTATAAATATTTTAAATAACTATAAAATTTGGATAATTTTAGTTCTAAATATTTATTTTATTAATAATGAAGTGGTTTTTATCATTGTAGTTTATAATTTTTTATTGATGATATAGTTACCATATATGCTTACAAATTTTTGATGTAATTATTTTTCATGTTATATAAAAATATGTAGGTAATATTTTATTCCCTAAAAGTTGTTTTTTTGGAGTTAGATATACTGTACACAAATTATTATATATAATAAAAAATATTTATAAATATGTGGTGGTTTTATATTTGAATTGAATTTTTCTTTTCTATTCATGTCTAATTAAATGAAAAGTTCAAAAATTGATAGTATTGATATAGAAAAATAAAAAATATACAAAAAATTTATTTAAATTTATTAATACTTTTATATTTGGACATGTTAATTATATATTTTTTAAAATTTTATACATGGAACATTTAAGGGGGACATTTCTTTTTTAGAAACATTCTTTACCCTTATTGTGTAATAAAAATTGATAATGTTGGGATTTTGATAACGGTAAATCTGTTATTAAAACAACAAGGTAAGGGTGAAAAGGTAACCTAAAACAAACAAATAGTTAATGGATGAGATTTAAAAACACATAATAAGTATAAATCTATATTATTTCAATTTTCTTCAACCTGATCCATATAAGTAAATTATATTAATTTAATAACATAATTAATTCCAATAGTTATACTCTCTTATCATACAATTGAGAACATATTGTCCTCCCATAATCAGACAATATGATCTATATGTCAGCAAAGAACTACCAAATAATACTACATACTTCCCAATAATGATATAGAGTTTTTGGAATACTGAAAATTACATTTTGGGGTCAATAATAATGGATCTAAAAGAGGCCTACCAAATACTTGCTAATCATATATTCCAAAGATTTTAAAATTATTTCTTCATATACCTACTCTAAATATAAAAAATTCATCATTAAATGAAAAATTAAATATTTTTTATATGAATATTATATTATCATTTTACCGCCAAAAACTACCATATATTCCTAAAATTGGATGTGAATGTATTGTATAAGGGTATGTGGGGACTACCAAATCCACATAGTTATACTATTTATATTTCACCACTATCTGTCATGGATGAGTATTGTTATTGAAATAATTTTTAGGAAATATAAATATGGAATTTTTTATGTTGAAATTATAATTTAATCTATAACTTCTTACCATTAATTCAATTAGAAAATGATAATATTACTCTTACGTATATTTTCACTACCACCACCCTTATGTGGTGTGATTATTTTTTCACTTTCATTTTACATGGATGGTAATAATTATATTTTTAATTTTTATATATATGATATATATCATATAATAAGTAATTTTAGGGATAATTATCATTTATTATTCAATCATTCAATCCATTGACAAGTGAAAGACACATTCATTTGTCATTATTTAATACCGTCACCATGAAGGGTGTAATTAATTTTTTATGCCCATATTTATAGATGAATATAAATATATATATATATAATAATATATAATTTCTATAATATGAAACCAAAATTTAGGATATTATGGAAGACATATTTTCGTATAAGGACCAGAATATATGATGGAAAATTAACTTTACAATTTAATCAAACAAAACCTGGAAATGAATTTTTTATAAAACAATTTAAAAAATATAGGTTTAAAATTGTAATAAGTGTTCATATATAAAACAATAATAATTTACATTATTCTATTATAAAAGTAAAAAAAATTTAAATTTATTATATTTGATGTTGAATGTAATGATGAAAATTTTCAGACAAGAGGTAAGGGGTTATTTCACAATCAAATAAGTATATTGGTTTGTTATATTTAATTACACCATGGGTAAACTGTATGATATATATATCATAAAAAATACTTTTATCTCCATTCATTGTTTATAGAAATTATTTGGCTCCCTGAATTTTAATAATTTATGATCTCAAGAGAATGATTGAAAGAATTTAAGGAAATCCAACTTTTTTCCATTCTATCAAGAATGTTTTTCAATATTTTTTACATTTCCATATTATAATTTCTAAATGATTTTTGGATACTTCTATTATTATTTAATTTAATTATTAATCCTATTTTCTTATCAATTCAAATTTTCTAATGAAATTGTTTAATAGATTTCTAAATGATGATAATTATAAATATATAAAAAAAGAGAATGAATTCCTTGTTTGAACATTCTTATAATGTATAGAATTCAAAACCATCAAGATTTTTTGATCAATAGAAGGATCCATTGAAAATTTTCATTTATTATTTTCAAATAAAATGGTTTCTATTATAATTTGTAAATTTATATTTTATAGTGATAAGGTTTAATTTGAATAAGATATTTTCTTTAATAAATTATTAATAATCATTTTATGGTATGTCAATCCATAAATGACAACAACTCATTAATATATATTTGATCCACTATGAATATATAGTAACGATTCAATATATATTATTTAATTTTATTTTTTTATGATCTATATCATTGGGAATTATTTAACATCAATAATATTAGTTATTCATATAAATATATATATTGATTTTTATTATAAATTAATATTTTTATGTTGTATTATTGATTAATATGAAAAAGGAAATGTACATATTATGTCTTGGTTGGGGTCTATAATTATACATTCCATTTGATAAATGGTATGAATCATGGAACAAAAAATTCATACGTTTCCTATTCCTAGCAATATTACATAATATATCATCGAATGAGGCCTCAACATTGTTTTTTTTATTTCTATTATATTGAATTCCATTTTTTCGATTCATTTAATGAGTTTATTTTCATTATTATAATTTTTATTCATTCCATGAAAATACTTCATGATCATGGGACTATATTTATATAAATATAAATTCTTCATTAATTTTATCCATATTATTAATTTGTTAATTATTTTATTATATCTTACTCTTCAATAATTTCCTAATAAAAAATCATAGATCACCCCATTCATATGATTCCATTATAGAGGATACATAGAATTTTATTTTAAATTATATTCAAGGATATTATAGACTTAATAATTATGTTATATGTTTTGTTGTATTTTTCAAATGTATTACTGGAGTAATGAATGTATCATGTTTACCTGGACATTCAAAATATTTCGTTGATTGGGACATGGTTTTATGTATGCATTATAAATTTAATAACGTATCCATAGACTATATGGCTCTATATCGAATGCCTTTATATATAATTTTGTGAAAATGATAAAGAATTCAGTCTAAATCCCAATGAACAATTAATAAATATAACTCATCAACAAATGATGTATTCTATGTTCCCACCCACTCAACTGATATATCCAAACTTGTATAACATACAATAGGTCATGTAATATAAATTCATAATAGGTAACCCAACTACCACTTCCCAACTGGTTTTCCCCTCTACCCTAAAATTGCACATTATAAAGTAATCCATCAAAAGGACCCTTTTATATGTAAAATAAAATTCATCATGTTCTATAAACCATATCATCATTTAATTTTTTTCATTGTATGCATCACATCATCAAATAATCCCATAACACATTTGTAAATAGTAACTATTTAGTCTTTTGGATCAATCACAACCTATATTTCATATATTTTACCTAATGCCTTAGCAACCCATAAAAATCATAACAATAAAAATCTATAGTATATTGTATATATATATATATTGGTGTGAAATAATAAATTTATTATAACCCTCTACTCACACACGAAAGGACTATTAATGACCCTACAACCTAGAAAATAATACAACCGGTAGATGAGAGTGGGGCTATGTGGTTAACTTCTCTCTATTAAAAATAACATATTTATTTGGGAAAACAACACATCGATGTCATTTGGGTGTTAATGAAACTATTAAAAAGTTCCTTATAGGGTATCAAATAGCCCCACAGAATGGAAATAATATGTATCAAACACCACATTATAGATATTTACTAGTTCACATGATCGATTGACAATATTTCAACCATGACACCGGGATTCAACATCTACAAACAATATATCATAATATAAATAATATTTATACAATGAATCAATTTTAAATTATTTTTTCATTCCAATAATGTTAATTAATTCACCATCCACTTGATAACATTATTCCATTCACATTTTTCTAAAAAATAATTGGATATCGAATCCCTCTAGAAGTAGTCCCACTATTTCCAATATTTAATAATATTATTATCATATTTATTCATCTAATTCTATCACCCAAAATTTTTATCATTTTATAATAATTATAATATAATCATTACATGTAAATTTAAAGAAATCATATTCAACCATTAGTTTTATGAATAAACAAGAACAACAATAATTTTATGTTTTGGGAAAATATACTGGAATAAGTATCATTTCCATTAGATCATTAATATTAAACATAATTATAAAAAAATATAGTTTTATGTGAAATTATATTCTAGCCAATTTTTTACACATTTAATTAATCACAATTCCATTTATGACATGAAAATGTATATTAACAATCATCCCACAACCATAAGTGTTAACATTATCTACAAACATTGGCCACACCACTAATATCTTGGATGAAATCATCCATAGTAGTCTCATATCATGTTTTATAAGAAGGATAACATCTCAAGAATATCATTGATGTCAATAAATAATAAACATATTTAACAAGGAATCTAGGTCCTAAAAATCCATCTAAACTATATATGATAATAGTATCTCTCCATTCCAATCAATTATATTTAATATACAATAAATTTTTCCATATTATATTAATAATTCATTTATCACATGTTACAACGACTTTCATTATATTGAATTACATATTAATAAAAAATAGTTAATCATTAATCCGAGAATGAAAGATGATATTTATAATCTTTAATGAAATAAAGCTATTATTATATGGATGAAAAAAATTAAAGAATAATACATCAAGAACCATCTTATATTTGTCATAATATAATAATAAATAAATTAAATTAATCAAGAACCTATTTTCATCAGAAAAGTAATAATTACTTTCCATTTCCATGAAAACTATCATCTAAGCAAAATATCTCAACCATTTGGACAATGTGTAATCATAAATAGAATTATATTTATAAATAAATAGTCAAATTTAATTATATTGTATGAAATTATTATAGCTGGAACGATCAATCTTTTCCATTTATTATTATGTTAAACTCATATTTATCATTGATTAGACCTTAAACATAATATATTATGTAAGATAATTTTTTTATTTCACATACTAATAATATGGTAATTAATGTGTAATTAATCGAATGCAGATGCCACTAAAATTTGTGGCATACCTCGTTTGTGACATGGATTGGATATCATTTCTCCAAATTCTAGTGTATTTAGACTAATATCGAGGTCCTAGGTGTGAATGATGGGATACTATGCCCACATTCAGAAAATGTAACTTAGTAGAAATAATAACAATATAATATTGGAATCAATAATATCAAGATACATAAGTAAACAACATAAGAAAAATAATATAACTAACCTGATATCATGTTATTCAATGACTGATGATGTGTGTCACATGTACTAGGAAAATATCCAACACATATTATACTACAATAATACATAATACAAGTTCCAAAATTAAAAAATTGAAAAAATAACCTCCTATGTATTTCAATCCATTACATGGTCCCATGCTCTCTATATCCTATCAGAAAAAATTACCCGTAGAAGGGTTCACACCCTTATTGACACAAGTAAAAATATAATCAGTTTGGGTACAAAAACATGACCCAAAAATGTTGTGAGACTAAATTTTAGTAGTAAACCACACATGATTTACGACAGTCTATCAGTGAATAAATGTAATAGGTAGTGTACACTAATGAAAACTGTAATCTAGTATGTACTCAAAAGTAAAAACTATTATAAGTACCTATATTCATTTAATTTCATTTAATATTCATTAATAAACTCAATTACATTGAATTATATATGTCTTTGGATTTGCCATATTCCTAATAACCATAGTGTATAAGAATGAAGAACATATAACTCATAAGGCTATCTAAATAAATAACAGAAGACTGAATCCAAGATTGTGATTTTGAATTTTTGGCGCGTCATAAATCATTTCATGTTATTAATAAATTTATAACTCGATACAGTCCATGACATCCCTAAGTAGGAATTTAAGTTTCACCCCTAGTGAAAACCTTTCAGAAAACTATATGTTGGTCTTGTTGAAACTTATATGAAATCCCAATATTAGTCTAGGTGAAAACTATCCAAAATCCAATAATCACATCCATTTGAACCTCTCTGGAATCTTGGTACCTCAATAGGTGTGCTATAAGTCCATGTAAACTATGATCGTTATTGGAGGTCCTATAAGGAATCCACAGGCATCACTCATCATCATCATCACTTCACTTTTTATTGAAAAATCAAAACAGTACAACAAAAGAAAACAGGAAACAAGGAAACAAAAAGCCAATGGAGGTCTAAAATAGTGAAAACCAAGGGCATACCCTCTAATTAAATTAACCCCTTTGTGATTCAATGAAAAAAATCATGCAGACCAGAACATCCAAAGAAGCAAGATGACCTGCCAAATGGTTACCCTCGCACCAAACATTAATAATTTTGGTACCATTAGATAGCATACCTTTGCACTTGTTGATAATATAAAAGATGGACCAAGAAAGAGGGAAATGTTTTTGAGGGAATCATGAAGAATTTTCGAATTAGTTTCAACCTCAGCAATTGCAATATCCTTCTGGAGACAGAGGATAATACCTATCATCATGGATTTGTCTTTTTCCTGAAGGGGGGATCCATACACTAACCGAGAGGAAAAATCCATATAGACCGATCCCCACTGGTCCCGCACCACACCGCCTCTACGCGGGCCCCCCGATGAATAAGAACCGTCGAAAATTGAGCTTGATCCCTCCCAAGGGCGGAGACCAGTGAACCCAAGAACCACGAGCAACAGTAGACTAGACTCCTTGGGAATGTGATCGCTTCCATCTGAAGGATGGATCATCACTCTAGGAGGAGAAGAGGGAAAACAAAACATCGAGAATGAATTTCGACCTGTAGATAATGGATCTGCCCGAGGCGTGAGTCCCTTCGAATCTCAGCTTATTTATTTCTTTCCATATCGCCCAACAACCATCAGTTAATGTCATCACATGAGCTGTTCTCTCCAGACCTCTATCTCCCGGACCATGAAACAAACTCTCTAAGAATAAAAGACCTGTCAGAGAAGGAACACCAATCCCTTTAAGGTCCCCAAAGCAACCCCAGACTTCCTGAGCCCACTCCCCTAAGAAGAACAGGTGATCTGAAGATTTCTCCCGTGGAGCTGCACAACAAGAGCACCTAGAGACCAGCGTAATTCCATAGTGTTTATCGTTATCATCATTGGGAATGGCATGAATCCTAATCCTCCATAAAAGAAAATTTAATTTTGATGGAACCACTTTAGGCCACAGAAGCTCATTCCACCCATCAGACAACACTGGGAGGCTCCTAATACCTCGAAAATCCTGAGATGAAATAGTCCCCGAAGAAAAAGTAGTGAAGACGCAGTGATCGGGAGCCTAGAAAGGGGTGATGAGATCATATAAAGACTTCTACACCACATCCACCACTGTATTAATAAAGCCCGGGTACCGACTTGCCTCCCGAAAAGAGGTGGAACGAACCAGACATCCCGGAAATCCCAACACTTTTCCGACCGAGTTATGATGCCAGAAGGAAATAGTCCCCATACCTATTATACATTGTGAGTGACCCCGAAGCTCAGTGACAAGATTCACCAAATTAGGCCAGACCATGGAAACCCTTTCTTCCCCCGAGAGCTGGACATGAAACAAAGAATGCATCGATTGGCCCCAAAGGGTAGACTGATCCACAATTTCCCACGCTAGCTTTTCCCGCATACCCCTGAGAGTATCAGCTAAACTACGCACATTAATACCTCCTTCCCTAGCAGGCCTGGCCACCTTACTCCAAGCAGCCCAATATTTTTTCCGTTCCGCTTGAGGATCCGAAATGAAACCGGCCAGAAGCTTTTCCATGCTAGAGATGACACCCTTTGGGGCTGTAACTGCCAAAAGAGCATGCACTGGAGTTGCCAACAATACACTATTAATGAGAGAAATACGCCCTCTGAAAGAAAAAATATCTATTTTTCCAGTGATGAATTCAATACGCAATCTTGGTAATAAGTAAGTCAAGATCCCAAAACTGGAGTCTAACAGGGGAAATCGGAGCCCCGAGATAGTGCAAGGGAAAACATCCACATTGCATTGGAAGATTACCATGGATGTCTGAAATTCGATTCAGAGAGCATTTATTTGATATGAAAAAGAGATTTTCTGTTTGGCATTCCTCAAGGATCAATGTTTCACTCGGCAAAATATGTAAATCCTCCACGAGCCCGACTGCAACATTTGTGGCTCACTCGTGGCTTAATCAAAACAACTAGAGAATCCTCATAATGCCTGAACATTCAATTAATCACATTAGAATATTTCACATAATATGAAATACATATAAATTAACCTATTGCATGGATTTAAAATAATAAACTCCTATGGGAAATTAATAAAACAAGAAACACATGAAAATTACACTATTACATGGTTTGAGCAATAATAACTCACATGGGAACAATCTACATAAAAATATTATAGTTTAATCCGAACCATTATAAGGCCATGACTGAACAAAAATCACATGGGTTGTTGCACAATTGGAGAAAAACATTCCAAACATGATTAAACAAGAATATGCTTAATCATTATGTAAGGGAAATATCATTTATCCAATACCCTAAGCCTATTGAATTACATTTTACAATAGGGAAACATCACTTTTAATAAAAATCCTTTTAATAAAACCCACAAATGGGAAACCAATCCTTTCTAAAAGGAATCCTAGGAAAAATAGTTAGAATCAATCATCTAAGGGAAACACACTCGTGGGGTGTCCCTAGTTCCAGGAAGGAGTATCTGTTCATGATTTGAATCGCATAATCAATTACTTAATGGACAATAGGAAATAACATATCTTAATTATCATTGAAGGTGACATAAAAAAATGTGTGAACGACACTACAGTACATAGAATCATCATGAAAATTAATGAAAGGCATGCGACCACCTACCTTGTCATTATACAACTCTCCTCATCCAGCATCAACCTCTAATTCAACCTAGAATGATGAGAATATAGAAAATTAGCATAAACCATAAACCTTTTATGACTAGGAGAATACAAGAAATATTAAAGAATGGACTATGTGGAATCAGGAGATTACCAATTCGGTTCCAATGCATCCGATGATGATCAAATTAGTGTTCAGATGATCAAGTTGGATGAAAATAATATTTGGAACTCCTGGTTCATGATCCCATCGAGCCTTCTGTCTAAAAAATGAATAAACAAGGATTTTTTCATTTTAGAAATTTTTAGAAAAGTACACACTATGAATTTACAGATACACATCATCAATATTCCAAAATTTACCTTAATTACATACTTCTATTACCCATCTTAAAGGAGTCATTACAACATCATTAACCGACGTATACTAGGATTACAATGCATTTAACCCTTAATCATCTGGTTTAAAAGTCATTCAGCCAGTACACGACATGTTTTCCTCGTTCTAGCCAAGTCCATCTTAGAAATAAAATTTAAGGATATTAATTGAAGAACATAGAATTTACAAAACTCTCCCACCCCTTAAAGCAATTCTTCCGTAATTTTACATTCCAAGGGTGGTGAAGTAACATATGAGAACAAAATTTGGCTAATGTGATCATACGCCATTCTCCCTCTCTTAGGTCTCATCCTGCACTCGTACATGATTCCATATCACATGTACTAATAGAACATACCAACCACATATAACCAATATTATACGATCCATAATTCAAAATAGAAGCTTCTCATAATACACATATACCTGTAACTCATCCTAATCGGGTTGAAAATCATGAGATGGGTTTGAAAATAAAGGTTGCAACTGAGAAACGTGGATGATGTTGGCATAGGCCAGTACCTCTAAGGTAACTACAACCCATAGGCAATCAGCCTGACCCTTTCGATAATCTCAAATGGAACAATGTATCTCGATGAAATTTTACCAAGTCACTTTGTCATCTTGTGTCCAACCATGGTGAAACAAAGTAAGAAAACTTGATCCCTGGCTTCAAACTCCATAGGTCATCTACAATGATCAACATAAGAATCATGATGAGACTGTATATTATCCATCAATTTTTGAATCAATTGAATATGTTCCATGGTCTCTTGGACCAGGAGAGGTCCCATCATAGATTCCTATCACTCCTCTATCCAATATAGTGTTGATCAGAATGGTCTACCATTAAATTTTTCATGTGGTTACATATAAATAAAATCATGAAAGCTATTGTTATAGTCAAACTCATGTAAAGGTATGTGTGTAGAGACCCCAAAACTGACGTACATAGACATTACATTACATTTGTGGAATACTTAATACATATCAAAAAACAGACACACAAGTACCGTAATAGTTTAGTGTCTTTGGAAACTCAGAACGTAATCTTCTAATCATGGTGAAAGATCTTCAACATCTCCCATAAAGATATTCCCCTTTTGTTTTTCTTACCTAAAACCTTTCTTTATATCCTGAGGAAAAGAAATAATAAAAAGGGTGAGCTCAAATGCTCAGTAAGGGAAATCATAGAGAACATAAAACAATCCATAAACATTTGAATGCAAAATCATGAACATAAAATATAAACATCAAAATCATGAGCATAGACATAAATATTGGAAGTACGTAAGGCATGTATCATAAGGGAACAAAAATAATGATAAAATAGCATGTGAATAAAACATTTTATTGTGGAAAACCATTAAGCACATGATATGGTTTCAATTGTAGCCAAGACATTGCTGCCAAGACCATCTTAGTGGACAAAGTCCCTTTCTGAATTGATTTCACTCCTCGTTCCAGTCATGTATCACTGAACCAGATTAACTTACAGTTTCAACCCTGTCCATCCCATGAGATATAAATCTTTACCCAATGCATTAGAGGTATATATAGGTCCCACCAATCTCATAATGAAATCATTCTTACTTGTGCCAAAAAATATACATAAATCATTCATCAAAACCCAATGAATAAAATGGGTTTCATAAACATCATCACATCATCACATAATACATATAAAACAAATAGATAGCATTTCATCATAAGAAAAGTGAAAAAATGTAAATCATAGATACATTATACTTGAAACATATACATATAAAATAATTTCATCTTAGATGGAAATTTGTTTTGATAAAACACTTGAAATTAATTCTTGAGGAAAATATCCTTTCTTTTCAAAAGCATTTTCTTTTCAAAAAATGCCATGTAATTTTAAAAGAAATGGACTTTTGTTGAAAATAATTATGAAATCATGTAAAGGAAGTTTTATGAAAATTAAGCGTTGTTAAACTGTAAAAATCCATTCATGCCATATATGTTAAAAAGCATTCTTCTCGTACTTTTGCCGGAAAAGTCGAAAAGTACCTCGTATGGTAAACAAAAGAGGGATTCCTTCCATACGATGTGGTAAAAGTAAAAAAACTATAAATATGACTTTAAACATACATGGAATAAAATTACTCATTTTATGATAACATTTTTAGAACATATGGACATGGATAATAAACATAACCCCAGTAAATACTTACGAATAAACAATCACTGATAAGAATGAGATTGGAATAATTATTCCTTACCTTAGGTCTGATATGTTTTGTACGTCTTTGAACCTCCTGTATAATGATTTAAATAATTTCATTGACTTATTACAGAATCATACTCATTGTTATGATATCATATATGGTTCACTTTTGACTTTATATTACCCATTCTTTTGTAAATTCCATGTTAAAGAAGTGTTTTGAGTAAAATCGTTTCATTTATCATACGTGATTTGACATGTTGTTCTTGATATTATTACTTATATCATGATTTACTAAATTTCATAATGTAAAACATGATTTATGTATAATATATATTCAGTATATAAATATATATGATCGATCGATAAATGAAATACACCGTTCATGGAGACGGTAGGCCGTGCATACGCATGAATGATGTTTTCGTTTCCTTATTGAATTAAATGGAATTAAGTAAATGAAAAATATATGTACATGAATAAAGTATCATTATTATGTAATATCTATCATGATTATATATTATATATACTTAATAATCATACTTTAATGGTTAATCATGGAAAGTGAATCTCATCGCGTTCGAGAAGACGGTAGTCCGTACGTACGCACGAGCGATGATATCATTTCCGTGATCGTGGAATTGTATTGAAGTGTATGTATAATATTTCATAATCAATATAAATTTACAATAACCATATATAGTTATTTATTTACACCATTATACCCATCCAAGTAATGTGGTGGTGGAAAACAGATTACACCACGGCGTGGAGACGGTATTCCGTACGTACGCACACATAGTGATTTCATGTTCCGTAGGATGGATAGAAGATGAAATTGGGTTCTTTAATATTTATAATAACATATCAGTATATTAGTTATACTGATGTTATTAATTTATGATTAAAAAATATAGAATAATAAGAAGAATAAGAAATAAATTGGAAATAATTGGTAAAGGATATTACCTCTTATTTGACGCGCCTCTTCTTAACCTCCCCTTAAGGAACTTGGGTTGGTCTTTTGAGGAGAACAGAACCTCTATAATGTTTCTAGGGAATATGAGAAGGGAAAGTTTCAGATTTTGGCCGAGCTTCAAGGCACAAAATGGTGTGAATAGAAGAGTGAAGGGGTGCCCTTTTTATAAGGGAGGAGAGGGGCACCTTTGGGAAAAAAATTTATTTTATAATATAGTCATATTCGGTTTATAATAGCTCCAAATTGATTTATTTATTATCTAAATTGGTTATTGGTATAAATCCTCTTAACCAATAGGTTTTAAAAAGGTTTAGTTTTCTATTTTAAACTTTTCATTTAGATTCAACTCTAAGTTAAATTCTTTAACTTTTACCGTGTCTTCTAGTTTTCTTACACTATATGGTTAAAAAACATACTATAACAAGCCAAACGAACCGAAAGTGGTGCATTATTAATATATATAACATTATATAATTCATTTGGCCGAACCTTAGATTTTTAAGAATATATTAACAATTAATAATATAATATTTTTTTAAATACTATTTTATGTCAATTTTGACAATATTTGGTAATTGATTTTTGTGAAAATCATAACAGCATGATTATTTCGAAAAAAGATCATTAAATTAATACTAACATGTCATATTAACCTATTAAAGTAGTTAAATTCATAAAAAGTCTCAAATTAAATTTATTTGGGTATTTATAATATCAATTAATTTAATATTTCATTATTTATCTAATTACTGCATCACCATTGTGTCATAAATAAATTATTTTATTTAATGTCTAAAAATTATAAAGAAAATACAATTATGTAGTAAATCTTTTTATCTTTCTAATGAATTTTTATAGTCTAATTTATCGTATGTATAAACATATATTAATAATGTTTTACTTATTAAACATTGATTTTAACTCTTTTATATCTTCTTTAAATAAAATAATAATAAGTGTACTAATCTAATCCAAGTAGACCTAAATGGTCATATTTTATTCATAAGGTTTTTTTGGTTGAATTAAACTTATCCAATAGAATTAAGATATGTTTTAGGGTAATAATAATATCATTTTTACCCTTAATTACCCTATTTACTTTTAAACGTGGTAAATGAAAGTAAAAAGTTAGTCTTCACCAAAAATTATTTTTATATTATTGAACAAGATTTTACTCCTTTATATTAATCTTTTCTCTTAGATGTTCGAAATTACACTCACAGAAGCGGTAAAATTATGTTTTATGTAGATTTTACAATTCTCCTAGGAGGTGGTCAAAGACGGTGAAAAGTTCAATAAAATTTATATATATATATAATTATTATAAAATGACTGCAATGAATTACATTGGACTTATATAAGTATTATGTATCAATTTTGACATAATATAAATTGAAATAAATTAAATAATTATTTAAATAAAAAGTCGGTTTTAAAATAGTAACCTAGTGTTTTCAATATTCATAAAAAATTGAATGTTTTCAGAAAAATACCAAAAATTCACCCTAGGATATTTTCAATATTCTGAATCCAAAAATTATGTCCATTTTGAATGATAAAATTTATAAAATTTCAAAAAGTGGGTATTAATATTCATAATGGCTAGTTCATAATAATATTATAATAATATCTCGTTTAGTGAAACTTGGTATTGCGTACTACAGACGCTATCGAAGAATGTCTTGATTGCGTGTAATGCAAGCGATGTCAGGGCTGCATGTAGTGAAAGATCTATTTGGTGTTTTATATAACCTAATCAAATATTATTTCATTTATAAATTAAACAAATTATATACATAATGTTGCGTAAAATAATTTCCAAAAAACGAACTTGAAATTGTGTGTAACACGAGCCAAGAATAGTGTTGCGTATACTGCAAGCTTATACGGTGTTGTGTATAGTACAAACTAATCTTGTTGTAGAGTATAATAGAATACATCAATGAAATTTAAAATAACATATCTCATACAATCTCGGGGTGTTACATTCTACCCCCCTTAAAATGAATTTCGCCCTCGCAATTCGTCGGGGTTATAAATGGTTTATTACATGAGAGTTTCTTTCATAGAAACCCACATCGTAAAAAGAAATAGCAAAAATTATCTTTAAAAACTAAAGTATGTAACATAACAGTTACCAAAATTAACTATTCATTGGGTTTCCGCATAGGATAACATAGGTGATGATATGGATATGGGAGAGATATCTAACCATCATGTTCTGATGGAGAGTGATAGAGGACATGGCTATGAAAAATCCAACAATCAAAAAGCCATAAATTTATGATGATCTAAGGTACCATCTGATTCATCAGATATACCATCACTAGGACAACATTTTTGGTTTTCAATATCATTTCCCTAATGTTGAAGAAATTGGAATTAGAAGAAATACTTTTTTGATTTTGGTACAATATCACCGTTGGTCGTTCCATGGAAAATTTCCACTTCATCTCATAAAGAAATGAAGTTGAATTTTTCATTCGTGAAGTGTTAGTAGATAATGTTATAGAATGATGGGTCATTCCATCTGTCTTAATCAAAAGGTTAGAAAATGTTATAAAAAATACATAATTCCATCTATAGTGAGATTAATCATATATGGTTCCTAAAATGGACTTATACTTCATATATATTACTTCTTAATATAATAAAACTAGTTTATACTACTCAGGGACTTCCAGAAGGTGAGTGGTAGGCTATAAAGTCCTGTCGCACTTCGGTTGTGGGTTCGATTCCTGCATCCTTTCCCGAGGCGACGGGTTGTCGCCCATCCTATGAGTTTTCATTTTTCTAAAACTATACTATTATAACATTCCAAAAATAATATCGAAAAAAGATCCATCCTTAAACAATAATATCTGATGTCCAATATAATCTATTTAAAATCGTTAGGCTTATCCAAAATACTTATGTCCAATCTCAGAGTATAAAGAAAATGATTACTTGAAAGGTTACATAACAAGCACGTGAATACAATCATTTATCACCCATATATCATAAGATATATTGTGTTGGTCACATTCCAAACATGTGAATACCTTAATCAGGTATTCTTTTGAAACATGAATTACCATATAACCTTAGTGAAATCATGAGTGCTGTCAAAAGTTAACTCCTTCCACTTAACAAATCCCAAAATATTGTATACTCAAACCATGATATCACTTTTTCCTTATACCAATCATGAGCTCATTAATACTGTCAAACATCTCATTATCTCTGTATCCCTTCATTATGAACATATCATCTACCTTCCAAAAAAATTTGAATAACCTTTCATGGTTACCGGTACAATATTCTTATAGAAACCCACAATGGACCAATACAAAGATATGTCAATATACTATAAAAGTACCCCAACAACATTATTATTGAATTCCAATACATAAGCCCTTCAATCCATCATCTTCCATGATTGACATGGAATGGGTCCTTCCTCGATTTAGAATTAACTTCTTAGGTTATGGCATTGGGTTGGGTAATTCCCATGTTCTGCACAGATAAGACATTGGTCTCCATAACATTATATCACTCTATTACCCCTTTCTCCACATAGATAACATATTCCCCTCCAATTGTGGTATTCCTAAAGGTTATTTATCCATTATTTATAAATATCAATCTTCCTTTCTCTATGCTCCACACCATGAGAAAATACATAAAATTCCATCTTCCTCTTATTTGATGACTTAGGAATATGACTAAAGTTCACCTTGTTAATCATATATCGAGAAGACTAAATCAGCATAATCAAAATATCATTCACTCTAGGTGTTATGAAATTTCTTTGATCATAGTCCCCAATTTTTCCATTGGAATCAATGTTAACTGAATTCCTTCTTGTTCCATCCATTGACTAAGAACAGAAACCATAGTGTAAGAAATAGTTAAAATAATGAGGAACCATATATTCATAAAAATTCACTTATGGGATGTCTATATTATCAAATGTTAATTGATCCATGACACCTTAGGTTCACCCAAGGTTATTCATGATCGTAAAAATAATTCTAGGACTCTAACCTATACGTATACTTAACCTTAGGGACATCTCTAGACATACTTTAGGGACATCTCTAGACATACTTTAGAAATATCTCTAGATATTTCACTAATTTTCTCACATCCTAGTTTCCAAAGGATAACTAAACCTTTCCTATAATACCAACTGTAGATACCCCAAACCTGAAGTACATAGACATTGCATTACTTTTGCGAAATACTTAATACATAACAAAAACATACACACAAGGACTGTAATAATTTAGTGTCTTTGGAAACTCGGAACATAATCATTTAATCATGGTGAATGATATTCAACATCTCCCATAAAGATCTTACCCTTTTGGTTTTCTTAACTAAAACCTTTCTTTATATCCTGGTGAAATGAAAACATAAAAAGGGTGAGATCAAATGTTCAGTAAGGCTAAACATAGATAACATAAAACAATCCATATACATTTGAATGCAAAATCATGAACATAAAATCTAAAAATCAAAATCTTTAGAAAAGACATAAATCATGGAATTACATACGACATATATCAAAAGGGAACAAAAATAATGATAAAATAGCATGGGAATAAAAAATTTAATTGGGGAAAACCATTAATCACATGATATGATTTCTTTAGTAGACAAGGCATTGCTGCCAAGACCATCTTAGTGGACAAAGTCCCTTTCTGAATCGAGTTCACTCCTCATTCCAGTCCTATATCACTAAACTGGATTAACTTACCCTTTTATCCATGTCTATCTCATTATATATAAATCATTACCCAATGCATTGGAGGGAGATATAGGTCCCACCCATCTTATAATGAAATAATTCTTACTAGTTCCACAAAATATACATATATCATTCATCATAAACCAATGAATAAAATGGGTTTCATAAACATCATCCCATCATCACATAATCCATATAAAACAAATGGATATCATTTCATCATAAGAAAAGTGAAACCATGTTAATCATAGATACGTTATACTTGAAACATACACATATGAAATAATGTCATCTTAGATGGAAATTGGTTTTGATAAAACACTTGAAATGAATTCTTGAGGAAAATATCCATTCTTTTCAAAATCATTTTCTTTTCACAAAATTACATGTAATTTTAAAAATAATAGAATTATGTTAAAAATAATCATGAAATCTTGTAACAGAAGCTTTTTGAAAATAAGGCATTATGAAACCGTAAAAATCCATTCATGCTATATAAGTTAAAAAACATTCTTCTCGTACTTTTGCAGGAAAGGTCTAAAAGTACCACGTATGGTAAAAAAAGAAAGATTCCTTCCACAAGATGTGGTAAAAGTAAAAAAAGGGTAAAAATTACTTTAAAAATACATGGAATAAAAGTATACATTTTATGAAAACATTTTGAGAACATATGGACATGGATAATAAACATAACCCCAATAATTACTTATGAATAAACAATCTTAGATAAGAATGAGATTGGAATAATTATCCCTTACCTAAGATCTGATATGCTTCATACGTATCCGAACCTCCGGAATAATGATTTTAATAATTTCATTGAATTATTACAGAATCATATTCATTATTATTGTATCATATATGGTTAACTTATGACTTTATATTACCCTTTCTTTTGTAAATTCCATGTTAAAGCAGCGTTTTGGGTAAAATCGTTTCATTTATCGTACATGTTTAGACATGTTGTTCTTGATATTATTAATATATATCATGATTTACATAATTCCAAAAAGTAAAACATGATATATATGTAATATATATTCAGTATATAAATATATATGATAGATCAATAAATGAAATACACCGTTCATGGAGACGGTAGGCCGAGTGTACGCATAAACGCTGTTTTCATTTCCTTATTGAATTAAATGGAATTGTGTAAATGAAAAATATATGTACATAAATCCAGTATCATTATTATTTAATATCATTCATGATTATTTATTATATATACTTTATAATCAAACTTGAATGGTTAATCATAGAAAATGAATCTCATCGTGTTCGTGGAGACAGTAGTTCGTATGTACGCACGAGTGATGATATAATTCCCATGATAATGGAATTGTATTGAAGTTTATGTATAATATTTCAGAATCATTATAAATTTAAAATAATCATATATAGTTTTTTATTTACACCATTATACCCATCCATGTAAGGTGGTGGTGGAAAACAGATTACACCACGGCGTGGAGACTGTATTCTGTATGTACGCACGTGCAATGATTTCATTTTTCGTAGGATGGATAGAAGATTAAATCGGGTTGTTTCATATTTATCATAATATATATGTATATGAGTGATACTGATGTCATTAAATTATGATGAAACTAATAGAGAAGAATAAGTATAAGAAGAAATAAATTGGAAAGAATTGGTAAAGGATATTACCTCTTCTTTGACGCGCCTCTTCTTAATCTCTTCTTAAAGAACTAGGGTAGGTCTTTTGAGAAGACCAGGACCTCTATAATGTTTCTAGGGAATATGAGAAGAGAAATGGTCAGGGGTTTGCCGAGCTTCAAGGTTCAAAAGGTTGTAAAGAGAAGAGGGAAAGGGTGGGCTTTTATAAGGGAGGAGTGGGGCACCTTTGGAAAAACTTAAAATATTATTTTATAATAAACTCATATTAGGTTTATAATAGCTCCAAATTGATTTATATAGATGATAAATTGGGTATGGGTCTAAATCCTCTAAATCAATAGGTTTTAGACAATATTAGGTTACTATTTTGAACTTATCATTTAGATTTAACTCTATGTTAAATAATATAACTTTTATTGTGTCTTCTTGTTTTCTTACACTATATGGTTAATAAACTAATTATAACAATCCAAGAAAATCCCAAGTGGTTAATTATTAATATATATAACTGTATATAAGTCATTTGGCTGAAGCTTAGATTTTTAGAAAAATAATAACAATTGATAATATAATATTTGTTTTAAAAACTATTTTATGTCAGTTTTGACACTATTTGGTAATTGATTTTTGTGAAAATCATAACAGCATCATTAGTTCAAACAAAGTTAATTAAACAAATTATAACATGTCATATTAAACTAGAGAAGTATTATAATTCATAAAAACTCTCAAATTACATTTATTTGGGTATTTATAATATCAATTATTTTAATATTTCATTATATAGGTAATTACTGCATCACCATTGTTTCATAAATAAATTTAATTATTTAATGTCTAAAAATTATAAATAGAATACCATTTGGTATGAAATATTTTTAGCTTTCTAATTAATTTTTATAGTCGAATTTATCTTAGGTATAACCCTATATTAAAAATGTTTTACTTATTTAATATTGATTTTAACTCTTTTAACTCTTCTTTAAATAAAATAATAATAAGTGTCCTAATCGAATCCAAGTAGACCTAAATGTTCATATTTTATTCAAAAGGTTGTTTTTGGTCAAATAAAACTTATCCAATTGAATTAAGACATGTTTTAGTGTAATAATTATATAATTTTTACCCTTAATTACCCTATTTACTTTTAACCGTGGTAAATAAGAGTAAAAAGTTACTATTCACCAAAAATATTTTTATCTTATTGAACCACATTTTAGTCCTTGATATTAATTGTGTCTCCTTAATTTTCAAAATTCCACTCACAGAAGCAGTAAAATTAAGTTTTATGTAGATTTTCAAATTCTCCTAGGCGGTGGTTAAAAGACGGTGAAAAGATCAATACAATTTATATATATAAAAAATTATTATAAAATGACTCCAATGAAATAAATTGAACTTATATAGGTATTATGTTTCAATTTTGACATAAAATAAATTTAAATAAAATAAATAATTATTTAAATAAAAATTCGGGTTTTAAATAGTAACCCAGTGTTTTAACTATTCATCAAAAATTGAATGTTTTTAGAAAAATACAAAAAATTCACCCTAGGATAATTTCAACATTCTGAATCCAAAAATGAAGACCATTTTGAATGTTAAAATATATAGAATTTCAAAAAGTAGGTATTACTATTCATAACGGCTAGTTCATAATAATATTATAATAATATGTCATTTAGTGAAACTTGGTATTGCGTACTACACACGCTGTTGAAGGAGGGCTTGATTGCGCGTAATGCAAGCCAAGTTAGGGCTGCGTGTAGTGAAAGCTCTGTTTGGTGTTGCGTATAACATAATCAAAACTTATTTCATTTATAAATTAAACAAAATCTATACTTAATGTTGCGTAAAATAATTTCCGCAAAACAAACATAAAATTGTGTGTAACACGAGCCAAGAATACTGTTGCGTATACTGTAAGATAATAAGGTTTTGCGTATAGTAAAGCTAATATTGGTGTAGTGTATAATAGAAGACTTCAAAGAAATTAAAAATAATTTATCTCATAAAATCTCAGTGTGTTACAATGTGTTTCTCCAAAAACCCCATGGAATCGAAGATGCATGCCCGACACAAGTCCTCAAGCACTTGAATTGTGCATTTTGAATTTCCATCTATCTAGTGTTTGTAAGAAATGATCAAAATAAACTATGTACCCAACGACCTATATATCCTTTCCTAGAAATGTGATGTAAATCGGGTGTCCAAATTTGAAATGATAGAATTTTGAACATTGTTTATTCATACAATATCCTAGATGTACATCCTCCTGGGCTCATCAACACTAAAGGTATCCATGGACAGAATGAAATGTGAAACCATCATGATCCAATTGACAAAAACCCATATTACATCATCACCTCAAGGTGACCATAGTAACCCTGTCAAAAAATCCATCATGATATCATTACCAGAACACCATTATCGTCATTAATACCCCACAAAGATCACCTATGAATGTCCTATCAATTCTATTGACTATGAGAACCTGAATACAAATGAAGTCATATTAGGGGCCTCACAACAAAGAATGGTCAAACCCTTATCGATGTCATCAGAACAAGTCACACAATATTCCCTCAAAATACATTTCATAATTTCACATCACACCCATCATAAACATGTTGATTATTCAAAATGGCTCACATGAACTAAACATGAGGACAAAGAAGGATAATGAGTCAAACCACCATTGAATGAATTATCTACAAAATGCCTAACTTAGGTCTTCATCATGTTGAAACAGAAAAACAACACATTCTCCCAAGGAACCACACTTCCAAAATGAACCTATTCACTGAAGCACATACCGGTCTCTTGGTGATGCTCCTTTGTCAAAAACTACCTCAATCATTTTGTATGATCATTCCATAGCATGAAAAAAAGAGTAATAAAGATCCATCCTAGTTGAATAATTATCCCTTTTTAAATCCTCTCATATGAGCCTAACTATATGTTAATGATAACCACATATTCATTAACCTAGAGTCAAAGGAACACACCAAGGTAGTCCATGATCTTCGTTACATGTAAGACATTGGTACAAGGCCAAAAGGCCACATTAGAACACTAATTCAACCTAGTGAAGCATCTGCTTGGTGGCCAAATAAAGGAAAATCGAATGCATCCAGGGTCTGTTAAAGTTGTTCCTACATTGGAACCTGATTATCACTCCAGATTAAAGAAGCCTCATCTAAAAATATGCATCCAACAAACAAAATAGAAAGAGATCACAAACTAGCACAAATGCTTTCAACTATAAGGGAGACATACAACCAACACATTCTTAGTGCATCCAAAGTGACATCAACATGGGGTTAATTCTTGTGTCTCGATTAAGAAAACACTAATATAATCCCAAGGATTACCATAAAGGTAAATAGGAACTAGTACTTGTTAACCTTCAAAAAGAAATATGAAATCACTTGTGGACACATCATCATTTAACAGACCACAATTCCCTTATCCCAAGGACATCCAGGTAGCTTATGCATAACCACTAAGTTCCATCTTTGATTATTTTTTAATCATTAGGGATATAAACACATCCAAACAAAAAATCATTGTGCTGACATGAATGAAAAAAACGAAACAAGACTTACAAGCCTCAAAGTCATTCATTTATAATCGACCATATCTTAATCGTCCATGATTGTGATCCTTATACCTAGAAGGACACATATAAAAAGAACTGATGTAACTCTCCACAATCCATGATCACCATATCATATAACTTGGCATGAAATCCAATATTAAACTGACCAACATGAAAAAAGACATGAGTCCCAGAAAGTCCTCCCTAGTAGTCGGATGAACATAGTTCTATAATGGTCTTCTTACTACACTCTCGAGATAACCAAATTAAATCACAATATCTCAAAGATAAATGGTTAAAACGATATCAATGGATGGTTCTAAAATTTAACACTCGAAAAGTACTACATTTGTCAACATATACTACCCCATGTGTACATGGGAAAATGGTACATTATGGCTAATATTAATATATTGTACACCCAAGGAATCATAGTACCATATGGATCAAATTGGAAATAAATAAAAAAAAATCATCTAAATAATCATTTACGTGGATGATGATATACTTTGTCTCCCATGATTTAAGGAAATGGTCATTTACACGACCCCCTAAGAAGTTATCCATTCATGGGGCATATCTAACCTACTTAGCTGAGCATTCTTCAATGACCGTCCTCATATATTGGGTTAGGATACAACGATAATCCATTCTGACATGGGTGTTCTCTTTAAAAACCTGAACATCAGACCGGTGAAAAAAACTCATTCATGACGACAAAGTTATAATGATTGAAGTAGAAAACAATACAACAAGCTATAAGGGTTCTACCTACCACATCGTAGACCCTTGAAAATAATAAGTGTCAACCCCCATCACCAAGACACAGAAAAACAGATTTACTAGTCTGAAATACCTTAAATATTTTAATTAAAATTTAAGCAACACATTAGTCATCGTTCTAAAAAACAAGGTACATAGAAACTCATTTAGCTAATAGCATAAGGAAAAACATGTAAGTCTCATAAACAACCTTTTAAAAAAATTAAAATCTCTCACATTACGTCAAAAATGGAATGTTATCATGTCAGTTCCATTTTAAAAACCCGAAGAAAAATATGAGGGCCTATTTAAACCAAAATAGGTCCTAAAAAGGGCATCCCAATAGCAGTTGTTTAACCACATGTAGCATGAACACATAAATAATTAATTTCCTTAAACCCCTTTCTAAGAAAGCTAATAGAAAAATTATATAAGGGATCATTGAACAATATATAGAAGTGGCATCCTCCAATAGGGATACAATAAATGATACACATGTGGGGGTTCTTATAGGTGACTCCCTAGATCCGCATGCATGAAAATGAATCCCTCTGGGGGGCGATTGAAGAAAAATGTCTCACAACCTCATCGGGTAGAAGGGAACTTCTCAAATGGAAATTGTCCTCAGAATCATAGTTCATGAAAGATAGCTCACAACCCATCTCATATCATAGGTATCAACTAGGTTAGTCTTAACACCCAACCAATCATTAAATCTTTGTTATCACACTCAGGAAAAAATGAAAATGATATCTGTAGGAAGAACCTCTATGTTTAAATAGAAGCACCATTACACCCATAACGAGCCCTGAAAATTCTCCATGGGTTTCACCATCATGAACTTCATGGAAAAATACATTTAAAGGACTTGTACCATTTCCAAAACTATCAAAGTCATATTAAACAAGAAATCCCCTTAAAGATAAAAAAGAGTAGTACACTGCATGTAGACACCATAGAGGACATGTGCCCTCAAGTTCTATCATGGTCCTACACTCTTGCAATCCTGGACGTGTAATCATATAAGGTACATGGCTTGTAGGAAAAGTATATGATATGTCCACATGTCTCCCATCAAAGTAATGTTTTTTTACACAACCAGATCCATGTGGAGGTCCCACAGTGTAAAACATTTTGGTTTTTACCAAAAGTACATAGACATGTACATTTTCAAGACCATTGTTCTATGTTATCCATCACATAGATGGACACATGGTAAATTCAACATAGATTGTATGTAACACCCCAAGATTTCATAGTGTGTTATTTCTTAAAAATAATTCAATAACTTGCACTACACGCAACACCGAGTTCAATTGCACCATGACTTACCAAAAAAAAAGCCATTAAAAGAGGTCATGAATAGAATTAACTAAATTTTTAACTTTATATAATCCTTATAATTTTAGAATCCATATTATGAGTTTCTTAGTCATAATGCAAGAACAGATTCATTTTCAGTATTGCACTTTTATCAACTTTTGATAGTGAAACCTTTTTAAATACAATATTTTAAACTTTTTGACTAAATGGAGACATCAAAAAATTTAAAATGAAACATCCCAAGCTTCCACGGTACGCTTTCCTTTGAATAAAACAGTAGCGTGTGTTGTACGCAACGTCGAGTTTTAACACACACCACAACCGATCAAACTAGCCGTTATGAATAGTAATACCCAAATTTTGAAATTATATATATTTTATATTTTAAAATGGACATCATTTTTGGATTCGGAATATCGAATTTATCCTAAGGTGAAATTTTGGTACATTTCGGATAACTTTCATATTTTGATGAATAGTGAAAATTACTAAATTTTAATTAAAAACAACTTTTTTAATCAAAATAATTAATAGTGATAAATTATGAATTTGAGTGGTTTTAAAGTATATTTAGAATATATTTTTACCATTTAATATAATCTTGGTCATTGGACATAATTTTACAATTAAACCGAACATAAACAAGTGTCAATCTTTTGATAGTTATTATCTCTTAAAAACACGGTTTTTGTTTTGACAGCGGGAATTAATTTTAAATTAATTTCTGCCACTTCTGTGTTTTGAATTTAGAAAAATGGATTCCATATTTGGAATCAGGATGTTCAAATTGTGTAAATAGGTAACTTTTATTTTTAGACATTTTGAATAATTACTGCGGTAAATATTTTATTTACCATGGTTAAGGGTAAATCCGGTAAATAAGGGTTAAAAAATAATATTATAATAATACTAAATTACCCTAAAACGTGTCGTAACCCTATTGGTTGATAAATGGTTGACCATGGGCATCTTTGTGTCAATTTTGGGACCCCATGGATCCACTTGTATGTGATAATGACACTTTATTTTAATTAAGTCAAAATGAATACAAAAATGACACAAGCATATATCTTTTAGAAAAACAATTGTTACATAGAGTTATATAAGTTGGATTTTAGATTATAAATATTCATTAGAAAGATAAAAATATTTCCTAAATAATTATATTTTATTTATAATTTTTAGACATTAAATAATTTATTTTATTTATGACACAATAATGATGCAGTAATTACTATAATAGTGAAAAATTAAAATAATTGATATTATAAATACCCAAAAAAATATAATATGAAACTTTTAATGAATTAAACTAATTTTATAGGATAATATGATATATTAGGATTTATTTAATTTACTTTTTTCGAAGAAATAAATCTGTTATGAGTTTCACAAAAATAAACTATTGAATAGTGTCAAAATTGACATAAAAGAGTTCTTAAAACAAATATTATATTATTAATTGATATTAAATTCCTAAAAATCTAAGGTTCGGCCAAGAGACTTATATCAGGATAGGTTCATCATTAATGGACCACTTGGGGGTCTCTTGGATGTATATAGTAAGTTTATTAACCATATTATATAAAAATATAAAGAGACATTGTAAAAGTGAAACTAATTAACTTAGAGTTAATACTTAAAGATAAGGTTAATATAAGTACCCAAACCTGTCTAAATTCTATTGGTTGAGTGGTTTTCCACCTATCCCCACCTTAACCTTTGAATAATCAACTTTGGAACCCTTAGAAACCGAATATGAATTTATTATAAATTAATATTTCTAGCTTTTCCAAAGGTGCCCCTCACCCCTCTTATAAAAGGGCACTCCTCCTTCTCATTTCTTCACACCTTCAAAGCCTTTTGGTTCGGCCAAACTCTGCCCAAATACTCTCCCAACATCACTCACTACAACCTAGAGGCATTAGTTTGATCAGAAAGCCAACCTAAGGAGCCCTTTTGATCAAATCAAAAGGAAGAACCCGAAGAAGAGGTAATGATTTCACCACCCTTTTCTAAGTTCATTTCTTCTTCCACTTCTTCTTCCTTTGTTCTTACCATTCTGAAATAATAACTCCAGTATCTCACATATACTGTGATGTTATTATAAATATGGTACAATCATATTCAGTATTCTATCCACCCTTTGAATAACATGTCACCATACGTGCGTACGTACGACTTACCGTCTCCACGTCGTGGTGTAATTGTTATTCAATATAATATTATTTGGATGGGTATAATAATGATTTGTAACTCATGTAAATAATAAATATAACATGTTAATGATTCTTTATATATGATATACCATCCATTTATATATTATTTTAATATCAAAAGAATGATATTGTCGCTCGTGCGTACGTACGGACTACCGTCTCCACGAACGCGATGAGATTCATTCTCCATCGTATCCATTCAAGTATAATTATCATTTGATGATTTAAAAATGATGTTTAAGGACTGTATATCATTCTGGATATGAATAATATACAACAACCATGGCTTATGTAACAAAACATATAAAAGAAAATGAGTAAGTTAACTCCCGAAACGACGATAATTCTAAGATATTATTAACAAATCAATGTTAAAAGATCATATATGATATCATATTAATATATATGATTCTTGTATAATTTAATAACAACTATTTCACCATTATAAAGGAGGTTAACCTACCCCAACCAAGGAAAAGTACAAGGTAAGGGTTATTTCACAATCTCTTCATTATCCGAGGTTGTTTATATGTAATAATCTACTGGGATCTCTTTATCATCCACATCCATGTTTCTTCAAAATGTATTTCAAAACATTTTTACTATTTACAAGAATATGGGTTAAAGTCATTTATACCCTTGTTTGACTTTTTATAAGAGGTTTATAAAGGAATCTTTCCGCGTTTTCAAAACAAGGTCCTTTTTAACCTTTTCGACAGAATTGAGGTAAGAATGTTTTTTTTAACTTATACGGCGGGTGCGGTTATTTTACGCCGTTATAAAATCTTCAAAGCTTTCCTTACAAGCTTATAAGAATATTTTCAAAGAAAATGTTTTATTTTATATGGATCTTAAATTATTTCAAAATAAAAGGAGATATTTCTTTAAAAAGAATTTTGATTTCATCTATATCAACATCATTTGATGGATTTTAAGATTATTTGAAGTTGATTTATTATGATACAAAACTTCTATATTGTATTGAAGGTTTTGTGATATGTTTGACTGTGGATGTGCTATTTTTATACCATTCATAGTTTATTGTGAAATTATTGACATTTCGTATGCTAGTTTTAATACGAATGTTTATGTTATGTTTAAACCTTTTCATATGGGAATGCATTGGACTTAATAAGTGACGGGTGGAGCCCGCTATAGCTCCTCGATGCATCGGTAGGTCTCATGAGACAAACTAGTGTCTTGGCACAAGGCCTTGACAAAATCTTATTTGTAGTCTTGGCACGAGGCCTTGGCTATGCGGTTATGATAGTCTGACATTATGCATTCCAACATTATGAAAGTGGTTATTGATATTGCATGTGATTATTCGATTAGTAGAATATCCATGTGAACAAGTAAATGGCATTATTTAATTTTACATTTGCCATACTATGTTGAAGTTCAATTTTAAAAGGCTTTTGTTTTAGTAATTCATTGCCTTAAATGTTTATGCTTATTTTGAATGTTCCGCTATATTTTTATCCTTACTGGGCATTTGAGCTCACCCCTTTTCTATGTTTTATTTTTCCCAGGTAGTGAAGAAGTAATTTATGAATGACTTGCAGGGATATTATGAGGGGTTAATAGTGTTGATATGAATACTTTGTTGTTGTAGTAGTTTTTCACTTTGAAATGTAATGTAAAACATTATGATTATATCTAGTGTTTCCAAGGCTACTAAACCAATCGGTCTTTCGAGATTTGATCTTTATTGTGATCATGCCAATGTTATGTAATTATTGCACCGACTCTGGGTAGCTGGGGACGGGGCGTTACAGTTGGTATCAGAGGAAGTTTAGTACAAACCTTGGAAACTAGATTTAGATAAACTCTGATTAGAGCACGTAGACCTAAGATGAACTTTGAGGATTAGTATAGAAAAACTTCCTAGAATTTTGGTATTGTAGAGATTTTGTGAGTTTTCCGAGCAATACATCCCTGTCTGGATACGAGCAGGTAGAGGCGGCTCTGGCACAGATGTACCTAGGGGTAAAACCCGAAAACACCGCTTTGAGCTAGACTCGAACGGGAATTGGTGCACGACAACGGGCCTTGCTGTACTCTTGGTTACGACACTCCCGGGGGATATGCTTAGGATAACTCTCATTTTCTTTACAAATCATTTTGAAGGGATTATGAGTATATACTTCCTCAAAGAAAACATTCTTATGATTATGGATTATATCCATAAATAGTTCAATTTATGTTAAGTGTTTTATAAGTATGGGATTATGTATTTTGATTCATAAGCTGATCTAGTTTATGCCATTGTTTAGAAATGGCGCCCAGTAGAAGGAATGAGAACTCCAGAAATGAACATGATTCAAAGAGAAGGACGGATCATATCTTTCATGGTCTTAAGCTAGAATTTATAAGAGAAATAGTCTCCCATGTATTATCATCATATAAAGAAATAATATCATGTGTTGATAAGATAAGTAAAGAGTTTACTGAGTCCTATGGCTTTGAAGGGAAGCAAGAGAAGAAAAGGATAGAAGAGAGAAAGATAGATAAAGGGAAGAGGGAAAAGAATAATTTTCCCATATGTGGTAACTGTGGAAAGAAACACCCTGGAACTTGCCTGAAAGGAATGGGAGTTTGTTATAAGTGTAGAGGAAAAGGGCACAAAGTACATGACTGCAAGGGTAAGAAAATGGTTTCAAATGTACAATGCTTCATTTGCAAGGAGTTTGGACACTACGCGAACCTATGTCCCAGTCATCAGACTATTCCGCAAATGATGCTATTGGATAATAATCAAGTTATGATACTACCACAGATGAAGAGGAATGAGTAGAGTTATTATGTTGATTATATCAATTGAGTGTTGTATCAACAATGTACTTGTTATAATAATTATGGAGTATATAAGGATTTTACTGCAGTACTATTTCATTAAGGACTTGAGATGGTGTGGAACAAAGAAAAGTGACTCAATAGCAGGATAAATTTTTGGAAAATATATGGTTGAGAGAATGATAAATTATAATATAGTTCTGATACTGAGGTAGTGATTTTGGAATAATATGTGATTGTTTTGGATAAATTATATTGGATATTCTTGACTACCTTGGGACTGATTAATGATTTGTATATTCCATCATTTTTTTGGGGTTTAAAACATTTTTGGATTGATGAAGTATATCCAGCATTCTATATGGAATAGGGGAGCATGAACGTAATCAATAAGGAATATGGTAATTCAGGATGTTTCAGTGTTTTAAAAGAATACAAGATGAAGGTATTCATATGCTATTACGCGGTAAAAAGGATCTATATTATGTTTACCTTCCTTATAAATGTTGGACCGTGAGTTTGGACAGAAGTATTTTGGATAGTTCTAGTTTGGATTATTTTGGATTACCATAAAAGGACAACCCGGAGGTCGGGCGGCAACCCGTCGCGTCCGGCAAGGCTACGAGACTTGAACCCGCAACCGAAGGGCAACAATGGTGTATCACCTACCACTGGCCCATGAGATGTCCTGGATTAAATAATGTAGTTTTTATTAAAAGATCATGTAGATGAATTATAAATTCGTTTATTTTGGAACCCTATACGAATAGTGTAAATAGAATTTTTTTACATTATATTATCTTTTAGAGTGAAAGATGAGTTTGTGGTAAAACTCTAATTATAAAGTAAGTATATCTCCTTATGATCTTAGCCAATCTCATAAATAAATTCCTCAATATTAAGAAAAGCAACTTAGAACAAAAATGTTTTCCTAGATGGTACCTTAAATCATCACTAATTTATGGCTTTGGGACTGTTGGCCTTTTCATAGACATGTTCTCTACCACTCTCCATCAGATAATTTATGGTTAGATTTTTCTTCCATATCCATATTTTCCTACATGGAACCCTAGTATGTGTTATTTTCGGGAATCTTCATACTTTCGACTCTTTATTTTAAATAGAGGCCTCGTTAATTCATTTTTCGATGTGGGATTTCAACTAAGATATTTTGAAACGTCAAAAATGTGTTATCCCAATACCCTATATTTTGTTGAACCGATGGTACTTCAAATAATCATAGATTGATGAGTTTAAGGACCTCAATTTTATACTTGTTTTTGATTGATGACCTCAATCACTACCTATAAATATTTACGTTTTTCCTCCAATTATATGTCTCTAATTGCCACCAATGTTCTCCTAATCAAGATCATAATTTGGTGGTGACCCTTTCATTTCTCTTTTCCACATATTAATACTAAATTTTAGTAACCCAATTTCCGATGTGGGTTTTCCCACAAATATATTTTCTATTTTCAACCTTTTATTTTCGAAGAACAATTTCAAATTGTGAGGACGCAATTTATTGAAGGAGGGGAGAATGTAACACCCCAAGATTTCATAGTGTGTTATTTCTTAAAAATAATTCAATAACTTGCACTACACGCAACACCGAGTTCAATTGCACCATGACTTACCAAAAAAAAAGCCATTAAAAGAGGTCATGAATAGAATTAACTACATTTTTAAATTTATATAATCCTTATAATTTTAGAATCCATATTATGAGTTTCTTAGTCATAATGCAAGAACAGATTCATTTTCAGTATTGCACTTTTATCAACTTTTGATAGTGAAACCTTTTTAAATACAATATTTTAAACTTTTTGACTAAATGGAGACATCAAAAAATTTAAAATGAAACATCCCAAGCTTCCACGGTACGCTTTCCTTTGAATAAAACAGTAGCGTGTGTTGTACGCAACGTCGAGTTTTAACACACACCACAACCGATCAAACTAGCCGTTATGAATAGTAATACCTAAATTTTGAAATTATATATATTTTATATTTTAAAATGGACTTCATTTTTGGATTCGGAATATCGAATTTAGCCTAAGGTGAAATTTTGGTACATTTCGGATAACTTTCATATTTTGATGAATAGTGAAAATTACTAAATTTTAATTAAAAACAACTTTTTTAATCAAAATAATTAATAGTGATAAATTATGAATTTTAGTGGTTTTAAAGTATATTTAGAATATATTTTTACCATTTAATATAATCTTGGTCATTGGACATAATTTTACAATTAAACCGAACATAAACAAGTGTCAATCTTTTGATAGTTATTATCTCTTAAAAACACGCTTTTTGTTTTGACAGCGGGAATTAATTTCTGCCACTTCTGTGTTTTGAATTTAGAAAAATGGATTCCATATTTGGAATCAGGATGTTCAAATTGTGTAAATAGGTAACTTTTATTTTTAGACATTTTGAATAATTACTGCGGTAAATATTTTATTTACCATGGTTAAGGGTAAATCCGGTAAATAAGGGTTAAAAAAATAATATTATAATAATACTAAATTACCCTAAAACGTGTCGTAACCCTATTGGTTGATAAATGGTCGACCATGGGAATCTTTGTGTCAATTTTGGGACCCCATTGATCCACTTGTAAGTGATAATGACACTTTATTTTAATTAAGTCAAAATGAATACAAAAATGACACAAGCATATATCTTTTAGAAAAACAATTGTTACATAGAGTTATATAAGTTGGATTTTAGATTATAAATATTCATTAGAAAGATAAAAAGATTTCCTACATAATTATATTTTATTTATAATTTTTAGACATTAAATAATTTATTTTATTTATGACACAATGATGATGCAGTAATTACTATAATAGTGAAAAATTAAAATAATTGATATTATAAATACCCAAAAAAATATAATATGAAACTTTTAATGAATTAAACAAATTTTATAGGATAATATGATATATTAGGATTGATTTAATTTACTTTTTTCGAAGAAATAAATCTGTTATGAGTTTCACAAAAATAAACTATTGAATAGTGTCAAAATTGACATAAAAGAGTTCTTAAAACAAATATTATATTATTAATTGATATTAAATTCCTAAAAATCTAAGGTTCGGCCAAGAGACTTATATCAGGATATTTTCATCATTAATGGACCACTTGGGGGTCTCTTGGATGTATATAGTAAGTTTATTAACCATATTATATAAAAATACAAAGAGACATTGTAAAAGTGAAACTAATTAACTTAGAGTTAATACTTAAAGATAAGGTTAATATAAGTACCCAAACCTGTCTAAATTCTATTGGTTGAGTGGTTTTCGACCTATACCCACCTTAACCCTTGAATAATCAACTTTGGAGCCATTAGAAACCGAATATGAATTTATTATAAATTAATATTTCTAGCTTTTCCAAAGGTGCCTCTCACCCCTCTTATAAAAGGGCACTCTTCCTTCTCATATCTTCACACCTTAAAAGCCTTTTTGTTCGGCCAAACTCTGCCCAAATACTCTCCCAACATCCCTCACTACAACCTAGAGGCATTAGTTTGATCAGAAAGCTAACCTAAGGAGCCCTTTTGATCAAATCAAAAGGAAGAACCCGAAGAAGAGGTAATGATTTCACCACCCTTTTCTAAGTTCATTTCTTCTTCCACTTCTTCTTCCTTTGTTCTTACCATTCTGAAATAATAACTCTAGTATCTCACATATACTGTGATGTTATTATAAATATGGTACAATCATATTCAGTATTCTATCCACCCTTTGAATAACATGTCACCATACGTGTGTACGTACGACTTACCGTCTCCACGTCGTGGTGTAATTGTTATTCAATATAATATTATTTGGATGGGTATAATAATGATGTGTAACTCATGTAAATAATAAATATAACATGTTAATGATTCTTTATATATGATATACCATCCATTTATATATTATTTTAATATCAAAAGAATGATATTGTCGCTCGTGCGTACGTACGGACTACCGTCTCCACGAACGCGATGAGATTCATTCTCCATCGTATCCATTCAAGTATAATTACCATTTGATGATTTAAAAATGATGTTTAAGGACTGTATATCATTCTGGATATGAATAAGATACAACAACCATGGCTTATGTAACAAAACATATAAAAGAAAATGAGTAAGTTAACTCCCGAAAAGACGATAATTCTAAGATATTATTAACAAATCAATGTTAAAAGATCATATATGATATCATATTAATATATATGATTCTTGTATAATTTAATAACAACTATTTCACCATTATACAGCAGGTTAACCTACCCCAACCAAGGAAAAGTACAAGGTAAGGGTTATTTCACAATCTCTTCATTATCCGAGGTTGTTTATATGTAATAATCTACTGGGATCTCTTTATCATCCACATCCATGTTTCTTCAAAATGTATTTCAAAACATTTTTACTATTTACAAGAATATGGGTTAAAGTCATTTATACCCTTGTTTGACTTTTTATAAGAGGTTTATAAAGGAATCTTTCCGTCGTTTTCAAAACAAGGTCCTTTTTAACCTTTTCGACAGAATTGAGGTAAGAATGTTTTTTTTAACTTATACGGCGGGTGCGGTTATTTTACGCCGTTATAAAATCTTCAAAGCTTTACTTACAAGCTTATAATAATATTTTCAAAGAAAATGTTTTATTTTATATGGATCTTAAATTATTTCAAAATAAAAGGAGATATTTCTTTAAAAAGAATTTTGATTTCATCTATGTCAACATCCTTTGATGGATTTTAAGATTATTTGAAGTTGATTTATTATGATACAAAACATCTATATTGTATTGAAGGTTTTGTGATATGTTTGACTGTGGATGTGCTATTTTTATACCATTCATAGTTTATTGTGAAATTATTGACATTTCGTATGCTAGTTTTAATACGAATGTTTATGTTATGTTTAAACCTTTTCATATGGGAATGCATTGGACTTAATAAGTGACGGGTGGAGCCCGCTATAGCTCCTCGATGCATCGGTAGGTCTCATGAGACAAACTAGTGTCTTGGCACAAGGCCTTGACAAAATCTTATTTGTAGTCTTGGCACGAGGCCTTGGCTATGTGGTTATGACAGTCTGGCATTATGCATTCCAACATTATGAAAGTGGTTATTGATATTGCATGTGATTATTCGATTAGTATAATATCCATGTGAACAAGTAAATGGCATTATTTCATTTTACTTTTGCCATACTATGTTGAAGTTCAATTTTAAAAGGCTTTTGTTTTAGTAATTCATTGCCTTAAATGTTTATGCTTATTTTGAATGTTCCGCTATATTGTTATCCTTACTGGGCATTTGAGCTCACCCCTTTTCTATGTTTTATTTTTCCCAGGTAGTGAAGAAGTAATTTATGAATGACTTGCAGGGATATTATGAGGGGTTAATAGTGTTGATATGAAGACTTTGTTGTTGTAGTAGTTTTTCACTTTGAAATGTAATGTAAAACTTTATGATTATATCTAGTGTTTCCAAGGCTACTAAACCAATCGGTCTTTCGAGATTTGATCTTTCTTGTGATCATGCCAATGTTATGTAATTATTGCACCGACTCTGGGTAGCTGGGGTCGGGGCGTTACATTGTACACATAAAACCAATCGTGTACATCATAATATTTTTTCTTCCTGAATAGAAGAACATGTGGTTTATTTTCTTATAATCACAAGTCACATTCTATGGGTTTTCAGGTAGTAATCCTCTAAAACATCCCCAGAAACAGAGTTTTGTCAATGTAATCCAATAGTATACTATATTATGATTTGTGAGTTACCGTAATCCCATTGAATCAAATATTTGTATCCACATATAAAACAAAATAAACATAGTCATATAATTTTGACATCAATTTCCTTATGGATTTTAATTTCATATTATCGAGATCTATAAAAAATCACATAATATTGACATCATCTTCTATGTGGTAATTAATTACCTAAATTAAATAAATCAAACACCAACATAAAAACACAGAAACTATTAAAAAATAAATGTGATCAACATCCATTGCATGAAAATAGATCATAGGGGGAAACAAGACCTATCATAGATGTAATAATAAAAGGATAAGGAAAACTCAAATAAAACCACAATTGATCGAAACAGGAAGCTAAGGATCAATCCATATCAAAATGGATTGAAAATATATTAATAATATATTTTTTCAACATAGAATTGGGAAAAAATTAGCAGTGTGAGAAAAATTTGATGTTGAAATGTTTATAATAAATTTTATAAATATAAAACCATGATATTATATGTTTGTTTACATCAGGAATTCAATGATCATATGAACTATATAAAATTGACTACCTTAGATCCACAAATGATGGGATTTATAAAAATTGTGAACCAGAAGTTCCCATCTGGATATGAAAAAGAAATATTCAAAAAATCGAAATCATTTTCCTATCAAATTAAAAGCTTATATTTCAAGAAAATAATTACACCATGTAATCCACACATGATCATGCATTGATATTTCATTCTATCCCAAAACCAATTTCTATCTCTATATATTAATTTTCACATCATGAACTACCCTCAGATCCATATTTTTTCTCTGATGATCTATAAATCATTCAATATTCATTATCTATTAACCCCTGATTCAGAAGAAAATTAATATACTAAAACAATTTGTGTTCTTACATTGAACCACTACAATTGGATACCGATATATAAATATACATGTTTCCTATAAAAACAATTAGCTATTATTCTTTAAAAATATATATAATAATTCATTATTAAAAAGTGACTCATGAACCCTACTAATATTTTATGTTACGATTATTTAAATTAATGATTTATATATGTCATACTAGGGTTTTATGATAAGAAAGAATCTCACAACAATCTATGTACTATTTTCAAGATAATCACACGATGGTTTTTTAAAATTAGAATAAATGTAAATTATGATACTTTTTTTCGCGTGAATTTTTTTCATCACTATGGGGATATATAATAAACATCAATTCGAATTTAGTATCTCAACCATTACATCCATGTTTTTATTCGAATATACTCACCCACCCATCTCACAATTGTATCCAAATCAGGATGCACCCCTCCTCTATGGATTCCATATGGGTTCCCAAGCACATACCTCCACCCGACGCGACCATACATAATGTCTTTATAAGTATCATGATGTATTTGTTTTAATGTCCTATATCATTTTCCAATTGAATTTTTTGTTATTCATTTTATTTATAACATCAAAAATAAGTATAAATTATAACATTTAATTTTAATCAAATTACCTAAATATAATTTAATATATTAAAATTATGTTACACAAAAAATTCTAAAAAAAATAATATTTTATCTAAATAATTTATTAATATATGTGTTAACATTATATAAATAAATTATAATTTTTTATAAATTTATAATACAATATACAAAATAAAATTTTGGTATATTCATTGTTATGGTCTAATTTTTAATAGAAATTTTATATATTCATTTCCACTTTTAATAAAACATATATTTTTTCCAATGTTTTATATGTGAAGATATTTATTTTTTAAAAAAAATATTAAAAGTGAAATATGTTAATATTATTAAATATGTTCATTTATACTTAATATTTATTGATTTCATTTAGAGATCCAATATTATAATTCATATAATGATAAATACAGTTAAAAAATAAATACATTTATATATAAACAAGTTCATAAAATGTACTTATAATTCTATCTAAATTAATCTTTCATTTACTAAAATAAATATTATATTATCGTTTTAATTAATTTAACATATTTTAATTTAAACAAGTTACAATTATATTAAAAAATATATTTTATTTAATTAAATATTTTATATATAAAAATAAATATTTTATTATTTTTGATATATAAATAATTTACTCTATTTTATTAATATATTCTATATAATATCATTAACAATATCTTTTAATATCATATTTACCATATATTATATTTTTATTTGGTTAGTGAAATTATTTTCTAACATGAGATTAATTATTTTAATTCTATCTTCAGAAAAAATTATTTTAAAAACTCATATTATTACATTTTACACTCATAACTAAATTACACTCATGATATTATTTTTTATATAAATATTGATATCATATTATGGTTTTCATACCATCATTATGATACATTAGATAATGACTTATCTAAATTATTGTCCTGGGTAAGAAATCATTTATTACCTCATAATATATCTAAATATTCATTTGTCAGAACATTTTTTAGAATAAACTTAATTATAAAACTATTGGGTTTTATTGAAACCTAATTTCATTGATTTCTTTTTATGATCATATTTAAAAACGAACACAAGAATAAGATTTATTATGATAATATTTTAATGAAATATAATATAAATATTTGAAGACATGTTTTTTATCTGAAAATTCATTTTTTTATTTAGTCAAAAATTTCAGGACTCACTATATAATGCAATACAACAATCCATAAATATATGTGGAATATATCATTATAATTTCAGGCTTCTCTAAAATATATATTTTCTATCAAATCATTGTTCACACAAAATAAATTTATCACAATATTCTCAAAATAAATTAATGTCTTCTTAATAATAATTTACTAGTATCATTTAATCACCAATCCAATATAATAATTCCCTTTATAAAAAGTTAATATCCTATTTACAAGAGTTGAAAACATTATTTATTCCATTTTATTTTTATAAAATATTTAAAACATCACCCATTAAATAATATATTGACCCTATTTAATTTCAATATATTCTCCTTTGATTATCCTTAAATATGTTTCATAGTGAATTTAGGGGATCTTGTTTTGGTTCAAGAGTCTCGTGATATTGACTCAGTATAGAATCTAGTCATTTTAGTCACAGTATCTATTATGTGGCCTTTCTTGGGGGCATATTTTTCTTCACGAGATCATGGTATAGTTATTTATCCTAGCATTGATCAACTGGTGTTTTCTAGGTAGCTTTTTTAGGGGGAAAGGATAATTTCACTCCTTTTATCACAATTATTATTCCCTATAGCATTTTCCACTTGTATGATAATATTAACTATATATAATCTCTCTTATAAGAACATATGATTGTGGTTTTACATTTTATAATAAAAATATATATTTATTTTGTCTATCATTCTTAAAAGTGCCTACGTGTGTATAAGACTTTGATACACTGAAATATAGGTTTCCATTGCTGTCTAAATATCACTTTCTCTTATGAACAGAAATATTATTTTTAATAGTTTTTTCTTTTTCATTTATTTCTAACCCTTATACTAAAAATAAGGTTGAATAAATATAAATTATATCCCTTAAAATTATTATTAGTTGTAATAATGTTTTTATTATAAATTATTTTTCATATATATTTTTCTCATTCACTGATCCTCTAGTTCATCTGAAACATTAAATAATAATAATAATTTTTTATGGTTATAATTTCTCAGAATTCCCCATGGTCATAACAAAAAGATAGGACATAAGTAAACTCAGGATAAATCTTAAACGGACTGGGATTTTCCTCTCTATAGTAAATGGGAATATAAAATGAGTTTTTTAGTGATGCCCTTGGAACTCTCATGAAATGAATAGAGTTTCTATGGATGGATATTAGGAATATGTATCCATCACGAGAGTTGGACATTGAAATGGAATTAAAAAATTTAACTAATTGGTGAAAATTATAGGAATTGTTAAATTTATTTATATTTTTATTTTCAAATAAATAATCTATTTTAAATAGTTTAATTTATTGTATATGTTACAGTCCATGGATATTTCCTATTAGAATTAATGAATTTTATTAGCGTATAATCCAATATATGTTCATATGATTTCACTAGGGGGATTATGTGAATGTTGGGATTGATGACATCTTTAGATTCAATGAATTCAAAATCTATGGAATTTATTATGTGTTATAATAGACTCTACTTATTTTCATTATCATTAATGATAATGTGGTTAGCCCCATTTATATTTAGGTAATTTATTCACATGTTTTATATCATTGATAAATTAAAATGATTTTTTATTTGTAAAATTTTATAAATTACTAAGAGGATCTCATCGGATTTAAAATCTACATTATCATTGAGGAATGAATTATGAGTTATTATTTTATAAAAAATGAAATTTTGATTTTAATTATCTCGAATTAACCCAAATAATTATACCTAATTGATGGTTTTCATTGGAGATTACAATAAGGGATTAATAAAATTATATATGTGGTTTCCCAAATATTGCATTATTATAGTTTCCTCAATGGTGTTTGTATGAACCATATTTATTTATTATATGAGGATCATGATCAATTACCAATGAATCATATAGTTGATAGTGTTAGTATGGGTTATCCACATCACCAACTAGGGCTTATTATATTACTAATTATTTCTGTAGCTTATAATTATCATTACTTAACTTATTTATTGAAGAACATGATCAAGTGATCTTACATTCTTGATATGTGTTAGATAGTTTCAGTGGTGGTCTACAAATACTTAATCAAACAACTCTCATTCATATATTGTATTTAATACATGAGTTGATATCAATACTTATTCACTGGTTATGTAACAACCTTAATTTTTTTGAAATAAATTTTTTTGAAATAATTTTACATTTACAATATTTTCCATTTCAAATAACACTGATAAAAGATTATTTTATATTAAATAACAATATTTCACATGAGTTTTACACAAAACGATGTCAATCAGGCACTACACACAACATACATTTTAACTTTCTCCACACTAATCACCAATGTTAGCCATTGTTACACAAAAATTGACTTTCTATGATGGGTTTTGTAACATGCATGGCTGAGTATTACCAAACAATGATATATTATTTAAATATTATTATTTAATATAATAAGATATAATCATGAAGATAAATTTGTTGTTATGAATATTATTTAATAATTTATTAAAATATATGTTTCAATATAATATAATTAGAACTCATACTTTTTCTATTATTTATAAATGAATAATAAAACTGATTGAATATAATGGAAATTATTAATATTTCTCTTCTCACACAATTTTTTTTACCCTGAATAATTAATTTTATTTAAAATAGTGAGTGATATTAATGAAAATATATATTATATATATTCACTAAAATATTTTTGTTTTCATTAAATAAATTTTATATACATAAGATAAATAAAAAACCTAATTTCTTGCTTAAAAACTAATATTTTTTAAAATGTAGTTTTACCTCATTTTAATGTAGATCCCATTTTAAATCGAAATTTTTTCCTTAATATTGATTTAATATAACAATTTAAACATCATATTTTGAAATGAAACATACATTTTAGGTTAGTATACATTTTTATCATATTTCTGTAAGGATTCATTTTAATAATGAAAAGTTATAAATACATGATATCAAATCAAAAATGCTTTTGAATTTAATTTATTTATATATATAAATTGTATTTTATTTTTTTTAACGAATAAAATGATTATAATTTTATCAATTAGTAAATTAATTTTATTTAAACAATTTAACATTAAAATAGAATATAAAAACATTTCAAAATATTGATCAATTTTTCATTAAAAATGATTAAGTGTCTTCCCATCAACAGGATTAATTTAAATTTAATTTTTACAACATATAAAATTAGAATATGTAAAAATGGATTCAATAATTGGAATCATATTAATTTATAATTTCTAATAATTTCATGCTATTTTTTAATGAAAAACATTAGTGTTTTCAATTTAAATTATCTACATCGTTGGTAATGAACCATACCCTGATGGCCCATCACTTTTCCAAATTCTGTATCCTAAGGGTGGCACCTCGGTGGTAGGGAATCATTTCGTTGTGGGACCGACTGACGGGACACGATCGGTTCGACTGATCAGTACGTCGCTGACCAGTGCGACCGATCTGTGTGTCGCCGATCAGTGCGACCGATCAGTGGGTTACAGATTGGTGCGACAGATCAGTGTGTCGCACATCGGTGAGACCGATCGGTGGGTTGCCGATCAGTGCGACCGATCGGTGTGTCACAGATCAGTGCATCTGATCGGTGAGTCACCGATCGGTGCGAGGGATCAGTGCATTGCCAACCGGTGTGACCGATCGGTGTGTCGCCGATCGATTCGACCAATCGGTGTCACATAGCCTTGTCAAGTTTTTTTCTTCCACAGCCTTTCCCATAATTACACTTTTAAGCCCTTTTTACATTTTTGGTAAGTGGTTCAAGGCCATTTTTAGCCCCATTCTCAATATTTGAATTCCTAAGAGTGGGGATACCTTCAATAGACCCAGCTGTGTGTCCGCGTAACGTTTCACCTCTATTTATATAAAATATTTCAAAATTACAGTTGTTACCACCTTTTTCCAATGAGAGTTATTAAATAAAAAAAGTAATTCAGTCATGTGTAACCACCCAACCGCATTGTGAAACCACGATCTGACATTATAGCCGTTCAAAATTCCATATCCTGTTACAACCAGATCTCATCCTTATATCGCATGTGAATTTCTTCTTCTTCTTCTTCTTCCTATTTTCCACTCCATTCTCCCTAGTGTGTTTGGAGTTCCCCTTCCCGAGGAAAGTGGTGCACCTATGATAAAGCTTTTCTTCTCACACTTGGAGTCCCTGACATTCCTCCCCTGCAAGTCTCACATCCCCCATTCTTGGCATGTGGAGAAGAAATTCGATCCTTGATCAACCAAGTAGGGTTTTTCTTTTGTCTCTCTTACTGTGTATCATGTGGGGTGGGAACACTATTGTTTTTGCAGGATGGATGACACCGAACGTTAATGAAGATAACAAACATTCTTTAAATAATGAAGGTGGGGTGTGATCGATGTTCTGCTGCTTTTCTTTACCCTTTATTATTTATGTTGTGAATTGTGCGGGACTATGACCACTAAAAATCATGGTCATTGGTGGTTTTTCTTTGTGAATTAATGATCCAACGTCTTCTTGTGATGATTGAATGGCTACAACATGGTAATTTGGTTAATCATGTAAAATCTAATGATTAAAAGAATGTCCAGTGAACAACTAACCTTGTGTGATCACCCCGGTTAAAAAAATAGATAGAGTAAAACTTAATGAAAGATGTTATTGAACATAGAAGTTCCCCTACTGTTTTATGGTAGTAGGTGTGCTTTACTTTTTGATGCTTATGGGGTGATGTGGGTGAGGATGGGATCCTCTGTTGTGCACAGTTGTTGGTTGTGAATTTGAAGCGGTGTGGGGCTGTATCTCGAGTCTTGGTTTGGTTGCAGTATTTTGAGGGATCTCACTGATCCCTTTGTTGTAGTGACATCACAAGAGAACCAGGTGTGAATGCATAAATTGATGTTTCGTTTTTTCACTTTCTCTAGCATGTGGTTATACCTTTTAGTTAACCAGTAGTGCAGAATTTACTTAAATGGGATCACTTGAACATGAAACCAATAATGGGTTAAATGGGGAATTGGTTCTGGAAATGAGTTGTGACTTGGTTGTGAGTGATGTACCTTTCTTTTTTTGAATGAATAGTGACATGGTGTTTTTTCTTAGGATGTCTTAGGAATCCCAAGGTTGGGATGAGTTTTTGTTACCTATATGTATATCAATAGTTTTTCTGTTTCTTATTCGTGCCCCACCCAAGTTGAGCACTTGATGCCGAACACCCCCATTTCCTGGGGGAGGGTGTTTTTTTACCAACACTCCTATGAGTGGATGGTTATTATCTACTTTTCCAATCCCTTTACCAAATATCCCAAGACTCTTCGGTAAGGCTTCGATAGCCTGAGGTCCATTATTGTACAAGATTATTCGGGCAAGGAAGTTGTAGTGGTTGGCCCAGGTGTGTGCGGGCAGGTTGTTTCCCAGGAGTCTTCGGGATGAGCCCAGATGTTCTTGATTGTGGCAGTAGTTGTTCTGGCCCAGGTGTTTATGGGCATGGTTACGTGTGGTGGTTGTGGCCCAGGTGTTTGCGTGCAAGATGTGTAGTTGTGGCCCTGGTGTCTACGGTTGGGGTGTGGCAGTGGGACTGGGGTGAGAATAGTGAGATTGGTTTCATGCGTAGGATATCTCAAATAACAAGTGTGAAAGTGGAGCGGGGTACCCAAATGTCGATGTGCTATTACTATACATTACTTAACTTGCGTTATTTGGGGAGTGTTCCTTGGTGAGGCATGGGTGGATTTTTTTCCTTATTAGGTGCTTTGGTTGTCTTTCTTCTCACAAGGCATTAGAATGCCTCCCCACTTGTGCACGAGAGTCTTTGGCATTCCCTACTGAGTATACATGTATGCTCACCCTACATATATAAAAATGCTTTCAGGTTTCCAGGAGGACTTCAGGGATCATGCAGGGCCATACTAGCTTAGACGGTGGGATAGTTGTTGTTGCTGTTTTTTTATTTTTCTTTTCATTGGTACATTACCTTTGTAGTCCCCTTGTGCTTGTGGTTTTTTACTTTTGTAACATTCATATGGAAATGGTTTTCTTTGGATTTAATTTTACCCCCAGTTTCGGTTATGTTGGGATTTACTATCTTATCTACCCATCCTATTAAAGAAAAATGGTAATGCCTTCCATCTTGAGTGTGATTCTATACCCTTGGTGCTAGTCGCCACTCTCGGACGTATTGAAGGAGGGTCTCGGGGGGTCATTATCACTCCTTCAAATTGAAGATGGAAGGGTATGGAAATCTTCTGTCTCTTCTCTCATCTTGGTGAAGGAGGGTCGTGACAAAATGGTATCAATGGGTAGGTTGAGAGATAAGATAAAGTATGTGGTTAGGCACAATGGGTATTGAATAAATGGTTGGGAAATAGTGTTGGGTGATCTTGGTGTGTGAAATACACTAGGGAATACCGGCTAGGACACGAGATATTAGGGCCCCGCGTGATCCGATGCAAGGACTCTGGGCCTACCGAATGAAAATGTAAGGCTAAACTGATAGCAGGGTAGAGACCCTAGGGAAGGTACATGCATCATGATGACTTGTGTTCTTATGTTTCATGGGTATTTTGGGGAATTAAATAGGATTATAAGTCTAAGAAAATGTAAGAACAGTATTCTACACTACTCGGGTTTAGGAATTCCTTGTTTACCTTGCACCTATGGCACCTGGGAGACGACCACGAGAAGTGCGGGCAATCGAGGCCTAAGAGGTTGAATTAGTTGATCGAAATAGGTCTGACCGAGAGGATGAGGATGATCAGTAGCAGATGACACTTTGATATTTTCAGTGGTAAACCCTTGGGAAGTATGAGGGCAACATCTCAGACATGGATACAGAGATCTGGATAGAAAATCTGGCGATAGCTATCAGCTTGATCCGAGCTACAATGGATTACAAGGTTCCTTTAGCTGTAAGCTAGATGCGGGGAGCATCACGTCAGTGGTGGACACTTTATCTTGGGGAGAAGAGGGAGTCTAAGGTGATGTGGTATGACTTTGAGAGGGAGTTCCAGGAAGAATTCCTCTCTTCCATGATGAAGGCAGAAAATAGGTAGGAGCTAATCACCCTCCAGCAGGGGGGCATGTAATTGTGAGAGTTGGGGATCAAGTTCAAGGATATCCTCTGTTTCGCTCTAGACCTTTTTCCAGATAAGGAGTCTTGGGCGAGACATTTAGAGGAGGCACTCTGATGTTCTCTTCAGTATGTCATTACTCCCTTCACCCAACCGACGTACTTGGAGGTCCATAAGAAGGATGAAGTGGTGGAGAGGATGCACACGCTGGGAGGTGTATTGCGAGAGGGAATATAGTTTGGTTCGTCTAAGGGGAATGTTTTCAACAACATGCCTCCAGTATCTGGTCCCTCTAGGTTTCGACTAGTAGGAAGAAGGCCTCAACAATTCCAGTTCCGATCTCCCAGCCCTCGCACCTTCCTTTCGGGCCCAAGGCTGAGATACTTCATCTGTGTAAGCCATGGGCACTGTAACGACCCAAAATTTTAAATAAATATTGTTTCCTAATTTTATGTGTTATTTTATTTTATTTTTATACTCAAAAAAATGTTTCATTTGATAACATGAGTATAATTAAAATGAGACTGTTGGGTTTTGACTGTTATTTGACCATTGGTCAATATGACCGCTGGAAATTAAATGTTTTGACTATTGCCTCTAAATACAACCAATCTTGGTTAATTAATATAGAAAGAAGATTCGATGGCCTCACCCAGTAGTCTTGGACCGATCGAAGCCCATCTAACAGAACTTGGGAAGGAGGTAGCACCACTGGGCTTTGCTCTGGACCAAACCCAAGCTAATCTTCATCGTATAAAGCTAGACCGGGATCTCCTTCGCGAGAAGTTCAAACTGATAGAAATTACTACTCGTGCGATGTTTGCCGAGCCTCCCTCGGATTCTCTCACCTTAGTAAACCATACACTTAAGTCCTATGCTGGTGTGATAAGGGGCTATGTAAGGAGACCGTAACTCTCTTGTGTAATCCTTCGTTTTAAATAAAAATTTCGATTTCTTTTTTGAATTTTCAAATGACCAGATAAATATAGTATGCATATTTTTGATGAATTTTAGAAAAAGGATATTTTAAATATGTTTTTGTAAAACTTAAATAATTAAAAATGTGTAATGATTTTCAAAAAATGGTCTTCTACAATTATCTTCAGTACGATATTTTGAGACTAATAAGATCAACTTGATTTTTGATGAATAGTAAATTATGAATAGTGATTTTATGATTAGGATTAATAATGTGTCCAAATGGATTAGTAATCTCACTTAAAGAAAGTATTAAAATAAGCTAGGCACTTTGATTAAGTAATGTGATTCAATAAAATGGTTAAATAATAGTTTCATAAATTAGTATTACAGTATTAGTTTTTTCGGATGAATAGTGTTTTTAATTAAAATTTTAATTAAAAATATTTAGAAAATTATTTTTATAAAATGGACTTCATTTTTGAACTCAGATCATCGATATTATGTTAAGGTGATATTTGAATATTTTTCTAAAAAAAATAAATTTTCGATGAATAGTGTTTTTAATTAAAAATTTAAATAAAAATATTTAGAAAAATATTTTTATAAAATGGTTTTCATTTTTGAAATCAGAGCATTGATATTTGGTTAAGGTGAAATTTTGGGATTATTCTGAGAAAGTTGAATTTTCAATGAATAGTGAAAATACAATTTTTAAGTTACAGGTGTTTAATGACATCATTAAATGATGTATTTAGTATGTAATCAATATGGTCGACTTTTGAATAGTAAGATAAGGTATGAGGTGTCCCAAGTGGCCAATACCATGGGAAAATACCATGGGCAAGCCCATGGTTTTGCCAAAACCACTAATGAGGTGTCCCTTGGACATTAATGCCTTGTCCCCTCACTTTCCCTATAAATACCAAGCCATCCTCTCATCTATTAGACTCCCCACTCTCCCCCAACGAAGTTCTGGTCTCCTTACCTCCCAAGGAGTCCTCCCAAGGTGCCCCCAAGCTCTCAAGATCCAAACCTTTGAGTTTTAAGAGTTACGTTTTAAGGTAAGAGATCCGATCTCTCTCTTTCTTTTCAAGAAATCTCTTTTATGTAATTTCATTTATGCTCCATGTTCTTATGTTAAAGGGTGTTCTTTTATACTCCTCTTACTGCCCTTTTCATTTTCACATAATGAGAGATCCCCTCTTACTCTTATTATTTCGTTTTATGATGTTTTAAGTGGCGCCATTAGGCTGCCGAAATTTTTGTAACAGATTCTTTCTCCCTTCTCATTTTTCAAGATCTATTACCATGTAAAGTATTTAATGTTCCTTTTTATTATGTTGGGGTATGATCTCTAAATTTATCATACTGATCTTTTATGATCATATGATGAGAGACCCCATTTTATCTCTTCAATTCAGTATTTTTAAGTTTTAAGTGGCGTCGTTTGGCTGCCGAATTTTTAAGTGGTTCTTCACCCTTCTCGTTTTGAAGTTCTACTTTCATGTCAATTCTTTCAAGTTCAATTTTGTTATGTTGGGTTATGAACTATATATCTATCATACTGATCTTTTATGACCATATGATGAGATACCCCATTTGATGTCTTCAATTCAGTATTTTGAAGTTTTAAGTGGCGCTGTTAGGCTGCCGAATTTTTAAGTGGTTCTTCAGCCTTCTCGTTTTGATGTTCTACTTTCATGTCAATTATTTCAAGTTCCTTTTTGTTATGTTGGGGTATGATCTCTATATCTATCATACTGATATTTTATGACCATATGATGAGAGATCCCATTTTATCTCTTCAATTCAGTGTTTTGAAGTTTTAAGTGGCGCCGTTAGGCTGCCGAATTTCATTAAGAGAAATCTTATTTTTGTCTTCCTTTAATGTTCTTCATTTGATATGGTATATTTTAAAATTTCATTACCATGATATTAAATCCCTTATATTCTGTCCCTCTACTATTTTATGGGTCATTTATGATTGTTTGACCCATGTCCCCTCTCTTTTCAACGTTTTCTAAAACCCTGTAACGTACCCGTTGTGCTGCAGAATTTTCGCCTCAAAATGTCTCTATCTTTTCTCAAAATTACTTCATGTTATTAAGTGAATACTCAAAGCTCTTATTTCTATAGGGTTATTCAAATATATACAAAAATGTTCTATTTTAAATTTTGGGATTTACATACATAAAACCCGCTCTCCCCTTCTGTGGGTTTAATGTGACGTAAAGATCTTGTCTTTAAAGCAGTTTTTAAAACATTATGATTATGAAATGAAACCCATTTATTTTATGCTATATGGTTTATTTATGAAATGTTTTATTATGATATATGTGTCTCACATGATAATGAAGGAAAATTTAAGGGTGCGCCCTGATAGCGCTCCAATGAATTGGGTAAAGACTTAATCTCTAGAGATGACCATTTTTAACGACGCCTTGGTGAATGACCTTGGTAATTTTTAACGACGCCTTTGTGAATAACCTTGGTAATTTTTAACGACACCTTGGGGATGGACCTTGGTGAAACGAAACGATTGTCAATATTAAATGTTTCAGCCACATCTTCAAGTTATGAAAAAGTTTTATTTTTATTATGATATGCCTCATGATTTCATTTTCATGCCTTAAAGTTTTTTTCATGACTTTGTTGATGTATCTCAAGTTCATATGTAAAATGTTTCACTTGTTTCCCTTGCTGGGCCTTCTTCTCACCCTTTATTTTGATGTATGTCCCCAGGTTCTGAGATGCAGTAATGAGCCTAGGGTGAACATGAGGAGAAGCCTTTCAAGTGTTTAAGAAGAATGTTTTTTTGTATGTTTTATGTTCCTTGTTTCCAAGACACTAAACCTTAAAGATCCTTAGTTCCGTGTAATGGAATGAAAGTTATGTTATAAAAATACGGGATTCTATAGTTGGTATCAAATGATGGTTTAGTTATTTGTGGAAATTAGGATATGAAAACTCCAGGAAGAACCCTATAGAAAAGTTTAAATATAGGAAATCTTCCTGGTATTTTGGTGAGTATTGAGTAAGGGGTTGCCAAGCAAATACATCCCTGTCTGGATGCGAGCAGGTAGAGGTGGATCTGGCACAGATGTACATAGGGGTAAAACCCTAAAACACCGCTTTGAGCTAGATTCGAACGGGAACTGGTACACGACAACGGGCCTTGCTGCATTCTTGGTTACGACACTCCCGGGGGATATGCTTTGGTAAATTCATAAGCTTGGTATGCACCATTGTTAAAGGAACAAAGATAAAATAAAATAAAGATTCACATAAGAATATATGATCATGGATAACCTAGATGGGAACCTAGGGGATCACAAGTTAGGGTATACTTTTCCTCTACAAGTTATCCTTATATTCTTTAAGTTTCTTTTCATTATTATTGGTTAAGTATTTAAGCCTATAATTATACATTCTCTTCTTAGTTAATGGTGGGAAATGGAATAATTTGTCCTAACAACCAATGTGATAGGAAATGCGACGATTTCTGTATTAATATGACAGAGATGATTAGGGGATTAAAAGATGATGATTATTTTGAAAGACGTTCACTATTTTGGGGACCCTATATGATTGAGTTAAATAGATTACTATAGTATTTTCATTGAGGTGTAAGGTTGACTTATATTTTGAAGAATTTATGAATTTAAGGTGGACTTATAGTAATTTAGGTTACTTATGGGAATGATTAACCTATCTTGGGTAAAATATGTTTAGGTTAGCTACTTTTGTTATAAGATGTAAGGAGTGGTTGATGTTGTCTGGAGATGAACAATGAAGTTGTTTTGGAAGACTATGTTATCAAATCCTTCTTGTATTTGGGTTTCAATCTTAGTTTGGTTTATTTTGAGGAATTTTAAGGACTATTATTTATGGAATGGTCTATGATGAACTTTGGGTAGTACCATAGAACATTGACGATTTAAAAGTAGTTTCCATTCCTATGGGATTCTTCCTTTATGAAGAGTTGTTTTACCTTATACTTTCTGTTTTTGGGATAATGTTTAAAGATAGAAGAAATAGATAGTTAATCTTTTTTAGATTATGTGATTCTCTAGAAGATGATTCTTGTGCTTTTACGAGACCAAGTGTTTTTGAATTCTCATCATTTGGAGAAAAGATTAGTGTTGGTAGGGACTTATTAAAGGATGAAACTCTACTTGAAGGTAGGTATATTTTCTTATGTTTTTGTTCTATGTAGTAAATGAATTCCTCAAAATTATGAAAAGAAACGTAAAACAAAAATGTGGTTGGTTTACGTTTCCTACTAGGTAATCCAAGACCGTTTACACACATCATAAGTTTGGGATTTTCTTATGGTTAACTTTCTCCTAATCATGTTCTCTATCACTCTCCCTCAGAACTTGACCCTTTGTTTTCTCCTCCATGTCCATGTTTTCCTACATGGAATCCTAGTGTGGGTTAACTCGGGTGACCTTTGTACTTCCCTTTCTTTCTTTTAAAGTAATAGTTTTACTAACTCCTTTTCTGATGTGGGACTTTCAAGGAAATTTCAAAACCCAATTTGAAAAATTACGAGGACCCAATTTCTTAAGGGGGGAAGATTGTAATGACCCGAAATTTTAAATAAATATTGTTTCCTAATTTTATGTGTTATTTTATTTTATTTTTATACTCAACAAAAATGTTTCATTTGATAACATGAGTATAATTAAAATGAGACTGGTGGGTTTTGACTGTTATTTGACCATTGGTCAATATGACCGCTGGAAATTAAATGTTTTGACTATTGCCTCTAAATACAAGCAATATTGGTTAATTGATATAGAAAGAAGTTTCGATGGCCTCACCCAGTAGTCTTGGACCGATCAAAGCCCATCTAACAGAACTTGGGAAGGAGGTAGCACCACTGGGCTTTGCTCTGGACCAAACCCAAGCTGAACTTCATCGTATAAAGCTAGAACAGGATCGCCTTTGCGAGAAGTTCAAACTGATAGAAATTACTACTCATGCGATGTTGGCCGAGCCTCCCTCGGATTCTCTCACCTTAGTACACCTTACACTTAGTTCCTATGCTGGTGTGATAAGGGGCTATGTAAGGAGACCGTAACTGTCTTGTGTAATCCTTTGTTTTAAATAAAAATTTCGACTTCTTTTATGAATTTTCAAATGACCGGATAAATATAGTATGCATATTTTTGATATATTTTAGAAAAAGGATATTTCAAATATGTGTTTGTAAACCTTAAATAATAAAAAATGTGTAATGATTTTCAAAAAATGGCCTTCTACAATTATGTTCAGTACGAAATTTAGAGTCTAATAAGACCAACTTGATTTTTGATGAATAGTAAATTATGAATAGTGATTTTATGATTAGGATTAATAATGTGTCCAAATGGATTAGTAATCTCACTTAAAGAAAGTATTAAAATAAGCTAGGCACTTTGATTAAGAAATGTGATTCAATAAAATCGTTAAATAACAGTTTCATAAATTAGTATTCCAGTATTAGTTTTTTCAGATGAATAGTGTTTTTTAATTAAAATTTTAATTTAAAATATTTAGAAAATTATTTTTATAAAATGGACTTCATTTTTGAACTCAGATCATCGATATTATGTTAAGGTGATATTTGAAGATTTTTCTGAAAAAAATAAATTTTCGATGAATAGTTTTTTAATTAAAAATTTAATTAAAAATATTTAGAAAATTATTTTTATAAAATGGATTTCATTTTTGAAATCAGACCATTGATATTTGGTTAAGGTGAAATTTTGGGATTATTCTGAAAAAGTTGAATTTTCGATAAATAGTGAAAATACAGTTTTTAAGTTACAAGTGTTTAATAACATCATTAAATGATGTAATAAGTATGTAATCAATATGTTCGACTTATGAATAGTAAGATAAGGTATGAGGTGTCCCAAGTGGCCAATACCATGGGCAAATACCATGGGCAAGCCCATGGTTTTTCCAAAACCACTAATGAGGTGTCCCTTGGACATTAATGCCTTGTCCCCTCACTTTCCCTATAAATACCAAGCCATCCTCTCATCCATTCGACTCCCCACTCTCCCCCAACGATGTTCTGGTCTCCTTACCTCCCAAGGAGTCCTCCCAAGGTGACCCCAAGCTCTCAAGGTCGAAACCATTGAGTTTTAAGTGTTACGTTTTAAGGTAAGGGATCTGATCTCTCTCTTTCTTTTCAAGAAATATCTTTTATGTAATTTCTTTTATGCTCCATGTTCTTATGTTAAAGGGTGTTATTTTATACTCTTCTTACTGCCCTTTTCATTTTCACATAATGGGAGATCCCCTCTTACTCTCATTATTTCATTTTATGATATTTTAAGTGGCGCCGTTAGGCTGCCGAAAGTTTTGTAACAGATTCTTTCTCCCTTCTCATTTTTCAAGATCTATTATCATGTAAAGTATTTCAAGTTCCTTTTTATTATGTTGGGGTATGATCTCTAAATTTATCATACTGATCTTTTATGATCATATGATGAGAGACCCCATTTTATCTCTTCAATTCAGTATTTTGACGTTTTAAGTGGCGTCATTTGGCTGCCGAATTTTTAAGTGGTTCTTCACCCTTCTCATTTTGAAGTTCTACATTCATGTCAATTATTTCAAGTAACTTTTTGTTATGTTGGGGTATTATCTCTATATCTATCATACTGATATTTTATGACCATATTATGAGAGAATCCATTTGATCTCTTCAATTCAGTATTTTGAAGTTTTAAGTGGCGTCGTTAGGCTGCCGAATTTTTAAGTGGTTCTTCACCCTTCTCGTTTTGAAGTTCTACTTTCATGTCAATTCTTTCAAGTTCCTTTTTGTTATGTTGGGGTATTATCTCTATATCTATCATACTGATCTTTTATGACCATATTATGAGAGACCCCATTTGATCTCTTCAATTCAGTGTTTTAACGTTTTAAGTGGCACTGTTAGGCTGCCGAATTTCCATAAGAGAAATCTTATTTTTGTCTTCCTTTCATGTTCTTCATTTCATATTGTATATTTTAAAATTTCATTACCATGATATTAAATACCTTATATTCTGTCCCTCTACTATTTTATGGGTCATTTATGATTGTTTGACCCATGTACCCTCTCTTTTCAACGTTTTCTAAAACCCTGTAACGTAGCCGTTGTGCTGTAGAATTTTCGCCTCAAAATGTCTCTCTCTTTTCTAAAAATTAATTCATGTTATTAAGTGAATACTCAAAGCTCTTATTTCTATAGGGTTATTCACATATATACAAAAATTTTCTATTTTAAATTTTGGGATTTACATACATAAAACCCGCTCTCCCCTTCCGTGGGTTTAAAGTGACGTAATGATCTTGTCTTTAAAGCAGTTTTTAAAACATTATGATTATGAAATGAAACCCATTTATTTTATGCTATATGGATTATTTATGAAATGTTTTATTATGATATATGTGGCTCACATGATAATGAAGGAAAATTTAAGGGTGCGCCCGGATAGCGCTCCAATGCATTGGGTAAAGACTTAATCTCTAGAGATGACCATTTTTAACGACGCCTTGGTGAATAACCTTGGTAATTTTTAACGACGCCTTGGTGAATAACCTTGGTAGTTTTTAACGACACCTTGGGGATGGACCTTGGTGAAACGAAATGATTGTCAATATTAAATGTTGCAGCCACATCTTCAAGTTATGAAAAAGTTTTATTTTTATTATGATATGCCTCATGATTTCATTTTCATGCCTTAAAGTTTTTTTCATGACTTTATTGATGTATCTCAAGTTCATATGTAAAATGTTTCACTTGTTTCCCTTGCTGGGATTTCTGCTCACCCTTTCTTTTGATGTATGTCCCCAGGTTATGAGATGCAGTAATGAGCCTAGGGTGAACATGAGGAGAAGCCTTTCAAGTGTTTAAGAAGAATGTTTTTTTGTTTCATGTTTTATGTTCCTTGTTTCCAAGACACTAAACCTTAAACATCCTCAGTTCCGTGTAATGGAATGAAAGTTATGTTATAAAATGACGGGATCCTATAGGCACCTTCAGAACTAGTGCCCAGACAGAGTGCAGTACAAAGTTGGTGGGAAAGATCAACACCCACCTCAGCAGTAATAGTTTCCATCCATACCCTTTCAGCAGTAGCAGCAGTGGCAGTGAGTCACCTCTCCTCCGAGGGCAGGCGTCGTAGGAGGTGGCCGACCCAGGGTACCCCTCAGGGACCTCGACTAGGGTGTGGTCGGGGAGGTGGCAGACAACCGAGAGGCGGAAGAACTGGGTGTGGGCAGTGGTACGCCACAGAGGCAGCAGTTCCAGCAGAGCAAGTAGTCGTTCGAGGTACGATCAACTTGTTTAGTACCCTTGCCTATGCCTTGTTTGTTATAGGAGCTTCAGACTCCTTTGTTGCACCTAGTCTGGAACGTGCACTGGGTTTAGACACGGAGATACGTCCAGTGCCACTAGTGTAGAGCACACCAGTCGAAGGTCAGAATGACTTGTTTTATGTTTTCTCAGGGTTTAAACTGATGATAGGGCCACATCATCCTATCCGGGATATTCTACTGTTGTAGATAGAACCTTATGATGACATCCTAGGCATTGACTGGGAGTTCTCGATATTTGTTATCATTGAATACATCCGAGTAAGGGTTGTGTTTTCTGATTTGGGTGGCTAACGTGTAACTTTCATCAGTGAGTGGGGTTTCTAGAAAAGCAGCAGGCGAGAGAAGCACCTCCTTTCCTTGTTAGATGAGCTATCAGTGGAGTCATAGGATGCCGAAATGGAGGATGTTCTAGGGTTCATCACTGATTTTATGGGTTACTTCCCTGAAGAGGTGGAAACACTACCCCCTCGACATGATGTTGAGTACGAGATAGAATTGAAACCTGGTGGTCGTCCGATTTCGATGGCTCCCTACTTGATGGAACCTTTTGTGTTACGGGAGATGCAGATTCACATTAACGATCTGATGAAGAATGGTTTTGTTCGACCAAGTGCGTCACCATGGGGTACTCCAGTAGTATTCGTAAAGAAGGCAGATGGTGGTCTCAGGCTGTGCATAGAGTACCAGATGCTGAATCAGGTAATGGTCAAGAACTTTTACCCTCTCCCGAGGATAGACGACCTTTTTGACCAGTTAAAAGGGTCACGGTGGTTCTCCAAGATTGACATGTGGTCAGGATATCACTAGCTGAGGGTGAAATAGGTTGAAATCTCGAATACTTCTTTCAGATGCAGATATGGGCACTTTGAGTTTGTGGTCATGTCATTTGGTGTTATGAATGCTCTAGCTATGTTCATGGGGATCATGAACTCTATCATCCGGGAATACCTGGATTGGTTTGTAGTCGTGTTTATTGACGACATACTGATCTACTCAAGATCAGAGGAGGATCACACTGGGCACCATAGAATGGTTTTATAGTTCCTCCGACAGCACCAACTCTATGGGATGTTGTCCAAGTGCATGTTTAGGATGTGAAAAGTGAACATACTTGGGAACGTGGTGTCTGAGCAGGGAATAGCAGTGGACCCATCGATGTTCAGGGCAGTTGTTTCTTGGGAAGCACCCAAGAACGTTGCAGATGTTCATAGTTTCCTTGGACTGGTAGGTTACTATCAGAGGTTCATGCCCATCTTCTCCCATTTTGCAGCACCTTTGACCGTTTTTACCATGAAGGACCAGGATTTCATGTGGAATGGGAAATGTGAGGCCACCTTTATCTATCTGAAGGAGAAGTTGGTAAGTTCCCCAGTGGTGAGGTTTCCAAAAGAAGGAGCAATGTATGATGTATTCTGTGATGCTTTAGGAAAATGCCTCGGTTGTGTGCTGATGCAACAACAAGGGGTGATCTCTTATGGGTCAAGACAATTACTTCCTCATTAGCATTATTATTCTATCCATGACCAAGAGCTTGCAGAGGTCGTTTTTTCACTAATGTTGTGGCGGCTTTACCTCATCGGGGAGCGCTTCGTGGTCTTCACATATCACAAAAGATTGAATTATATCTTCTCCCAGCGGGACATGATCTTATGACAACAAAGGTGGATGGAGTTCCTTCAGGACTACGACTTAGATATTTCCTACACCTCAAGAAAAGGAAATGTGGTGGATGATGACTTGAGTAGGAAGTTGCAGAAGGATGCAGTTCGAGAGTCGACTGAAGCTTGGAAGGCGATGGCGGAGTTAGCTTCCGTGCACCTAGATGTGAGGATGGATTGTGGTAGAGGTTTCCTGTATCAGATGACAGTGCATTATTCTCTACTACGGTAGGTGGAGGATTATTAGTGGGTAGACATAGAGAGTGAAGTGATGCGTGATTGGGTTAACCAAGTCAATGCACCGGAAGGGTGGACGAAGGATGTTCAGAATCAGATTCTTTTCAGAGTAAAGTTTTTTTTCCAGAGGTGATGCGTGAGAGGGTTCTTGGTGAGTTCCAAAACTCACCCCTAGCAGTGCACCCGAGTGTTTCCAAAATGTACCGGTGCTTGAGGGGTCAGTTCTGCTGGCCCAGGGTAAAGCAGGAGGTGGCAGAGTTCATGGCCAGGTGCCTAGTGTGTCAGCAGGTGAAAGCTGAACACCATGCTCTAGGCGTCTTATTTCAGCCTTTAGATGTCCCCAAGTTGTAGTGGGATGACATCTCGATGGATTTATTCATAGGTCTACCCAAGGATCATGGGGGATGTGACGCTATCTTGGTAGTGGTGGACCGGTTGACGAAATCAGATAACTTTCTGGAGATCAACAAGCCGAGTGTAGTGGATGACATAGCACATAGAGATGTAGATTAGGTGGTGCTGTTTAATGGAGTTCCGAGGTCCATAGTCTTAGATTGGGATTCCTGGTTTACCTCACGAGTCTGGAGAGGATTTCAACATGCTTTTGGCACCCATCTACATCTTATCACTTCTTTCCACACCTAGACATATGGAAAAACAGAGTGCACCATCCAGACAATGGAGGACATGATACGGGCATGTATTATGGATTTTGGGGGATCTTGGGTTAGACACTTGCCTCTGGTAGAGTTTACCTACAATAATAGCTACCACACTACCATCGGCATGGCTCCGTTCGAAGCCTTGTACGGAAGGCCATGTCACTCACCCATGTGCTAGACCAAGGGTGGGGAAACAAGTGTTCCTGGCCTAGAAGTGGTGCAGAGAATGACATAGAAGGTTCAGCTTATATGGGAGAGGATGAAGGCAACTCAGGACTAGCATAAGTCATATGCTAATAATAGGAGGACACCCCTGGAGATCGGGGTCAAGGACCACATATTCTTTAAGGTCTCCCCTCATCGTGGGCAACAAAGGTTCTTCATGGGGAGTAAGTTCTCTCCAAGGTTCATCGGACCATTCGAAGTGCTGCAGGAGGTGGGAGAAGTGGCTTACCAGCTAGCTCTACCACCGCCGCTGCTGAGAATACATGGTGTCTTCCATGTGTCTCAACTCTGAGGGTATCTACATGACGATTTACACGTCCTCATCTATGGAAATATAGACGTTAAGGATGACGTGACTTTGGTGAAAAAACCATTAAGTATCGAGGATCATGAGTAAAATGTGCTCCGTGGATGGACCATTCCTTTAGTTCATGTGTTGTGGAGACATGGTGGGCTGGGAGAGAGTACCTGTGAACGGGAGGCAAAAATGTGCGCCCAATACCCAGAGATTTTTTGAGTTATATTATGTTATACCTGTTTCTTAGTGAAAACATTACCTTGTTACCTATGGAGTGTATGGTTTTCGTTATTCTCTAGATGCATGTGAAAATTCCTAACTACGGGGAGGGGAGGACCCAATCCCTATTCAATACGCATTAAGGTTGATGCGATTAAACCCAAACGGGCGAGTCAGTGCCACCCAAAGAAAATAGTGTCTTGACATGGAGGAAAAAACTCCCTAACCAATATTATTTTACAGATTTAACCTTTAATGATTCATTGTTGCAAAAGGGGGAGGTGTTTCTATATGTCAGAGAGGATCACTCATGAAAGGTATCTTTCAGGGTGGTTATTCTGACCCCCTCTTTTCATCAGGTCTGGTTTAATTAACTAGGGCAAGAATTGTTTGAATGATATCAAAGGTAATGGACCATACCCTCATGCCCCATCCCTTTTCCAAATTCTAGATCCTAAGGGTGTCACCTCAATGGTAGAGCGTCATTTCGGTGTGCGACTAACCGATGGGGCACAATCGGTGTGACCGATCGGTGCGTCTCCGACCGGTGCGACCGATCGGTGTGTCACCGATCGGTGAGACCGATCAGTGTGTCGTGGATCAGCGAGACTGATCGTTGTGTCGCGGATCGGTGTGACCAATCGGTGTGTCTCCGATCGGTTTGACTGATCAGTGTGTCGCCGATCGGTGCGACCGATCGGTGTGTCGTTGACCGGTGCGACCGATCGGTGTGTCGCTGATCGGTGTGACTGATCGGTGTCACACTACCTTGTTGAGTTTTTTTCTTCTTCAGCCTTTCCCGTAATCCACATTTAATCCCTTTTTACCATTTGGGAAGTGGTTCAAGGCTATTTTTATCCCCATAATCAATATTGAATTACTATGATAGGGGCGACACTCAAAGGACCCAACTGTGTGTCCGCGTAACGTTTCCCCTCTGTTTATATAAAATCCTTCAAAATCAAAGTTGATATCACCTTTTTTTGATAAGAGTTATTAAATAATAAAAAAATCAATTTAGTCGTGTGTAACCACCCAACTACGTAGTGAAACCATGATCCGAAGTTATAGCCATTCAAAATTCCATATCCCGTGACAACCGGATCTCATCCTTATATTGCACAGGAATTTATTATTCTTATTCCTCTTTTCCTCTCCCTTTTTCATGGTGTGTTTGGCGTTCCCCTTCTCGAGGAAAGTGGTGCACCTGTTCCAAATCTTTTCTACTCACCCTTGGTGTCCCCGACGTTCTTCCCCTTCAATTCGCACATCCCACTTTCTTGGTGCATGGAGAAGAACTTCGATCCTTGATCAACCAGGTAGGGTTTTTCCTTCGCGTATCTTACTGTGTATCATGTTGGGTGGGTACACTATTGTTTCTGTGGGATGGATGACAGAAAACATTAATAAATATAACAAACAAACTTTGATGAATGAATGTGGGGTGTGATTGATGTTCTGGTACTTTTTATTCGCTGGATTATTTATTTTGTGAATTGTGTGGGCCTATTACTACTGAATATCATTGTTGTTGGTGGTCTTTCTGTGTGCATTAATGAACCACCATCTTCTGTGATGATTTAATGGGTCCAATATGGGAATTTAGTTATTCACATAAACTCGGCTGATTAAATGATTGTCCAGTGAAAAAAAACCTTGTGTTATCACCCCGGTTAACCAAATAAAAATAAGAAAACTTAGTGAATGATGTTCTTGAAGATGGAAGTTTCCCTACTGTGTTATGGAAGTAGGTGTGTGGTGTTGTTTTATGATTATGGGGTGATGCGGGTGAGGATGGGATCCTCCATTGTGGAATAGTTGTTGGTTGTGAATTTGATGCGGTGTGGGGATGTATCTCAAGGAATGGTTTGGTTCCAGTAATTTGTGGGATCTCACTAATCCCTTTGTTGTTGTGACTTCACAAGAGAATCGAGTGTGAACACTTAAATTGATGTTTGGTTGTTTCTATTTCTCTGGATTGGGGTTATGCCTATTAGTTTCTCAGTAGTGTAGATTTTACTTAAATGGGATCAATTGAACATGAAACCAAGAATGGGATAAATGGGAATTGGATCTGGAAATGAGTTGTGACTTGGACATGAGTGTTGGACCTTTATTTATGAATGAATAGTAACATGTTGATTTTCCTTATGTTGGATTTGGAAACCCTAGGAAGGGATGATTGTTTGTTAACTATATGTATATCTGTAGTTTTTATGTTTCTTATTCTCACCCCACCCTAGTTGAGAACTTGGTGCCGAACACCCCCATTTCATAGGGGATGGTGTTTTTTTCCCAACACTCTTATGAGTGGCTGGTTATTATCTCCTACTCGTCTCCCTTTCTCGAAAATCCCAAAACTCTTCAAGTAGGTTGTGATGGCCTGAGTTCCATTATATCCCAAGATTCTTCGGGCAAGGAAGTTGTGGTGGTTGGCCCTGGTGTGTGCGGGAAGGTTGTTTCCCAAGAGTCTTTGGGATGAGGCCCAGGTTTCTTCGGGCATGGAAGTAGTTGTTCTGGACCAGGTGTTTTTGGGCGTGGTTACGCGTGGTAGTTGTGGCCTAGGTGTTTGTGGGTGGGATTTGTAGTTGTGGCCCAGGTGTGTGCGAGCGGGGTGTGGTAGTGGGACTGCGGTGAGAAGGGAAGGGTTGGTTCGATGCATAGGATGTATTCAATAACTAGTGGGATTGTGGCGCGGGGTTCCTAAATGTCGATCTTCTATGACTATACAATATTTTACTTGCGTTACTTGGGGAGTTTTCATGGGCGAGGCTTGGGTGGATAGTATCCCTTATTAGGTTCTTTGGTTGTCTCTTTTCTCACAGGGCGTTAGAATTCTTCCCCACTTGTGCAGGAGATTCTTTGGCTTTACCTACTGAGTATACTTGTATTCTCACCCTACGTATATAAAACATCTTCCAGGTTTCCAGGAGGGCATTAGGGATCGTGCGGGCCCATACTAGCTCGGACGGTGGGACAATTATAGTTTCTCTTTTTTTTATTTTTTCTATTCTTTGGTACATTACCTTTGTAGTCCCATTGTACTTATGGTTTTTACTATTGTAACATGCATATGGGAATGGTTTTCTTTAGATTTCATTTTACCCCTAGTTTTGGTGTTGTTGGGATTTGCTATCTTATATCCCGATCCAATTAAATAAAAATGGTAATGCCTTCCATATTCTATGTGATTCTATACCCTTGTTGCTAGTCGCCACTCCGGGACCTATTGAAGGCGGGTCTTAGGGGTCATTATCACTCCTTCAACTTGAATAAGGATGGGTCAGTAAATCTGTTGTCTCTTCCATCAACTTGGTGAAGGTCGATCGTGACACAGATTAAGGTTAAATTAAGCATAGTAAGGGAATAAACCATTACCATTATACTGAAAATGAACAATAAACTTGTCCAAAATCCATTTATTTGATAAATTTATATCACACACTCAAATATTTTTGATTTGGTCCACTATGTGATCCACAAGAAACATGTGAATTGTGGGTGGAATTATCACATCAAATATTTTCAAGAGAGCCACTCATCCTTCCCTATTATGGGACACCACCTCTCCCTCCTCTCTACAACTCTAAAACCATTTAGTTTCAAAACATATATTAACAATACACATACCAACATAACTAACATAATCCACTAGTCCCACATTTCAATATACAATCTTCCAAGGATTCCTTTTGGCATAAACCAAAAGGGGTTAACTAATTAAAAGATGACATCTCCTCAAAGGCTGTTTTTGTTGTTCTATTGGTACAACCCTTCACAATATTTGTTACATTATCATATAAAAACCATATTTCTAAATACTGTAGGATTATTTAATTATATGTAATATACATACACATACACACACCTATATCTATTGCGTAATGAAATTACTATTTATGTTTATAACAAACTACTGCCTCACAAAATGATAATTGTTCATTTTTTTATTCCATCCTCTCATGGTGGAAATTTGAATATAAAATATATTTAATAATTTCATATATTATATTTTTTTTGTGTTTAACAAGCCTTATAATTTTAAAAAACACATGATATTTTGATTCAATTTTGTGTTTATATGATAATTTCGGTTGAGGAAGTTTGTACAACCACCCCCTCAAAACAATATGATTCATTAATAAACTACATGAGATGTATTAAGGATCTGATTAATGAATATATATGACATATGTTATCTCATAAATCTACTTTAATATTGTTATACATCTATACATATGTGTTATTTTCATTTTTTTTTCAATCAGACAATAAAAATGGAAAATTTGTTGTGCGTACGTACAAGTTACCGTATCCATGAATGATGTATTACATTTTATAACTATATTATATAGATTATTATAATTTGGATATAATTAATAGAAATTATTTTTATATAATGTTTCAGATATTCTAATCATCATATAATTATATTGACCAACAATAAAAAATATCAACACACATATGAAGAACAAAGCATATATTATCCAAAGTGAATCCTTTATATATTAGGGTTACAAATTAGGTCATATAAGGTCTTGTTAAAACCATATATGGTATTAGATAAAATAATATGGTTTTGTAATATATTTATAATAAATTTAAATTTATTATACAAGTGGTTTGAATGAGTATGTGGAGAGTCAAGACACACGGTTATTTGATTTCATGTCACTTTTTATTTCCTTGAAATACACGCTATGGTCACCAGTCAACAATTTATTTTTTATTTATGAAATGACCATGGTTGTGTTATATATATCTTATACTTAAATTCTTGTTTATTCACAAATCCATTTTATAATATTTATTTTTTGGGGGATTATGTTTCAAAAGATTATCAGATCAGAGAAATAGTTTTAACAAAAAATTTCTTATTTGAGGCTCATATTTTGTTAGAAATTATAGTATATTTAATGGTGTATATACTTAAATTTTAAGTATTATATAATTAATTTCATTAATTTCATGATATTTTCTGTTTCATATAATTTCGATTTCTTACTTAGTTAGTATGATCTCGTTTTATCATGTTTTAAGAGATTATTAAAACAATATAATATCATTGTGATATGGTTTATGATTATAATTACATTGATGAAATATTATGATCCATATATAGAGAAAATTCGTGAATTCAATTATCATATGGTTATTAATGATTAAATCATATATTTGTACCATTTATTCTACTATTTAAAACAAATGATAGCTAAGAATGTGTTTTTAAGAATTACTACAATTTTCCTCTCTTCAATTTGAAATATAGGATCCTTAAAATCCATGTTTTATAAATAGGGTGACCAATAATATTTTACAATTATCCTATAATCATTAAATGAAATTTTTACCCCTTTTTCGATTTACCATTTTTAAATGAATCATCTTGCCTCCTTCTAAATGAGGCATTTTTCTAAAATTAACCATGTAAAACAAATTTATTTTTTACCTCATACGTCGTGTATGATTTTATACACTTTAACCCCATTGAATGTTTCTTTTCATGTTCAAATATTAGTATTCAATAGAATTTTCTTAAAATTTATTTTCAAAGAAAAATGGTTCGAAAATGTTTTCAAGATCCATTGATATTATTTCATGGAATTTGGTTTTCAAAATGTTTTCAAGTTTATTTTGTATGTTTTCAAGGAAAATGTATTTCAAAATTTGTTTGTGATTATTTTATATGTCTTCCAGGAAATTTATTTTCAAAATAATTTTAATATTATATAATATTTCTTCAATAACATTAGTTTTAAAATTGATTCCCTGAATTATTTATAATTTTTAAATGTATTTTCAATTAATAGTTTCTCGAAATGTTATCTTTAAATCATAATAGGTTTCTAAAATATTATTTTAGAATTTTTTTTACAATATTTTGAAGCATATTTTACAAATTTTCAAGTAAAAATGATTCCAAAATGATTTTTATTATTCATGATAATATTTCATGGTAGTTTCAATAAAAATTATTTTTTTCAAATGGTTTTACGTATTAAAAATTGATTTCTTCCAAAATAAAATGTTAATTTACTCAAAAAATTATTTTATATACATTTCAAAATTATTTTCCATCTAAGATTACATTTTATGATGTTACTCATGCCTTAATATGAAATTATATATAGAATCTATTCGAATTATTCTCTGAATGAGTTATGTGTAATGTCATGGTATGTATGAATCTTATTTATAATTAATTTGTTACATATTTATGAAATAGTTTTCTCCTTCCTAGGTCATATTTGTATGAAATCCTTTACTCTTTCACATGTCATGCTTCTGATAAATTAGTATAAATCTTGTAACTTTTTCCACATGGTATGATGTGATTCAATATTTGTGATTACCATTTGATTTTGTGTGTTATTAAATGGTTGATTATGATGTTTTGGAACATTTATGAATGATAAATTTTCAGACATGTGGGATCTATATCTCTATTCAATTCCGTGGATAATGATTTATATGACATTAGATATACTAATATTGTATTGGGAATGAACCTCGATAACTAATATGCCATGTAGGTTAAAAATGAATACGAAGATAGTATGAGGAGTGAACACATGCTACTATGAAGTGAATAGGAAATAACCATGACTACCAAGATGGTATGGGGTGGGAACCCATACTACTATGATGGAATTGAATGAAATTCCATGGCTAATATGGTAATCATATTATATTCTTTTGTGTTAATCAAAATTCCAATTCTTTTCCTATTTAATGAATTCTTGGATTATGTTATATATATTATTATGATTCTTGTATTATGAACATACAATGTTTACTATGACCTATAATATACAGGTTATGAACTTCAAATATCATGATCATGTTCTATATTTATTTGTTCATGTTATGCATACAAATTTACTTTATTTACCTTACTAAGAATATGAGCTCACCTGTATTTTATGATTCATTTCCATAGATTGTGAATAAAGGTTTTATCTACATGTAATAAATGTGGAGATAATTATGGGATATGTTGAAGATATTTTATAAGGATAAATGATTTTTCTTCTATGTTTCTGAAGATAATAATATTTTATGATCCCCATGCATGTATTTTATTAATGTATTGAGTATTCATCTAAAATGATTTAATATTAATTTATGTTAATCCTTGTTTATTATACTTGGATTCAAAGGAATAGTTTATTAAACCTTTTGAAACAATGATGAGACAATAAAGTGATATCCATAGTAATATTTATAAGGATATGTCTACGGATGTCTCTAATGATAAGAATGATTATGAGTGAATGTTTTGTGAAATGTCTTAGAATTTTGGTAAAGGACATAGTGATCATTTTCCTAGAAATAAATCCCTCTCTACATAGTAAAAGTCGATGTAGCAATGGAACATATCTACATATGGGTAAAATCTCTTATAGGATGTTCTGGACTTGAATCAGAATAACTTGGTATATGACAACTATTCTTTTTGAACACATGTTTTGACGCTCTCAAGGGGATATAATTTGTAAATTCAAAATCTATTCATGAATATAAATGAGAGATTTAAAATATATGTTGGTTATTTAAAACCTAGGTTGAACCTAGGGTGTCATATAAAAAGTATTGTTTCATAATTTTTGCATCTTATATGTAATTATTTTCATCACATTGTCGTTTTATACTATGATATGTAATTCTTACAATATGCTTCTACATTTATTTAATATTTGTTAGTTGATGGAAATGGATAGAAATTAAATATGATGAAACATTAATGATGAGAAGTCATGTGGGATGATCACTAGAGTGATATAAGTTTTTATCATGACTAATTAGTTTTCATTGAACATGATTAACAATGTGTAGCACAACCAATTCTTACACTCACAAAGGAAGAGGATGATGAGATTTTCTAGGTGTTTGGGTAATAGAGATCATTGAGGAAGGAATATTAATTTCCCATTATGTCATTACTATGGAAGGAGTCACGTAAGTGAATGTATTTGTGGAAAAAGAATATTTTTTTAATGTGTTAAAGAAGGACACAAATAAAGTTGAAGCATAGGAAAAATGATTAGTTTAGACAACATAATGGATTATAATTTTGGAATACATTGGTCATTATTATAAGTAAAATATTTTATATGTGTAATAATTGGTAATAATTCCACTCAATGTACCAAGAGGAAAACAACCAAAGAAGAGAAGAAAGGTTGTATGAGTAATGGTTAAAATTATGATGATGATGATACAATAGATGAAAATTGAAAGGAAACATGAACTGTTGTTTCCGACGCTTTTTCCAGGGTGCGCGCGTCTGTCTGCTTGAGTACGATAGGTGCAACTTTTGTTACCCCGCATTCTCTCTTTCCAAGGGCGGGAAAAATTTTCTCTTTGTTCAGGTACGTCTTCTCCTTGATCGAAATAGGATGATGGGATGTGGGTTCTTCCTTCCTTGGATTCCTCCATGGAACTCGTCACCTAGTCTGATTCTCCCTTTTAGATTTAATATTTTTTCATGAAACTCTTCCCAATGTCATATTTTCATGGACATAAGTTAATTAAATTTCTTCTATCAGGACATTCCAAGGGGTTCGATCGGGGCAGCAACCTTCAGTTGGGGGAGTAGTCATGTTGAGGCATCACTGGTGTGTCTGGACGCTGGGGAATTGGCATGTCTGTCTTTTGTCCCTTATTATAGGGCTTATTAAGGGCATAGAAGCCCAAGGAATCCCACATAGAGTGTGGGGAATCATAAGCCATAGGCATGTATCTGAGGATTTCCTCTGCTACCCATGTTCAACATAGGGTATTCCGCAAATTTAACATCCAGCGAAGACGGATCGGGTCGATCAGAACACTAGCTAAAGTGGATCAGAATGAAGAACCCCCTTGAGGGAACTCCGATATTGGGAGTAGCATGTGGGAATCTTCCCAAATACAATGGATGAGAATAAGGTGGCATGATCTCACAGGGATGTGGCGGCCATGGTAAGAGTCAGGATGGACGTTGGGTTTGGTCTTGAGCCTTGAAGAGACTTCCTACATATCCCCGTAGTAGGGAATCAAAGTCCGCGTAGTTTCGGTAAAAATGGGGCTTGGAATACCAGAACGGAGGCGGTCAGGGCCAATGATTGTTGGGATTGAACCTCATGGAGGATTCCTACGTACCATGCCTTAACATGGATCAATGTCCACATAGTTCAGGAGGTGGAAAGGGGCTATCGAACCAACATGAAGGGGTGTCAGAACAACTGGATATTGGGATTGAACCTCGTGGAGTCTTCCTACATACCATGCCATGACATGGATCAAAGTCCTCATAGTTTAGATGGAATGATATAGATTAACGTCATCCGGGATGAGGGTGAACTGACATGAAGGAGGTCGGAACGACTGAATGGTGGGCTTGAACCTCGTGAAGGATTCTTACGTACCATGCCTTGAAATAGATCAAAGGCCACATAGTTCAGCATGTTTTCTTCAGAAAACCGACGTGAAGATGGACAGGGGGTCCAATGGGTGATAGACATGGACCTCATGCAGTTTCCTATGTACCATGTCTTGACATGGATCAAAGTCCTCGTAGTTCTCGATGGTTTCGCCAGCAAACCGACGTGAAGATGGTCCGAGGGTCTAATGGGTGATGGGCTTGAACCTCAGGGAGGCTTCCTACGTACCATGAATTGACATGGATCAAAGACAACATAGTTCAGGATGGATGTTTGGGGCTTACACTCTAGGCTGCCTAGGTGTTGGTGAGCTGACATGAAGGAGATCAGAATGACCTGGTGGTCGGATTGAACCTCATGAGGCTTCCTACGTACCATGCCTTAGCATGGATCAATGACCTCGTAGTTTGGGTGGGCACCGGTGAACAGACATGAATATGGACCTTGGTCCGATGGTTGTTGGGTTTGAACCCCGTGAGGCTTCCTATGTAAAATTCCTCAGTATGGACCAAAGTCAATGTAGTTCTAGATAGAGGCCTGGCACACTGACATAGAGGCGTTCAAGACCAATGGTTGGTGGGATTGAACATCAAGAAGGCTTCCTACGTACCATTCCTTGACATGGATCAAAGACCACGTAGTTCATATGGGTGTGTGTCGGCGAACTGACGTGAATAAGGACCTTGGATGGTGGGATCACAATGGCTAAACGCTATATTGGGATGCAGTTTAATGTCATTCGGGATTGGGGGAATTTGGGGCCCATGCTCTGAAGCAGCCCAAGGTGTGTCATGATCTGTTCTCACTCTATTCTCATGGGAGTCATGCTCAGTGTGAGAAACAAGAGGTTTTATGGACCTGATGATCACGTCGTGAAGGGTACGTCTGTGGGAAGCGAAGAGGGGATTGCGTATTGGACGACCCATGGTGCTTGGACATACTCCAGGATGGAGGCCCGAGGGTGACACAGCACAGAGGGAGAGGGATTGGGCACCCAGAAAGAGAGGAGGGGTTCAGTTCCTCATCACGTCCTCCACTGGCCTTGGGGATCGAAGATGAAAGGAGGGAGCAGGGGGATCTGCCTCTTGAAAGAATAGCTAGGGGCTTATACCAAGGTGGCTTCCCTTCCCCGTGGAAAAACACCATTCCTAGAAGGAGGATATCATCCCCTGTGGAGACCAAGGGGCATGGAGAATGTCCAAGGTGGGGGCACCCCATGTGAGAGGAACGTGGCGATGTAACAGTTTAACGTCATGTGCTGAGGACTAGGGTGATTGGCAGTTTGACGTCCTGTAGCTCGGTCAAGGTGGGTTTACTCCATACAACTAGAACTTGCATAACCAGTACTCTCTACTCCTTGTGGGAGGGAAGGTATCAACAATTTCGTGACTGGGGGGGTGTTATGGATCAATCCATTGAAGGGCCCACGTTAGCATGGCTAGGCGAAGAAGCAATAGTCACTGACATGCCTATGCGAAGAAGTATTAGGCGAAGAAACTCTACAGGTGTTATCGTCCAAAGGACTTTGAAGTCACATCGTGCAAACCTGGAGGGTCGCACAAGAAAAAAAATTCCAAGAAGAGGAGTCCATAGGCAGGGGCCTTGTGGAGCTCGATTGCTTTGCATGGTGAAGGGAACATGAGAAGGGATGTGCTTTGCAAACTGGGGTGCCTTAGCCTTAGCATGGGTTGAAGGTGAAAATGAGAGGCTCTTCGAGATATGGAAAGGCATTCGCGGAGCACTGTCTCACGGATCACAGGTGCTTCCCGAAGCAAAGATTCGTGAAGCAAGTTGCTTCATGAAGTATAGTGTTCCTTCCTTGGCATGTGGATCATATGTACATGAGGGGTGTTTCTCAAAGCATAAATGCTCCGTGATGAACTGGGACCTCTTGAGGATCCCCTTTCATCGCTAAATCCCTTAGGCTTCATGAAAGTAATCCTTCTTGGAAGAGGAGATCAAAACAAGACAATTCAGAGGCACCTCGTGAAGAAAAAATACCTCGCATAGCTCAGGATTAGCAGAGCGAAGGGTGCTTCATGATTTGGGAGATAGAACGGTGAAAGGGAGGATTTTACCTCCCGAGGGCTCAGGGGGAGCATGTTATTTATAAGAAAGAGGCGTCACGAAGCAGAGCTTACGCTGTGTGAAGAGGGATTGGGTTGCTTCCCGTCAGGTCGCGAACGTCAGGGGCCTTCGCGGAGGGTACCACCTCTTTTGCTTCACAGTGGGCTCGTGAACGTCACGGGTGTTCGCGGAGGGTACCACCTTCTTTGATTCGTGGTGGGCTCGCGAACGTCATGGGAGTTCTCAGAGGGTACTTCCTCCTTTGCTTCGTGGCGGCCGCATTGCATGGGGGGACTCCACAAAGTGGTTTCGCGAGGCCGGTCTTGGGGCCTCTTTCTCTTTGTTCTTTTCATCCAACATTTTGGCGCCAACAAATACCCCCCCTCAGACTTGGAGTAGCGGAGGGATCAAGGGTCGATGTCTGAGGGAAATCGCCAAAATCATCGGACGTTCGCGGTGCTCACTCGCGAAGAGGGTGCACGAGGCGGGCAGGGGCCGTGTGGGCCGGGAGCGCTGCGAAGCTCCACGCGGACCGGGCGTGCCACAAAGCTCCAAAGGCCATTGCATATAAATAGGGGTCCAACCATCTCTTGTTTCCTTTCCCTTCTCCTCAATTTTTTCCTTTTGCACTCTCAATTCGTGAAGCTCCTCATACTCCGCGCTTGCTCTCCGTGAATCGGGCTTCGTGGTGAACCGCGAGTCTCTAACTCTACAACAGTGCCACACACACGTACGCATGCAGGCTGAGGTCAGGCTCTGCAATTTGGCTTCTCGAATGAGCTCTGCGAACAGTCTTTGCGACCCGAGCTGAAAATTTGTCCGAGATCTGATACCCAATATCCCATCAAGAAGCTACGCTGGGGGTTCTTGCTGATGCTGCCCGAAGGGATGAGATGGAAAATTGTTTGGGCCTAGGGGAGTCGGTCCGTAGCCACTTGGAATATAATTCATTGATGGAGTTGCTATCAGAGAGACAAAATAACTATCTGTTGTGTAGGAGGCTTCCCTTGTATGGAATTGGACTGAGGGATGATGTCTTCATTCCTGAGGCTAGTAGGGACAAACCAGCTTACTGGTTCAGGAGCACGGAGTGCCGGCGCCAATGGTTCAGGGTGGCAGATGGTCATGCGTGGGAGGACATCACTGCTGTCACAACCAACTTCCTATACAATCATCTGAACAATGTTTATGGGAATCCATTGTAGCTGGAGACATCCCCTCTCATGTACCACACAATACTCAAGTCATCTTTGAGGGAATCAAAGAAAGTGTGGTCTGATGAGTGGGACCTGCGCCAGGGTGGAAACATCACAAACTATTGGGCATGGGCCTACTGGGTAGGTGCCTCATGCGATGAGTTTGGAGCTGAGATGAGTAGAGTGGGTTTGTATATGGTGGAATGGGCCTCCCAATTCCACATTTATCAACCGAAACATTTAATGCCAGAGCTGTTGAGCAGATGGTCATCTAGGACCAACACTTTTCACCTGTACCATGGGGAGGTTGGCATCAGTCTGTGGAATGTCCATAATATTTCCGAGGTCCCGATCTTGGGGGTATGTATGATGAGTTCCTCCCTATCATGAGTGTCTGGGAGGATCCAGAGAAGATTTCTCGGATGGCGCTGGAACTGATGGGAATGTTCCCCGGAGAAGATAAAGAAGTGGTGAGGGATGTCCACTTCAAGAAGTAGTTCAAGCAGTTCCTGAACTTCCCAAAGGATCGAGAGCTTCCCCGGAGTCCTAGAAACTTCTCTGAAGGGGGATAAATGGGAAAAGGAGCATTCATATTGGCGGCTCTTGGAGGAAATCCAATGGAAGACATTAGGATTTAGTGTCAATTCTAAACAGCAGTCGATTATCAGACATGCAATGTTTATCGCGGTCTTTATCTGTGTTTGGATCCTACTGATGAGGGATACCAACATGGACGTGCGACCCAACTAATTCATCATGAAATACATGTTTTCCACAGGAGGTCGGGTCAATCTAGGGACTCTGATGCTCGCCAGATTGCACAAGATGATATGGCATATTAGCAAGGGCAAGAGCATGTAGAGGATATGCAGGCCCATCCATCATCTGTATGGGTGGATCACGACACACATCAGGGGGGTTTATGAATATTCGAACCCCATCTCACCTCCAGGGTCAAACATTTGTCCATCCTTCCTGAATTATTTCAGGATAATTCCATCCAAATTGATCATACCCTCGGTGCTAAACTGAGTGTGTAAGGTGGAAGAGTTTAATTTCCACCTATTTCAATTGCCGACGGGGGTACTCACTGATGACGGTCGGGGGACAGAAGAGAATTGGGCCGATCTCCTGGACTATTGAGGTGGAGTCTTGGTGGAAAGGGTGGATTGTGAGCCTCTCTATAAGCCGTACACCCTACACAGGTTTTCAAGGCAATTTCGGTCCCTGCAGCGGCTAACCTCACAGGTCTACTGGAAGTTGCGCCATGAGGAGCACCCATGTTTGATGAGGAAATTATGGCTCATGTTCAAACAGGATGATAGGATAATGTGAAATGCATTGGCTATGCCTACTGCTGCATTTGGACTAGTGAAGGAGTATGCCATAAGATGGGAGGCAACTTATTTGATGGAAATGATGAAGCAGCCAACTGTTCGAGCTGGTGATGGAGGGCCTTCCCTATCCTGAGGTCGGGGTCAGAGGGAAGAAAGGGCCTCTCCTGGTGACGGGGCTGCCAGGGCGGCGAGACCTGCATCAGCTGAGGGTGAGGCAGCGGCGGCGGATCCAATAGTGGCTGCGGACCCATTGGACCCATGAGAGTAGAGACATCCAAAGGGGCGGCCACCGAGGGGATTCCACAGTATATCCACTCAGGCCCCGGTGAAGCGGCTACACCATATCAACATGCCAGAGAATTTTGTTTTCCCGGAGGCCTGTGACATCTAGGATGTCAACCAGAAATTCCTCAGCCCGCCCGTGATGTGGAAACACCTAAACCATCTCAGGATGGACTTACCGGGTATAGGCCCTGTCCGAGCCGGTTTCGTAGTGTCTCTGGTGGAGATGAAGCAATATCTGGATGAGCTGGAGGACTATGTAAATTCAATGGGTGCTCCGCATCCACTGATAGACTAGGTGAGGGTACTACTGGATTGGACAGTTACCCCACTGCTATTGGCCACTGAGCTAAGAGAGCGCTTCACCCTACTGGAAGAATTAGACATATCCTCTTGGGAGGATGAGGATGGTGGAGGGAGCCCATTGGAGGACGGTGAATCCAGTGATCAAGAATTGGGTCTCGATGATTTCATGGAGGATCTCGAGGTAACATTCAATGTTTCTTTCATAATATTCTTCTCTCAGGACTTCATGGACTCCTTACCAACATCTGAATCGTGCAGGATGACCTCGTGCACGGACCTCATTCTCTCCCCTCAGTGGGCGCTGATGCAGGACCCTCGGAACCCGCACCTGTGGCCATGTCCAATTATTTGTCTGGCGGGGCAAGACACCCACAATGGCTTATCTAGAATCTCCAAACCTTTTGAAAATATATGGAGGGCCATGCTTCGGGGTCCTGTCAACATCAACTCATGAGCAGAACCAGGAGGTCGATCTCTGTAAGTCCTCTCTACTAAATTTTTTACTGCCACACGTTGATCGTGCCAACTAATGTGCATGCCCTTATCTATCACGTACAGTTCTTGGACTGGGATGGGCCACTATGGCATGGTTGGTCGATATTTTTGGTAGCACCCCTCCCAGGGGAATGCCAGTAATCATGGAGATAGTTACCTAGCCCACCTGAGCTGCAGCGATCCCTATCATTGGTGGGACCACCAGCGGGCTCGTGCCCGAGGTCCTAGAGGTGTGGTCCGACGATGTGGATCGACCATTCAACCTGAGTCCCGCAACGCCTGATCCGATGCCAGATACCGCACCTGATCCAATGCTATACGCATATCCTACTGAAGATTTCATGAGGTCATACCCCGCAATGAACTTTCCAACCGCGCGGCCTGGGACGAGATGACCTCTGATGAAGAGGACAACAATATAGTCTACCGCCAATCCTGGAAGCTGATCGTTCGCTTTATCGAAAAGACCCCCATGCATTATGGCTAGATGAGATGGACAGACTTCGCTCGTGGCTGCGTGAACTGTGTTCTAGGGGAGTGGATACCCCGCACCGTCATCTGCTCATCCGAGATCTTATGGCAGAGAAGATCCGGGAGTATGATTGCGGCCTCAGCATAGGCTGGCATTAGAGGAAGCCGACAAACATCATGAAGCTCTAGGAGGCTTAAAATGAGGTCCAACGGCTACAGATCCACGAGGATGAGCACTCAACCTATCTTAAAGATCAATCGAAGTTGGTCTCGTGATTGAAGGACCATATGGAAGAGGCATAAGAGTATATGAGGCAATCTTCTAATGAAATGGTCATCATTCAGGTTGACGTAAAGTGGACCCAAATTGAGGCTGATGAAGTTCTCCCCATCACTGCTGGGGAGGAGAGAGAGTTGAGTCGGTGACATCAACTCCTAGATTCCACAAGTCCAAGGGTGCCTGAACTGTAACTCTCTTTTGACGGGTTCACCCCGTCCATGGGAGGGATAAACCCCCGAGTGTTGTAAGGATCAAAAACACTGAAATGCACATTCATGTTTTGATTTATTTGATTTTATATCATGCATGATTTTGTTATTGAGGTTGGCTTTATACACGTTTGTTATATTTTTGAAATGTCTAGTAGTCAGTCTCTAAGCTCACGTGGGCCAGGCCCAATGTGAGAAACAACGGGTGATAACCATGCTGTCACATCTGAACATAATGTGTCGGCCAAGATTTGAGTATCTAGGGCTTACGTAACCAATCTGGATCTTTCGATAAGACTTGGGAGATGCTTGATAGGAGGATTATGACCTTAGAACAATTGAGGAGCCATTCTGCCGATGTTCTCTGGTGCATGAGAAGGGTAGTGCAAGGGGAATTGGGATTAGTACGAACATAGGGAAGTGGAAGTTGTGAATCACGATACCCAAAAATCTGGAACGCTATGGGGGAGGCGTGACAATGAAGGATAACTGTTGACCATGATCAAAGCACAATATCCTTACTGCATTAGCCTAAAATGGGGATAACAAATGAGGGCCGATCATTGACCATGTTCGAAACATGGGGCCTGACTCAAAATCCTATCCATTAGTCTTCTAGAACGTTGGCCCAGTATAGTAGGCAGGCCATAGGTTGAGCATCTTCACTGTTAAGGGGACCCTCCAGACATGAATGAAGACAAGGGTCCGAATATGGGGCACAAAAAACTTGGAATGTGGAGTGAGGGTTTGTTCAAATAAAATCCTACACTCTCTAAGATATTCCACAGTGGTGGGAGCACACTAGATGGACACATTAGTTTGATCATGTATCATTACATATTTAAGATAGGTCCTTTCTGGAGAGGGATCCGTCACTTCCCATTGTCATCATTGGGCATCCCGAACTTGCTCAGGGTAGAGTTTCAGTTCCATGGTTACCCAAAAGGGGTCAGGCCAGGGGCTGGATATTGGGAGGAACAGGACTTATGATTCATGGGGTAGGACCCGAGGCAAAAACCGGGGTGTCTCTACGTATCCCAGGAGGATAGGAATCAAGCGGAACATAGTTGTAGAAGCACAGTGCAATCATACACCAACACTGACATGTTAAATCATCTTGGGAAGAGGCTTTCGTGCATCCCATGACTAAGATGGGGCATCCCGAACTTGTTCAGGGTAGAATCGTAGTTTAGTGTCATGCGTTGAGGACATATGGCCTCCTACATTTTAATTTCATATAATAGGACGTGAAAGGGAAGAACCAAGAGAGCATGTGGTGCAGTAGCTATGAAACCGACGTGAATGAGGACTTGGACTCCAAATCACACCACGTACCCCCGGAGGAAACTCTTCAGGTCGAGGGACCAAGAGTGAGAATTATGTTGGGCTTGAATCAGAGTGATCAGGAATTACTATATACCCCATGAGTATAGGAATCAATCCATACATAGTTATGGATGCGCAGTTTAACATCATGCGGGACAATGAGAAGCCTGGCCGCGTTGGTACACATCCTACCCAAACTACTAAGCCCACGCGAGTCATGCTCGGTGTGGGAAATAAGAAGTAATGATGGGACATTCCCAACAGATAATTCATAATGTTAGGAAAAAGGGATTCTCAGAGAATACCGGCCCAATTATGCTAACTCTTCCATGAAGCGCACCTAGACGCGCGAAGATATAGAGCCGAGTATGTCGGAATTCCACTTGAACATGACAGAGTGAAAATGTGTGAATGATGAAGCTCTAAATATGGACCACAATGATGGTGGCATGAATATGGTTACATGGAGGATGCATAGCATCCTTATCGCGTTAGACTAGAATGGTTACAGACAAATGACAGTCAACCGTTGACCATGTTAGAAACATGGGACCTGTCGCAAATGTCGTCCGAGATCCTTAGGGATGTTGGACCGAAATGATGGGAGATCCCTGAGGCCTAGCATCCATGGAGATCCCTTAGGACTAGAATCCATTTCTTCCAAGGGTCCTTTTAGATGTGTAAGTGTATGAGGATCCAAATAGAGAGAACACAAAGCTTGGACATGGAATTAGGGGAATGTCCCTATGAAAATTCAACAATTTGGGATCGATGACAAATCACATCTGAATACAACAACAAGACATATTATATGGAGGGAGTAGAGACCCTTCAGAATGGGATTTCTTAGTTTAGGGTCATAGAACTTGGACCATAGGTGGTAGGAATCACGGGATACTCATGGTGAGTAATTACAAAAACATAACGTGAATGGGAACCGAGGGTTCCGACCACCATGTGTACCTTTGATGGGTTCTAGGTCAAGGGACCAAAAATGAGATTTTAGTTGGGACTGCGGCAAAGTGCAAAGGAGTTCCTATGTATCCCATGAGGATGTGATCAAGCTGTACGTAGTTCGTGAAATGGAGGCACAGTGAGGTACCAGTTCTAGGGATAAAAGAGGTGTCCGGGTGTGGCCCACGCCCCAAAAGAAGAGGTATTTGATAAATCTTTCATATCCTTTAAAGTGAGTGGTTTTTTGTGAAGTGACAATCCTATGGTAGCAGTCCTCGACATCCCCATAAAAAGAAATCCGTAGTAGGCATTGACAAATGGCATGGCTTATGACCAATACCCAACGTGGCATCCTCTACAATTAGGTCATCACAATGCAGTGCCATTTTTCTTCGTGCGGCCAGGACGATAATAGCACAGTTTAGGGTCATGTGGTGGGAAGAAGAATGCTTTTTAACTTCATGAATCATAAACAGAGTAGAGACAATTATAGATGGGGAATGTTTATGGTGCAATGAAACAAAACCGACATGAATGGGGACATGATCCCACATCACACCATATGCAATTCCGAGAGGAAAACCCCAGGCCAAGGGGGAAGGATAGGGGGGAGAGAAAAAGGGGCCAGAGAAACTATCTCCCAGGTGAGATGGACGCAAAAGCAAGACATCTGGGTGGTCCTATGTATCCCATAAGGATGGGGATCAAGCCATACATCGTTCTGGAGGATGCCTTTTAATGTCGTGTGGGACAAGCGGGATGGATAATTTTTAGAATGGGGTGCGCATGGTGCGGCTATAGAAAACTCGACATGAATGAGGACATAATCTTGTACCACGCCACGTGTTCCTGTAGTCAAAGTCTAGAAGGCGGGACAGAAAAAGCAAATTATCAAAACCCAGGCTGGTCCCAAATACAAGAGGTCCGGGAATTCCTACGTATCCCTTGAGGATGGGATTGTAGGTCGCATGTAGTTCTGAGGAGATCATAGTTTATGGTCTTAGAACTTGGACCCTAGAAGGATGGAAACCTTCCATGTAATTGCAAACCTCGACCCGATCCCAAAGCTCACATGAGTCAAACATGGCGTGGGAAACAAGGTAGGACGATGTTTATTTCAATACATGGAACACGCACCAAAGGGAAATCGGTGCGGAGCCCCTATCATTGCTCTGGTCCTTTTAACTCTTAGATGCGCACTAAGGAAAAGTACCAAGAGTTTTGAAGTTCTACTTGGACATGATTAGATGGAGAAGGATGTAAATTATGTAATCAATATTTTGGTCTTAATGGGGTTGGTGTGGTGATGGAGGATAACTGTTAACAGTGGAATAAATGCAGTATTCGTATTGCATTAGCCTGAAATGGGAACAACAAATAAGAATCGACCGCGGACTATATTCTCAACGTGGGATTTGTATTGATTTTTTGTCTGCGACCTTTAGGGGTGATGGCCCGTAATGGTAGGAGATATCTTATGCCTAGAATCCATGCCACTCGGGGGTCCCTTCGGGTGTGAAAGGTGATGGAATCCATAATGAAGAGAAACACAAAGCCTGAAAAGTGGGCGGAGGCACGTCCGAGCAGAGTATGACATTCCAGGTACTAAACCAGAGTACCTTTAAGAACACTGGTGAACCGTCGAAGAGGGTCGACGAATGTGTTCAGAAAATATAGGATAGGACAAGGGGCCAAGGTGAAATAGAAATTTCTGAGAGATGGGACTGGACCCGAAGTCTAGACATTCGGGTGGTCCTACGTATCGAATAAAGATGGAAATCAAGCCACACGTAGTTCTCTAAGATACCTAGGGGGTAGGATACCATTAAGTGGAATTGTATAGTGTGGCGAGTAACCCGGTGTGAATGAGGATATAAGCCTACCCCACACTGCACAATCCCATAAGAGAGAACATGGTCTAGGGGCCCGAAAAGGCCAAGGGGCCTTGGTCAGGAAGGCCTTACCAGATTGTCGTTTTACGTCTTGTAGTGAGGATGAGGGTCAGGGGACTGAGGGTGGGCCTCAGTTAGAAATGCATTACTAGCTTGCAGCTTAACATCTTGTATTGAGGATGAGGGCCGAGGGCCCAAGAAGGCCATGGGGCATGAGGCTGGGCCACGGTCAGGAAGGCCTGACAAGCTTGCAGTTTAAAGTCTTGATTTGAGGAAGAAGAGGGGAGTAGGATACCCCAAACAAGGGAGTTGTATGAAACGTCTAATAACCCGACGTGAATGAGGACATAATAACGCACCACACCACACAATCCCATGAGATATAACTTAGACCAGGGGCCCTAAAAGGCCAAGGGGCCTTTGTCAGTAAGGCCAGACTAGCTTGTAGTTTAACATCTTGCAGTGAAAATGAGGGACGGGGTATGGTATCTCGTTTGGGGATGTGTATGGCACATAGATCATCCCAACGTAATGGAGGACATAATCCCACACCATATCCTACAATTCCAGAAGTGATAACCTAGGCCAGGGGCCCAAAAAGGCTAAGGGGCCTGAGGTTTGGCATCTCCTGGAGGGAGTTCGTCACTTGGAGATAAAACAGGGCAGAATGAACCACTACACTGGATGTTTGGGACATCTTGGGGCGGACCAAACGATCCAGGACAACTGTTGACCATGTTCGAAACACATCTTCAGGAGCAAAAAATGAGCATCGACCGCTGACCATATTCAAAACGCGGGATTTTTACCAATTTGTTGCTCGACATCCTAGAGGGCGTTGGCCCAAAGTGGTATGAGAGATCCCTTAGGCCTAGAATTCATACCATTCAGGGGACCTTTTGGATGGGTAAGGTGATGGAATCATAGTCAAATAGCGGGTGATGCATATCTGTACCCATCTCTCAAAAAGGAGAACATCTCTAGGGAGCGGTATGCATGACCATATCGAGGTTAGCTTGACACAAATTGGGAAAAAAGTGCACCCTCTCCATACTTCTTAAACCGGGAGGAAGATTCTGGCGTTTGGGTTGTGCCAACATATGACATTTTTGAGTGCACCTACATATATCATAAGGATGAGAATCAAGCCACACGATGTTCTTGAAGGTCGTGCAGTTTAATGTCGTGCGGTGAAGACGTGGGAGGATATAAGAATAGGAGAGGGCACAAGGTGCAACCCTTATAATCCTAATATGAGTGGGGATAAGGATGCATGCACCATATCATGTGAGGATACTCTGAAAGAACTATACCCAGGGGGGATAGTTGAAAGAGAATAGTTTGGGACTTGGCTCAAAATGAAACTTATGAGCGTTCCTATGTATCCTATAAGTATGGGAATCAAGCCATACATAGTTCTCAAGATGTAGTTTAACGTCATGCAGGATGATGCACAGTTTAAATTCATGCAGGACGATGCGCAGTTTATGGTCATGCAGGACTGCACATTTTAGGGTCATGCAGGACCGTCGTGTAGTTTAGGATCATGCATGAATGTTCAGTTTAAGGTCATGTCGTACCATAGGGCTCATGCAAAGTATTTATTGAGGAATTTGGAATTGGTGGTAGGTGTTATGTGATCACCATCCAAGGTATCCAAGGAATACACTCCATTGGAGTAAACCTTATGAATGATGTAAGTTCCTTCCCATTTGGGCTCCAATGTGGGTGGTTTCCTACCAAGGATCATTGGCGCTCGGAGTTCCAATACTAGGTCTCCTTGTAGGAAAGAGCGTAGGTGAGAAATCTTGTTGAAGGCTCTATCAATATTATTCTGATGCCTTTCAAGATTGTGCAGGGCATAGAGCCTACTCTAATCGAGTGCTTCCAATTCATCTAGATGGATTTTAGACACCTTATCTGGTGCATGATGGTCATTGACTGTAGTGCGTAACGATGTAAGCTGGATCTCGATGGGCAGGACGGCCTTGACCCCACACATCAAGGAATATGGGGTCACCTGGGTGGAATTGCGAGTCATCGTCTGATAAACCCAGAGGGCATTGGGGAGATTGTCCAACCGACTCTTTTGGTTCTAGGCAAACATTTTCTGGAAAATGTTAGTGTGGTTTTTGTTGAACACCTCGATCTATAAGTTTTCCTACACGTGATAGTGGGAGGTATGGTTGGAGCGAATGTTGTACTTGGCGTACAATTTCTTTAACTCAGCTGCTCTGAAGTTTGTGTCATTATTAGTGAGAACATCGTGAGGGACTCCAAATCAGTAGATGATGTTGGAGCTCAAAAAATTGACAATGGATCGAGCATTGACTTATTTGATTGGGACTTCTTCTACCCATTTGGAGAAGAAATCCTTAGCGGTCAGGATAAATCTGCACTGGCGAGTTGTCGCCGATGGATAGGGTACCATGATATCGTGTCCCCATACCGAAAATGTCCAAGAGTACATGGTGGAGGGGACAGGTTCTGGAGGCCGATGCACGAAGCTATAATGCACTTGGCACATGTGACATCTCTTGGAAAACTCAATACAATCATGGATCATGGAGGTCCAGATGTACCCCAGCCTACGGATCTGATGGGACAGCTTCGGCCCAGCCTGGTGGGCGACGCAGGAACCAGCATGAACCTCTTGCATGACCTGAGAAATCTCGACTCCTTGAATGCAACAGATGAGAACACCATCAATACCGCACTTGTAGAGGATTTCCTCAAGGATGGGAACACTCTGGAGGGTAAACTGTAGCGTGCAGCGTCAGATTTCCTTGCACTCAGGCCAATCAGCTGGGAGGCAACCATATTGGAGATACTAGACAAAAGGTGCTCTCCAAACGAGAGTCATTTTGACCACCGGATCTGATCAACCTAGGGCTCCTAACATGGAGGGTCCGATGGTAAGATGTCTTACTCACCGGTCGTCGTCATCCTCTCGGGTGACAGGAGCAATGGATATCCGGTGTGAGATATGTATAATCAGATCATACTACTCGGGTTCTTCTAGTGACGCAGTTAATCCGACCAAAGTGTCCACTCGACCATTCTGTGACCAAGGGACTTGGGTAACCTCCGGTCGAGAAGGGAACTAATCCATTAGATAGAGGTTGCACTCAAAAAATGGAATGAGCTCTGGCATCCTGACAACATAGTCGCCATTTTCTTTCTTAATGACTAGCTTAGAGTCCTCTTTCACATGAAAATGGGTCACATCGATCTTAAGGGCCAGCTCGAGGCTAGTGATGAGAGTCTGATACTCTGCTTCGATGTTGGTGTAGCCCTCTGACAACAAGAATGAGTACGATAGACTGGCTTGAACCGGGGTAATGAAGACGATACCTAGGCCCACAATGTTGAGCATATGATCATGGAGCCTTCTACCCAGTGGTACTTCAGGAGGCACCGTTGAAGTGCATTTTCCAACAAGGGACGACATGGTCGACTGAGAGGATTGCCTCATCAAGAAAAAATAGGTCCAGGGATTGATCTGCGGAGGTTGGATGGGCAGCTAGGAAGTTTTACAACACCTGCCCCTTGATAGCCTTCTAAGGCATGAACCTGATGTCAAACTGCTGGAGAATTACCGCCCACCGCACTAGTCGTCCAGTCAACATGCGGTGGTTCAGGATGTACTTCAGCGAGTCTACCTGAGATACCAAATGTACCTTGTGGTGGTACAGGTAATGTCGCATATTCTATACAACAAATAGGAGTGTAAGGAAGCTCTTCTAGATAATGGAGTATCTAGTCTCTGTATAGAGGATCATGCGGCTAAGATAATAGATGTTGTTCTTTGTCCCCTCATTATTCTTCTGGGTGAGCAGGGCACCGAGAGACTGTTCCAAGGCAGTCACATGAAGAAACAATGGATATCCTGTGACAGGTGACATTAAGACAGAGGCTGCAACAGATACCGCTTGACTTCCTCAAACGTGGTCTAACACTCTCCATCCCATTCATAGAGAGATATTTTCTTCATGAGCTGAGAAAAGGGATTACACTTTCCAGCTAGGTTCACGATAAATTTGCGTATGTTGGAAAAGTGGCCTTAGAGACCTCGAAGATTTCTAATATTGCTCGGGAGAGGCATCTGGATGATTTTCTTGATCATCTCTTGGTCGATCTCGATGCCTCGGTACCTAACAACAAATCCAAGAAACTCCCTGAAAGTGACCCCGAAGGCACACTTCAATGGGTTCATCATCAGGTGGCGAGAATGGAGGAAACCGAACACTTTCTCAAGGTCCTTGAGATAGTCCTGGAACAGGCGATTTTTGACCACTAGATCGTCCACATATCATTCCACCAATGTTCCTAGGATTTGCTTGAATATGATATTCATGGCCCACTGATAGGTATCACCTGTATTTTTTAGGCCGAAGGGAATGACCTGGTAAAAGAAAGTACCTTGGGGGGGGGCTCTAAAAGTGGTTGAATTATCGTCTTCAGGGTCCATTCAGATCAGGTTGTATCTAGAGTACCAATCAATGAAGTAGAGGTCTTGGAACCCGGCTGTGGCATCAACAAACAATTCAGTCACTGGAAGGGGAAAATCAACCTTCAGACAATGGCGGTTGAGATCGCGGAAGTCAATAAAGACTCTAATCTACCCGTTCTTCTTTTTGACGGGCACAATGTTGGCTAGCCACATGGGGTAATAGACTTCCTTAACAATGTTGGATCTAAGGAACTTTTCAACTTCGGCCTCAACCATAGAACCGTGAGAAGGATGCATCTTTCTGAGAGGTTGCTTGAACCCGCGATGGTTTGTTAGGATACCAAGGTAATAGATGATTACCTAGGGATCTAGTACATGGAACTCACCGTAACTCCAGGTGAATACATCATGGTGCCGCCTAAGGATGTTAACATACTTCTAATTCTCCTTGAGGGACATGGTGGCACTGATCAATGTGGGTCTCGGATCTACCTCGCTACCGAGGTTCACCTGTACCAGTTCATCGACCATTGTAGAAACACCTTCTTCAATGGCAGGGGAAACATCCTCTAGATCCTATTCTTCGCTTGCAGATGAGGGATTTTCTATGGGTGAGGCTTCCCCTTAGTCAGAGGAACCTGATGGAAGGTTGGTACGAGCCTGGACAACAATGGATAGTGCATAAATAGATTCATGCGCCGCTGAAACCATGGCGATGATGGAAGTTGATCCAATCGAATCTGAACATCACCCAAGAGGGCCACGCTTGATGATATCAAAGAAATAGTGGTGTGTAGTCTTGAGCCGGTTAATTCCAGCCTGATGGAATAGACACATATGGCGTACCACTGTTTCCATGAGCCGGACGTCCCGATACTTTACTAGGGTAGGAGGTTCCGGGATCACCTGATCATTGTTTGTGTAGGTATATGAGGTTATTTCCCAACATCGATTGGACAAGGGAATATGACTTAGTCTTGTACTAGAAACAAAAAATCATTTCTCCATGTAAGGTTTTGTGGCCTCCAATCGATGGATTGGGAAGACATAGGCATCATTCAGACCTGCCCAGGGGTCACTTGTGACCTGGGCAGGCTCAATCTAACATTCCAGAATCTGCTTATCCTTACTCTTGTAGTAGTCAGCGTCCAGATAACGAGATCCACAAGCGGAAAAAGTATATTAATCTCCTTGAAACACACCTACTCGACCATTAAGGGAGTAGTTGAGGCATTGGTGATACGATGAAGGGACTGCTACATACAGGTGGAACCATGGCCTTCCCATCAATGTGTTGTATGCGGTGTCCTGGGGGACAACCATGAATTCGGTATTGGCAACTAGGCCACCAAATTGGGTCTTCAAACGGATCTAGCTAACCAAGGAATTCTCGGTCTGGTCGTATCCCGGGATTCTTAGGTCGTAGGGAGTTAAATCATCCTCAGACAACCCCAGCTTCCGTAGTGCCCGAGTCGGGATTAGGTTAATCCCAGAGCACATGTCAAAAAGATAGCGGCATACTTCCACGCTATTGAACTGGCCAGTGATGTACAATTGGAAAATGTTCCCCTGTATGGGATGTTCTTCATCTTCTCAATAGAACAATATAACCGCCTGACATTCAGCGTTCTCAATTGCCTCAGCATGGAAGGATTCAACATCTTCTACCTTCGTCTCAAACTATAGGGGGCTCCATAAAGCCTCGGAAAGTTCCTCACACATGTTTGATGACGGGAGAAGAGCCTCAAGGATAGAGATCCTTGCTGGAATTCTGGAAAGGTGCATGAGTACATCATACTTCTGCGCCAATCGCTAGCTTCTGCTTACAGGAGGCCGCTCTGCGATTGGAGGCACAGCGGGCCCTATCGACTGGACCAACGGCTGGCTAGTACTATGTATGTACCATTTCTAACTAGTCGAGGACTAAAGAGTAGTTGTCGGATGAGAGCTGGACAACTGAGATTGGCCTATAGTATGGCGAGGCTGGCCACGGTACAGACGAGGCAGCTCTACCAGATCAAGTAGCACGAATGGAGGTGGAAGTAGATTCGAGGACACCATATGATGAGGTTGTGCGTGATGAGCTCTATGTTGGTCATGCTGTCTGGTTTCAACGGCATGCATGGCCTCACAGAAAGCGCCAGCTGACATGCCTTAATGACCCATATGTCTATGGTTACACCGACGTTGGCGTCAGATGGGGATGTTGGGGAAATCTGGCAATGCCTACCCCTTGATAGCATTCTGAGGCACATACCTGATGTCAAACTACAAAGGAATTACCGCCCACCACTCTAGTCATCCAGTCAACATGGGGTGGTTTAGGATGTACTTCAGTGGGTCTAACTGAGAGACCTACTGTACCTCATGGTGCTGCAGGTAATGTCGTAACTTCGGTATAGAAAATACGAGCGCAAGGTAACTCTTCTCGATAGGGGAGTATCTAGTCTCTGTATCGAGGATCATGCGGCTGATATATTATAGGTTGTTCTCTGTCCCCTCATTGTTCTTTTGGGCGAGGAGGGCATCGAGAGACCATTCCAGAGTGATCACATAAAGGACCAGCAGCTTTCCGGTGATGGGTGGCATCAAGAATGGAGGCTTCAGAATATACTGCTTGACTTCTCTGAACGCGGTCTTACACTCTTCATCCCATTCATAGGCAGAGCCTTTCTTCATGAGACGAGAAAAGGGAATACACATGCTGGTCAGGTTCTCGATGAATCAGCATATGTTGGCTATGTGGTCTTGGAGACCTCGAAGCTCCCGAATATTGCTCGGGGGAGGCGTATGGTTAATTTCCATGATCTTCTCTAGGTCGATCTTGATGCCTCAGTACCTAACAACAAATCCAAGAAACCTCCTGGAAGTGACCCTGAAGGCACAATTCAACGAGTTCATCTTCAGAGGGCTAGAACATAGGAAACCAAACACTATCTCAAGGCCCTTGAGATGGTCCTAGCGCTGGCATGATTTGACCACCAGATCATCCACATAGAATTACACCAATGTTCCTAGGATCGACATGAATATGCGATGCATGGCTCGTTGATAGGTGGCACCTACATTTTTCAGGACGAAGGGGATAACCTGGTAATAGAAAGTACCTTGCTGGTCCCTGAAAGCGGTGGACTCCTCGTCTTCGGGGGTCATTTGAATCTGCTTGTATCCAAAGTACCCATCTATGAAGGAGAGGGCTTGGAAACCAGCCTTAGCATCAATAAACAATTATGTCACTCAAAGAGGAAAATTTTCCTTCGGACAGTGGCATTTGAGATCGCAGAAGTCGATAAAGACTCTGATCTACCCATTCCTCTTCCTGAATGGCACAATGTTGGCTAGCCAATTGGGGTACGTGACTTCCTTGACAAAGTTGGCTCTGATGAGCTTGTCAACTCCTGCCTCAACCATAGCATCATGATAATGGTGAATCTTTCTGGGAGGCTGCTTGAACCCGCGATGGGTTTTCAGGAGACCAAGGTGGTGGACGGATACCTAGGGATCTAGTCCTCGCAACTCACCATAACTCTAGGCTAACACATCATGGTGCTGCCTGAAATAGTTCACATACCGCTGCTGATCCTCAAGGGACATGGTAGCACTAATCAATGTGGGTATTAGATCTGCCTCACTACCAAGGTTCACATGTACCAGTTCATCGACCATGGTAGAAATGCCTTCTTCAATGGTAGAGGTATCATCCTCTAGATCCTCTTTATCACTTGCGGAGGAGGTATTTTTTGCGGGTGAGGCTTCCCCTCGGGCAGAGGAACCTGACGGGAGGCTGGTACCTACCTGGACAATAGTGGAAAGTGCATTAGGATATTCACGGGCCACTGAAACCATGTAGATGAAGGAATTTGATCCAATCCCATTTGGACATCGGCCTAGAGGGCCATTCTCGATGATATTAATGTAATAGTGGTGTGTTGTCTTGAGTCGGTTAATTCCTGCCAGGAAGAATATATATGTATGACGTACCGTCTTTGCCATGAGCCAGACGTTCTGATACCGTATGGGGGTAGGAGGTTCCGGGATCACCTGATCCTGGTTTTTGTAGGTGTATGTGGTGATTTCCCGCCTTCACATGGACTTGGTAATATGCCTTCCTCTTTTACCTGAAACAACAAAGCATTGCCCCTTGTCTGGGGTCGTGGCCTCCAATCGTTGGACTGGTAAGTCATAGACATCATCCAGGCCTGCCCAGGGGACCCCTGTGACCAGGGCAGGAGAAATCTAACTTGCTATAATCTACTTATCCTTACTCTTGTAATAGTAAACATCTAGATAACAAGATGTACAAGAGGAAAAAGGATAAACATCTCCTTGATTAAAACCTACAAGACCATTAAGGGATTATATGAGGCATTGGTGATACAATGAAGGGACTGCTGCATGCAGGTGGAGCCATGGCCTACCCATCATTGCATTATACGTAGTGTCCTGGGAGACAGCCATGAGTTCGGTACTGGATACTATGCCACCAAACAAGGTCTTCAAATGGATATTTCCGACCAGGGTCTGCTCGGTCATGTTGTATCCCTGGATTCTTAGGTCGGAGGGAGTTAAATCATCCTCAGACAACCCTAGCTTCCTCAGTGTCTGAGTCAGGATTAGGTTAATCCTAGAGCCCGTGTCAACAAGACAGTGGAAGACTTCCACGCCATTGAACTGGGAAGTGATGTACATTGGATTAATGTGCCCCTGTATGGGAGGTTCTTCTTCTTCATCAGAGAACGAGATAACTGCCTGGTATTTTTCGTTCTCAATTTCCTCAGCGTGGTAGGATTCTGCAGCTGCTACCTGTATCTCATACTAGAGGGGGAACCTTAAAGCCTCGTTGAGCACCTCACGCTTGTCTGACGATAGGCGAAGAGCCTCAAGGGTATAGAGCCTTTCTGGAATTCCAAAAAGGTTCTTGAGTAAATCATACCTCTGAGCCAAGAGAAAGATTCTGCTTACAAGAGGCTACTCTGCGATTTGAAGGACGGCGGGCCCTACCAGCTGGACTGGCGGCTGGTTAGTGCTAGGTATGTCCCATTTCTCACTAGACGAGGCCTGAAGAGTAGTTTCTAGATGAGAGTTGGACAACTGATATTGGCCTATAGTAGGGAGGGACTGGTAGTGGTACGGGAAAGGCTTCTATGCCTGATCTATTAGAACGAATGGAGGTGGAGGTAGATCTGAGGGCACCAGATGAGGTGGTTGTGAGTGCTGAGCTCTACACTGGGCCTGCTGTCTGGTTTCAGTGGCATGCTTGGCCTAGATAAAAGTGCCAGATGACATGCCTTGATGACCCATATGGTTGTGGTTTCACTGACGTCGGTGTCAGCTAGAGACTTTGGGGAGGTTCTCCAGGCGTTACCCCTCTTCAGGAGTCATATAGAAATTTACCAACTCCACAGTATTAACTGAAGCATACTCTTTATGGTCACTTGACGAATCATCCAACACTACACAGATTCTTGGAGGGATCTCCATCTCAGGGGGAATGAAGTCACCAAGAGCATGGGATGACGACGACATTGATGGAGTGCACAACTCCTTCTTGCACCACCGATGCATGCTCTTCTGGGAAGAGGCCAGCTGAGATGATGACACAGAGGTGCTAGTTGCAGCTTCTAAAGGATCTCACAGATTCAGGCATGCTCGAATAATACCATGGTTTTGGGTGACTATTTTACGAGCCATCCAATCATCGTACTTCAAGGATATGTGGGTGGGAACCTGCTGCCACCCACCTTCATCGCTGTTACTGCTTTCTGAACTCACAAAGGCACCCACCACTTGTGTCGGGCCGGGCCCAACCTGACTATGTTGTTATCAACCAGGTCTTGGACCCATTATTTAAACACATAGAAGTTATTGGGGGTGTTCCCTAGAATCCGATGATAGGGTAATTAGTTGGGGCGATCAGTGAGACTCGCATCTACCGGCCATCTGCACTCAGGTAAACACACAATCCCTTGCTCTATGGAACTACAAAAGTAACAGGGGACCTGATCCTCGTTGAATGTTTATGTATGGTTTATTTTTTCCAGATACGGGGCTCAACTAGCATGGCCCTGACGAGGGGCTGTAGGACCCTGCTGAGGAGGCAGAGCCTAATTATCTCGCCTAGGCGGAAATGGTGTGTTGCACGAGGGAACCTTCTGATTCTAAGGTGGTCACTGATGGGCAGAAGTATGTGCCTGAGGTGGAGGGCCTCTGTGAGGTTGCAGAGCCGGTGCTACCAGCAGCAATTCTAGCTATATGGGGTCTTCTATTTGGGCCACCATGGAGGGCTCGGCTCTGGAATCCCTCCTTACTGGGATCACATGGGGCAGCGGATGCGCCTGACTAGCCAATTTCTAAGCTTTGTCGAGGTGTTGGCACCTGAGATAACCCATGACCCTATAGGGTAGTTCTGAGTGATCAGGGAAGGAACACGTTCAATTTTTTACATTCCCCATGCACATCTTTAGTAATTTCTCTTGAGTCAGTGGCATCGAGAGGGAGTATATGAGCCCCTTCCACCGGGCGATGATGTCCGCGGCTCACTCATCGGGCCTTTGTTTGCACCTGAAGAGGTATGTGATGCTGGTATTTCACGTGGTGGAGCTGAACTGGAATATTAATTGATGGAGAAGATCCTACGACTAGTCATCGATACAATGGGAAGCCGGTTGTACCATACAAATGAAGGGAATTTCAATTTCTGCACAAAACATTGGAGTTTGGCAGCTTCCTGCTGTGATGGAGTCCCCAACATGGGGCCACAATTGGAAGAAAAGTGGGCCAAGTGTTTCGGCGGGTCCCCTGTCCCATTAAAGGGTGCAAAAGTGGGAATTACAAATCCTGGGGGTGCAGGAATATCATACACCCACGCTGGATACGGCTTTCCATCAGGTGGGACTGCCACCTGCCATGTTTCTAACACCTCGAGGCGGGCGATGAGTGTTTCCATTGGATCATCAAGGAGAGGGTCCCTATCTTGATGGGGATCCCTAACCATGAGTGCATTTTCAGGCCGTTCGACATGGTAGACGAGTTCATCAGCTCATGGAGCGACTGGTGGAATGGCCTACGAGGCAGCTGGGGGAACCCAGGCTAGATTCCTCGGATTGTCATGTCGTTCTGGAGGGTTTGGTGAGACATATTGTTCCCTATTTCCATGAGTTCCGGCTTCAACCCTATCCACGGGAGCAGTATGAGCAGGGTTTCCCAGAGGCATATCGTCGGGGGGGGGGGGGAGTTGTTCCTGCACCTACTGCCCTGACCTAGGATTTCCATAGTCGGGTCGTCGCGCTATAGCGCGTTCGGATAGTTGTTCGTCGACCAGCCTCATCTGCTCAACATGTTGCTAGTGCAACATGGCCTTCTCTGGGTCTTCCTCCGTCTTCTACACTGAGGCGGATGGGTCGGAGTGCGTGATAGCTCCGACATGCTCTTTAACCTAGCCGGAATTCCGACTGAGTGCCAACAACATAGTGGGCACATGGAGACCTAGGAGGTTCCTCTGCTAGTGATTAATCCTCCCTGATGGGTCCAACAATTATCACACATCCTCAGGGGGTATGTCTCCATCAAGAAATTCCAGGTCATACTCCTTGTCCATGAAATTGGACATATGGTTGTGACCCTTCCCGGGGGCATGACCTCGATGTCGCACATCGAGTCGGGATACCGTCGAATAGGGATGAAGAGGAGGTCATCACACTTCCCCCAGCCACAGACTTCCACGTGGGTGGTAGCCTCCATGATGATTTTGCAAAGTACCTTGTAACTCTGAATGCGGTTTTGATGAAGGGTCCTCTGGCGACCTGGTGACTCAAGGCACTAGGCCACGGGGAGTGCAGCCAAATCCACCAGAAAGAATTTGCTCACCGATTTCCTCAGAGTGCACATGGCTCCTGGGGTACACCATTAGATGATGACGAAGATGAATGTGCATCACCCCAACGGTTTTACAGAAGTAATCGACTTCCGCTGGGGTGAGGAATTCCGGTGCGCAGAAGTTCAATGCTTCCACTGGACAGAACTTCTCTGGGAAGTGATCTTCCACAAGAATGTTCTAGAAGATCACGGGCTCAGATTCTGGGTCTAGACCCATATTTCCCCACTCATCAAGCGGATGAGACTGAGGAAATGGTAGCGGTACTGAGGTGGACCACTGAGGTAGTAAACTGGATGGCTGAGAATACAGTGAACGAGCCGAATATCCACCAAATTCAAAGCCATCCTCCACGGAGTGAGGTGCTTTGACCACAATGTCATGATATGATGGGATGAAAGCCACAACTTCTGGTGTATGGGTCACAGTTACCGATGATGGGTCCTTCTTTTTCTCAACCACTATCAGTCCCCAAAATAGCTCTATATGATCTCTTGTCTAGGTAGAAGGCGCTTCTAGTGATGATGGTGGTGACTGCGCTTTCTGAACCTATGGGACTCCCATAATTTCCTCCTACTGGATGTACCTGCAATGAGAGGCGGGAATCTGGTGTTCTTTACACTCCGGAAGGATGAGCCTGATATGACTTGTTCCTGCACCGGTCCTTGACATAGAGGACTGAGGGGATGGTCCCACCACTGAGTCGTGCTCTACTTCAGAATCCTAGAAATAGAATGGTTTGATCTCAGTCCGAATATTTTCAGTATTCTTCTTGCGACAGTGATGACCTTCCTTCCTTCCCCAGGATAGCTCTTCGAGGAAGGGACAATTCCCGGCATGAGAATGTACTTCGGCCGTACTAGTGTGGGGGTGGGGAGTACATCCACCTGAGTGGGTCGGGGTGTGAGGAGAACCGGGGAAGATGTCAATGGGGACATGAGGAGGACCTCTGTGCTGGATGTTGGTATGGGTGGGAACCCCACTGGAACTAACGGGAGCACGAGTAGGATCTCCATACCTAGTTATTTTGCTGATGTTAGTGTGAGGAAGGTCCTTGTACTGATTAGACCGAACACGGGTAGGACCTCCTTGTTGGGTGCTGGTGAAGAGAAGTTGACCTCCACCCCTTTGGTTACTAGGAAGTGGAATACCTTCGTCAGCTGCTACGAGTATGTGAGGACGGTACTCACATTGGAGAGTGACTGGATGTGCAACGTCCCCACCCCGACGGTCTGTGGCAGAAGGGACAACTCTGTATCCTGTGTAATGATCATGGGAGGGGCTCCCATATGAGGATTTTCTAACATGGGTAAGGCCCTCATTAGGGTCGAAGGAGGCACGAGGCATACCTCTGAGCCAGGCCTGGGAGTGGGAAAGGCACAAATCCTCCATGGGGGTTACACGGGGAGGACCCCATAGTGGGTGGCATTTCTGCGGGTTAGTATGTGGTGGCAACTTCCTATTCCTACAACAAGTAGAGTCAACCCAGCCTGCCCATGGGGTGGTTGCGGCCTCGATCCAGGTCAGGCATATAGCTACCCCTACTTAGAGTATGTAGGATGTTGATGATGCACGTCAGTAGTGGATCAGGCCATAGTAGCCGCTGACATTGATGCCCCTTGATGGGCGTCCTCCTCAGACTTTTTCTGAAGCTGGTGTAATGTCATATGTTCCGGTATTGGTGGTTCAGGTAGGTAGTCTACCTGCTCATCATTTCAGGGAACCAAGTGGCGGCGCTGTCGCGACCTGGTGGGTTCCTCGCAGGGAACCCCTGGGACGAAACTCTGTTCAGGCAGGCCCAAACACCCCCAACCACATCGGCATAGGGCATGTAGTTGTCGAGGGGTTCCGGGGATACTACCCTGAAACGATTCAAGGTTGGAGTGGGGAGCTATGGCTCCCTGCACGACCCTCGGGGGCGGCGTTGACGGTGAGTTGCAGACACCTCTAAACCCGGCATGCCATATCCCACGTTGGGATGACCCCTTCCTCTTCGTACCTACGTATATGGTCATTGATTACCTTTCGTTGGATAATCTCCGATGGAGAGAGGGGGCGTGGGTGCCCAGTAGTTTCGGAAGACAAGGCCGTCGTTGAAAAGGCAGAACCACGTGGGGTAGCCGCATTGATATTGCCCCTACCCCTATGTCGGTGGGCATGAGGTGACATGTTCCGGATGTAACAACTAGGTTCTTGAAGGAAGGGAGATCAACTCATTAGTACTGACATGAAAATAAATCGACACCCAATGCCCCAACACCATTCCTTCTTCCATGACCGGTAAGAGGGATCCACGCTGACAACGTCGTAGACTGAGATGTCCAACATTTGGACTACCCCATCTTCTGGTGAGTTTCACTCCAGGCCTGCTAATTTCATGCTGGGACCCGGCGCCGTATATCTGGATCTGATGACACATCACTCTACGGATGTCTCGAGCGCTACTAATATCCAAATTGAAGAGATTAACATCACATCAGGTTCACTATTTCTGTTTCCGACACTTTCGCCGGGGCACACGCACCCATATTCTTGAGTGCGATAGGCGCGACTTTTGTTACCCCGCATTCCCGATTTCTAAACATGGGTGAAATTCGCTCCTTTTTCAGGGACGTCTTCTCCTTGATCTAAACGGGATAAGGGGATGTTAGTTCTTACATCCGTGGATTCCTCCTCGGAACTTGTCACCTAGACTGTGTCTCCATTTTATATTTAATATGTTGTTCATGAAACTCTTCCCGGTGCCAAATTTTCATGGACACCTGTTAATTATGCTACTTCTTTCAGGACATTATAATCATTCCAGTCAGGGCAGCAACCTTCAGTTGGGGGAGTAGTCACGTTGAGGAATCACTGGCGGGTCTGGACACTGGGGAATTGGTGTGTCTATCTATTATCCATTATTATAGGACTTCTCGAGATCGCGGAAGCCCGAGGAATACAGCATCAAGAACGGGTAATCAGATTCCATAGGCATGTATATGTGGTTTTCCTTAGCTTCCCATGTTCAATATAGGGTATGCCACAAGTTTAACTTCAAGCGGAGATGGATTGGGCTGATTAGAACACTAGCTGGAGTGGATCAGATTGAAGAACCGCCTTGAAGGAACACCGATATTGGGAGCAGTACATGGGCAGCTTCCCGAATGCTACATAGGAGAATTATGTGGCATGATCTGAAAAGGATGTGGCGACCTGGGTAAGAGTCAGGATGGACGATGGTTTTGGTCATGATCCTCGAAGAGACTTCCTACATATCCCCGTACCAGGGAATCAATTTCCGCATAGGTTAGGTAAAAATGGGTCTTGGAACGCCATCATAGAGGCGGTTGGGGCCATTGATTGTAGGGATGGAACCTCATGGAGGCTTCTTATGCACCATGACTTGACATGGATCAAAGTCCACATAGTTCAACAGGTGGAAAGGGGTTGTCGAACCAACAAGAAGGGGTGATAGAACAACTGGATAGTGGGATTGAACATCGTGGAGGCTTCATACGTCCCATGCCTTGACATGGATCATAGTCCCCGTTGTTCGGGTGGAAAGATACAGTTTAACATCATGCGGGGTGAGGGTGAACTGACATGAAGGAGGTCGGAACGATCGAATGGTGGGCTTGAACCTCATGGAGGTTTCCTACGTAGCATACCTTGAAATGGATCAGAGGCCACACAGTTCAAGATGATTTTGTCAGCGAACTGATATGAATATGGACCAAGGGTCCAATGGGTTATCAGCTTGGACCTCGTGAGGGTTCCTACGTACCATGCCTTGACATGGATCAAAGTCCTCATAGTTTGGGATGGTGTCGTCAGTGAACCGATGTAAAGATTGACCAGGGTTCCGATGGGTGATGGGATTGAACCTTAGGGAGGCTTCCTACGTACCATGCCTTGACATGGATCAAAGACCACGTAGTTCAGGATGGATGTGTGGGGCTTACACTCTAGGCAGCCCGGGTGTTGGTGAGCCGACATGATGGAGATCAGAATGACCAGGTGGTGAGATTGAACCTCATGAGGCTCCCTACATACCATTTATTATCATGGATAAAAGACCTCGTAGTTCGGGTGGGAGCCGGTGAACCGGCGTGAATATGGACCTTGGTCCGACGGATGTTGGTCTTGAACATCATGAGGCTTCCTACGTACCTTGCCTTAGCATGGATCAAAGTCCACGTAGTTCGGGATAGGGGCCTGGCACACGGACACGAAGGTAGTCAGGACCAATGGTTGGTGGGCTTGAACCTCGATGAGGCTTCTTTCATACCATTCCTTGACATGGATCAAAGACCACATAGTTTAGATGGGGCTGTGTCGGAGAACCGACGCGAATAAGGACCTTGAATGGTGGGATCACAATGGCTTACCGCTGGGTTGGGATGCAATTTAACATTATGTGGGATGGGGGAATTTTGGGATCACACTCTGAGGCGGTCCAAGGTGTGTCATGGTCAGTGCTCAATATAAGCTCACGGGAGTGATGCTCAGTGTGAGAAACAAGAGGTTGGAGGGACCTGACGATCACGTCGTGAAGGGTGCATCCGTGGGAAGTGAAGGGGGGATTAAGTGTTGGGTGGCCCATGGTGCTGGGACATAATCCAGGATGGAGGCCAGAGTGCGAAAAAGCGTAGATGGAGAGAGATTTGGCACCCCAGGAATACAAGAGGGGGACAGTTCCTCATCACGTACTCCACTAGCCTTGGAGACCGATGATGAAAGGAGGGAGCAGGGGGCTCTGCCTCCTGCAAGAACGTCTAGGGGCTTATACCAAGGTGGATGACCTTCCTTGCGGACAAAATCCATTCCTATAATGAGTATATCATCTCCTATGAAGACCAAGGGGCATGGAGAATGTCCAAGGTGGGGGCATCCCACGTGAGAGGCATGGGGAGATGTCACAGTTTAACATCATGTGTTGAGGATGAGGGTTCTTGGAAGTTTAACATCCTACAGCTCGAATGTGGTGTGATTACTTCACAGCCCTATGACTTAAATAACCGGTACCCTATGCTCCTTGTGGGAGGGAAGGTACCGACAATTCCGTGACTGGGGGTGTTATGTAGTGATCCATTGAAGGTTCCATGTTAGCATGGATATGAGATGTAGAAATAGTCGTTAGCATTCCTATGCGAAGAAGCATTAGGCGAAGCAACGATACGGGTGGTATCGTCCAAGGGACTTTGAAGTCACGTCATGAAAACCAGGAGGGTCGCACGAGAAAAGTAATTTCCAGGCAGAGGAGTCCATAGGCAGGGTCCTGGTGGAGATCGATTGCTATGTCTGGGGAAGGGAACTTGCGAAGGGATGTGTTTCACGAAGTGGGGTGCCTTTGCCATAGAATGGGGCAGAGGTGCAAATGAGAGGTTCTTTGTGAAGTGGAAATGAATTTTCAGAGCACTACCTCAAAGAGTACAGGCGCTTTGTGATGCAATGTGTCATGAAGCAAGGTGCTTCGTGAAGTACATGGATCCTGCCTTGGCTTGTGTATCATGTGTACGTGAGGGGTGTTTCACGATGCAAAAATGCTCCGCGATGACCCGGGTCCCTTTGGGGATCCCCTTCCTTCATGAAAGCCCTTATTCTTTGCAATTAGCATACCTCATGGAAGAGGGGATCAAAACGATACAATGCAGAGGCACCTCGCGTAGAAAAAATACCTCTGGTAGATCATGACTCGCAGAGCGAAGGGTGCTTCGCGATTTGGGATCTAGGAATGTAAAAGGGTGGATGGTCCACCCAGAGGGCTCATGGGGATCTCCATATTTATAGGCAAGAGGCACCACGAAGTAGAGCATAGGCGGTGCGAAGAAGGATTGGGTTGCTTCGCGGCGGGTTGCGAACGTTAGGGGCGTTCTCTGAGGGTACAACCACCTTTTCTTCGTGGCGGTCTCGTGAATGTCACGTGCGTTCGCGGAGGGTACCACATCCTTCACTTTGTGGTGGACTCATGAATAACACAAGAGTTCGCAGAGGGTACCGCCTCCTTTCCTTCTTGGTGGCTACATTTCTTGCGGGGACTATACAAAGTGGATTTGTGAGGAAGGTTACAAGGCCTCTTTCTCTTCTTTCTTTTCTTCCTACATTTGGGTGCTAACAACTGTGTAATAAGATTAGGAATCCATGGATATGGAATAATAATGATTTCAAATAATAAATTATTTTAGGCATTTTTATTTATGAATTATTTTATATTAAAGGTAGAACATATACAGATTTATTAGATTGTGTTTTTCAATTTGGATCTATAAGAAAACATTGAATGGTTTTATTGTAATAGAACAGTGATATAATGGGAGGGTGATATAAATGAAAAATACACGATTAAGGGAATTATAACTCTTAATATGTTCCTTATGATATGATATCATTGTTTTATAATGATATATTGTATTAATATGTAAATTAGATTTTAATTATTACAATGGAATTAATTAAGGACATCTTGACTAGTTGTTTATGATATCATGGATGGAATTTACAAATTTTTGGATTTATAGAATAAATCCAATATACATTGAATAAGGATGTTGGAATTTTTTCAATAAGTATTAATGGTAATTGAAGATATTAATATGTTCCAATAGAATATATGATGGGGTATTCCCATGTTTGGAAAGTTACAACCAAGAGCTAAATTTTGATATAAGGTTGAATCAATGTTAAGGTGATTTTGGGAAATTCTTTCTATGTCTTTGGATGTCCATATTTCAGAAGGTTTATAAGGTTATCTATTCATGACGAGATTACGATAAACATCGGAGGATATACATATGCACTGGGATTGTATTGAAAGATATTATTAGAAAGATAATTAGGGATTTACCATATTTTAGGGATGTCCATAATATTTATTATAGAAATTATATTAGTGATATTTTTGAAATGGATGTCTTGTATTTTAGTTATATACCAACCAATTCCAACAAGGCCAATGGTCTTGAACACATGACCGCAGTCTGATAAGGATTTCATGCCTACAATTGGCCTATTACATTTCCCGATTAATGTATAACTATTTTTTATGAATAATTATTTATGATCAAATAATAGTTTATCTTTTAAATTTTTGAGATTTATTTATAAACCTTATTGATTTTAAGAACAGTTTTATATAAATAGTTACCATTTTCCTTCTTTGATGGGCCTCAATATTTGTTAAAAGATTATTATAGATCATGGTACATCAATGTTAAATTCAAGACATCCCTAACAAAAAATCTTTTTATTTTGTTATAAAAGAGAGAACATAGCTTCCAGAGCACAAAACAAGTAGAAGACAAGAGGCTAAGGGAGCCTAAACTAATGAATCCCAAGAGCATCCCAAGAGCATTCCTTCTAATGAGACTCTTCCCTTCCATAGATAGTGAATTAAATTATGATAGGTGGATTATATGAGGACCCTATGGGGCCAAAGAGGTGATATGATCCCCTGTCATATTACCATCACTCCAAGTTTGAAGGATGTAAGTTTCATCAGTAACAAGATATCTTCACCTTCTCATAACATAAGATATAAACAAGGGAGTATTGCATCTTCCAAGCATGGAGTTTTGAATAATGATAGTGTGAGTTTCAATGCAGCCAACCAGATACCCATATTCATTTAAATTTGTAGACCATTAATTAGAGACAATGTATCATCCATAAGAGAATTCCCTCTGCCAAATTAGGAATTGAAGGTGATAACAAAACTACCCCTAAGTCCCTAAACACACCACCCCCTTTAGTGGTATTCAAGCATTAGGAACCGACGATATTGAATATTAGGCCCTTGTGGTGTGAGAACCATTTTTCCCAATAACCAGTATTCCTTGATCTTCTGTCACCAATGATCACATGGAACGCTCTGAGAGAGGGATATTCGAGGAAAATTTTATAGGATCAGACCACATCAATTAGAATGGACTTATTCCATGCCACCCATGCCTGACTCAAGAACTGAATTCCATTATTCATTTACTTGTTCATTTCTAACCATATACTCCAATATCCAGCCTCTAGTATGACTGCACAGACTTCCCTCTCCAGACCAACTTCTCCCACCCAATATAACCAGAGTTCCATGAATGTATAATCCCTTTATGTCGAAATAGAGAGCCCCAGGAAATCTCCAATGTTTCTAAAAACATGAAGAGACCATTATTTTTTTAAGATAAGATGCTCCAAACTCTCTTCCATATAACCCCTACAACACATTCATCTCAAAACCAATAAAACACAAGTCTTATTAACATTCTCATCCATGTGAAGGGCATGGTTCATAAAACGCCACACCTATACATTGAGCTTCAAAGGTATATTTTGACCCACAAAGTTTATACCCAGTTATCATGGTGAGGAACTGTACTAATCACCCTCATCTAGTCCCTGGATAAGAATTCAATTGAGAAAGAATTAGTAAAAACACATCTATCTGGTTCATCTGTGAGCACAATTGCATCAAAAATCATTTTTCAGTCCCTAACCAGCACCGCACTAATAAAATCTAGTATCCTAGTAGCCAGCTTGATGGTGGTGCTAGTAACTAGGATTCTTGGAAACTCTAGGGGGCTCCATCCCAGTTTTGAAGACAAAACGAAATCTCTACATTTCCTAAAATCCATCTACTGTGGAGCTGATGGGATTGGATAATGGATGAAACCACAACACTCAACGAAGCCCGACTCCCATCGACACCAATTATTCCACTACTAAATTTTAGGGCAATGAAATAGCCCCACATTGTAATAGAATAAATAACCTCTCATTCTATCTTCACACGCATGCCTTGTGTCATTCCAATGATGCTCTTCATATTGACGAACCACTCTTAAACAGGTCATGCATGTCTGCCCCATGATTCCCAATATCTCATTCCCTCCTCATGAGAATCCCTGATGAAAGAGTAGAGGATAGATTCATGATTGTTGATCACCCCCTTTGAGACTTTGGTTGTCATGAGGGCATGACATGGGATGGATTAAAAGACACAATTGACAAAGTTGATTCTTCTACCCAAAAAATGAAAATCAGTTCTCCTATTTCTTAACACAACTCGTTAGCATCCCAACAATATTATAAAAACATTGAATTAAAATCCTCATAGGAGATACATGAGTATCAGGATAACCAATCAGAAAAATCTATGTTACATATCCAACCTAATAATAAGAGATACAATTATTAAATCCATGAAACGGTTCAGGATATTTAATTTTATCTTAGTATAATCAATCATATGACCACTCCAATGAAAGTAATCATCACATATTTATTGATCTCATGTCTATACTACAAAAAAATATTCCTAAAAATAATCTTATCATAACCAAACATGAGATGATATATACCACAAGTGGTGGATTTATAGCGATAAGGCAAGATGGATCACTGCAAGATGCCCTTATTAATATGGTGGATGAGAAAATCCAGGGCCATATTAAATTATCATGGAGATAAAGAATCCCCATGCCTCATCCCATGAACCTCTTTTAAAAAGTCCACATTTCATCCCATGAGCTAAACTACTATCCACGTGGAGCAGAAACACATAAAAATTAAGTCAATAACATAAGAGAAAATGCCCATAGCAATGAAGTATTTGATTTTGAAGTACCACTCCAACCATTCATAAGCCTTATCCATATCGATATTGACAACAAAATTGGAACCATGAAATTTACTATTAAGGACATTAGTGACATCTTGGCATACTAAAATAACCCCATGTATTGATCTTTGATAGAAAAAACCATGTTACTCCAGAGAGATCTAGTAGGGAATATGGTTATTTTTTCTGTTGTTGATAATGGTGGTGAGGACCTTATACGAGATGTTTCACAACTCACAGGGAAATAATGCTGATGTGGAGAAGGATTTCTAACCTTCAGGATGCGGACCATCATGGTCGCACTATTTTCACGAGGTAGGAACCCTCCACAGAAGACATCCTGAATAGATGCCTCCATGTCAGCCTTAAAAATGCTCCGAGAGGCCTTATAAATTGATCCGAGAACTCGTTTAGGCTAGGAGGACTCTCCGGGTTGAGGCTTCTAATATCCCAAACGATTTCTTCCTTCTGGGGAAAGGAATCAACCTGGTCATTATCAAACCAAGAAACCATAACATAAATAACATCTGTAACCTCACCCTGACCCCTTGGATACCCATCCACCATATAGGGGTTAGGGCCAGCAAGACACTCCTTGAAATAGGACTCTGCATGCCATCCACCACAATGAGGTCATTAGAGTAGGAACTGTCCTCTAGATAGATGTTAGGTTGATGTGGCCTCTGGATTTCCTTGATATAGGCATTTATGTATGTTGCATTATAGTCCCCCTCCTTCTTCCATTAAAAGAAAATGTTTTTTTAAATACATTTTTTTTGAAATAATGGCCTTTTAAATCATTAGAAATTTATGATAATGAGGCCATTAAATTTTCTTTTATCATTCATTTTTATGTGATTTATGAAAAAAATCACTCCACATATATATTTATGCTTTTCCTTTATGGATAATCATTACTCCCAACCTATGTTTGACTATTTAAAAAACCCATAATAAGAAACATTGGGAAACTATTGTGGTTCAATATTACCCTTTTTATAGTATGTTTTAGTATCCATTTTTATGATGTGTGTTTATATGAATGAAACATTAACTTATTAACCCATTAATAACCCATATTAATGTTGATTGAGAAATTAAATTTAAGGGTGGAAGGATGTAACATCTTCAGAATTTGAGAATTATTTTTTTCAAATATATTTTATATTTATGATATTTCTCATTTCACATAACACAAAAAATTATTATTTTTTAGTAAATCTCTATGTTTTTTTATGTTGTACATAACTCCAAGTCAATAATTTACTACACACAATAATCATTTAATCATATTCCACATGGAACACCAGAGATATATTTCTTTACATGAAAAAATGACTTTCAACTGTGGATTGCAAAACACACATGACAATGTTTTACCAAACTAAAATATATTATTAAAATATTATTATTTAATATAATAAGATACAACCTAGATGTTAAATTATTATTTATGAATAATATTAACTAGTTTATGAAAATATTTTTTCTATAAATAAAATATGAATTTTTAGGTTTTAAATTAATTTGATATTAATATGAAAACCAATTGAATATAAAAGTAAATATTAATATCTTTGGTTGTCAGAAACCTGTTTTACCATATTAAATTAAATTAATTAAAATTATTTACTGATATTAATGTAATATATATTTTATAAATTAAATACAATTTTTTTTAATTCATAGAATATATTTTAATGATAAATATATAGAACAAAAAAAATGTATTCTTCCGAACATATATTTTTATAAATTTAGTTTTTATACAATATAATTGATAACCCATTTTGAATCCAAATTGTGACCATTTTATACATATAAAATGTCAAAATAACTTCATATTTGGAATAGAAACATAATAATTTGGTTATTATAAAATTTCATTGATTTTTCTATAAGGTTTCTTTTTTTTATGAGTATTTAAAAATATAGGATTTTAAATCAAAACAACTGTTTGATTTAATTTATTTATAAGGATAAGTGATATTTTAAATTAGTTTAAGTGATCCCTTAGAAAATAATTTTATCAATTAATATAATGTGTGTCATTTTACCCAATTTTATTTTGAAATTTGATATAAAAAACTACCAAAACATTGAACATTTTTACTTTTAAAACTCATTGTGTCATCCCTTCATCAGGATTGTTTTTAAATTAATTTATACATAAAATGTGATAGGAATTTAGAGAAATGGATTAAATATTGGAAATAATAAAATCTTATAATTTCTGAAAAATTCAAATTTGTTTTTCACCAAAAAATTACTTAAGAAATTAAATATAATTAAATTGATTATGGTTAAATTATGTTTATTATGGGATAAAAGAATAACTTTAAGGACTAAAATGACCTATAAACATGTTTAAAGCCCATTTATTATGTAAATATATACACTATAATCTCCCCTTTATTGTATAGGGAACATTATTTCATCTACATTCACATTGAAAATTGTTGGTGGAATCCTCTATTCAAATATTTCAAAGAGTGTCACTCGTCCATCCCTATATAAGGACACCTATCTGTATCTTCTTTACACCTTTGAAAAAATTAGGATCATAAAAACTATAAACAATAAACATACCAAAATCAATAAATTCATCTTTGAAGCCAACTATTTAGAATGAATGCTTTTAAGAAATTCATTTTTTTCACAAACCAATAGGAGTTACCCGATTAAAAGGCAATGTCTTCTCTCATGATCATTTTTTAATTTTCTTTCTCCACCCAGTCCACTATTTTTATTCAATTATTATATAAAAAATAGCATAATAAATATAATAGTATGTTCATATGATACTTATTATTCCTACAGTTACAAACACATATATCTAATGGGTAACAAATATATTCATTATTTGTATGACGAACTGCCGCCACACTAAATGACGATTTTAAATTTTTCCTCTACCTCCACTCATAGGGGACATTGTGATAAAAACTATCATTATTTATGTCATATAATATATTTAATATCCCCAAATATTATTTATTATTTTATAAAACACATATGTTATTACCTACAAGTTTTTGTTTATATGATAACTTTGGTTGAGGATATGTGGACTATCGCCCCGTCAAGGTGATGTGATTATTTCAGACACTACATGTAATGTATTAAGGATTGGTTTATTGTGTATATATGATATATATGATATATATGATCTAATAAATATACTACAGTAATTTTATACAAATATACTCATAAACTATTTTGTTAATTTATTTTAATGATCCCATAAAATTTAAAACATCATTCATGAATACGTAGGGTTTACCATATCTAGGAATGGTGTATTTCATTTTGTTATTATATGCTCTATATAATATTATAATAAACATATAATATATCTAAATATTATTAATATATTAATTTATAATATGATATCATGATTTAATTATAAGGATTAATGATATCACAAATTAAGACACTTTCAAAGAAAAAATCGTATATTATCCGAGGTGAAACATTAACATATGAGGGTTTAAAAGTGGTTAATATAAGGTCAAAATAAAACAATATATGGTAACATAAATAAAACTATGGTTCGGAAAAATTTGTATAATAAAATAATATTTATTATAAATGTTGTTTTAACGAGTACAACCATATTAATGACATAAGATATGTGGATTTCATCTCCCTTTTTAATTATATTGAGATACATGCTATGATCGTAAATTTTACCTCTGTGTGGTGTATTTACATCCCAATATTTTATTCAATGAATCATATAATTATTTTCAAGGGTATTAAATTATTTATTTTATGTTCTTCCATTAACGGGGAATATATTTCAAATGTTACAAAATCAGTGAAATAGTTTAGTCCCAATTTTCCTTCTTTATGATGCATGTTTTTTATGCACATAAATACACTTTCATGTTTATATACAAAAAAATTAATTATTATATCATGAATTTAATTATTTTAATTATTTTATATGTTTAAAGTAATATACGATTCTTCAAATATGACTATAATCCCATTTACAATGTTATGAGAGTTTATTGAGAAAACCAATTTTTTTTAGAGATTGTTTATTATTATACATCATTTTATTCAATATTATGACCCATATCTCACGAAATTTTTTATTTTTCTATTCCTCTCAAATTTAATGACTTCACAATACATTGGTACCATTTATTCCACTCATTGCTATGTAATATATTTAAAACAGTGTTTTAAATAAAGCCCAACTTTAACCTCTATTCAGTCGGAAATCTGTGTTCCTTCAAAACACTATTTTTTTGAAAATGGTTTCCATGAATACGGTACAATTATCCTTTAATCATTACATGAGGCACTTTATATGATTCCATGTAAAATAGTTTTTAATTTTTTTCATGAATGATTTATATTTTTTCATGGGAAATGATTCTCACAATGTTTTCAATATTATTCTATATGGTTTGAAGTAAAATAGGGGTTCAAAATGATTTCAAGACTACTTTATAAGTTCTCATATTATTTTCAATGAAACGGTTTTCAAGACATTTTCAAGAAATCATTATATGTTTTCGATTTCATTTCAAGGAATATAAATGATTAAAATGTTTTGAATCATAATTTATATGTTTTCCTCGAAAATGTTTTTCCAAATGATTTTTATTCATCATTATATGTTTCCATGTTATTTTCAATGAAAATTAATTTTCAAACTGTTTTATGCATTAAAAATATTTTTTAAATATGAGAGGTTATTTTTATTAAGAAATTATATTCTAGGACATTACAAAATTATTTTCCAACAACGATGACATTCATTTATGTTACTCAACCCTTTATAAAAAACAATCTATGTGTTTTATTCATAATATTTCCATGAATGTGTTATGAGTAATATAATGGTCTTTATGAAACCCATTTCTCTTTCATGGCTAATATGTTTTAATAATCCATTTCTCTATCATTGGTTATATGTTTATGAAATTAGTTTCAATTTCACATGATATTATTAAAATGAAATTATTTTAAAACATGAAGCATAGTCCACATATAATGATATTATTTTATATTTATGATACCCATATCATTTCATCGGACATGATATGTTTTTTATTTATTATGTGTCATATATATACATATATATATGATTTCATTATTAGACTTGTGGGAAAAATATCTCCTGTTAATTTATTTGGTAAATAATTATATCTCATGAGGTAAAATAATATTGTATTGGGAATGAACCTTATCTACTACGATAGCCATGTTAGTGAACAATTACTAAAAATGTGGTATGTGGAGGGAACTAATGCTAATAATATTCCCATGGAAGTAAACCATGACTACCGAGATGGTATGTGGAGTGAACTCATGCTACTAAGATGGCCTTGATAGCGGTTACATGGATACTATGGAAATAATTTTATATGCTTATGTGTCTACCAAAATTATTTTTTTTAATTTATATGTGATTATTTCATGGCTTATGTTCAATATTTTATTATTATTCATATCATTGTAACTTCCAGTGACTTTTTTTCTCTCTAAGATTAAAGTTATGATCTCCATATCTTATGCGGAAGTTCCATACCCATTTTTCATGTTATGCTTACACATTTCATTTATTAACCTTACTTGGCATCTAAGATCACCCCTATATTTTGTTTCCATTCCCAAGTTTGCAGAGAAGGGTTTTAGGTAGAAGTACTAAATATGGAGATCTTTAAGGGATATATTGATGATAACCCACCTAGATAGAATATTTTTTACTATATATCGAAGACACAACACTATTACTGTCCTCAAGAATATATTTTTGTATTTTACTGAGTATGAATGTAATATGATTTATTATGAATGTATGCTAAGAATAGAAAATTACAGGTTATAGATTAACGTCATATCCCATTATTGATTTTTTATGATTGGGAATCCTTGGATGGAGTTGAAGGGTGGAATTATGCTACAAATGGGACAATTTTGGGATGGTGCTCGAACCGCAATTTTATTGCATTTCTTTTAGTATATTTTTTTATTCACCCATTTGAGATATTTTATGGTATATATGGTAAATTATTATTTTAACACATGAAATGGTATATTTATATTATAAACATGTTCCATAATAGTGTTGATAATATAATATGATGTATATGGTTAATATATATACGTATAGTATTCCTATTTTGATAATGAGTGAATACGTTGCCCATGATATTTTAATATTCCCTCACATCAAGTGTGCATCCATTGGAGTACGTGTACGAACTCTAGATGACATGTGGCATACCAACTTGGAAAACCGGTTCAATGGATTTATGAGAGGTGCATAAAAAGTTACTATTAAAGTTGATTTTAGTAATTTATTTTAATGGGAATGGAAAAAGTAATAATTTTATATTATCATATCTATGTAATGAGCTTAGGAATTTGATTTTCTGATGCACATTAGGAGGAAAATCCATGTCTTCATGGATGGGAACTTCTGTAATTTGTTTCTCATATAGTCTACATGTTATTAAATTGTGTGTTTCTATTGGGTGTGATGTTATTGATAATTATTCATTAAATAATTTAAGGTATGAAAATGTTGTGTGTGTCTACTTTTAAACATCATTCTTTGAAAATTTGTTAAATTTGACATCTTTATATTTCCAATGATTGATAGCGGAAAAATATTTGCATATTATTGTGTTTCATTTATCATCTATGGATTATATATACTATTAATGTTTATATATATATATATAATTTATTGTGGATGGTTATTTAATGTTTCCAAAACCATTTATTTTTTAACATAATTTAATGGTGGGATTTCACTTGGAAATTTCCCTGAGTGGTAGTTGATAAAAAGTGTACAATACAAATATCATAAAAAAGAAACTATTATAATAGATTTTGTATATTATTTTAATCATTTGATGTTTTCCAATATAAAATTTGATTTAAAAATAATTTTAATATGTTATCTTGATATATGTGAAATAGATAAAATATTGAATTTTTAGAAATTATGAAATGAAAAACAACATGAATAATATGATAGTAACGATAAAATTTTATTTTTAGTTAATAAGGTTCTATATAGATTTTCATTTAGTTGAATGTGGGATTGATATCACATGAAACTACACATTGAATAGGACTTAATAACATTAAATCAATAAATTTGTCGGTTAAATGATGTGATCATCACAAAAAAATAGATGGTGGATTCCTCTTTAGTGTGTGATTAATACACCCCATAATTAAACTAAAATGGTGTAAATTGAGTATTATGGAAACTATAATGATATAAAATCCCTAATATATTTAATATTTGTGACCTATATATAATTAGATGTGGGTTTTCACTAAATAAATTTTATTTCTGAGACATATTAGTTGTTTTATCTTAAAACATGTGAATGTAATAATCTATAGCATCATCCTAAGATATAAGGCACGATTAAATAACATAAAAATTTGAATACTATGAAGTGATGGGATACCTATATTCCTGATAAAAAGAGAATACTTATAGAATAGTTTTTTCCTTTTATTGGTTAGTAGGGAGTAAAGAACCTCCCTTTCTATTATCTTTTATAACAGACATTGAACCTATTTATGGGATGTTTGGGATAGATAGTGATCTCGGGTTGTTGTAACCTAGTTGTATGTATGATGGTATCATTGAGAGTGAGATCCATTATTCTATTGGTGAGGATGCAAATTTTAGCTTTTTCATGTTAATGAGCCATCTGTGGGATATTTTCTTGGGAAATATAACTCGTTTTTTTCTAATGTATTGGCTCAGGTGAAGAACTAAGTGACCCAAAATGGGGAACATGGTTCATTGTGAGTCTATAGATAGTGATTAAGGGGGTTGAACACTAAGGTAGGTAAACCTATTATTGTTCATGGTTATACTCATAAAGAATAAATATATTCCATTATTTATTATATTGGTTTATGGGAGGTTCTATCAAGTGTGTTGATTTAGAAAATTATGTGTATTTGTTTTTTTAGGAAGACAACATTATGTACCAACACCCATAGTTTTATTTTTGATTATGGATGGAAGGGCTATTATGATTAATAGTTACACATTTTTTAGTTGGGTTATGATGGTATGGTCAGAAGTGGAAAGGGATTCTGTAGTTCTAGGTTTAGTGAATCTTGGATAGACACTCTAGGTTTGTAATGAGTAACTTGATGTTCTTAGATTCATGTAGTTTATGCATGTAAATCTTTTTATATTTCTGGGATCATGAATCGAAGACATATTATGGTGTTTTGGAAGGAATGTGAGGATACCTATAAGAAATTACTTCCTTTGAATAGTTATAAAAGGTTTTTAATTACCTCATCATTTGGATTTTTCACACAATAGTTCAAACTACTATTTCACTAAAATATAGAATTCATTTTAATGAAAAGTTTTATTCATTACCACATTTTTTTATAAGAATTATATTATATTTTTCTAGAGGTTAGACTCTCTATTATGGAATGATGAACTAGCGATGGGTTTTCATGGGATACATTATGATTTGGTCAAATTGATTATTAGTCTTTTGAAAGGTACTCAATAATATATAATATATGGGACTACGATTCAAGTGTTTAAAATTATCTTAGTGAGTCTCTCGTCCCGGATATATAATAAAATCAATGTGGAATGAACTTATTTTATGGGATGGTGCTAACAATGACCTTTAACAATATGATTTATCGAATATTTACCGCTATTTTTCAAGGGTTCATAGATGTGAATGTCAATTTCATATATGTTCTAATGTGAATGGGATTGTAAAAAAGTATAAACATGTATCTATAGTAAATTTTTTGTTTCATTGATGTGATTGATTGATATTAAAATGATAGTGCCATGGTGGGTATGAGTTTACAAATTCATGGTCGATATACATGTAACCCAATATATTTCAATTGGAATGTTCCTCTACGAGTAATGTGATGAGAATGTACTGGTACATTTACGAATGGTAGAACAGGTATTCATATTTTCATTAATATATCTCTTATAAGTTGATTGTGTAAATATTAAGGATTGAGGCACACCAACAGTATCAAAACTTTTTTATTAGAGTGGATTACCGATGAACAAATGATATGGGTGATCATGAATTGAAATACATAGTATTTGTATTTTATGATTATGTATAACATGTTCTCTTTCTATGATGGTATAGGTAAAACTGTGTTATGTCATTTACACGCATATACAATATCATTTTGATATTCCATTTAAATGATTTTTTTTAATTTAGATATTATTAATGATTGATGTATAGTTTGTTGTGAATGGGTTTTTGTAGGGATTATATGTGTGACCATTCAATATTATGAAAATAAAAAACACATATTATGATGATTGAGAGTTTCTGTATTGTATATATGTTATGAAAACTGACCTGTTGGGAGTTTAATATTTGTTTTCCATGGTCTAATACCCCTATTAAGGTGTCATATTTTTGGTGAGAGCATCTTTTTTAGTGATGGATATAAATTTTATCGACCCCATACCTGATTCCATGTAGAATAAAATATTTATATATAGTTTATGTTTCAGTGTTAATGTCATCAAAAATTGTTATATAAGAAATTTTAAGTTTACATTGATCAATTTTATGTTTATTATAAGGATTGTATACAAACACATGTTAAGCTAGATTGTGATTAAACTACAATATTATCATTAATGTTGGTTTTTCAATTCAATAAAAATGTATTGAAGGTAATGGCATGTGATTGGAGGATATGAAATTGTTAGTTAATCCAGTGGTGATATGTTGGATATTAAAGACCATCCAAAATAGTCATATAATGATGGCCATAATTTTTTTTTTCAATAGGCCTGTTTGGTTGGTAAATTTGAATGAAGTATCATATTAAATATAATGGTAATTGATAACTGTTGAATTTGGATACAAAATAAGATCATAAAGATCGATACATGTGAATGTTGTTGGTGAAAATTAGTAGTTATGAAATAGTTCTGGAATGACTTGGAGTACCAAATATTTTCCTTATGTCCTTCTATATTATAGAGAAAATCTAGATTAATCAATGGAAATCATTTCAATAGAACAATTATGTTTTTTGTTCATATATCATTTGTAGGATTGAATTGTAGATCAAAAATTTAACGACCCGAAACTTTGAATAAATCTTGTTTCCTAATTTTGTGTGTTATTTTATTTTTCATACTCAACAAAACTGTTTCATTTGATGACATGAGTATAATTAAAATGAGATTGTTGGGTTTTGACTATTATATGACCGTTAGTCAGTATGACCATTGATAACTGAATGTTGCGACTTTTGTCTCTAAATACAAGTGATCTTGGTTAATTAATATAGAAAGATGATTCGATGGCCTCACCCAGTAGTCATGGACCGATCGAAACCCATCTAACAAAACATGGTAAGGAGGTAGCACCAATGAGATTTGCTCTGGAACAAACCCAAGATGAACATCATCGTGTGAAGCTAGAACGGAATCGCCTTCACGAGAAGTTCAAACTGATAGAAATTACTACTCATGCGATGTTGGCTGAGCCTCCCTCTGATTCTCTCACCTTAGCACACCTTACACTTAGGTATTAAACTGGTGTGATAAGGGGCCATGTAAGGAGACCGTAACTGGGTTGTGCAATCCTTTGTTTTAAATAATAATTTTGATTTCTTCTTATGATGATGTTTATGAATTTTCAAATGTCCGGATAAATATTGTATGCATATTTTTGGTGAATTTTAGAGAAAAGATATTTAAAAAAATGTTTATGTAAACCTTAAATAATTAAAAATTTGTAATGATTTTCAAAAAATGGTCTTCTACAATTATGTTCAGTACGACATTTAGAGTCTAATAAGATCAACTTAATTTTTGAGGAATAATAAATTATGAATAGTGATTTTATGCTTGGTTTAGTAATGTGACCAAATGTATTAGTAATCTCACTTAAATAAAGCATTAATATAATCTGGGCACCTTGATTATGTAATGTGATTCAATAAAATGGTTAAATAACGGTTTAATAATTATTAGTAAAGTATTAGTTTTTTTTGGGTGAATAGTGTTTTTTAATTAAAAATTTAATTAAAATATTTAGAAAATTATTTTTATAAGATTGATTTCATTTTTGAACTCAGAGCATCGATATTATGTTAAGGTAATTTTTGGGGATTTTTCTGAAAGAAATGAATTTTCAGTGAATAGTGTATTTATTTAAAAATTAAATTAAAAATATTTAGAAAATTATTTTTATAAAATGGAGTTCATTTTTGAAATTAGAGCATCGATATTTTGTTAAGGTGAAATTTTGGTATTTTTCTGAGAAAGATGAATTTTCGATGAATAGTGAAAATACAGTTTTTTAGTTACGAGTGTTTAATGACATCATCAAATGATGTATTAAGTATGTAATAAATATGGTCGACATATGAGTAGTAAGATAGGGTATGAGGTGTCCTAAGTGGCCAATACCATGGGAAAATACCTTGGGCAAGCCCATGGTTTTTTCAAAACCACTAATGAGGTGTCCCTTGGCCATTAATGCCTTGTCCCCTCACATTCCCTATAAATACCAAGCCATCCTCTCAGCCATTCGACTCCCAAATCTTCTCCAACAAAGCTCTGGTCTCATAACCTCCCAAGGAGTCTTCCAAATGTTCCCCCAAGCCCTCAAGGTCCCAACCTTTGAGTTTTAAGTGTTACATTTTAAGGTAAGGGATCCTACCTCTCTCTTTCTTTCCAAGTACTCTCATTTATGTCATTTCTCTTAAGCTCCATTTTGTTATGTTGGGGATGTTATTTTATATTAATCATACTTCCATTTTTAAGTACATATGATGAGATATACTCTCTTACTTTCATCATTTTGTTTTAGGAGTGTTTAAGTGGTGCCGTTAGGCTGCCGAATTTTTGTAAAGGATTCTTTCACCGTTCTCATTTTTCAAAAGATATAGTTTCATGTCATGTATTTCAAGATCCTTTTTATTTTGATAGGGTAGGGTCTCTAAATCTATAATAATGATCTTTTATTTTCATATGATGAGAGACACTATTTTGATCTCTTCAATTCATTTTTGTTTAAGTTTAAGTGGCGTCGTTAGCCTGTCGAATTTTTAAGGGATTCTTTCACCTTTTTCATTTTTCAAAGTTCTACTTTCATGTCATGTATTTCAAGTTACTTTTTATTTTGTTGGGGTATGATATCTATATCTATCGTACTGAACTCTTATGTTAATATTATGAGAGACCATATATTATCTCTTCAATTTATTATTTTGAAGTTTTAAGTGGCGCAGTTAGGCTGCCGAATTTTTAAGGGACTTGTTCACCTTTCTCATTTTTCAAAGATCTATTTTCATGTCAAGTCTTTCAAGTTACTTTTTATGTTGGGGTATGATCTATATATCTATCATACTGAACTATTATTTTCATATGATATGATACCCTATTTGATCTCTTCAATTCTGTTTTTTGAAGTTTTAAGTGGCGCCATTAGGCTGCCAAATTTTGAAGGGACTCGTTCACCTTTCTCATTTTTCAAAGATCTATTTCCATGTCAAGTATTTCAAGTTCCTTTTTATGTTGGGGTATGATATCTATATATATCATACTGATCTTTTATTTTCATATGATGATAGATGCTATTTGATCTCTTCAATTCAGTATTTTGAAGTTTTACGTGGCACCGTTAGGCTGCCGAATTTTTATGGGATTCTTTCACCCTTCTTGTTTTCAAGAACTAGTTTCATTTCAAGTTATTCAAGTTCATTTTTATTATTTTGGGGTATGATCTCTATATCTATCATACTGAACTATTATTTTCATATTATGAGAGACCCTATTTGATCTTGTCAATTCATTTTTGGTTGAAATTTAAGTGACGTCGTTAGGATGTCATGTTTTCATAAGAGAAATCTAATTTTTGTCTTCCTTCCATGTTTTTCATTTCAAATGGTATGCCATTAAAATTTCATTAACATGTTCTTAAATCCTTTATATTCTATTACCCTACTATTTTATGGATCATTTATGTGTGGGTGACCCACATCCCCTCTCTTTTCAATGTTTTCTAAAACCTCGTAACATAGCCGTTATGGTGCAGAATTTCTGTCTCAAAATGTCTCTCCCTTTTTATAAAGTTCTTTTATATTATTAAGTGAATACTCAAACAACTCTCTTATATAGGGGTATTCACATATATATCAATCTTTTCTATTTTAAATTTTTTTATTTACATACATGAGACCCACCTTCATTTTCTGTGGGTTTTAAAGTGACACAAAGATCATGCCTTTAAAGCAGTTCTTAAAACGTTATGATTATGAAATGAAACCCATTTTTTATGCTATATGGGTTGTTTATGAAATGATTGATGATGATATATGTGGCTCACATGATAATAAAGTAAAATTTATGGGTGCGCCCTGATAGAACTCCAATGGATTGGGTAAATACTTAATATCTAGAGATGACCATTTAGACTGATACCTTGGTGAATAACCTTGGTAATTTTTATTGACACCGTGGGGATGGACCTTGTGAAATAGAAATTATTGTCTTTGTTAAATGTTTTAGCCACATCTTCAAGTTATTGAAATGCTATTTTCATTATGATATGCCCCATGATTTCTTTCTCGTGCCTTAATGTTCTTTATCATGACATTGTTGATGTATCTCAAGTTCACATGTCAAATGTTTCCCCTTGTTTCCCTTACTGGGCCTTCTTCTCACCCTTTCTTTTGATGTATGTCCCCAGGTTATGAGATGCAGTAAAGAACCTAGGATGGAAATAAGGATAAGCCTTTAAAGTGTTTAAGAAGAATGTTTTTTTTGTTTCATGTATTAAGTTCCTAGTTTCCAAGACACTAAACCATAAAGATCCTCAGTTTTGTATAATGTAATGAAAGTTTATGTGACAAAAAGGCGGGATGCTATAGTTGGTATCAACAGATGGTTTAGTTATTTGTGGAAATTAGGACATAAAAACATTAGGAAGGACCCTATAGAAAAGTTTAAATATAGGAAAACTTCCTGGTATTTTGGTATGTTTTGAGTAAGTGGTTTATCAAACAAATACATCCCTATCTAGATACGAGCAGGTAGAGGTGGCTCTGGCATAGATGTACATAGGGGTAAAAGAACATGTCCCAACAACCAATGTGATAGGAAATGTGATGATTGTCATATTAATATTACAGAGATGATTAGGGGATTAAATGATGACTAATAGTTTGAAATACATTCACTATTTTGGGAACCCTATTTGATCAAGGTAAATAGATTACTATGGTATTTTCTTTGAGGAGTAAAGGTTTACTTGTATTTTAAAGAATCGATGAATTTAAGGAGAACATATAGTAATTTAGGTTACGTATGGAAATGATTAACCTATCATGGGGTAAATATGTTTAGGTTAGTTACTTTTGTAAAATGATGTTAAGAGTGGTTGATGTTGTTTGGAGATTAATGATAATGTTTACCTTGGAAGACTATGTTATCAAATCCTTCTTGTATTTGTGTTTGACTCTTAGTTTGATTTATTTTGAGGATTTTTAAGGACAGTTCTTTACGGAATGGTCTATGATGAACTTTGGGTAGTACCATGGAACATTTAAGATTTAAATTAGTTTCCCTTCCTCTGGGGTTTTTTATTTTGGAAGACTTGTTTTATCTTACCCTTTCTGTTTTTGGGATAATGTTTAAAGATAGAAGAAATAGATATTTAATCTTTGGTGGATTATGTGATTCTCTATAAGATGATTCTTGTGCATTTGTGAGACCAAGTAGTTTTTAATGCTCATCATTTGGAGAAAAGATTAGTTTTGGTAGAAACTTATTAAAGGATGAAACTCTACTTGAAGGTAGTTATATTTCCTTATGTTTTAATTCTATGTAGTATATGAATTCATCAAAACTATGAAAAGGAACGTAAAACAAAAACGTTGTCTGTTAACGTTTATTACTGGGTAATCAAAGATCGTTTATACACATCATAAGTTTGTGATTTTCTTAATGTTAACTTTCTCCAAATCATGTTTTCTATTACTCTCCTCAGAACTTGACCGTTTTTTTTCTTCCATATCCATGTTTTTCTACATGGAATCCTAGTATGGGTTAACTCGGGTGGCCTTTGTACTTCCTTTTCTTCCTTTTAATGTAATAGTGTTACTGACTCTTTTTCTGATGTGGGACTTTCAATGAAATTTAAAAACCCAATTTTTAGAAATTGTGATGATGCAATTTCTTAAGGTGGGAAGATTGTAACGACTCAAAATTTTAAATAAATATTTTTTCCTAATTTTGTGTGTTATTTTATTTTTCATACTCAACAAAACTGTTTCATGTGATAACATCTGTATAATTAAAATGAGACTGTTGGGTTTTGACTATTATATGACCGTTAGTCAGAATGACCGTTGAAAACTGAATGTTGTGACTTTTGTCTCTAAATACAAGTGATATTGGTTAATTAATATAGAAAGAAGGTTAGATGGCCTCACCCAGTAGTCTTGGACCGATCGAAACCCATCTAACAGAACTTGGGAAGGTGGTAGCCCCACTGGGCTTTGTTCTGGACCAAACCCAAGCCGAAATTCATCGTGTAATGCTAAAAAGGAATCGCTTTCACGAGAAGTTCAAACTAATAGAAATTACTACACGTGCGATGCTGGCCGAGCCTCCCTCAGATTCTCTCACTTTAGCACACCTTACACTTAGGTCCTATACTTGTGTGATAAGGGGATATGTAAGGAGACTGTAACTACCTTTGGTAATCATTTGTTTAAAATAAAAATTTTGATTTCTTCTTATGATGAAGTTTATGAATTTTCAAATGTCTGGATGAATATAGTATGCATATTTTTGGTGAATTTTAGAGTAAGTATATTTTCAAATAAATGTTTATGTAAACCTTAAATAATAAAAAATTTGTAATGATTTTCAAAAAATGGTCTTCTACAATTATGTTCAGTACGAAATTTAGAGTCTATTATGATCAACATAATTTTTGATGAATAGTAAATTATGAATAGTGATTTTATGCTTAGGATTAATAATGTGACCAAATGGATTAGTAATATCATTTAAATAAAGAATTAAAATAATCTAGGCACCTTGATTAAGTAATGTGATTCAATAAAATGGCTAAATAACAGTTTAATAATTAATAGTCAAGTATTAGTTTTTTCGGGTGAATAGTATTTTTTAATTAAAAATTTAATTAAAAATATTTAGAAAATTATTTTTATAAAATGGATTCCATTTTTGAACTCAGAGCATCGATATTATGTTAAGGTAATTTTTGGGGATTTTTCTGAAAAAAATGAATTTTTAGTGAATAGTGTATTTATTTAAAGATTGAATTAAAAATATTTAGAAAATCATTTTTATAAAATGGATTTCATTTTTGAAATCAAAGCATCGATATTTGGTTAAGGTGAAATTTTGGGATTTTTTTGAGAAAGTTGAATTTTTGATGAATAGTGAAAATACAGTTTTTAAGTTACGTGTGTTTAATGACAACATTAAATGATGTATTAAGTATGTAATAAATATGGTCGACTTATGAATAGTAATATAAGGTATGATGTGTCCTAAGTGGCCAATACCATAGGCAAATACCATGGTAAAGCCCATGGTTTTTCCAAAACCACTAATGAGGTGTCCCTTGGCCATTAATGCCTTGTCCCCTCACTTTCCCTATAAATACCAAGCCATCCTCCCATCCATTCGACTCCCAACTATTCCCCAATGAAGCTCTAGTCTCATTTCCTCCCAAGGAGTCCTACCAAGGTGCCCCCAAGCCCTCAAGGTCCCAACCTTTGAGTTTTAAGAGTTGCGTTTTAAGGTAAGGGATCCTAACTCTCTCTTTCTTTTCAAGTAATATCGTTTATGTCATTTCTTCTAAGCTCCATGCTGTTATGTTGGGGATGTTATTTTATATTCGTCCTAATTCCCTTTTTACATTAATATTATGAGAGATACTCTCTTACTGTCATCATTTTTTTATGAATGTTTAAGTGGCGTCGTTAGGCTGCCAAATTTTCGTAAAGGATTCTTTCACCCTTCTCATTTTTCAAAAGTTCTACTTTCATGTCAAGTATTTCATGTTCCTTTTTATTTTGATGGGATATGATATCTAAATATATCATAATGATCTTTTATTTTCATATGATGAGAGACCCTATTTTGATCTAGTCAATTCATTTTTGTTGAAGTTAAGTGGCGCCGTTAGGCTGCCGAATTTTTAAGGGATTCTTTCACCATTCTCATTTTTCAATGTTCTACTTTCATGTCAAGTCTTTCCAGTTCCTTGGTATTTTGTTGGGTTATGATATCTATATCTATCATACTGAACTCTTATTTTAATATGATAATAGACCCTATTTGATCTCTTCAATTCAGTGTTTTTAAGTTTTAAGTGGCGCCATTAGGCTGTCAAATTTTTATGGGAGTCGTTCACATTTCTCATTTTTCAAAGATCTAATTTAAAGTCAAGCCTTTAAAGTTATTATTTTTGTTGGGGAATGATCTATATATCTACCATACTTAAATCTTATGTTAATATGATTAGAGACCCTATTTTATCTCTTCAATTCAGTATTTTGATGTTTTAAGTGGCGTCGTTAAGCTGCCGAATTTTTAAGGGACTCATTCACCTTTCTCATTTTTCAAAGCTCTATTTTCATGTCAAGTCTTTCAAGATCATTTTTATGTTGTGGTATGATCTCTATATCTATCATACTAATATTTTATGATCATATAATGAGAGACCCTATTTGATCACTTCAATTCAGTATTTTGATGTTTTAAGTGGCGCCGTTAGGCTGCCGAATTTTTAAGGGATTCTTTCACCCTTCTCGTTTTCAAGATCTATTTTCATTTCAAGTCATTAAAGTTCCTTTTTATAATGTTGGGGGAAATATATCTATATCTATCATACTTAACTGTTATTTTCATATGAATAGAGACCATATTTGTTCTTGTAAATTCATTTTTGGTTGAAGTTTAACTGACGTCGTTATGCTACCAGATTTTCATAAGAGAAATCTAATTTTTGTCTTCCTTCCATGTTATTCATTTAAATTATTATGTCATTCAAATTTCATTACCATGTTCTTAAATACTTTATATTCTATTCCCCTACTATTTTTTGGATCACATAGGAGTGGTTGACCCATGTCCCCTCTCTTTTCTATGTTTTCTAAAACCTCGTAACATAGACGTTATGCTGCAGAATTTCCGTCTCAAAATGTCTCTCTCTTTTTCACAAGTTATTTTATTTTATTAAGTGAATACTCAAAGATCTTTATTATATAGGGGTGTTCACATATATACCAATATTTACTATTTTAAATTATGGGATTTACATACATGAGACCCACCTTCCTTTTCTGTGGGTTTTAAAGTGACACAAACACCATGTCTTTAAAGCAGTTTTTAAAACGTTATGATTATGAAATGAAACCCATTTCTTTTATTCTATATGGGTTGTTTATGAAATTATTGATGATGATATATGTGGCTCACATTATAGTAAATGAAAATTTAATGGTTTCCCCGGATAGCGCTCCAATGCATTGGGTAAAGACTAAATCTCTAGAGATGACCATTTAGACTGATACCTTGGTGAATAAACTTGGTAATTTTTATTGACGCCTTGGGGATGGACCATGATAAAACAGAAATGGTTGTCTTTGTTAAATGTTTTAGCCACATCTTCATGTTCTGAAAAATGTTATTTTTATTATGACATGCCTCATGATTTCTTTATAATTCCTTAATGTTCTTTATCATGACATTGTTGATGTATCTCAAGTTCACATGTTAAATGTTTCCCCTTGTTTCCCTTACTGGGCATTCTTCTCACCCTTTCTTTTGATGTATGTACCCAAGTTATGAGATGCAGTAATGAACCTAGTATGAACATAAGGAGAATCCTTTCAAGTGTTTAAGAAGAATGTTTATTTTGTTTCATGTATTAAGTTCCTAGTTTCCAAGACACTAAACCTTAAAGATCCTCAATTTTGTATAATTTAATGAAAGTTTATGTGACAAAAAGGTGGGATGCTATAAAAATAACATTCTTTTATGATTAATTTCATGGACCATCATATTCATCCATTTAAAATGGTAGATGGAACCATCGAATCATATATTTAGAAAATAATTTTTATTACTCTCTCGATTACGGTGTTTAATTGGATTAGGAATGCTGTATATCATGATTAGATTCTCAAGTCAAATAGTAGATGAAAAAGTCACGAACTACACGTAGTGATGTAGTTACTAACTATCTATGGGTGGTTTGAAGTATCTTAGAAGTGGATACATGATACCGGTTTATTTTAGTAGAACATCATGTATGAAGAATGTTAATGACATGACCATGACACATAATAGATTATTTGGAAATCCATTTTCTTATCGTATAGTCTATTATCATGGATTATACCTGTATACCAATAGTAAATAAATAATATGTTGTACAATACTCTATATTCTGGTTGAGAGTGTGGATATCCATTAATGTATTTATGGATGAATTTAGATAATGATGCATTGATAAACCTTGCAATTTAGGGTTGAGTTTCAAGGGACCACTAATGTGTGGGTGTCAGTTTAATAAAATTTTATAACATAAGATGATTTAATGTTTTTGATTGATAGTTATTGAAGAGTGGTAAATATTAATCCTAAATATGGTAATCATGATGTATGTTAATTGGTTGGAGAATAATAAAATGATTAGTTTTTTTAAGATTCATTTTGATGTAAATTATATTTTGATGGAATATTAGATAGACATCATGGAATGTATACTACACATTTTTATATGGTTTGACTGAGATTGGTCTGGTATATACTTGTTACATTTAGTCTCATGATTTTAAATTAACCCTAGTTTTACGTATGTAACCCATACATGATTCTTATTGTGGTTATAATGTTTAAGGGTGATTTACAGTGTTGTTGAGAGATCTAGGGATGTGGTTTTGGAGAAAAATGAAAGTCACATGGGCAGCCCACGATTTGCCTAACTGTGCATCCAAACCATGTTCCACGGTCCTCTTAAAGCAGTAGCTCTAGAATGGTTGGAGCTTTGTTAGGGAGACCGTGCAAGGATGTAGTGGAACAGTCGTCCTTGTGGTAGCTGATGCATAGTTAGCACACAATTTGTCTAAACGTGTAACCTAAACATGCCGATGGTTTATGTGAGGTCTTAAAAAAGAGGATCTCACAATTTTGTGTCTCTAGGTGGCTTGTTTTTTCTCTTAAGTGTCCATGACTCGTGATTTATCTTTATTGTAGGTAGTATAACCTCTCCCGATTTTTCTGGATTCAATATGATGGTTTCCCTTCTTGAATCAAAGTCGGATTCTTGAGGTATGAGATAGTTTTTTAGGTTCTTCATAGATTTGTTAGATCTACTTAGTTCTACTTCTCCTCCACCCTTGGTTTCATAGATCAATTCCTGTTATGGGTAGATTTTGGTATGTGGATTCCATATATGATGATATTTTTTCTTTATCTTTCTAGGAAAGGGTTCTATGGTAGGTTCTTGTGGAATCGACCATGTTTTCTCCTGTTTTCATCATTCGTTGGGGTTTTAATATAAAATTACGATGTAAGAGGCTTAATTATAGACTCCAAATAGTATAAATGATTATATTTATTTAAAACTGAATGTCTGGTGTTAGAATTTATAGCAATTTTGTAGTTTATAACTTTTTTGAAACCCTTTTTAGTGATGCTTGTGAAATCTGGAATATTGGGTGTTTGAGTAATATGATTTTTTTATTGGTTTAAAAATAATGATTTTAAAAAGGGAGATTTTTCTAGATTGTTGGCACATAAATTGGATTGAATGTTTTCAATAAAATTTATGGTTATATTAAAATGAAACGTTTCTGTTAAAATTGGTTGTGAATTGGTTTTCAATAAAATTTTAGTTTTGTTGAAGTGGTTTGTTTGGGGAATGGAAATATTTGGCATTAATGGTGAAGGTTCGAGTTTATTTTTAACTTAAAATTAATATGTGATGAGTTCAATTGGGGTACATGGGATGTGACCATGGATTAAGATAATGTTTCATTGGTACACAAAGTAATTAGACAGGAGATAACTCATGATTATGGAACTTTTAAATGAAAGTTGCTTGTGTGTATGTGTTGTGAACTATAGAATGTGTATGAAAAGTGATAAAAAGAACTGGTTTAAATAATTTATGAGTTATTTATTGGGAAAAATAACTTTCAATAAATTGGATTCATTTTTTTTTGTTTTCCCTTTGTGGTAAACAATTTCTCATTGAACTAGTTTATATTTTTATATAAACTATTTTATATAAATGTGCATATATTTTAAATCCTATTGGTGTGAGTAGGTAATTCATTGGGTGAAAAACAAAAATTTTCAGACTCACCCCCAATTTGTACCTTTGGTGCTTTTCTAGATTCTATCTTCTGGTTCAAGGGAGAATGTATAATTTCCCACATTTTTGGCACTACCTCATGATTCTTGGGCTATTCAGTCATTGAGATGATTAGAGCTCATTGAGCATGGAGTATCATTTTCTCTTGATATAATATCATTTTTTATATGTTGTGAACATTAATACATGTTTGGTGTTCCGTTGTAGCTGACATTGATGTGTTTTTGAGATACATGAAGTATTTTAGTTGTATTTCATTTGTTCATGAATCATTTAGTGAATGGTTTGGTTACGGTTTGTTGGATTATTAGTATATTTTATAATGGGTAAATAATCCACCACTTGTATTTGAAACCCTTAGGCATTTATTTCCAGATATTACTGTTTAGGGATGTCACATAAGATCAATTAATGACTCGTTGTGTTCTCAAGATAATGAGAATGAGCAAGTGATTACAAATTGTATTGGTATGGTCCTTCCTTTGTTGAATAAATTTTACCATCATGTTGAGTACTTGCCTAACAAGTATTAATAAATGTTTTTGATATTAGAGTTGAAATTATTTCTTGCATATTACTTTTGATTGAATCTTACAGAGGAGTAGGATTGTCGGACCAAGAAATTTACTACATAAAAGGAAGTAGCTAAACATTTTATTCTGAACATCATGTTACTAGGGAGTTGAGTACATAAGTGTTCATAGAAACATCCAAATTCAGAAATATCATTGTATTGGGTTTATCCAATGATATAAGAATGACATATATTGTAAATGAATGAAATATTACTAATATTCCAAATTTTATTTGGAGTAATGATTCATGATTTTTCTCAAAGTGTAAATTTTTGAAAAATGCAAAAACAAAATCAAATGGAGGATTTTAAAAAGTATAAATATTTTGACTTTTGAAAATTATTTTGTTTTCATAACCATTAATGAATATTTAAAAAATGGTTGAGCATAGAAAAAGGATTTTTATGGAACATAATAATTTGATAATTGAAGTGAAAGAATTTAAAATGCTACTGCCCTCAAATTCTAGAGAGTGAGATTTATAGAGTTTGTTATTGGTTTAAATAATGGAACCCTATAAGTGTTTTAGAAACCAAACCAAAGACGATGCAGAGAATGTGGTTTCACATAATCCATGGGTGAACAATGTTTTGGTTCATAGAATTGTACAATAATTTCATGTTGTGGATACATGGAACCGTAGGAATGATCCAAGGAATATGTATTATACCATCCAATTCCTAATGAAGAATCCACTTAACGTCTAGGGTGATTCTGAACCCAAGAATTTGGAGGTGTGATGGAGGAGGATGAATCATATCTTCACCCCCATCGACACACTGGTATAGCTAATGGTCATGATAGCGATGTATGTGCTCAAGGATCTTGCACGTAAGTGGTGGAATTTAATAGTACATGATAAAATGGATGATGTCCTGAGGTGGGAGGATAATAAGGAATTGTACAAAATAAAATTCCATTTTCACACATTCGAGATCTAGATAATGATAGACTACTTCATCAAGAAAAAATAAAATCTATTTTTCCTAGTGTATACTGCTAAATTCATGAATTTAGTGAGTTTTCACTATATGTTTCTGCAAGTACATCATTGAAGGCATATTACTTCAAATTGGGGATACAATAAGAGATTTGATTGAAGATTGTCATGGTTTGTATTATAGATTATATAGAGATGGTTAACATAGATACTATGGATGAACAGGATATCTCCAGATCTATGGGATGATGGATGATGATAACCATAGATGGTGGTGGGAAATCAAATGCTAAGAGCAAGGAGAAAAGAGAATCCTATTTCAATGGTGGAAGTGGAAATTAGAACCAGATTGATGGATCAGTGAACCTTCATCCACGACCCTAGAGTATATATGGTTACGTTAAATTTTTTTCTCTTGACCACACAATGTGACAGTGTACTACACAACCTAGAGCATATCATAATCAAAATAATATGGGGCATCTTCTACGTTATTGTCACAGTGCTCCAAGGTAATGTGCTCGAGGCACTTCTCAAGTGTCGCTAGAATCATATGATTCGATTGTGAAAGTTTATAAAAACCAGTATCATTATAATTGTAGAGCTATAATTGGTGATTCTATAAATACCTTGACTCCTCAACCGGGGAATTCACTGCATGGTAAAAAAGAAAACAGTGCAGTGATGAAGTAATTGTATGGACATAAGAAGATGATTTTTGATGATCAAGATGGACCATCTACATTGAGAGGTATGATTATATTGAATTATACTATTTTTCATGTACTATTAGATACTTGGTCATTGTATTATTTAATTTCATATCGTGTATTTGATTTTCAATGTGTAATGTTGCCAAAGATTCCATTACTTTTCAAACTCCAAACCCTTATCGGTGAAAGGAAATGCCAATCCATTGTGTGTACAGATTGTGTTATAACTATTTATGGAGCTGATCTAAAATTGTAATTATCAATGTTGGACATGTATGTTTATGATTTAATCTAGGGTATAGATTGGTTTACAACTTTCATGGATAAAATTCACTATTATAGGAGAAGAGTAATGTTTATGATAGAGGACAACATCAAACATGTCTTGTGAGGAGAGAATATGGTTAAAAATGTGAATATATGATTTTAGAACCAATGGTTGGAACAATATCTTACAAGTTAGGGTTGTTAAATTTTGAAACAATGGATGAGATTGAGGTAAATTGTTTTACAACAGTTCTGGATCACATTCCAGATGTATTTCATAAGAACATCTTTGGGATTACACCTATTTGGGTTGTCGAGTTTACAATTTATCTCATTCTAGGGACCATTACAATTTCACATTCATCTTATAGGATAGAACCAATAGAGTTATGGTACTGGAATGTACAATTGGAGGAGATGGAAAAAATGGTTTTCATTCAACATTGTCTATCTTTGTGCGCAACACTAGTCTTGTTCATGATGAAAGCTAGTGTGACTCTTCGGCTGTGTATTGATTATTAAAAGTTTAAAAAAAGTGAATTCAATGAACTGATATCCACTTCTACGTGTTGATGATCTTTTCAATCAATTACGGGGATATTTTTGGTTCTCCAAAATTGACTTTTGATCAATATATCATCAAATGAATGTTTAGAAAGAGGATATTCTAAAGACATCTTTTAGAAGCAGATATGGCCACTACGAATATGTAGTGAAATATTTTGGTCTAACAAATTCACCATAGGTATTCATGTATTTGGTTAATTGGATGTTTTAGCGATATCAGGACTCATTTTTTGTGTTGTCTGTGGATGACATCTTGGTGTACTCAAAGACAATGGCTGACCATGAGGATTACCGTGAAACATTCTTATAAATCATGAGAGATATCCATTTTTATTCCAAATTATCTATGTTTTATTTTTGGATATAGGAAGTATGTTTTTTTTCCATGTCATTGCTAAAAAAGGAATTTCTGTGGATACTAAAAAAAGAAGTTGTGACCTTGTGGCCACCACAAAAGAATTTCATTGAGATACAATGTTTTCTTGGACTAGCTAGTTACTATTGATTATTTTTTCATGATTTTTCACGACTAGATTCTCCATTGAATGCTTTGATAAAGAAGACTGATCCATTCCAATGGTTAGAGTAATGTTGTAAATCTATACATGAACAAAATATTCTTCCTACATCGACACCTATCTAAATCATTCCCGAATCAGTATAGGGGTATGTGTTGTATTGTGATGCTTTAGGTTCAGGGTTGGGTTGTGTCCTAAAGCAAGGAGACCGTGTGGTTTCTTATGGTTTAAGGCAATTGAGGGTACATGATAAGAATTAACTAACACATGATTTTGAGTTTTATTCATTCATCCTTCCGTAGATAAAATTAACGCATTATCTATTTGGTAAGAAATTTACTATCTTTATAGACCATAAAAATTGAAACACACTTTATCACCATGAGATTCGAATATGACGAATGGTAGATGGATGGAAAATCTCTATGAGTTTGATTTTTAATTGATGTGTACACCAGAAAAAGTGAATTCCATGGTAGAAGCATTGTGCATAAAGTCATATTCTCATTTGGTGGAAGAAGCTTCAGATGAATGGATGTTGATGTTGGTCCTAGCTGAAATGGATGTGGAATTTGAAGATAGAGTGAATGTTTCCATTTTCATTTCCTCTACATTTTTCTATGATTTAGTAAAAATGGTCAAATAGGTACACACATCTGATGTGGAACTTCTTGTTATGAGTTAAAAAAATAGTGGTGGAGAGACCCTAGAAGGATACCAACTTGATGGGAGTTCAGTTTTGTTCTTTAATGATTTTATGGTTGTAAGAATGGCCTTTTAGGAATAACTCATTATTGATTACAACCTTTTGATATGGGATGTACATCCAGGTACATTGAATATGAATAAGGTGTTAAAGGCGTAGTTTAAGTGGAGTGTCCTGAAAATTAAGTTCGCCAACTTTGTCTCGAAGTGCTTAACTTTCCATGAAGTAAAAGAATAGTATAGGAGACCTATATGTATGTTGTAGTTATTACCTATCCCAGAAAGGAAATGTGATCAGATAGTGATGGATTTTTTACAGGACATCCTTGAATGGTTCGGAAAAACGATTTCACGTGGGTGATATTGGTTCTGCTTTCCAATTCAGCTCATTTCACCTTTATTATTGAAACTTATGTGGTGGATGATTTGTCCATAATCAATATCCCGTATGTTTTATTGAGGGATGGCATACCAGTCTAAATAGTATCACATGGAGATCTGAGGTTCATGTCTCTTTTCTGGAAATCCTTACTACAAGCCATTGGGACTCAATTGACAATGATCACATTGTATCATCCATAGATGGAAGGGAAATCTGAGAAGATGATAAAAACATTGGAAAAATTGTTGGGGTCTTCTAAAATGGATTTTGGTGGCTCATGGGAGGGAAAAGGTGAAATTCTACTAGTTAGGCCATGCCTTATTGAAGAAACAGAAAAGAAATCCTATTAATTAGAAAGATTATGGAGTTAGATTAGTGTCATAAGAAATCTTATGGTTATAATTGTCAATGAATATTTTTGTTTGACGTGAGTGATCATGTGTTATTTAGGATCTCTCCAAGTCTTGTACATCCTCATTTTAGTAAATATGGAAAGTTATCCCTTAAATAAGTTATCCCTTTCGAGATATTATAATGTATTGGCGAGGTGGAATATCTGTTAGCAAAACCTCCAGGGTTTTGTTCCATGAATACTGTGTTCCATGTATCTCATTGGAAAATGTTTTGGCCTGATCCTGACCATGTGATTAGATGGGATCACATTTACCAAGAGTCAGATGCTTTATGGATACATATCCTGATATATATTTTTGATAGTCAAGAGAATGTCTTGAGTGGAAAAAGAATATGTCTAGTGCGGGTTTTATGGTGGCATGGTCATATTCTAAAAGATACTTAGGAATGCAAGAAGGGGATGATAGTGTAATGTCCAGAACTCTTTCAGATCGGTGGGGGTATTCTACTTTCCGAGGACAGAAAGGAATATGGTGGGGAGAATTTAGTATCTTAGTATTCTAGTTTGAAACCCTTAATTGATGCTTGGTATAGATATAATGTTTAGTGGAGATGGATGGAAGTGTTAAAAGATATTTTGAAGTGAATTTGGGGGAAAATGGATGTCACATGGGTGATGCACAGTTTGCCTAACCGTGCAGCCAAACCATACAAAATGGTCTTCTTGAGGAAGTATGTCATGTACTATTGGATCATGGTTTGGGAGAATGTTCATGGAATTCGTACGAGTGTCTTCCAAGGATGTAGCTAACACACAATAAGTGCACGATTTGTCTAATCATGCGAACTAACATTGCAGATTGATTATGTGAGATCTGAAATAGTGGATATCAGACGTTTTTTCTTCAATGTGATTTGGTTTATCTCCTATGTGACCATAACTTAGGATTTCACTTATTTTAAGGTATAAAAAACTATACAAGGTGTTTTGGAGTCAATATTAATGCTTCCCTTGGTGAATTGAAGCCGGATTCTTGAGGTATGTGATTGTTATTCTTCATTCAATGTTAGTTTCATAGATCTGCAATGATCTACTTCTCCTCCTCCCCAAATTTCATAAATCTATGACTGTTATTGTTTGACCTAGTTTTATGGTTACCATATATAACGATATTGGGTCATTATATTGCTTATAGATGATATCTAATGCAGGTTCTTAGAGAATCGACCTGATTATCATGTGTGTTGATTGTTCATTGGGGGTTTTTGTCCAAAAAATTGAGGTTGGAGGATTATTTCTTGAGTCAACATAGTAGAATAGAATTTCTTTCTTTAGAATTGAATATTTGGTGTTGAAAGGAATTTAATTTGTCTTTTTGATCACTTATTGGAAACCCTTTTTATTCGTGGTTGTGAAATATAAAAAATTTGGTTTGCAAGTAAAAATATTTTGATCTTGGTTATAAAATAAGGATTTTAAAATGGGGATTTTTTAATATTATTGGAACATGAATTGGATTTGATGTTTTCAATAAAAGGGAAGGTTTTCCTAAAATTAAATATTGATTTGAAATTTGGTTTTGGTTTGGTTTTCAATAAAAATTGAGTTTTGTTTAAGTTAATTGTTTTTGAAATTGAAATATTTGGCATAAACGGTGTTGGTGTGTGTTCATGGTTAAGGTTTCTTTAATAAAGAACAAGTACCATTAGTGGACAATGGGCATGACCCGTGAGCTGCGGTGTGTGTCATTGGGACACATGGTAATTAGACGAGAGACTGCTCATGAGTATTGAACTATCAAACTAAGCATGAATATGTGGTGGTGTTGTGAACTATGGAATGGGTATTCCAAATTATAAGTAGAATTAATTTTACTCTTTGATTATTTATTTTTCTAGAAAAATAACTTTATGTAAATCTGTTTCATTTAGATTTTTTTCACTTGGGTGTAAACAGTTTCTCTTTCAACTTGTTTACATTTGGGTATAAACTAGTTTGGTAATTTATTTTATACAAACTATTTTATATAAATTTGGATAAGTTATTTATAATAGTTTCATGAGTAGAGACGCCATTGGGGAAAACCTACTGAATTTTATACTCATTAATTATTTGGAACATTGGTTCTTTTGCAGATTCTATATTCTGAGACAGGGGCAACAATAACGTTTCCCAAATTTTTGGTACTACATCATGTTACATGATCCATTCAGAGATTGTAGATATTAGAGCTCATGGATCATAAAGTCTCATAGTATCTTGATAGTTTTTAGTTTATTATCTTTTATGTACATTTATACTCGTTTGTACATCCATTGTGTCACCCATTGATGTGATTTTTAGATAAATGAAGTTGTTTAGTTGTCTATATTTTGTTCATTAATCATTTAGTGAGTGGTTTCATAAAAGTTTTTTAGTTTTTTGGATTTTTATTAAAGAGTAAAATTTCCCCCACATGTATTTCAAACATTTCTGCATTTCTTACCTGCCTTTGGTGTGTTGGGGATGTCACATAAGGCCATGTAAGCACCTCTTTTTATCTAAAACACAAGGGAATGAAGATGTCCCTACATGATGTCATGTTGGAAAATTTGAAATTCAATAATGTTGACATTAGTGGGGAATCATGTTGGATTTTTCGGATTTTTCAGTAGCCCATTGTATGGGTCCATGGGGTTTAGCATACTGATGTTGTTTGTATCGGTTTTCTGATAACCTTGTCATTGTATGCTTATGTGGTTTCCTCATGATTCGATGCCTTATAATGTAGTGGTCTGCAATAGGGGTAATAAAACATTTATTTAAGTAAGATATTAAACTTATCTCATTCAAAAAATTTTATACCCCTTTAATTTTTTTTACCACATAATTATGTATTTAACTTGATTTCTATGGGAGTTCTAGGGATGTTAGGTACATTCAAGTGGATCACAGGATGTATTATAGGATATAGTATGAATATACAATCCCATCAACTATCTATTATAGGTCCATCATCTTGAAGGCACTATTATAGGTGTGATTAAAATTATTACAAGTCCAATTAGATAGATGGTGAGCCTATAATTGGTCATCTAGTGGGATCTTCTATATTTTTAATGTTTGAAAAAGTTTCATATATCCTCCATTCACATTATTGTTTAAAAATACATGGTATTGTTTGTATAGTAACCATGGAATGGGGTTACTCTTATCTCATCACTGTAAAAATGGTGAACATCCTCCAGTATAATTGGTTGTTTTTCTTCATTTACCCCAATATATACATCTTAGTATATCTTGTAGTCCACTAACATCCAATAATGTTTTTTTATTTCATTATTAATTTCTCTGATACTCTAGAATTAAAATAACACATCTTATTCCATTATTATACTTATTTAATATATATAATTTTATCTCAAACCTAGAGAATACATTAATTATAATATAGGTATCCTCTAATTCCCCTTATGAGTTGGCAATCATCATTTGCAGAGGTAAAATTGAATTCAATTTTTAATTGAACCAAAGTGGTCAACTAACCATGAATTATTGAGTTTAGTACTATATAAACTTTGAAAGAAGGTATCATTTACAAATATTTGAATTTATTGTGATTATAAAATTCATTGGGAGTTCATTGGATTCCATATGAATTATATTGGTGTGTAATTCAGTGGAGAATTTTTGGATTCCACTATTGGCATTATCTGAATATTAGGAGTAAACACATTAATCAAATCAAGGATGTAAAATTATACAAAATTAACTTATTGTGATAGTATATTCTATATTAATACATTACGATTAATACAATGGTTTTTGTCATCCATGGATTTAGTTAGTGTATTATATTATTGGATGAATTATATTAATATCATTAATTCTTGTGGGATTCCATTATTGAAATCTATGATGATAACACCCAGGATATAGAATGATCTCGTTAGTATGTAATACCATTGGTGTGAGACTTATAATCCAAATAGGCTATGATTGTAAATTTGATGGATTTTTCCTTGAGTTCAGAGTATGAAAATAGTTTTATCAGTTACTACTACATGGTATATCACATATGATCTTCATGGGCTACATATGTTAATAGAACTATATTTTCAATATTTTTTAAACAAGAAACAAAATTTAGTGTTTTTATATCCACTATGTTATATAGACTCAAAAATGATGAATATAGTATTGTTTTTCTAGGTTATCCCTCAAAATGTTGATGCTTAAAAAAATTATATTTATTTATAATACTCATTATAATCATTATTTTAGAAATTTATTACCATTATTTTTATATTTACATGTATAGACTTTAATTACAATAGAGTCTTTTTTGGTGTCCAACTATGTTTTTGTCACACATTTCATAGGCCACTATGAACCTTGTGAACCTCAAGAGATAAAATTAATTGGTCTCATGTTATGCGTTTACATAATTTCATGAAGATGACACATTATGATTTTTATTCCTGGTATTTAATAAATGTATAATACGAGGATAGACTAGGATTAATTTTTGGATATATTTTAAAAATTTTATATACAATTTTTAATTATTGATATTGTATATTCCTCTTATTAGGGATATGATATATTATTTGTTAAAGAATATTCTATTATAACATATGATATTCCCATTCATTTATGATAACTTTACCAGTATTAATTTGATATCTATAATGTTGTATACTGTTTAACTTTTTAGTTAAACTTTATGGAAAATGTAACAATGGAATAGTCCATCGATGGTAACAATACAAGCACTCACAGTTAGTTGACTTCAATTTCCATGTAAGTATGGGTACATCATTCCAAATATAATACAACCCTAGCGGACCATTACAAAGGATTTGAAGTGGGTTTCAAAAAAAATAAATTATAATAACAATTGTCTCAATCTTTTTATTTAAAATTAAATACTAAAAATAAAATAATCTGTATCACCATATTGAACTATAATATTTGAAATATATTTTTATATAATTAAAAAATTCTAAAAAATAAATACTCATTATAATACATAATTTGAATTATTGAAATAAATTAATTTTAACCATATATTCTATCAAAAAATATTTTTTCATATTTCACAAAACAAAATTGATATGTCTTATGAAAAATAAATTTAGATATCATGGAATGTGCCTAAAATTATAGGTTATGTGTTTTTAACCTAACATAACTGAAAATATGAATACTAATTGAATAAACGTTTCCCCAAATATGATGCATGATGTTTAAAAAAAGTGTTTTTTATTTATAGAAACATACTGTACACTATAAAATAAAAACTTGTGTTTATAATCTCAATTTTAATAAATTTCATTAATAATATTTTAAAAAATAAAAAACGTATTTTTGATTAAATTATTATATTTTATTTAAAAATTGTAAATAAATATTATCACTTTGAAAAAAAAACATAATAATACTTTTAAAAAAACCATATGATTATTATTAACACTCATTAATACAGTATAAAAATGTTAAAAATGAATAATAAATATTTTATAGGTCATTCCAATCACTTTTTGAACCATGTAACATGAGGTTTGTGTTTACTTCCTATTCCATATCATTTTTACAATTACTAACTACATGATTTTTTTTAAAAAATTCAATATTTATTTTATATAATGATAAACTAGATCATAAAAAGGAATTTATAAAGGAACTTTTATTCAATGGTAGATTAATGATAGATATTTTATTAATACATATTTTTTTGTGAAATAAAAATATGGATCATTGGTAACTAAATTTACTGAATTATTTTATGGTAAATACTGATGATATTGAATTTAAAATTATTCATTATTCATCATTGATAATATTAATGGATAGTCATACAATAATTTTAAAAAATTAAATAGAACAAGAAAAATGAATATTTAAAAAAATAACAGATCCATGACCTAATAAATATGTTGAGGGTGAATGATTTCAAAATTAACCTGTTATAACATAATATATTAGTTTTTTTTGTATAAAAGTCATCTGGAATATCATATTTGAACAAATTTCTTGAAATAAAATTTTATTTATGAAATATTAAATAAAGATATAGATTTGTAAAATTTTAAATTAGACAGACTCAATTTGAATAAATACTCCTTTACATGAAATGTTTTGTTTAGAAATCATTTAAAATAGTGGTGAAATTAATTAAAATAAAATATATTTTTGTTTCAAAATGAAAATTAAACATTTTTGTTTTAAAAATATTATTCCCTTTTTAAAATATGTATAATATCATGGGAATATAAATTATAAACTGAAAATTTTATAGCACCATTCATTCACTTATAATGTGAATATGAATTTTGAACACCATAAAACGACTCTACAGAATTATTTTAACATATATATAAATTAATATTATATTCAAAAAAATAATAATATTTTAAAAAAATTAAAATAATACTTTAACATTATCGTATTCATATATGTAATTTTTTTCGTATCCATTTTATATTTTAGTAAAGCATAACCATGATCATTTCACACCTATTATTGAAACTTATATGGTGGAAAATTTGTCCATAAACAATATTCGGTAACTTTTATTGAGGCATGGCATACCAGTCCAAATAGTCTCACATGAAGATTTGAGGTTCATGTCTCCTTTCTGGAAATCCTTACTACAAGCCATTAGGACTCAATTGAAAATGATCACGTCGTATCATCCACATATGTATTTGAAATCTGAGAGGATGATAAAAACATTGGAAAAATTGTTGTGGTATTCTATAATGGATTTTGGTGGCTCATGGGAGGATCATATACCCCTAGTGGAGTTATAATATAAAAACAACTATCATGCCTCTATACATATGGATCCCTTTGGATCATTTTATGTGTGTACTTGTCGTTTTCTATGGTACTGGGAGGAAAAAGGTGAAATGTCACTAGTTAGGCCATTCCTTATTGAAGAAACAATAAGGAAACCCTATTAATTACAAAGAGTATGGAGATAGGTTAGTTCATCAGAAATCTTATGTGTATTATTTTCAAAGGATTTTTTTTGTTTGATGTGTGTGATGATGTGTTATTTAGGATCCCTCCAAGGCTTGTACATCGTCATTTCAGTAAATAGGTAATGGTATCCCTTAGATATGTTGTCCCTTTGGAGATACTCGAATGGATTGGAGAGGTGGAATATTCGTTATCATAATCTCCAGGGTTCGGTTCCATGAAGAATGTGTTCCATGTATCTCATTTGAAAATGTTTTGGCATGATACTGACCATGTGATCAGATGGGATCACATTTACCAAGAGTCATATGGTTTATGGATACATATCCCGATACAGATTTTGGATAGCCAAGAGAATGTCTTGCGTGGAAAAAGAATCAGTCTAGTGTGTTTTATGGTTTCATGGTCATATTCTAAAATATACTTTGGAACTCAAGAAGGAGATGATAGAGTAATGGCTAGAACTCTTTCAGATCAGTGGGGGTATTCTACTTTCTGAGGATAGAAAGGAATATGGTGGGGAGAATGTAGTATCCCAGGCTTCTAGTTTTTAACCCTTAATTGATGCTTGTTATGGATATAATGATTAACAGAGATGGATGGGAGTGTTAGGAGATCTTTTCAAGTGAATTTAGGGAAAAATGGATGTCATATGGGTGATGCACAATTCGCCTAACCGTGTAGCCAAACCGTGTAGAATGGTCTTCTTGAGTAAGTATCTACAGCACTATTGGATCATGGTTTGGGAGACTGTTCATGGAAGTCGTGCGGGGGTCTTCCAAGGAAGTAGCTAACACACAATAAGTACACGATTTGTCTAATCATGCGAACTAACTATGCAGATTGATTATGTGAGATCCGAAAGAGTGGATTTTGGACGTTTCTTCTTCAATGTGTTCTGGTTTTTCTCTTAAGTGACCATAACTTGGGATTTCACTTTTTTTAAGGTAGTAGAACCAATACCAAGTTTTTTAGAGTCAATCTGAAGGCTTCCCTTGGTGAATCGATGTCAGATTCTTGAGGTATGTGATTGTTATTCTTCATTTAATGTTATTTTCATAGATCTTCAAAGATCTACTTCTCCTCCTCCCCTAGTTTTATAGGTCTGTGACTGTTATTATTAGATCCAGTTTTATGGTTTCTATATATGATGAGATTGGGTCATTATATTGCGTATAGATGATATCTAATGCAGGTCCTTGGAGAATCGACCCGATTATCTTGTGTGTTCATTGTTCATTGGGGGTTTTTGTCCAAACAATTGAGGTTGTGGGATTATTTATTGAGTCAACATAGAAGAACAAAATGTATTTCTATCGAATTAAATATTTTTTGTTGAAATGATTATTATTTTTTGTTGATCACTTATTGGAAACCGTTTTTATTCGTGGTTCTGAAATCTAGAAAATTTGTTGTGAGAGTAAAATGATTTTTCTCTTGTTTATAAAATAAGGATTTTAAAATTTGTATTTTTCAATATTGTTGGAACATAAATTGGATTGGTTGTTTTCAATAAAAGGGAATGTTTTATTGAAATTAAATGTTGATTTGAAATTTTGTTGTGGTTTGGTTTTCAATAAAAAATGAGTTTTGTTTAAGTGAATTGTATTTAAGATTGAAATATTTGGCATAAACGGTGTTGGTGTGAGTTCATGGTTAAAGTTCCATTAATAAGGGACGAGTACCATTAGTGTACAATGGGCATGACCTGTGATCTGCGGCATGTGTCATTGGGACACAAGGTAATTAGATGAGAGTCTTCTCATGAGTATGGATATGTGGTTGTGTTGTGAACTATGGAATGGGTATGCCAAATGATTAGGAAAATTAATTTTAATCTTTGATTATTTATTTTTCTGAAAAAATAACTTTATGTAAATTCATTTCATTTATAATTTTTTCACTTGGTTGTAAATAGTTTTTCATTCAAATTGTTTATATTTGGGTATAAACTGTTTTGGTAAATTATTTTATTCAAACTATTTTATATAAATGTGGATAAGTTTTTTTTTATCATAGTGTAATGAGTAGAGATGCCATTGGGGAATAATTGCTGAATTTTATACTCATTAATTATTTGGAACATTGGTTCTTTTGAAGATGCTATCTTCTGAGACATGTGCTACAATAACGTTTCCCACATTTTTGGTACTACATCATGATACAAGGTAAATTTGGAGATTGGGGAGATTGGAACTAGTGGATCATATAGTCTCATAGTATCTTGATAGTATTTAGTTTATGATCTTTTATGTAGTTTTATACTTGTTTGGACTTCCATTGTATCACCCATTGATGTGATTTTTAGATACATGAAGTTGTTTAGTTGTCTATATTTTTTTTTCATGAATCATTTAGTGAGTGGTTTAGTTAAGGGTTTTTTGGTTTTTTGGTTTATTTATTAAATGTTAAATTTTCCCCAACACTCATTTCAAACATTTCATCATTTATTACCTGCCTTTGGTGTGTTGGGGATGTCACATAAGGCCATGTAAGCACTTTTTTTCTCTAAAACCAAAGGTAATGAAGAGTTCCCAACATGATGTCTTGTTGGATAATTTTAAATTCAATAATTTTGACATTAGTGGGGAATCATGTTGGATTTCTAGGATTATTCAGTAGCCCATTATATGGGTCCGGGGGGTTTATCATATTGATGTTGTTTGGATTGGTTTTTTGATAACCTTGTCATTGTATGCTTATGTGGTTTACGCATGAGTCGATTCCAGATAATGTAGTGGTCTACAATATGTGTAATAAATAATTTATTTAAGTAAGATATTAAACTTATCTCATTCACAATTTTTTATACCCCTTTAATTTTTTTTGTTACCACATAATTCTGTATTTAACCTAATTTCTATTGGAGTTCTAGGGGTGTTAGGTGCATTCAAGTGGATTACAAGATGTATAATAGGCTATAGTATGAATATACAATCTCATAAGCTATCTAGTATATTTACTTCATCTTGAAAGAACTATTATATGGGGGATGAAAGTTATAACAAGTCCAATTAGATGGACTTTGAGCCTATACTTGTTCATCTAGTGGGATCTTCTAGTATTTTTAATGTTTGAAAAAGATTAATATCACCTCCATTTACGTTATTCTTTAAAAATACACGGAATTGTTAGTCTAGTAACCATGGAATGGGGTCACTCTTATCTCATCACAGTAAAAATGGTGAACATCCTCCAGTATAACAATTTTTTTTCTTTATTTACCCCAATATATGCATCTTAGTATATCTTATAGTCCACTAACATCCAATCATGTTTTTTATTCCATTATTAATCTCTGTGATACTCTAGAATTTAAATAACATATCTTATTCCATTTGTCTCTTTCTTTGATTTATGTAATTTTATCTCAAACTTAGGGAATACATTAATTAGAATATAGGTATCCTCTAATGCCCCTTATGTGCTGGAAATCATCATTTCTAGGGGTAAAATTGAATACAATTTTTAATTGAACCAAAATTGTCAACTAACCATGAATTATTGACATTATTAATATATAAACATTGGAAGAAGGAGTGAGTTAAAAATATTTGAATTGATTGTGATTATAGAATTCTTTTAGAGTTCATTGGATTCCATATGAATTCAATTGGTGTGTAATTCAGTGGAGAATTTGTGGATTCTGTTATTGGTATTATCTGAATATTAGGACTAAACAAAAAATTAAATCAAGGATGTAAAATTATATCAAATTCACTTATTTTGATAGTATATTATATATTAGTACATTATGATGAATACAATGGTTTTTTTCATCCATGTATTTAGGTAATGTGTTATATTAATGAATGAATTATATTAATATCATGGATTCTTGTAGGATTCCATTATTGAATTCTATGATGATAAAACCCAAGATTTAGAATGATCTCGTTAGTATATAATACCATTGGTGTGAGCCTTATAATCCTAACAGGCTATGATTGTAAATTTCATGGATGGTTCCTTGAGTTCAGACTATGCAAATAGTTTTATCAGTTACTAATACATGGGATTGCACATATGATCTTCATGGGATACATAAGTTAATATAATTATATTGTCAATATTTATTAAACAAGAAACAAAATTAAGTGTTTTCATATCCACTATGTTATATATACAAAAAAATGTAGAATATAGTAGTGTATTTCTGGGTTATCCCGCTAAATGTCGATGCTTAAGAAAATTATATTTATTTATAATACTTATTACAATCATTATTTTAGAAATTTATTACCATTAATTTTACTTTTACATGTATATACATTAATTACAATAGAATCTCATTTGGTGTCCTACTATGTTTTTTTTCACACATTTCATAGGCCACCATGAACCTTGTCAACCTGAAGAGATAAAATTAATTGGTCTCATGTTAGCATTTACATAATTTCTTGAAGGTGACACATGATGATTTTGATTCTTGGTATTTAAAAATTGTATAGTACGAGGTTCGAGTAGGATTATTTTTTGGATATTCTTTAAAAATTTTATATACAATTTTTAATTATTGATATTGTATTTTCCTCTTATAAGGGATATGATATATTATTTGTAAAATAATATTCTATTAAAACATATGATATTCCTATTCATTTATGATAACTTCGCCATTATGAATTGGATATCTATAATGTTGTATACTATTTAACATTTTAGTTATACATTATGGAAAATGTAACAATGGAATAGTCCATCGACGGTACCAGTACAAGAACTCATAGTTACTTGACTTCAATTTCCATGCAAGCATGGGTACATAATTCCAAACATAATAACACCCTGGAGGACTATTTCAAAGGATGTGATGTGGGTTTCTAAAAAATAAATTAAAATAACAATTTACTCAAACATATTATTTAAAATTAAATAATAAAAATAAAATAATTTGTATCACTATATCGAACTATAATATTTGAAATATATTCTTAGATAATTAAATTCTTCTAAAAACTAAATACTCATTATAATACATAATTTGAACTATTTAAATACATTAATTTTAACCATATATTCTATCAAAAAAATATTTTCTCATATTTTACCAAACAAAGTTAATATTTCATATGAAAAATAAATTTACATATCATGGTTTGAGCCTAAAATTATAGGGTTTCGGTTTTTAAACTGACATCACTGAAAATATGAATACTAATTGAATAAAATTTTCTCCAAAAATGACACATGATGTTTAAAAAAAGTGTTTTTTGTGTATAGAAACACAATGTTCACTATAAAATTAAAATTTGTGTTAATAATCCATATTTGAATAAATTTCATTAATAATATTTTCGAAAATAAAAAACCTATTTTTGATTAATATATTATATTTTATTATAAATTTGTAAATAAATATTTTCACTTTTGAAAAAAAAACCATAATAATTCTTTTAAACAAATCATATGATTTTTATTAACACTCATTAATAGATTATAAAAATGTTAAAAATGAATATGAAATATTGTATAGGTCATTGCAATCACTTATTGGACTGTGTAACATGAGGTTTGTGTTTACTCCCTATTCCATATAATTTTTACAATTGCTAACTACATTATTTTTTAAAAAAATATTCAATCTTTATTTTATATAATGTTAAACTGGATCATAAAAAGGAATTTATAATGGAACTTATAGTCAATGGTAGATTCATGTTGGATATTTTATTAATAATTATTTTTGTGAAATAAAAATATGGATCATTTGTACATAAAATTATTGAAATATATTATGGAAAATAGTTATGATATTGAATTTAATATTTTTCATTAATCATCATTGATAATTTTAATGGATAGCCATACAATAATTTAAAAAAATAAATAGAACAATAAAAATAAATATTTAATATAATAACAAATCCATGACCTAATAAATATGTTGAGGGTGAATGATTTTAAAAGAAACCCATTATAACATAATATATAAGTTTTTTTTGTATAAAGAGCATCTAGAATATCATATTTTAACAAATTTCTTGAAATAAAATTTTATTTATGAAATATTAAATAAAAATATTGATTTTTAAAATTTTAAATTAGACATAATAAATTTGTATATATACTCATTTACATGAAATGTTTTGTTTAGAAATCATTAAAAATAATAGTGAAGTTAATTAAAATAAAATATATTTTTGTTTCAAAATGAAAAGTAAAATTTTATGTTTTATAAATATTTTTTCCCTTTTAAAATACATATAATATCATGGGAATATAAATTCTAAACTGAAAATATTATAGCATCATTCATTCACTTATATTAGGAATATGAATTTTGAACACCATAAAATGACTCGACAAACTTATTTTCACTTATATATATATATTAATATTATATTAAAAAAATAATAATATTTAAAAAAAATTTTAAAAATTAATTTGAAATTATCATATTCATTTATGTTATTTTTTTCATATCCATTTTATATTTTAGTATAGCATAACCATTGTCATTTTCAACTAGATTTTTAATATTAGTGTTTTTCATATTTCTTGTCCAAAACATAAAAATTACCATATAATAAAAGGTGACATATATCTTATTAAATATTAAATACAAATATATTATTATACTATTATATTTTTAGTAATGATTTTTTTATCAAATTAATAATGCATAAGTTTTTATGATCATTAAAAAATAAACAGTGGTAGCATATTTAAGTAGTTAATATTTATAATTCTCAAAAGCATAAAAATAATACCATTATATACTTATTATAATACAATAATAAATTTATAATTCTATGAATTATTTATATTTCTTATATGTTTTATGTATTCAACTAAAGAAACCTAAAAGAAGCATTATATAATTTATGTGACAGTTTCCCTATAAAATTGATTACTTATTGAAATGAAATTAACAAAAAAATATAATTAAAATATTTATATTGTATTATGGTGATTAATCATAAAATTTAATAATTTAAATCATAATTTAAATGAAAATAACATAGTCACTTATAAATAAATAATATTTCTTCCTTGTATGTTTATTTTAAAATTTTAGTTTTAAAATGATCGTTTAGTAATAATGTTACCTATATAATGAATAATGTTTACTTTAAGAATTTATATAATAAAATAAATAAAATATATATTCAGTATACTAATTAATTTTATTATCCCTATACTTTCATGATATAAAATGAACTGTGTCATCCATGGAGGTCGTAGTCTACCCACATAAAAGAGCTATATTTTCAATTATTTTTATTCGATATTTTAGAAAAGTGATTATGGTTATACCATAAATATAATTAAATTTAAATATATGGTTTTTATTATAAAATATATATTTTTCTACAATTACTTTTACATTGTTAAATGTGAAGGAAAAATAAAGGATGTAAATGGTAATTCGATACATATAGTGAAAAAATGTAACATCCCTTAAGATATCATATTGAAATGAAGGAACTGAGGAACATTTTTGGTGAGAAATGATACCAAAATTTACAAATGGTTTATGAGAAATTGATTTTCTACAGTTTTATTAAAATTTATCCCTAAAAAGATTCATGATGTTAGTTTATCTGAGCACTATTTTTTTATGATAATTTTGTATCATTAAGTTGAATATATTACTAGGTATGGGATAATATTATAATTTAAGTATATATAGGTGATTTAGGATAAGAAATTTTCGTGAAACATATAGGATATAATTTCCATCATAACAAAGGTATTTTAGAATTTATATGTTTATAATTAATTTATTAAAATTTGAACAACACTATATTTAATATATGGTACCAATTGATGATGATTAAAATTTAATGATTGTGAATATTTTTTTAACAAAAAAATGACAGTGAAAGAAAAATTTATGTGGTGAATCATAATATAGACTCCATATAATTTAATTATATTAAAAAATATGATCATATCAATTTTCAAAATAAAAAATTTAATGTTTTGAGAAAAATAATTTTACATAAATATTCATTTTAATCATTATAATGACAAAATAAATTAACAAATATTATTGAAGGATTTTAAACATAAAAAAACATTAAATTAAAGATGACCATTACAAAACACTGAAATCATTGGAATAATATCTAAAAAATACTAATAAATGAATGGTTTTAAATATCCATAATGAAATAAAAATTGGGTTGCTATCCTAAAAATGTATTATTTTACAAGGGGAATGCATAAATGTAAGTGTTGATCAATAAAAAAAGTAATGGAATAAATATTATAAGGAAACATAACATGTTAGTCATCCATATAACATAATACCAAAATAGATACAGTTTATAAGTAATATAAAGGGAGAAAAACATATAAAACATGGTAAATAATATCATGGAGTAATATGAATTTTTGATGCAATATATGACAATAAATAAACATATGTCAAGTTTAACTTTGTAGAAAATATCACCGGGTTGAAAATGACCTGATTTTTATTATGATTACATCAAAATCTCATACATAACATATAAGGAGACAAATTATTTATCAAATGAAATGGAGTTCTATATAGGTTAACCAATATGAAATTGTACATGATTATCTAATAAAGATATATATTCAACCATAAATCATAATGAAAATAATTACCCATGGAATAAAATGGGTTTAATAATCTTTCCTCATATTACAAAAATTGAAAATTTTATAATGATGAATTTTGAGAAATGAAAATTGGGAATGCTTAAAAAATCCAGGGGATGTTAAAATAATGACGATATATATATCTAAGGCATATATTAATTAATTTAAATTAATTCCATAACATTAAAGAGATATAGAGAATGTGTTATAGGGATAAAAATCATAACCAAATCACAATAGGTTCTAAGGTGGATCCATTATTTAAATTCTATAAAACACTAAAATATTACATAAAAGAATATATTTGAAAATTATATTTGAAGGTTTCACTAGATTATTAAAATAATCCATTGATCATTATGGTGTAAAATTACATTCGTGGTAACATTAATTACCACAGAATGAAAAATGATAATATTAGTTGAAACATTAATGAATAAATAGATAATATTAAAATGAAAATGGTTCATTATATAAGTATAAAATGATTTCTTAAGTTGATATCCATGAGTAAACTATCCTGATAAATAATAAATTTAATCAGAAACCCTGACTACATTAGTAAAATTTAAATAATAATCCCCAAAAAATAAGCAAATAACTATTCACATAAAATACTATTAAGAATTAATGATTCGTGATATTATTTTGAAAATTTAATTTTAAAAACCATATAATTTAAATTATGTGCATAAAATTAAATTCTATATCATTGAAAGGAAAATGAGATGAAATTACTTACCTTGAGTCTGACTTTTAGTATATAGAATTTATCTCTTATATATTAAAAATATATGAAAAATATGATTGAATTTGGAAATATTCATAGTTAAAAACATGTTTCACAAAAAAATTACTTTATTAATTTTATCAAAATATTAATATTCTTAACCATTTATGTCGACGTCTATTGTTTTTAAAATTATCATTTCATATATTCAAAAAACCATAGGTATGTTGGCTATGGTTAAACGGTTCATTATTCAGTAATATCATTAATAATATTAATTAAAAAAATATAATTTTTATACATATATTATATTTTAATATAAAAAAATGTAACATGATTTGGGATTATAAACTATGATAACATCATAGAAGCATTTGGTTATATGTACGAATGAGTAATGTCTTCATTTTTCAACAAAGGTGATGGAAATATGTAACTATAATTTTATCATTGCATAAATATAATTATCGTAAATATAATATTATTTATTTTAATAAATATAATTAAACAGTATATGTATTTTTTTAATAAAAAAACATGTCACGACCCATACCTCGGGGCCCATGCCCTGACTACCCCAAGCCTGCCTTCCATTGGCCAGGGGCAGACAACTAGCACCAAAGGCGTATTTCTCAAATCTGGGAAGGCATTGCCTTTATGACCTGTAAACGCATATATGTAGATAATAAACACATGGAAAACTATATAAAAAAGAGTTCTAAAAATTAAAGTGGTCAGAATTACAAGCCCAACTGTAATGTACACGGAACTGGAAATACAAGTACAACTGAAGAAAGGAAAATAAACTGATGGGTCATCCTCTGAAATTCCTACCTAAAGGGTATGTACAAATAGCTTCCCCATCACTCCACGTCTGTCTGCCTCCTCTGAGTACTGTCACTCCGTATGGTCCACCTATGGGTACCGTCCAGTCCTGGTACTCTCATCCTTGGTCAGTGCTGTCTGTCATCTGAATCCAAAATAACAAGGTGTTGGCATAGACCATGCAGGGGTGAGTATAACGATACTCATTAGGGACCCTGAGACCCTCAAGGTCTCAAAAAAACCATCAAGGATAAACCACAAGAATGAAATCAATAAATAACCCCACTTAGGTATATACCCATACATATACCTAAGTTATCAAGTATTCCATATCAATCATGAGGAAAACAAAAAATTACTGACTCATCTCACATAGGTCTACAACTTATGTAGAGGGTTAGATATTATTAGATGTAGCCTCTAAATAATATATTATGTCAAACACATGTAGTATCCAGGAACATAAGTCAGAGCTGTTGAACCCACATAAGATCTTGGAACACTAAACAGAGCGATCGAACACAAAGATGATCCAAGAGAAGTCATCAGATCTGTGAAACCCACATAGGATCCAGGGACACTAGTCAGAGCTATCGAACCCACACACGATCCAGGAATAGACATCAGAGCTTTCGAATGCACACATGATCCAAGAACAGTAATCAGAGCGCAGCCAGCCACATGTTTTCTGCACAAGGAACGCTTGATTCCTGGAGGGTCTGCTCTTCAAGCAATGTGTCATTATATCAACTTCCATGATGTCCCATGAAGATGTAACCCAAAGGTCCGTCAGTCCAAAAGAAACCCAACATGATAGCCGATGGGTCAATCATACACAAATTCTGACAGATATTGTCATTTTATTCTTGGGGGCCCAGTTGGGTTCATTCTTGATCCAACCTGACCATATCTCAGCTATACCCAAAACTGTAGTGCGGTATACTCAAAGGGAAAGTCACTCTCCACAAATAACAGTGTCGCTGACAGGTTTTCAAATTGATGTCTGGTGCCAAGATATGGCCAAAATAATGTAAAGGGTTGGTAGTATGTACAGGTCTAGTCTGACCTGGTCAGACAGACCCTACCCAACTTAGCTTGGTCCAACCTGGTTCGGGTTGACCCGGCCAGACCCGTTGTGTCTGACCTCACCCGTTGGGCAGGCCGGCCCGTTGGGATTGGCTTGTACCGCTGGGCATAGCCCAGTTGGCCGCGAGGGCGGTTCGGCCCTAATGGGGGCTGTGTAGGCGGCTCGGCCCAGGAGGGCGAGGCTGGTTCAGTAGGTGCCACTAGGGGCGCGGCTCGGGCGGCTCAGACTGGGAGGCCAATGCCGGTTCATCTAGCGCCACAAGGGGTGTGGCTCAAGCGGCTCGAGTGGCTCGACCTAGGGGGCGGGGCCGGTTCGGCCAGTGCCACGAGGGGCGCGTCTCGAGCGACCTGACCCTGGAGGACGGTAGGGGGCCGGGTGCCTGGTGGGAAGCCAGATAGACAGAAGTCTGGCGGGCCATCGTGGTACTTTTGGGGTGAAAGGGAGTCTGATGGCGGCCGGGAGACAAAGGGCATGGGAAGACGGGATTTGGCTGGGGCGCATGGGAGGCCGCTGACGGCCGGGAGCTGGGAGGTGGTGAAGTTGATGACTCTCGGCCGGTTTGACCTGGAGCTGGGGTGCGGCACGGGAGGCCGGAGAGGTGCGGCTGCTTCGGGCGGGTGTCAGGGTGTGGCTTTGGAGGCCGATGCGGCATGGCTTGTTCGGCCAGAAGGCAGGGGCGCCGTGCGGCTCAGGCCGACGGGCAGTGTGGCCAGCAGCTGCGCAGTTTTTCCAATGCCTTGAGAGGAGTGGCTCGAGCTGGTTCGGCCGGAGCACCGCGAGGGCGGTGTGGGTTGTGGAGCCCGCAGATAGTGCAACAGTTTCCTTTATCGTCCCATCGCCTCGTCACCACACCGAAGAACATCACAAACAATAAAGGCGGAGGGGTTAGAGACAAGTTGGGTTTCCCTGCACCCTCTGCGTTTAAGGTGGTAGCAAGAGGTTCAAACATTCAAGAGTTTTCAAAGAATTACTCATTATTAGAAAAGGGGATAAAATCAAACAAATCACCCACATCAATCTGCAAATAAAAAAACTCAAATATTTCTCCTACCTTGACTGTTGGTCATTGACGGAGTCACGGGGTAGAAGACGGAGTTGTCGTCATTAGTCGCATCTGCCACAAACTTCCAACCCCAAGCTTGTTCATCAGTTCGTTTTCGACTATGAGGATGAAAGGTCGGTCATTGATGACATCCAAAGTGGGTAGAAGCTTCGAGGAATAATTTGAAGATGGTCGGTGTTCTTCGTAGTCAAAGGTGTTCTTATTTTGGAGATTTCTCCCAAAAATCCTCCTCTAAAATCACACAAGTGAAATGTTTGTTCAAATAATAGATTATAATATCTATAATTTCATTCGAAATAATTAAAAAAGAATAACTAAAAACTTATTTGGCACATTAAAATTAAATGGGAGGATTTGGTACCATTAATTTGGTGTGTTGGCAACATTAATGTGGAGGAAGCTCAAGTGGCTCCTCTGCATTAAAGAAGAGGGTTGAGAGGTTTTCCTCTCCTCCCATTTAATAGGGTTCTAGTGGTCCCCACCCCTAACATTCAAATTGGGTGGTTATGTGGTCTCAGGAAGTCCCCAACACATTAACCTCTCATGGGAGGATGAGGTGTGGTGGTCCCCACCACCATAACCTCTCATGGGAGGGTATGGCCTGGTTGTCCCCACATCCATCCTCTACATTGAGATTATAATTCCAGTGGGTCCATCCTCCCAACATCCACATGGTGGGTCAAAAATAAATTTTTGTATATATTGTTTTATTTTTATTTTTTTCCACGAATTTCCTGAAACTAAATTTTATTCCCGACCTACTACCATCGAGGTGAAAGTATCCTTAAAAAAATATTGACACTACGAGTTCAACGGTGCCCCCTGTTTTCAATTCCAAGAACATGTTCAAAATTTATAAAAACCCGCTTGTATGTTTACTAAACCTACCAAAAAAAACTTCAAAAATTTATTCCGTGCACACCAGGCCTCAAAATCATGTGCCGTAAATTTTCAAAGATTCGTAAAATTTCCATTTAATGATAAAAATATATATATAGAGATAATGGGTCTTTACATTCTCCTCACCTTAGGGATTTATGTCCCCATATCAAATAACTCGAACAATGGGAACATGTGAGGCTACTGAGCACACATCTGAGCCTCCTGCTCCCATGTTCTCTCCTGGGGGTTCTTATGCTACCAGCAAACGCACACCAGAGGTATTGACCCTTAATGACGGACTCAATCTTGTCGATCCTCAATCTCTAGTGGAATGTCCGTGAAAGATTCCTCATCATCGATGTCCATCTCTCCATGGTCGATGATGTGAGAAGGTTCATGCACGTATCTCCTCAGCTGGCGTATGTGGAAGGTGTCGTGCAACCGATGAAACTGAGGTAGAACAGCTAAGCTGTAATCCATCTCGCCAACTCTGCCGAGGACCTTGAAAAGTCTAATTAATCTCCTAGATAACATGCCACCTCAGCAAAATATCTGTAGACCTCTTCGAGGTGAGACCCATAGAAAGACGTGGAAACCATCCTCGAACTCTAGAGGCCTTTGTCTCCTGTCAGCATACGACTTCTGCCAGCTCTGTGCAGTCTTCATCTACTCCTAGATGATCTGCACCTTCTTCATGGTAGGTCGTACCATCTCTGGTCCCACTAGTACTGACACCCTAGTGTCAGTCCAGCACAAATTTGATCTGCAAGGTCACCCATATAACTCCTAAAAAGTTTTCATCCCAAGGGCGGAGTGATATTTGTTGTTTTATGAAAACTCCACCAATTGTATGTGATCCTCCCAGCTGCGACCGAAGTTGAGGAAACATGCACGCAACATGTCCTCGAGGGTCTGAATGGTCTGCTCAGTTTGGCCTTCCATCTGTGTATGGAAGGATGTTCTCAGATGAAGCAGTGTCCCAAAATCCTTCCACAACCCCTATCATAGCCAGGAAGTAAATTGCGTGTCATGATCATAGAAAATAGAAGAAGGTACTCCTTGTATCAACACTTTCTCTTTCATGTAGAGGCATCTCAAGATCTATATTGAACCCTACTCTCTGATCTGTAGGAAGTAGGCCGACTTGGTGAGTCGGTCAATGATCACCCAAATCAATTCATGGCTTATGGATGTATGTGGAAGTCTCGTCACGAATACCATGGATATCCCATCCTACATCCAATCTGAAACCTCTACAGGTTGAAACAAACCTGCTGGTACCTGGTGCTCTGCCCTTACTTGCTGACAAGTGAGGCACTGAGAGAGAAAATATGCAACTACCTTCTTCATTCACATCCACTAGTGCTATCACCAGAGATCTTGGTACATCTTCTACACTATTGTACGTACCAATAGAGGGGATGTGCAGAACTCCCTCTACACTTCCTCATGACCTGACAATGGAACCATAGTACTTTCTCTGAAGATGATGATATTATCACCACCATAAAAAACACCATCAGGTGCCTACCCTGTGGATATTTGGGAACGTCGTATCTTGCAGTCAACTTCCTCACGCCGTTTCTCCCTGACTCGTTGATGAAGTGGGGAAGTGACTGTAAGATACTAAAGGAAGACAACTCCATCTCTATTCACAAAGGATATCTGTAAAGTAGCTGTCTGCTCTATCACCATGCCTACCATCTGTATATTAGACCTCATCTTCAGTACATCTGCAACAACGTTCCCCTTCCCTGGAGTATAAACTATCTCAAAGTCATAGTCTTACTGAAACAAAAGCAAACTTTTTTGTCTTGGGTTCATGTCCTTCTGTGATAAGATATACCAGAGACTCTTGTGATCAGAGTACACATTAAAACGTTCACCAATTAGATAGTGACTCCACATATTCAAGGAGAATACCATTGTTTCTAACTCCAGGTCATGGGTAGCGTAGTTCTTCTCATGTTGTCTCAGCTACCGAGAACCATATGTGATCACTGGTTGCTCCTCCATTAGGACAGACCTGAGTCCGGTCCCTGATGTGTCATAGTAGACTAGGTACTCTATGCCCTACTCTGGAATCATCAAGATAGGGGCACTAGTCAGCCTCTGCCTTAGCTCATGAAAGCTCTACTGGAATCTCTCTGACCACACGAAGGGTTTCCCCCTCTTCGTCAAGGATGATAGTGGTGCTGCCACTCTGGAAAATTCTGGTACGAACCTCTGATAATACCCAACCAAACCCAGGAAACTCCAGACCTCCATCACACTCCTGGGTGGATCCCATGCAAGTACCACCTCAATATTCATTGGATCTACTGCAACTCCAGCCTCCAAGATGACATGTCCAAAAATGTGAACCTCTCAGATCCAAAACTGTCACTTCGAGTGCATACCAAAAATATGGTTCTCTTGGAGTGTGTCTTGTACTTTCTGCAAATGGTAGGCATGCTCCTCCTCAGTAGTCAAGTTGATCAAAAAAAATTTCAATGAAGACTACGAAAAAGGGATCTAGGTATGGCTGAAATGTACTTTTCATGAGTCCCATGAACACAGATCGAGAGTTGGTTACTCTGAATGGCCTAACCATGAAATCATAATTGCTGTACAGACACCTAAAGTTCGTCTTTTACACATCCTCATCTCAAACTGTAATCTGGTGATATCCTGACCTAAGGTCTATCTTGGAGAACCACCTTTCTCCATATATATGATCAAAGAGGTCGTCAATCCTTGGTAGTGGGTACTTGTTCTTCACAGTCACATGATTCAAGCGACGATAGTTGACACAATGCCTCAAGCTTCAATATGCCTTCTTGCTGAATAGAATTGGGGATGCATAAGGAGAAACACTGGTCTTGATGAATCCCTTCCCCTGCAAGTCCTCTATCTGTACCCACAGCTCACAAAGCTCCGCAAGATCCATCCGATACAATGGTGTAGATATCAGTGTCATCCGGAGGTTCATGTCAATGTAAAATTCCACCTCTAAGCGAGGAGGTAGAACTAAAATATTATTAGGGAAAAAATTCATGTACTAGTCCACCACTAAAGGATAACTCGGACTCTCCACATCAACTATTCTAAGGTTATGGCATGCCAACTGATGAGTGATCTGCTGCACCCTCCTCCGAGTATGTCTGTCATGCACTGCAAAGGCTCCATTCTCACTGGTGAAGGTGAACATGGTCCCATCCCTGTGGACACAGAACAGATTTCTCCTAATACATTCAATCTATGCATGGACTATAGATAACCAGTCTATACCCAAAATGATGTTGTAAGGCCACAACACCGCTACTATGAGATCCCAGCCGAAGATCTCCCCTCTTAGAGTAATTTCAAACTACCAGCACAAGTGAGTAATCGTCAAATCTGCTCTCGTAGGAGTCTCTAGTCATACGGATTGAACCAACAGATCTTTTGGAATATCCAAGATTTGAACAGGGGTGGTGGTAATGAAAGAGTGACTAGCACATGTGTTTATAATAACTGCAACTAAGGTGGAGTAGACATAGATCGTACATTGAATCATCTCCAGAGCACCGTGATTTTATACCTCATCTTCCTAGAGTTGAGCTCTCCCCGGTCCACCTACTCCCTTTGGTCAGGATAGACCTCATGGTGGTGGTGGCGGTAACACCTCGAAATGTTTCCCACCACCAGATGCTTGAACAGCTCCTCTGTCATGTCTTCCTGCGCCATGGGGACCACCTCGATAGAACCTCTTCCTCTGCCAGGGAGGTCCCTAAACTGTTTACTGATTATCCAAATGGCAGGTCGGATAGTCACGGGCCATGTGACCCTACCCACCGCATGTGAAACACTACATTTTCCTCATATGACTGTCTCTGTCTTGTGTGCCTCGCACTACCATTCTCGTGTACTGAGGTTGTCCACTGGATGCTCAGGTTTTATTGGATCTCTATGACATCTATCTGCATCAATCTGTAGATGACTCCACTATGTGATGCTCAGTGGCGGGTCTCGCCGCTGGTGACTGCTTAGCACGGAAAATCTCCTATAAGAGGGCTCTCTCTAACACCACCACCTGCGTTGGGATGCTGAGAGAGGCCATCAAAGCCATGATTTCTCACCTGATCCCCATCTCAAAGGTCTAGGCCCTGAAGAATGGGTCCCACACAATATCTGTGGAGTATTACAAGAGGTCGGTGAACCTTGGTGAGTAATGTTCCAAAGTCATGATACCCTGCTGCAGATGAAGTATCTCCTATATCTGTATACCACGTATGGTGGCTGAGACAAACTCTACTCGAAACAGGATCTCGATGTCTTCCTAGATAAGTTTTTCCTCGTCTTGAAACTGGAGCATCAGGCTCCACCATTTTCATGTTGCTTCATGAAGGAGACTTGCAACAATGATCACCATAAGGTCAGCTCGTGTCCCTACAAGTCTGAAGATTCTCACCATAGCCTGCATCAAAGCCTCAGCTGTCTATGGGTCCATCTCACCCCTGAACCTGGGTGGCCTCTGATGCTGGAACTCATGAAACACGCTCGAGAGGTGTGCAATCTCTTCTACTAGAGCTCGTGTCATCGGTGGCCCAACGTGGAGTGGTACTTCTGGTTCCTCTACTGGAAAATGGCCATGCATCGAGGCTTCGTCGCTCGTTGGGCTATCTGTGCGTACTACTCTCAGAACCCTTGCTGGCTATCTATGTTGATAAATCTTTAAAAGAAAGAGGTGTTCCATGGTCAAAAATATATACATGGTGATATGAATTAAATAATTCACAAATTAGACTCTTGAAAACACACATGCAATCAATGTTTTCTTTCACTGAGTCAGTAATCAGAAGTCAGGGTCTTTGTGTATGGATACGTCGGTCTCCTCACTAACACTGGACTCTTGGAACTAAATACCACACTCACTGTAGATAACACTACTGCTTCACTAAAAATATTAGAGTCCTATGTTCTGCAGAATAACAGACCCCTCCCATACCAATTTGTCATGACCCATCCCCCGGGGACCGTGTCGTGACTACCCCAATCCTGCTATCCATAGGCTAGGGGTTGGTGACTATCACCAAAGGTGTAATTCCCAAATCTGGGAATGCATTGCCTTTATGAACTGTAAATGCACAGAGCTAGATACAAAACACTAGGTAAATTGTGTTACAAAAGAGTGCTGAAATGTAAAAGGGCCGGAAATGCAAGAACATATGTAAAGTACAAGGAACTCGAAGTACATGTACAATTGATGAAAGGGAAAACAACTACTGGGTCATCCTTTAGAATTATTACCTGAAGGGCATGTAAATATAGCCTCCAAAACACTCCTTGTCTGTCCTCCTCCTCCATGTACCGTCACGTCGTATGGTCCACCCTTGAGTACCCTCCTTTCCAAGTACTCTCAGCCTCGGTCAACGTTGTTCATCATCTGCATCCAACCCAATGAGGTGTGGGCATAGACCATGTAGGGGTGAGTATAATGATACTCAATAGGGACAATGAGACTGTAGAGTCCCAATTCTTGACATAAATGGAAATTGCAATACTTTTATGGAATATCTAATACATAACAAAAACAGACAGCAAAGGACCGTAATAGTTTAGTGTCTTTGGAAACTCAGAATATAATCTTCTAATCTTGGTGAAAGATCTTCAACTTCCCCCATAAAGATCTTCCAATTTTTTTCTTACCTAAAATATTTCTTTATATCCTACGAAAAAGAAAACATATAAAGGGTGAGCTCAAATGCTCAGAAAGGGTATGCATGGAGAAAATAAAACAAACCGTATACATTTGAAATTAAAAAAGGAACATAATGATTAAACATCAAAATCGTGAGTAATGAAATAAAACAAGGAAGTACGTAAGGCATAGATCATAATGGAACATCAATCACGATAAAATATCTTGGGAATAAAACATATAATTGTGCCAAACAATTAAGAACATGATATGATTTCCATAGTAGCCAAGGAATTACTGCTAAGACCATCTTAGAGAACAAAGTCACTTTCGGAATCGAGTTCACTCCTCGTTCTAGTCCTGTAACAATGAACCAGATTAAATTACCATTCCAAATATGTCTATCACATGAGATATAAATGTTTACCCAATGCATTGAGGGAGATATAGGTCCCACCCCTCTCATACTGAAATCATTCTTACGTGTGCCACAACATCAAGATTAATCATTCATCATTACCCAAAGAATAAAATGAGTTTCATAAACATCATCCCATCATAATAGAATCCATATAAAAAATGGATATCATTTCATCATAAGAAAACTGAAACCATGTAAATCATAGAGATATTATACTTGAAACATACACATATGAAATAATGCCATCTTATATGGAAAATGGTTTTGATAAAACACTTGAAATGAATACTTGAAGAAAATATCCTTTCTTCTTCAAAATCATTATATTTTTACAAAATGCCATGAAATTTTAAAAGAAAATGATTTTTTGGAAAATATTCATGAAATCCTGTAGAGTAAGCTTCATGAAAATAATGCTTTATGAAACCGTAAAAATCTGTTCATGCCGTATAAGTAAAAAAACATTCATCTAGTACTTTTGCCAGAAAAGTCAAACAAGTACCTTGTATGGTAAACAAAAGAAATATTTATTACATACCATGTAGTAGAAGTCAAAAATGGGTAAAAAGACTTCAAACATACACGAAACCATTTTTATAGAATAGGGACATGGATGAAAAATATAACCCCAGTAAATACTTACGAATAAACAATCTCGGATAAAAACAAGATTTGAAAAGTTATCCCTTACCTTAGGTCCGAAATGCATAGTACATATCTGATCCTCTTGTATAATGATTTACATAATTTCATTGACTTATTATAGAATCATATTCATTGTTATGATATTATATATGGTTCACTTATGCCTTTATATTACCCGTTCTTTTGTCAATTCCATGTTAAAGTAGTGTTTTTGGTAAAATCGTTTGATTTAGCGTACATGATTGGACTTGTTGTTATTGATATTATTATTACTTATATCATGATTTAATTACTTCTAGAATGTAAAAAATTATATATATACAATATATATTCATAATATAAATATATTTAATAGATCGATAAATGTAACGAAATACACCATTCATGGAGACGGTAGACCGTACGTACGCATGAATGCTGTTTTCTTTTCATTATTAAATTGAATGGATGTAAGTAAATAATAAATTCATAAATCCACTATCATTATTATGTCATATATCTCATTATTATTTATTATATATACTTTATAATCATTCTTGAATTGTTAACATGGAAAATGAATCGCATCGAGTCGTGGAGACGGTAATCCGTACGTACACACGAGCTATGATATCATTCCCATATTTATTGAATAGAATTGAAGTGAATTATATAATATCTTAGAATTAGTATGATTTTATATTAATTATATGTAGTTATTCTTTACATCATTATACCCATCCATGTAAGGTGGTGGTGGAAAAACAGATTACACCACGGCGTGGAGACGGTATTCCGTACGTACGCAAACGCGGTGATTTCGTTTTCCTTAGGATAGTTAGATCGTCAAATAGGGTTGTTTAATATTTATAATAACATATCAGTATATGAGGGATACTGATTTATTACTTCATAATGAAACCACTAAATACGAGGAAGTATAACTAGAAAGAAACATGAATGAATCGGTAGAAGGTATTACCTCTTTCTCGAAGTGCCTCCTTTGAACATCCACTTAGGGAACTATAGATTGACTTTTGAGAAGACCAGTACCTATATTAGGTTTCTTGGGAAGTGGAGAAGTGAAATTTTCAGAGGTTGGCCGAGCATCATGGCTCAAAATGTTGTGAGGAAGAGAGGGAGGAGGTGCCTTTTTATAAGGGAGGAGAGGGGCACCTTTGGAAACATAAGAAATATTAATTTATAATAAATCCAAAACCCACTTAAAAACCTCCAAAAATGACCCAAATCCGAATATTAGGTGATATAGGGTTGTAATCTCATCAACCAATAAAATTAAGACAAGTTTGGAATTTATTTTAAACATTATCAACTTGATTTATCCTTATTTAATCTATTTAATTTTATTTGTGGTAATAATATTCTAAATTTTAAATCATTATAAATAAATACTTATATATTGTGAATTTTCCATAATTGTATAGGTTATTACATTTTAGACCATATAAATTTTAATTTATATTTTGTTATATATATTTTTTCATTTTTAAAAATTTTATAATATGTAATTTTTATAAAATAACAATAGTGAAAATTTTGACACTATTCATTTATTTGAATTTAAATAAAATATACACATAATATATGTTCGAAATAAAAGATTTAATAGATTTATAACATGTTATATTTATCCAAAAAATTAGTGTATAACATTAAATATTTCATATAATATTTATTTTAATACTTTTAAAACCATTTATTTAATTATTCAATCAATAAAATAATTTCAACATAACTATTGTGTCATAATTAATGATAATTATTTAATCTCTAAAAATTATAAATAAATTCATATGATATAGATAATATTATTAGATTTCTTGAGACTATTTATATCTGAATATGTATGAATTTTATCACTAAATTAAAATTATTACACTTATAAGATTTAAGAGAGTGACATGTTGTCACTTTCTTTGGTTTTAATAATAAATATATTATTACATGGTCAAAAGTCCACGAAATTAATCTAGTACAACCCTTAGGTGATATGGGTAGACTTTTATTCATCCAATAGTATTTTTGAAAGTGTTAGGGTAATTTAATAATCTTATTTTTACCCTTAATTACCTGATTTACCTTTAAATGTAGTAAAAAAAATTACCGTAGTTACTATTCATAATATCAAAAAAATAAAAGTAACCTTTTAACATAATTTGGACCCATTTAATTCAAATATGGAATCCATTTTTCAAAAATTCAAAACACATAAGTTAATGTAATTAATTTAAAATTAATTCCTTTGTTAAGAAAATGTGTTTTAAACGTTAAAACATTGCAAAAGATTGAAATGATTTTACCTATAAATTCAATGTTAAATCAGTGATAAGGACATACATTATATTAAATGGTAAAAATATATTATATTTATACTTTAATATAATTAAATATTATAATTTAACCATATAAACTATTACGATGAAAAAAGTTGTTTTTAATTAAAAAATATCATGTTTTTACTATTCATTAAAATATGAAAGTTATCAGAATAATATGAAAAATTTATCGAAAGTAAATTATTATATCCTGATTCGAAATAAAAAATTTATTTTTTCAAATTGAACTTATAAACGTAAAATAAACTAGATTTAATGTGGGTGCGCCATCAAAAGGCGGAAAAACTGCATTTTTTAAAAAATACTTATTTTATATGAAATATTTATTTTGTTCTCATACCATGTTCTAGAAAATGATTAAGATGAATAGTAATGTTATAAATTTTAATATATAGTTAATACAATTCATAATGTCTTGTTAATAATAATATTATAATAATATATCGTTGTTTAGTGAAACCCGATATTGCGTACAACACACGCTATCGAGGAAGGTCCTAATTACGTGTAATGCAAGCCATGTTTGGGTTGCGTGTAGTGCAGGACTCCTTTGTTGTTTTGTCAAATATAATCCAACCATATTTCATTTATACATTGAATATATATATATATATATACACACTCAATGTTTCGTTGAATAAGTTCTATCAATCAAACTTGAAATTGTGTGTCACACAATCCAAGAACAGTGTTGCGTATACTACAATCTAATACGGTGTTGCATATAGCGCAAGATAATCATGGTTTAGTGTATAACAAAAGACAAGAAAGAAATTAAAAAGAATATATCATATAAAATCTCGGGGTGTTACATTCTACCCCCCTTAAAATTAATTTCTCCCTTGAAAATCGTTGGGGTTATAAATCGTTTACTATTCATAGAAACCCACATCGTAAAAAGGAATACTAAAACATAATTTAAAAACCAGAAGTATGAAATGTAACGATAACCCAAATTAACTCATCATTGGGTTTCCACATAGGATAATATAGGTGAAAATATGGATATGGAAGAAAATATAACCATCATGTTCTGATGGATTGTGGTAGAGAACATGGCTATGAAAAGCCAAAAATCACAAATCCATAAATTTGTGATGATCTAAGGTGCCATCTTATTCATCTGATATGAGAGTACTAGGACAGAATTTTTGGTTTTCAAGATCATTTCCCTAAAGTTGATTAATTTAATGAAATACTTACTTGATTTTGGTACAATCTCACCGTAGTTCGTGCCTTGAACAATTCCAACTTCATATCTTAATGAAATGAAGTTGAATTTTTCATTTGTGAAGTGTTAGCAGATCATGCGATAGAATGATAAGTCATTATATCCATCTCAAACATAATGTTAGCAAAAGTTATATACATAAGTACATATTATGGTGATGTTAATTGTATATGGTTCCAAAAATGGACTTGTACTTCATCTATCATAATAGTTATTAAAATAAAACTAGTTTATACTAACCTGGGACTTCCGGTAGGTCAGTGGTAGGCGATAAAGGCATGTCTCACTTCAGTTGTGGGTTCGATTCCCGCAACCTTGTCCGACGCCACCGATTGTTGTCTGTCCTATAGGTTGTCCTTTTTTTCTAAAACTACACTATCATAACATTACAGAAATAATATCGAAAAATGTTCTAGCCATAAACAATACAATCTTATTTCTAACATAATCCATTCCAATCTTTAGACTTATCCATATGTCTAATATCATAGTATAAATAAAACGATTACTGTAAAGGTCACATAACAACCATGGGAATATTATCATTTATATATCATAAAATATATCTTGTTGATGTCATTCCGAACATGTGAATACCTCAATCATGTATTCTCTTGAAACATGAATTGTCATAGAACATTAGTGAAAACATTAATGTTGTCAAAAGACAACTCTTTCCACATACCAAAATCCCAAAATTTTGATATACTCAAACCATGATATCTCTTTGTCCTTATATCACTCATGAGCTCATGAATACTATCATACATATTATTTTTCCTTATCTATTCATTATACTCATATTATCTGCATTCCAAAAATATTTCAATCACTTTTCATGGTTACCGGTACCATATAATTATTGAAAAACCATACATAGATATTCCAAAATTCGACGATACCATAAATGAGATTCCATGATACTATTTTGAAATCCCATTATATAAACACTTAATCGTTACACAACATCATTTTCATACTCAACATCACAAATATTGATCGCATGTGACTTGACTTTATCCTTTGACTTCAAAGGTTGCTCTGGTTGATCATCATTAACCCTTGGATTATAGTATTGATTAGCATAATGCCCCATTTCCTTGAACTTGAAGCATGGAAGCGTTGGTGGTGCATTCTCTATTTTCTTTTCTCTATTCACGTCATTAGAAACATTTTTCCCATTACTTCGGCACTCAGATTCTCGATGACCTTCTATTCCACACATGAAACATTTTCTAGTACCTTTTAGACAATCTTCACCATGCTTATTTCCACACTTTGAGCATACAGTAACATTCACCTTCTCTTCACCGTTGTTCTTATATTTTTCCTTGAACTCCATCTTTTGTTTCTTGTCAAAACCTTGAGATGGATATGTAACACCAACATCCATTTCTACCTTGATAGCACAATGCACAATTTCTTCATAACTACTGAAGTCTCTTATAGCTAATTCCCTTCGATGACTTGTTTTTAAGACACTGAAGAGTCGATCATCTTTACTTTCAGGTTGGATGATAAAGCCACATGCATACCTTACATGCCTTGTAAAATTAGCTTTGTATATAGCAATAGATTTATCATCATTTTCTTAATCTCATGGAACTCCTTTTCCATCTTTGTTCGAAGAATACGAGGGATGTACTTATTGAAAAATATGTTCATGAACTCATCCCATTCAATAGATTCAATTTCATTTTGGGGACTCGTATTCATAATTAGAGTCCAACAGTGGTCTGCTTCACCTTCAAAACGGTAAATAACCAGAATGAATTTTTCATGTTCCTAAAATCATGGTATGGAAAATATCTTTTCAATGGTACTGATCCACTGTTTAGCAACAACTGGATCAGAAGACCAACTGAAAGAAGGTGGACATTGCCTCATGAAGTACTCTATAGAATATTGTTCCCTTCTCTGCTCATTTGGAAGTCCAGAATGATTCATAGCTTTTGTAAGTATAGAAATAAGATTTTTCACTCCATCTCCTATAAATTTAGGTTGTTCAGGAGGACACTGATTGCATCGTCCATTACATTGATCAACACAGTTCCTTTAGGTTTCTGACATCGTCTAAAACCCAAAAAGAATAGTGTGAGAGGAAAAAATAATGCTAGGGAAAAAAACATAATAAATGGGGAGTAACTTAGATATTTAACATATTAGGTTAAATTCTAATATCAATACCATAATTCTAGTAATATAACATATACTTATACTTAACCTTAAGAACACCCCTAGACATACCTTAGTAATATATCTCGCGATCTCACTAAAGTTTTTGCATCCTAGTTTTCCAATGGTTAACTAATCTTTTCCTCAAATACCAACTGTAGAGACCCGAATCTTGAAATACATGGACATTAAAAACATTCTTTGGAATATATAATACATAACAAAAATAGACACCAAAGGACTTTAATAGTTTAGTGTCTTTGAAAACTCGGAATATAATCTTCTAATCTTAGTGAAAGATCTTCAACATCTCCCATAATGATCTTCCCTTTTTTACATACCTAAAACCATTCTTTAAATCTTGGTGAAAATAATACATATTAAGGGTGAGCTCAAATTATCAGTAAGGGTAAGCATGGAGAAAATAAAACAAACCGTATACATTTGATCTTAAAAACATGAACAGAAATTTTAAACATCAAAATCATGAGCAATGAAATAAAACAAGGCAGTACATAAAGAATAGATCATTATGAAACATCAATCATGATAAAATAGTATGGTAATAAAACATTTAATTGTGGAAAACAATTAATCACATGATATGATTTCGATGGTAACCAAGGCATTGCTGCCAAGACCATCTTAGTGGACAAAGTCCCTTTTGGAATCGAGTTCACTCATCATTCCAGTCCTATAACATTGAATCGGATTAACTTACCATTCCAGCAATGTCTATCTATTTAGATATAAATCTTCACCCAATGCATTGTAGGGTGATATAGGTCCCACCCATCCTATACTGATATCATTCTTACATGTGCCACAACATAAACATAAATTATTCATCATTACCCAATGAAAAAATTGGGTTTCATAATCATCATCCCATCATAACATAATCCATATAAAAAATGGATATCATTTCATCATTAGAAAACTGAAACCATGTAAATCATAGAGACATTATACTTGAAACATACACATATGAAATAATTCTATCTTATATGGAATAATGGTTTTGATAAAACACTTGAAATGAATTCTTGAGTAAAATAACCTTTCTTCTTCAAAATCATTTTCTTCTTACAAAATACCATGAAATTTTAAAAGATAAGGATATTGTTGAGAATATACATGATAAATTTTAGAGTAAGATTCATGAAAATATGGCTTTATGAAGCCATAAAAATCTGTTCTTGTCGTATAATAAAAAAACATTCTTCTCATACTTTTACTGGAAAAGTAAAAAAAGTACCTTATATGGTAAACAAAAGAAAGATTCCTTACATACCATGTAATAAAATTTAAAAATGGGTAAAAATGAATTTAAACATACATGAAACCGTTTTTAGAAAACTGGGACATGGATGAAAAATATAACCCCAGTAAATACTTACGAATAAACAATCTTGGATAAAAATGAGATTTGAAAAGTTATCCCTTACCTTAGGTCCGATATGCTTCGTACGTATCCGAATCTCTTGTATAATGATTTAAATAACGTAATTTTGTTATTATACAATCATATTCATTGTTATGATATCATATATGGTTCACTTATGACTTTATATTACCCATTCTTTGGTCAATTCCATGTTAAAGTAGCGTTTTCGGTAATATCGTTTCATTTATCGTATGTGTTTGGACTTGTTGTTCTTGATATTATTATTTCTTATATCATGATTTACTTACTTAAATAATGTAAAACATGATTTATATATAATATATATTCAGTATATAATTATATATAATAGATCGATAAATGGAACGAAATACACCGTTCATGGAGACGGTAGACCGTACGTACGCATGAACGTTATTTTTGTTTCCTTATTAAATCAAATTGATGTTAGTAAATAATATATAAAAAAATACAGTATCATTATTATGTCATATAACTCATTATTATTCATTATATATACTTTATAATCATTCTTGAATTGTTAACATGGAAAATGAATCTCATCGCGTCGTGGAGAAGGTAATCCGTATGTACGCACAAGCTATGATATCGTTCCAATATTTATTGAATGGAATTGGAGTGAATGATATAATATCTTAGAATAATTATGATTTTTTAATAATCATATTTAGTTATTCTTTACCCCATTATACCCATCCATGTAAGGTGGTGGTGGAAAAACAGATTACAGTACGGCGTGGAGACGCTATTCTGTACGTACGCACGCGCAGTTATTTCATTTTATTTAGGATGGATAGATGGTGAAATACGGTTGTTTAATATTTATAATAACACATCAGTATATTAGGGATATGGTGTTATTACTTCATAATGAAACCACTAAAGAAGATTAAGTATAAGAAAAAATAAACTTGTATGAATCAGAAGAAGGTATTACCTCTTTCTCGAAGTGCCTCCTTAGAACTTCCTCTTAGGGCACTACAGTTGGTCTTTTGAGAAGTCCAGTACCTCTAAAAGGTTTCTAGAGAAGTGAGGAAGTGATATTTTTAGAGTTTTTCTGAGCTTCAAGGCTCAAAATGGTGTGATGAGAAGAGGTATGAGGTTCCCTTTTATAAGGGAGGAGAGGGGCACCTTTGGAAACATAAGAAATATTAATTTAAAATAAATCCAAAACCAACTTAAAAAGACCCAAAAATGACTCAAATCAGTAGATTAGATGAGATAGGTTTGTAATATCATCAAACAGGAAAATTTAGACAAGTTGGGAATTTATTTTAAACATTATCAACTTGATTTATCCTTATCTAATCTATTTAAATTAATTTGTGGAAATAATATTCTAAATTTTAAATCATTATATATAAAGACTTATATGTTATGAATTGTCCATAATTGTATAGGTTATTAAATTTTAGACCATATAAATTTTAATTTATAATTTTTATATATTTTTTGTGATTCTAATCAATTTTATAATATATAATTTTCATAAAATATGAATAGTGTCAATTATGACACTATTCATTTATTTGAATTTAAATATAATATACATAGAAGATATGCTCTAAATAAATAATTTAATAGATTCATAACATGTTATGTTTATCTTGAAAATTTGTGGAGCACATTAAATAGTTCATATAATATTTATTTTAATACTTTTAAAACCATTTATTTGATAATTCAATCAATAAAATAATTTCAACATCACTATTGTGCCATAATTAATGAAAATTATTTAATCCCTAAAAATTATAAATAAATTAATATGATGTAGATAATTTTATTATATTTTTGGAGACTATTTATATCTGATGTTTTATGATGTTATTTAGTAAATTTAAATTATTACACTTATAAGATTTAAGAGAGTGACATGTTGTCACTTTCTTTGGTCTTAATAATAATTATATTATTTCATGGTAAAAGGTCAATGAAATGAATATAGTCCGACCCTTAGGTGATATGGGTCGAATTATATTCATCCAATAGTATTTTGGAAAGTGTTAGTGTAATTTTATAATCTTATTTTTAACCATAATTAACCGATTTATCTTTAACTGCAGTAAATTGAAATTACCGTAGTTACTATTCATAATTTTAAAAAAAATAAAAGAAACATTTTAAAAAAATTTGGACCCACTGAATTCAAATATGGAATCCATTTTTCAAAATTCAGAACACATAAGTTTCAGTAATTAATTTAAAATCAATCCCTTTGTTAAGAAAACGAGTTTTAAAAGTTAAAACATTGCAAAAGTTTGAAATGATTTTACCTATGAATTCAATGTAAAATCAATGATAATGAAATACATTATATTAAATGGTAAAAATATATTCTATTTATACTTTAAAATAATTCAATATTATAATTTAACAATATAAATTATTATGATGAAAAAAGTTCTTTTTAATTAAAATATAGCGTGTTTTTACTATTCATTAAAATATGGAAGTTATCATAATAATATGATAAATTTACCCAAAGTAAAGTTTCATATCCTGATTCCAAAAAATAAATTTATTTTGTCAAATTGAACTTATAAACATATAAAAAACTAGATTTAAAGTTGGTTTTCCATCAAAATCCGGCAAAACTGCATTTTTTTAAATACATATTTTACCCAAAACATTTATTTTGTTGCCATAAAATGTTCTAGAAAATGTTTAAGATGAATAATAATGTTATAAAATTAAAATTATAGTGAATAATATTCAGAACGACTAGTTCATAATAATATTATAACCATATATCGTTGTTTAATGAAACCCGATATTGCGTACAACACACGCTATCGAGGAAGGTCGCAATTGCATGTAATGCAAGCCAAGTCAAGGTTGCGTGTATTGCAAGACTCCTTTGTTGTTATGTATAATAGAATCCAACCATATTTCATTTATACATTGAATATATATATATATATACCCACACTCAATGTTGCGTAGAATAAATTATATCAAATGAACGTGAAATTGTGTGTCACACGATCCAAGAATAGTGTTGCGTATACTGCTAGCTAATATGATGTTGCATATAGTGCAAGATAATCCTGGTGTAGCATATAACAAATGATATGAATGAAATTAAAAAGAATATATCTTATAAAATCTCGGGGTGTTACAGAGACCATTAATGTCTCACAAAATCCAAAAAGGATAAACCACAAGAATGAAATCAACAGATAACCCCACTTAGTTATATAACCATACATATACCAAAGTTATCATGTAATCTATCTCAATCATGAGGAAAACACAATGTTACTGACTCATTGCACAATGGTATACAACTTATGTAGAGAGTTTGATATTATTAGATGTAGCCACTAAATCATATATTCTGTTGAACCCACATTGGATCCAGGAATATAAGCTAGAGATGTCGAACCCACAAAGGATCTATGAACAATAAACAGATATGTCAAGCTCACATAGGATCCAAAAACAGTCATCAGAGTTGTCAAACCCACACAGAATCCTCAAACTGTAGTCAGAGCTGTCGAACCCACACAGGATCTAGGAAGAGTCGTCAGAGCTGTCGAACCCACACAAGATCCAGGAATAGTAGTTAGAGCGTAGCCAGCCACATAGTTTCCTCACAAATCACTCTTGATTCCAGGAGGGTCCGCGCCTCAAGCCAAGTTCCTTTACAAAAACTACCATGAATTCCCATGAAGAAGTAACCCAAAGGTCTGTCTTTCCAAAAGAAACCCAATGCGATAGATGGTGATCAATCGGACGTTCGGTCTGAGAGTTATTAACATTTTAGTCCTGGGGGCCTGGTTGGATTCGTCATCGATCCAACCTGACCATATCTCAACTATACCCAATAGTTAATTAGGGTATACTCAAAGTGACCATCACGTACCATGAATCCCAGCACCACTGAAGGTTCATCCAATGGATGGCTGGTGCCAAGAAATGGAAAAAAGAAAGTAATGGGTTGGTATTAGGTCTGGGTACGGGCTGAACTGGTCGCACCGACCTGACCTAACTTAGTATGGGATGACTCAGTTTGGGTGACCTGACCTGATTCGTTATGTACGACCTGGCCTGTTGGGTGGGTCGGCCTTTTGGGTTTGTCCCATCCCACTGAGCCCATCTCAGTAGTCTGCGAGGGCGGTTCGGCATGGAAGGGGGCCGCGTATATGGCTCAGCCCGGGTGGCCGAGGTCGGTTTGGCCAGGCGGTGCGAGGGGTGCCACTCGGGTGGCTCAGCTCAGTTGTCCAGGGCCGATTCAACAAGCGCCACGAGGGGAGCATCTCAGTCGGTTCGGCCCACGAGGCTGGTAGGCGGTCGAGAGGCTGGCAGGCGGTTAGGAAGCCGGGAGGCTATAAGGCCTGTGTTGTTCGGTCTGGGAGCATGGGAGGCTGGCGGCAGCCGGGAGCCCGGTGGCACAGGCCAGAATGCTTCGTCCGGGGCGCATGGGATGCTGGTGGCGGTCGGGAGCCAAGAGGGGGTGGAGCGGGCACGGAACGTCCCATTTGGACAGGAGCCGCGGCGTGGCTCGAGAGGCCTGCGTGGCTCGCCTGGTTCGGCCAGGAGGTCGGGGTGCAGTGCGGCTCGGGCTGGCTGGTGGCATGGCCAACAGCGGCCCGGTTCGGAAAGAACCGCGAGGGGCACAACTCGGGCTAGTTTGGACAGAGCACCGCAAGGGCAGCGTGGGTTGTAGAGTTCACGGGTAGCACGACCATTTCCTTCTTCATCCCTTCCACTCGTCACCATGCCGAAGAACATCACACACAAGAATGGCGGAGGGGTTGGGCCATGTTGGTTTGGCCCCCACCCTCCGCTTTTATGGTGGTAGCAAGCGGTTCAAGATTTCTTGAGTTTTCAAAAAATTACTCAAGAATACAAAAGGGGAAAAAATGAAACAAATCTCAACACATCAATCTGAAAATAAACAAACTCAAATATTTCCCCCTACCTTGATCGTTGGTAGTCGACAAAGTCATGGGGAAGAAGATGGAGATGTCTTCGTTTGTCTCATATGTCGCACACTTCTAATCCGAAGATCATACGTCAGTTCGTTGATGAAGATGAGGAGGGAAGGTCATTCATCGAAGACATCCCACGTCGGTAGAAGCTCTGAGGAAGAAGTTGAAGAAGGTCGGTGTTCTTTATAGTCGAAAGTGTTCTTTGTTGGGAGATTTCTCTCAATAATCATTTTCTCAAATCAACCAACAGAATTTATTTTCCAAATAATAGATTATAAAATCTATCATCTCATGAGAAATAATTAAAAAATAATAACTAAACACTTGGTTGGAACATTAAAATTAAAGGGGTGGATTTGGCACCATTACTTTTTTGTGTTCGAAAAATTAATGTGGAGGAAGCTCAAGAGGATCATCCACATTAAAGTGGGGGGGGTGAGAGGTTTTCCTCTCCTCCCATTTAATAGTGGTTGGGTGGTCCCCACCCATAATATTCAAATCTGGAGGTTATGTGGTTTCGGGCTGTCCCCACCATATTAACCTCTCATGGGAGGTTGAGGTGTGGTGGTCCCCACCACCAAAACTTCTAATGGGAGGTTATGTCCTAGTGGTCCGCACCACCATATCCTCTGCATGAAGTTTATAGTTCCAGTGGGTCCTACCTCCCAACATCCACATGGTGGATAAAAAATAAAATAAAGTGTGTATTATTTTATTTTCATTATTTTCCATGAAAACAAAAAATTTATCTTTTATTCCTAACCCACCACCATTGAGGGGGAAGTCTCCTTAAATGAATACCAGCACTGCGAGTTCAACGGTGCCCTCAGTTTTCAATTCTGAGAACATTTTCAGAAGTTATAAAAACCCACTCATATGTTTACTGAACGTACCAGAAAAAAACATCATAAATTGATTCTGGGCACACCGGGCCTCGAAATCATGCACAGTAAATTTTCACAGACTCATAAAATTCCCATTTAATTAAAATAACATTACATGGAAATTACGGTTCATTACAATACGTATCACATAAATTCTCTTGGTGGTAGTCCACTATACACACAGACAACATTTCTATTTCAAATGGGTGGTATGTTATGTAAGAATATAAAATATTATATATACATAAGTTCGTGAGGTGGTAGTCTACCATACAAACGAAAGATTATTTCTTTTACCATTTTATGAAAAAAATATATAAACTTAAGTTATTTAATTAACATAATAAAAATAATTTCTATGTTAGATAATAATTGATTATATAATATTGTTTTAATAATATTAAATGGCAGTGTATGAATAAAGAGAACAATAAACACTTTTTAATAATGATACCACTTATTTAATCTTATTCATTTGGATTATACATAAAGCCCCCTTAATTTCATTTATGATCAAATCGTGAACTCTATTACATGAGGAGATAATTAGGGGTAGAATTTATGATTTTAATTTTAAAAAACGTGTATTTTTGATTTTTTAATTAGAAGGATAGGTGGTTCCCATTTATAATTGACATAGAGTTGAATCATTGAAACTAGACAAAATTAGTCAATAATTGGAAGTGACTCTAAAGAAAAAAGGCTACAAAATTTATATATATTTTATTGGAGGGTTGATATTGTCCTGTAAAAAACACAATATTTATGCATAATAATGTAGTCAAAATTTCAATCCATTACCTCTAAGATTACTCACATTAACCATTTCAATTTTTATCCATGAAAACGGTTTATATTTCTATTTTTACTTATCATTATGACAAAAAATAATGTTAAATTATTAAAAAATAATTAATATTTCAATAAAAATAATCAAACAATTTAATCAAATTAAAATAACATATTTGGAGGAAATAAATTTAATATAAATAAAATATTATTGAATTAATATTATTTAAAATTTTAATATATGTTGGTTATTTCATTTAATTATAGTTGATAATCATTTTTCACATAAAAATGAATTAGAAAAAACCAAATCTTTGAGCCTAAAACTTTATTTAGACCAAAGACATTTTAATTTCATATTAAAATGAAATAAAATATAACAAAGTTAAAAATTGAATTAATATGTTACATTTAAACTAAATTAAAATCATAATGGTATTTTAAAATCAGGTCACTAATTGAATGAAATGATTACTCTTAAAAAAGGAATTTTTTTTACTATTTTTTGAGAAATCAGTCATTTTATAAAATTACAATATTTTACCATAATATAATTTTGATACGAAAATTATGTGATTTTTAAATTTTTTTATTAGTAATATATTGATATTTTTTAATAACAAATTTTAATATTTACTCAAAAAATAAATGATTTTTTTAAAGAAATTTTCCTTTGAAGCATAAATAGACTACAAGAAATTAAAGACATATTTATTTTCAATTATTCAATTCATTTATATTATAAAATAAATTACTAATATTTTTCATTATATATTTAACCCAATTCATACCGGAAATTATTTCTGGTATGTTATAATTTTTATGTTAAATAATAATATAGTAATAGTATATATAAGTTATTTGAATCTCAATATTTTGTTTTTTACATAGTACCAGATACATTGTTCTTCTAAAAAATAGTATTTCTTACTTATAAAATGTTAAATAAACTAATTCCATTCAATATGTACTTTTACTTAGCAATAAAAGGTTTGACATTCTAAGGATAACCCTAGTGAGTGGTGAAAACATTGATTTCTAAAGATATTCCATTTAGTATAGAATGATATGCATTTTTATGATATAAGAGACCATTGAATTATTGATAATTAATAAAATTATTAATTTAATATATATACATTGATATTTAAGGATTGTTTTTTCATTTAAACTATGATAATATTAAAATAAATATAAATAACATATATATTTTGATGATTTTATAATTTTTATAAAACAATATAGGATTATAAAAAATATGATTATACAAGATTTATTTTTTCCTACATGAAGAACTATATAATGTTTTAATAGAGTACATAATCATAAAAACGAAAATAATATATTCATCACATATATAAATATTACTCAAAACTTTAATAGCTACCTTAATGTAAGATAAATATTAATATGTATACGAATTCATAATTATAGAAAAATCCAAAGATCAACATAAATAATCCCAAATATATATAACCATATATCCTAAATAACCCTTTCATTACAAATAATTAATTATTTTTTTAAAATCATATTTCATGTTAAATCTGATACTATAACTAATGGTGTAATATGCCTCAACTTGGTGAAGTAGTTTCCAAAATATTATTATTAAAATACAAATCCTAAAAAGTATAAATTATTTTATCCTGTATTATTATTCATAGAAATAAATTTTATTAATAAAATAGATTAAAAAATTTAATGGTAAAAAAAACTAAGACTCCATGTCGGAAAGTGCTTGGTGTTGTTTCCATATCTCCATTCAGTTGTGATCTTATTCCTAGAAACCTTTCTAGATGATGTAGGTATTCACATAATATATGGGTTTTTTATTTTCAAATTAAATTTTATTTTAATACTTTTAAATTCCCCATATATATTATTAAAATATTAAAATTGAAATTAACAAATATATTAACATTTTAACCATTTTTATTTTCATTATATCTTATTTTTTCATACAAAAACAATTAATTTTAATGGTCAATAATCAAGTAAAATTCAATCATACCATGATGCTTTTTTCTATTACTATAGGGATTCCTATAAAATACCAAAATAACATTAAATTTATTATCTATGTCATTATTACCAATCAAATTATTAATTTGAAAATACATAATGAAAATATAATATTGAAAATTAATCATATGTTTCATATTTCTGATAATGATAATAAAATTAATTAATATACTAAAACATCGTGATTCTAAAAATACAACACATAAAATGATCAGTATTTCAAATTCAATGATATTCATAATGAATTTCATTATTAATAAACACTTATATTAGGATATTGGAACATAATATGATATTGTTCCTCACATCTACAACATTGAACTGTAACAAATTATTTAGGTTGAACTATATTTCAATATGAATTTTAATTTGGGAAATTCAGCTTTCATCGTCAATTAGATACATTGTTCACATATATTAAATTTATAAATAATATTAAAATACCATTTTTTCACTTTCCATGATTCCACATCCCATATTTTTGACATGTTCTAAATTGGATCTTGTTTCATTATAGTCATAGACACATGAATTTATATTAAATAGTCTATATCCATTTTTTGATGTGTTAGGAAAACAACAATTTTAATTTTATTAATCAAATTTCTAGATAGCTCATTTTTACTATATAAAATTTTTCTAAATTATCTTCCAATAAATTTATTTTTCATATTTAATGAAATAATTACATCACCCATCATATTGTTTTGTTGTCCCCCATTCACATATATCATACCATTAATATAAATAACCAGAAGGGAGTGAATTATTTTAATAATTGGACATTTATTAAAATATAATTAATTATATTTCTATGATATGTATTTATTGAATTATGAGTCTCTATAATCCAATATATTTTTTCCAGTATAATGTTTTCCAATTTGGTTTTCCAACATAAAAAATTATTCATGCCAATCATAACTATTTGAAAAGACCTAGTGAATTTATATTACTTATCCATCTAGGGTGTCAAACTGTGCTTATATAAAGTTATATATTCCTTCAATATATTATCATTTATCAATTTCAATTAAATTTATATAGATTTTTTATATGGATATAACTATTTTAGATGCACATCGACTCATATTATAAAAAAATAGATGTATTTCATTTTTACCAAATCGATATATACTTCAAAAAAATTCTACATTATTTTGAAAAAAATATTTCAAACCCTTGAAAAAATAACTATTATCCTATAAAATTTATTATTGTAATGAAATAAATAATAATGATAAAATTAATTAATACCAAAAAATTTCCATAATCTATTATAGATAATATTAAACTGTTATTAAAATAAATATATAATAAAAACCTATATACTAAAAAAGAATGGTTTATTTTTAAGACTATGTACCAAAAAATTAAAATAATAGTTATTAATGATAGTCACAATCTTGAAAATATGATTTTCTTGCTTTCCGAAAGCTATGTCAAATAACATATGAATTACATAAAAATGGGTGATATAAGTATACCAATAAAAGAATAAAACTAAAAATGAAATATAAAATTTGATATAGAGGTTTCATAAGATATCATAATAGGGACTAATAATGATTAATAACTTGGGATAACAAAAACTTTTCATGGAATCATAAGATCATCATATAATAGGAATTTTGATATGAGAATTTAACATTCCATAAACATAGGTTAAAGATAACTTCCTATAAAAATTTACATTGATGAAAAAAACACATAATATATTAGGTTTAGTCAATAATCCCATATATAAAATCTCATAATATCTTTTTTAGCCATTTCAGTGTTTTGATATCTTGGTTTGAAAATTGTAAACATTTTATTGGTAATGCATTCCTCAAAATGAAATCAATTGTAATACCTAACCTTATTAATTTCCCAATGAATTGAATTGGTAGCATAATATTATATTATATCAGAATCAATTTAAATATCTTGTAGTTTTAATTTTATAAATGAATATAAATAATGATTTACCCCATCAAATGTGGGAAAATGACGATGTTATATATGTGAGAGAATTTTATACCATATTTATAATAATTCTATATCATTAATTATATATATATTTTGAGATTGAGAGATATAGTTCATAACTCAAATATAATGGTTTTTTAGATATATCCAAAACATGAACTATTACTAGTGAAAACATATTAATGAAAAAAAATTCATTAAATACAACTTTGGTTACATGTAATAGAATCTTAATAGAATATAATATTCATAGAGGTGGTAAATTCAGCTGATGTTTTAAAAGTTAAAAAAATTCTATTATCACAATTGTAAAAATTATGAAATGTCTTTATTTAGAAATCAATTATTATATTATTTGTAATAAATAATTTCAAATTAAAATCATGGGTAAATATGTATTAAATAATTTAATAAGATTAAAAATATTAATTAATTCATTTTATGGATATTATAATTATAGTTGAAAATTTATTTTCTACCAAAATGACAAATAATGTTGGATTTTCATAAAAGAATTCCAATTAATTATTTTAAACATAAATGAGGGGAAATTGATGTTATTTTTTGTAAAATTACATAAAAAATAAGGGATTATAATATTAAATAAGTTTATTTCTCATTAATCAAATATTCTCCTTCAATGAAAAATAAAGAATGATTAATCCCGATTATAATTATATTGATGCATAAACCATTACCATATATTTTATTTTTTAATAAAAACATAATGAAGAAATTATGAAAATTATATTTTAAAATATAATTTTTTATATTAGATTCATGATATATGAAAAGGGTATGTTTATACTCAATTTAAAATAATTAAATTGTATAATATTAAACTATGACCCAATGATGAAAAAATTAAATGAAATCCTTTAACACTTGTCTGGAATTATTTTCTACATCCGTTGTCACATATATAATAAATATTATCAATTATTTTACATTATATTATCATTTTCTAGGTTTAATACATTTTACATGAATCATTTATTAAATTTATTTTAATAATATATTTAATTAATTGATGATTTATGTATATGTTAGGTTCTGTGATAATATCAGGATCATAAATTCAAACATAAATTTTTGGGTTTAAAATTAATAGAGTGCTTATTTTAAAAAATCCCAAGTCTAATAATCATGATATAATTATCATTCAATTACAAATTTTATAATTTCAAAACTAACCATTAAATATGATTATGAAAATTAATTTACTAAGAAATCATGTAGAGTGTAAGTCATATATATGCATGAGTGATGTTTCCATTTTTTATAGATCCTCATTGAATGAAGGTATGTGTTATTTTAATAATAAATATGAATAATTATATCCAAAATATCAGACTATTTTCTTATGTACAATTTCAAATACCACCCTCAAGATGTGGTTACCAAAAATGATCCACATTTCTTCAAAAGAGTGTAGTTTAGTGTAAACATGAATGATGTTGTCATTTTTCAATGATAGATAAACTAAAAATATATATAATATAATAATTTTAAATAATTTTTAAAATGGAAAAAATATAATAATAATTAATAAACTAATATACATTATCTTCCATGTGAGGTGATGATGGAAAACAAATTACATTAGTTCAGAATGTAGTATTTTGTAGAACACACGAATGATGGGTTGATTTTGAATATAATAGAATATGAGATGGATGTTTTTTATTAAATTAAGAAAATAACAACTCATTATATATAATATAATAATTATATTATAATATAATTTTATAATATTATTATAATTTGTCAGATTATGAAAGATAAAAATCCACTAGGTTTATAAAAGTACATATTCTTCGGAACATCTTCATTGGATATTACATAAAACCTCACTACAATGTATTTCTAATAAAACTAATACCCTTAATGAATAATTATTGATGTATGGAAGTTAATTATATAAGATATTATTGAATCAAAATGAATTTTATGTGTCGAAAGTGGATGAGATGAGGAACAATTTTACACGTGAAAGGGAGTGAATTTTTTGTAATACCCATTACTATTTAATAATGGGATGTAAATATAATATAAGGTGTATACAAAATAGGTAAATAATGATTTAAATGGGTGATATGTTTGAGAAAAAACTATTCCAATAAAAATAAATCATGTTTCAATAATTTTATTAAATTTAAATTAAATTTTACTCACCTTTACAATTTTACATTTTCATTACAGTAACTTTTTTTATTTTATGTGTCTACACTTAATTATGTTTTTTTCTATATTATATAATAAAAAATATTCAGATTAAAAATATAGAATCTATATTTCCATTTTCAATTCACCATGGAAATATATTTATATTTATAATCAATATCGAAAAATATATCATAATTGACTTTAGCTAACTAAAAATCAATTTTTTTTTATTTTGAGACAACCCCATTTTTGGATATCAATAAGTAATCACAATTATATAAATTTATACGTAAATAGAATAAACTATTATATAATATAGAGTTTTACATCATCAATTTATTCTATAAAATTTTCAAATTTTTTATGTTTATATGTATAGATATTTATATCATATCACATACATAAAAAACCATATAATATAAATTAGGCACTTCCAATAATTTTATTCATTTACCAATAATGTAAAAATAATTAAATAAACAATTATTTTAGTTCAAAATAGATATCCTAGCCATTAAACTTTCATTATTCTCTTACATTTCCCATTGTTAAATCCTAGTGAAATTATTTTAAAATAGTTTATGATAATTAAAATATAATTAATGGATATAAAATTAAATAGATCCATTAGTTTTTGGAAAAATTCAAAACTTGTGAAATATTTTTTCATTATGTCACTATTACTTTAGAGAATGAATGAAATAATTTTCACATGAATTTGATTTATAGAAAATAAATAAAACCCATATATTGAAAATCAAAACGATTTATTTTGAATCATAGTGAATCACATTCATAACATGTTTTTTCCATGAGATAAATGTAAATGATTATATTATATATTTTTTTAAATGGGCCATTTATTAATTAAATCTTTATTATCTATTATTAAAAAAAATACCCAATGTTGTTAGTTATCAATCAATGAGCACTGATCATATAAGATATATCCAGACCACCCTGTGTAATTTGAGAACAACCATCATATAAGATATAATGGGATCACTTTAAAATATATAGGTGAAACCATATAACATAAAATTCTCATGTATCCTAAATTGAATAAAAAATTTATTCCTTCATATTTTGTATCATAAAAATATCCTAAATTCATTTAAACTCATATCCAAAACCATTTTTTTAATTAAAATACAATTTTAATTTTAAATACATTTTCAATAACAAAATAACACTTTTATTAAGAATAAATATTAAATAAAAAATAAAACCAAATTAAAAAGAAGTTGTTTATTTTAATAAATCACGATATCATATAATGTAATACAAAAAAATGGTTATGGTTGTGGAAAAGTTTTTTGTTGTCATATATATTAAACAATGAAGATAATTTTTTCATTTGTAATAAAAAAAATATTTCCATGTAAATATTAATTTTTAAAAAATATTGAAATAATAATAACCTTTATAAAACTACATTTTCCATAAAAAATAAATTTAATAATATGTACATAAAAAAAGTTATTTGGAGGCGAAAAAGGTAAAAAATTTAATTGGAATTTCGAATATCACTTTTGAAATATTCTAATCATAATCCCAATGAAAGAAGAAAATTATAAAACAAATAAAAACCAGGATAATATATAAATTAATTATTTACCATGTCAAAGGAGATTTATATACACCTCTTAATGAAATATATTATCATAAATAAAAAATACACCTCAATTAATGGATATTGAGATGAAGTCCCTCAATGTGAGTTTGATTCTTCACATTCAATTTCTTATAATCATTAATAATAAAAAATCATCAGTAATTAAACATTAGGTATCTTTTTTATTTTTTATTTTTTATTTTATTTCACTAACTACTATCTCTTATAGAATTACTTAATTAATTAGGATTACATCAAATTTTTTGATAATATTTAACTTATATATAAATAATATCTTTTGTGGGTTGAGTATTAGTTCAATAAGAATTTATTAAACATATAATGAATAATTTTCATGAAATAAATTTAATTTTATAAGTAAATTATACTTTTAATATCAATAATTAAATATGGTTATGAGAAATATTGTATGTTACGATCATGGAGACAGATATCCTTATATGAAAATAACAAACATTAATAGTTTTAAATTAATAATTATGGAAAGATGGAAATTAATATTTCATCATTAAATAATTATTGAAATATATTATGTAAAAAATTATTTCATTTAATACACTGAAATATATTATAATTGTGATGTTGTGTTAAAAAAGGAATTTCATCAATTCATGGAAGTGGTAGTCCACCGAAACCCAAACGATGTTATCAATTTGTTCTGTAAGAAATGTAATTATATAATGACATATTAGTATAATAAATTTATAATGAATCTAATTATTATAGAATGTATTTCTCATATATTTATTAAATTTTTACTTATTAACTTTTATATAAGTAGTTAATTATAAAAGAATAACATCGATTTGCAAGGTGGTAGATTACAACACACATGAGCGACGTAATCATATTGCCCACATAATATATATTAATATGTTAAATGTGATATAATAATAGAAGAAGTATAAATATGTTAAAAATATTATATTAATAAATTATGTCCATTATTTTAAAATTATGTGAGAGGAGATGATGAAAAATGAATATCATTAGTTCGCGAACCAATAATCCATCATAAACTTTGATGATAATTATGAATCACATTTAAACGAATATGAGAACGATTTATTTAATTAATTTTTAAAAAATAATTACAATTATATTGTATTTATTTTTAATTATAGAATCATAATTTATGAATATTTTATAGTTTATTAATAAAAAAACAAAATAATGATGCTTGTTAATCAGTGATACCTTTTTTTAGAAAACCTCATTCACAAAGTACCTGAAGCCTTAATAAAATGTTTTTATGATAACCAAATTCTTATATTGGCTATGTAGATGTATTTTTTGAATGTAGATATTTCTTTTCATGGTTGATAATAGATTACATGATTTTCCTAAGAGGATATGATCAAGGTTTTTCTTTTATACAAGGTGGAGGGATCCCACAAGGAAACATGTTGGAAACATCCCAAGAGAAGTAAAAATTATAAAATAATTCCATAAAAAATGATTCAAAATTACTATAGATTATAAAAATAAAATGATAATATATTTATAAGTCAATATAATATATTTTAGTTGCAATTTTTTTCATTTTAAACACTATTTATATAGTTCATCCCCCAGTTAATCCATTTTTATAAAATCCTTTATAATAAATTTTTAGTATTTTCATGATTGATTTTGGTAAAAAATTAATGTTTCATTATTTGAAAAAATAAATTACGTGTATTAAAAATATAGAATCTATTTAAAAAAATTAAATTCATACAAGTGGAAAATTTTCACAATAAATAAATAATATATATATCAAAAAATAATAAGTTTTCAAGAGCTTTAAATTTCTGAAGATCAATTGATTTTTTATAATCTATAATAGTTATAATAATCATTTTATGAATATAAATAAATATATATCGACAAATAATTTACTTTATCTCGTTTAAAATATCCCAAATAATTGTTTTTTTAATTAACTAAATGTTAGAAATAATGTGAACTTAAAAATAGTTTTCTGGAAAAAGTATTTTTAAACCCAAAAATAAACATATAATGAAACCCAATATAAATTACCCTAAAAATTAAATAAATGGATAAAATAAATATGTATAATAATTATGTTACATTTAATAATTATAAAAACATAATTTTCCTTTTATATTAATTAATAAAATTAAATTTAATGAAACAATTATGATAATATATATTTTGTATTATACAAAAAAAATCATATCTTTTAAAAAATATTAAAATTTACGTGTATGTAATTATTTGTCTTTTAATTTTAAAAATGATATTAATTTTTTAAAATAAATAATATAAAATTTATTAATAATATATATTGAAAAATTATAGTAAACATTCTTAATTAAAAATATGTATCTTTTCATTTTAAACAATATTTTAATAATTAATATATATATATTTATATTTGAACATGAATGTGATGTATTCTATGAAATAAGGTTATTCAATTTGTCCCATTTTTTAAAATTTCATCCAATAAATTATATTAAATTAATTAAAAAGGGTATATATTTCCCTCATATCTTATTTAGACACCCATGTTACCTTATAAATAATATTGTTCTTCCATAAAACGAAAACATAATAAACCACCAAACTCTATAAATTGTTATTTATTGTAAAATATATGAAAATAATGTTATATATAATGAATATATTCTTATAAATGAAATTATAAAGGGAACACAGAATTAGATGAGTTCGAAATAAAAATTCATAAGATAGATAATGGAAAGCATTGTGTCCATGGTGTAAAATGTGAGGCAATTCAACTCAATAAGAAAAAATACTGAAATTATTGAATAATTAATATGGAATGCTGATTTATGGACATGACATCCCATTTATTAAAAATTTAGAATAATTTTTCATGTTGATTAATTTATAATTACATGATAACCTACCACAAATGAATGATAATTCATTTATTTATTTGCATAAATTTCCATCCTTATCTAAACCATCCTAATATGATTCTAAAAAAACTACACATTCTCAAACACAAATTTACTAAATATAGACCAATCAACAAAATTTATACCACTATATCACATGGTATGAATTCATCACTATAACTATCCATCATATTGAGGATGAAAAGTTGTATGGGCATTTAATTCAGTATGCAATAATTTATGAACCCCTTTTGGAAAATTTATTGTGAACCTAGGATCACTGCCTCAAATAATGGATGGAGGAAATCCATTAATTATCAATGTATCCTTTAGATATCTTCTTGACATTTTAGCTATTGATGTTGTATATGGAGTGCTAAATACATATAAATAATTATCTAATAAATCAGTTGAAATCTAAATCACATTTTTACATTGAGATGTCATTTGTAATCACAATAAGAAAGACATAGATATATTTTCTCATTTGGACTTCAACTCTAAGAAATGTGGATTAATTAATGTTGATAATTTTCATTCTTATTTTACATTATAAAATGTAAATAACTTCATGTCAATATATGTGATATTTATTTTTATTACACCCCATAAGTAATACTCTTAAAGGTCTCTATACATCTTAGGCCTCCCCGAATATACCATATAAGACTAACTATGAGCATCATTAAATAAAAATATCTTTAACTGGTAATCAGAAAAAATAAATAATATTTTTCAATGAATAATAACACCATCATAATTATCCTTAAAAGTAGAAATCATATGATTCTTAACAGGTGTTTCTTATTCCTATAAAGCATGTTATTTATTTTTAGCATTCATAATTCTGTATAACAATATCTATTACACAAAATCCTAAAACAAAATTGATGATTTCCCTAAATCCATAATTTATAATAAGAAATTAATTACATCATTATCCATATAGTCATGTTAAAACATAAAATTTTCAATGTAGAGTTTTATTGTAGAAAAAATAATCTAAAATAGTTTTCTGTTATTGGATGATACAGAGTTTGGAAATCATATTCCTTGATCATTTTTACCTGTCTTATATAGTTCATGATAAATTATTTTTTAATGAATATATATATAAATAATATTTATATTTTTATATATTTTAATCATTATATCATAAAAAAGATACGTCTATATTTTAAAATTCAAAAAATATATCTATATCTACATTATTTTTTGGGTGACATAATTATGGTTGTATTAACTATCATGAATGATGGGTAATTGCCTAATCATTCATCACCATGAAGAAATTAAATCCATTTAATTAATAATCACTATAGTTATTGTATTACCGACTTATTAATGACGGTTATCAACTAGATCATTCACCATTTTTTTATTTTTTAAAAAGAATCATAACATTATTTTATTTAGATAAATTTAACTCATTATAGAATTGACTTGATTAGTGGTGTAGACAATTATAATTTTTTCTAACAAACATCCAGCAGTAACCCAATAATTTACCACATAAATTATTCTACATAATATTTTTAGTCATTTAAATTCATAAAAAAAATCAGCATGGTCATCCATTACTATCAAACCCATCTTAATTGAATTATTTATTTTATTAATTTTATATTGTTCAAGTAATTCAGGTAAATGTAGGACATAACATTTTTGTGTACTAATTTAAAAATTCTTTTAATGTTCCTGACTGCGTTGAGTGCACCACAATTGAAGTCATGCGGCCTCACCTGGGTCACCACGCAACATCATCCAATTCATCGTATGACCAGCCCTATGTCCAAAACAAAAAAATATTGTAAAATGACAGAAATGAATTTGTTTGGTTTGATAGTGTCATAGGTGGGGCACGGTCAAAGCCATGTGGCTTCTTTAAATTACGATGTGACCTGTCTGGTGTATGGTTAATTCATTACTTAATGAGACAAATTAGTAAGATATTTCAATATGAAATGGGAATAATAAAATGATTTAAAGGATGTTGTAATAATAATAATAATAATAATAATATTATTATTATTATTATTATTATTTTTGTTATTGTTTTAATTATGTTATTAGTAATATAATTAAAAATTTTATTATAGATAGTATTTTATTAAGTTATCTACATTTTTATTATAAATACGATTAATTATTATCATTAGTTATTATTTTTATTTCATTATTTTTTTTATTTATTGATTTATTTTACTCTTTTTGTGTTAGGGTTTCGATGCATCCCTAACAATAGATCCCTCCTTTCGGTCGTTCCTCCATTGTTTTCCCCCTACTATAGTCAATCTACTTGTCAACCCTTCCCCTCCCACAACAAGAATCTCCTCTTCCCCCTATGTTGGTCACGATGTTCCCTTCTCCCCCTCTCCATCCTAGCTCCCTGCCTCCTCGTTGTGACCCCATATTCCCCTCCTACCCCTCACAATGCGCCCCTGCCTCCTCCATGGACACAGCACATCTCGCCACCCCAAGGGCCAACCTCTGTGCCACCCTTCCCCTCCTTGCCCATCATTGGACCCGCTATCTCCATTTAGAATGTCCGCTGCACCACCATGATGGACGACCTCTGTCTGCCTTCTACTCAGCTAGTGACCCGCCTTCACTACATGTCTTGTGCTCTCCACCTCAATGAACAACCATCCCTTTCTCTTTTTTCTGACCTCTATCCAGAGAACACTCTCAGAACACTTCATCTATCGAACGAAACACATCCGGTTACACCATTCTGGTTGTGGATAGTCGGGCATGCCCCTTTCTGGCTGACAACCCCTTTCTCCATTTTAGATAGTTTTTCTAGCATTCCCTCCTCCTTAGGAAGCATAATTCACTAATTCCCCTTGTGTTGCCTCACACAGCCTCGCACAACTTAATACAGTCATGAACCACTTTTTTTCAAGGGAAACTCACCTCCATAAACCCCCCTTTTCACACGGAATCACACTCGAACCCTCATAGAGACCTCCCATACCTTCTCCAAAAGTATTAAACTTTCAGGTAACCTTTCTTCCTCTTATTTAAGGTTTTTGGTTTGGATATCTTGTGTTTAGGAGATTATTTTCATGTTTTTTGTCCAAATTCATGTTTTAGGTTATTCTTGGTTTTTTATGATGCGTTTGTTGAGAAATTGGAGTTACACACCATAATTTTGGAGGTTTCTTCACCCAAGGTAAATTGTTCTATGTTAGAACATTATGTAATAAATTAAATTTCATTCTTAATTAATTTATAATTTTCTTTTATTAATTTTTTTGGGTGCATATTTGGTTTTCGTGAAGTTTTCCATGTGTTATTGTTTTGGAAGTATGTTCATGTGGTGTGGGTTCATTCTTTGGTTGAAAAAATTTATTTAGTCAATAATTAGTGTTTAATAATATGTTCAGTTAGTTTTCCAGTTGTTCAAGTGGTGTCTGTGATGTTTTAGACATGGTGTTTCGTGTGCTTGGTCATATATGAAGGTGTTGTGTGGGTTGAGTAGGTTGTTGATGTGAAAACCCACAGAGAACAATGTGGTTGTGTTTTATAAATTTTTCATTTGTTTTTTTAAAACATGAAAAGTGTGCGTATTATGTTCTGGTGTAGCGTTCATATGTGTTCTTTCCCAAAAGAGGGTTTGAGTAGGCCTTTGGTGTTTAAAGTAATGTTTCATATTCTGAATTTCCATAATAAAAAATCTTGTGTTTTTTAATTGGGGAAAATAGTCTTTTAACTATGTGTATGGGTTGGTTTTGTGTGTTAATACATTATATGTCTCTTGTTAAAGAACATTTTCACAATAATTTAATATGTTTTAATAAATAATTATTAACGGTGAAAAAAGGGATATAATTTAGTTTTGTAAATTCTTTTTACATGTCGACTATTTCAAATGGAATTTCTGTGTGTTCAACTATGGCGTCAGGTAGAGGTAACACCATGTTCGTTTTTTTCATCTTATTTTGACACGAAATGTGAAATTGGTACATATTGAGAACAAAAATAGGAAGAATGGGTACTGGGTGGGTGGGCTAGATCTAGTGTACTAGTGATATTGAAGTGGCTCATGCCTGAGTTCACTTATCTGGATTGATGATTACAATACGAATTAAATTATGGATCATGATTGGAGACCACTAGGTTATGGATGTGTTTCCCTACTAGTGGCTCATGCAGGAGAACATATATTGTTCTGATTCCTATATTGTTGTTCATCAATCCATGATGTTCTAGGGTCCCAATTAATTTTCTAGTACCTATAGGGATCTCCATCTAGCAGTGATCCTAGACTACATTACATTCTCCATCATCATTCGATGTATCATTTGGGTTTTCATGAAGAATTGGTTTTTCTTAAAGGAAAGGGTGTGCTTTTTAATTTAGGTTTTTTTTTCTATAAATTGTTTTCCTTATATATAATGTTCCTTTTAATATATTCATGCTTTAGAGTCATTTCATTTTTTAAGAATTAAACTATATTTTTCATTTAATGTCTATCTGTGGAACCTTTTTGATGGGTGATATCCTACTATGATATTAGCTCACACCCAACATACATCATTGTGTGTATGTAAATCTTATAATTAGTGTATTCTAGGTTGATTCACCATGCATATTGACGGTGATTCGGGTTATCGACAACATTTCCATTCAGGTATGAAACTGGTGATTCGAGGTGGTGACTCTTGATGTTGCATGGGGGTGTAGATAGATGTGTTAGTTTTATTTTCATTGAGGACACCTTATAGATTTTGTTTGAGTTGTAATCTTTCAGTTTGGTGAAATGTTAATGGATTGTTTGGTTTTTTTCCAGCATTTTTTTATTTATCTTGTTAATTGTTTTTTATCCCATGTTTTTTGTAAAATCATTCCCACGTCATATGTTTTTATACCTAGTCAGTTGTTCCTTCTTGTAGGGATCAGGAATTCCTGTTGGAAAATGTCGTAGAGTGGGTTGGGAATCAGGACGAATGGCGACCTGGCATGCTACATGAAAAAATTATATCAGAGCTGGTTTTCTATCGTTTGTAATGTCACTTTAGAGTGTAGTCAAGTGGAACAAAGTTAAGGTTGTCATAACTTAAAGTTCTAGCTACATGAAAGTTTCCTCACTTGCACACCTCTTGATGGGACTCGAGTTACAAGGGTATGTTGAGGACTGTCTGAGTATTTGGTCCTTATGGTTAATCTTGTTCGGGGGAAATGAAAAGGAAGTAGGGCCAGTGGTCCCAATGAGCTCGTAGAGTTTAGAATGAAGTGTGGAGCTGGGGAGACAATCCTAGAATACTCTATGTAGTGGTGTCAATATTGGCTTATGGCCACCAAACATATGTTCATGTTACCACTGACACTAGTCTCCTCTTGCATCGCTCCTATTATCATTGTTTTGAATTCCTAGAAATATTGTTTTTATGTAAAAATGTTTTGTTCTTGGAAAAGGTTTTGAAATTAAGAACATTAAAAATAAAATTATTTATATGGTTTGAAAAGTGTTGGAAGAATGTTTTAGTTTTGAAAAATCGAATGGTATGGTTTTGATCATTGGTTTTATCATAGGTAACTGCATGCATCAGTAAATAAATAATGAGAAATAGTAAATGGCACAAGCAGGTGAGTTCCTAGACAGAGATTATGTGTGTGTCAGTGTGGAATAGGAACATGAATGTGCGAGGCCCATGGTACACCATTGATTTTTGTGCAACCCACCAACTTAATTTACTATCAGGATGTTTTGTGAAAATAAAATTTTGTGTTTAATGTACCGGTGACTGTGTGGTGTGTCCTTGTATTTCAGAAATGATGGATGTGAAGTCTTGTGGTAGGTGGCTTCATTTGAAAATGCTCCAGGATTCCCTTGCAGTGGTCCCCCCTGCACATTTAGTGTTCACATCAGTATTTCATGACCATTGGACTAGTTTTTTTTGGGTCCATGGTTTTTCATTCTGGCCTATTGCTTTCCCCCTTAAAGTATTAACTAGTGATTGATGTGCGTCTATAGGAAATTCGTCGTTGGCCATCCCACCTATTAATTAATGTGAGGAGTCTTCCTTTTTAGAGATAGTGCAATTTTATTACCTCATCATATTCGGTTATGCAGATCCTCTTGCAGGGGGATGACAGACATGAGGCGAGTTGATAATAGTTTTGGTCTCTTTGAGTTGTCTTGGTCATTATGTATGAAGTTAGAAATCTTTTTTAGGTACCCAAAGCATAAAGTACATGGACATTACATTAATTTTGTGGAATACTTAATACATAAAAAAACAAACACACAAGGACTATAATAGATAAGTGTCTTTGGAAACTCGAAACATAATCTTCTAATTCTGGTGAAAGATATTCATCATCTCCCATAAATATCTTCCCCTTTTGTTTTCTTACCTAAAACCTTTCTTTATATCCTTGGGAAAATAAAACATATAAAGGGTGAGATCAAGTAATCAGTAAGGATAAGCATAGAGAAAATAAAACAAACCATATACATTTGAACTTCAAAACATAAACATAAGGCTTACAAATCATAATCTTGAGTTGTGAAATAAATCGTGGTAGTATGTAAGGCATAGGTCATAAAGGAACAATAATCACGATAAAATAGCATGGGAATAAAACTTTTAATTGTGGAAAAACATTAAGAACATGATATGATTTCCATAGTAGACAAGGCATTGCCGCCAAGACCATCTTTGTGGACAAAGTCCCTTTCTAAATCAAGATCACTCCTCGTTTCAGTCCTGTAACACTGAACCAAATTAACTTACTATTCTAGCCATGTCTATCTCATGATATATAAATCTTTACCCAATTAATTGGAGGGAGATATAGGTCCCACCCATCTCAAAATGAAATCATTCTTACTTGTGCCACAACATAAACCTAAATCATTCATCATAACCTAAAGAATAAATATGGGTTTCATAAACATCATCCCATCATATCATAGTCCATATAAAACAAATGGATATCATTTCATCATAAGAATTGTCAAACCATTTAAATCATAGAGATATTATACTTGAAACATACACATATGAAATAATGTCATCTTAGATGGAAAATGGTTTTGATAAAACACTTGAAAAGAATTCTTGAGGAAAATATCTATTCTTCTTAAAAATCATTTTATTTTCAAAAAATTCCATGAAATTTTAAAAGAAAACTATTTTATTGATAATAAAAATGAAATCTTTTAGATTAAACTTCATGAACATACGGCTTTATGAAGTCGTAAAAATCCTTTCATGCCGTATAAGTTAAAAATAACAATCTCCTCATACTTTTGTCGGAAAAGTCCAAAAAGTTTCTTGTGTGGTAAAAAAAAGTAAGATTCCTTTAATAACATGTGGTAAATTTAAAAAATTGGTTAAAAGGACTTTAAACATACATGAATTTTTTTAGAAAACATGGGCATGGATGATAACAATAACCCAAGTAAATACTTACGAATAAACAATATCGGATAAAAACGAGATTGGAAAAGTTATCGCTTACCACATGTCTGATATGCTTGGTATGTTTTTGAACCTACTATATAATGATTTAAATAACTTCATTGACTTATTAAAGAATCATATTAATTTTTATGATATAATATATGGTTCACTTACGACTTTATATCACCCGTTCTTTTGTAAGTTCGATGTAAAAGCATCGTTTTCCTTAAAATCGTTTCATTTATCGTACGTGTTTGGACATGTTGTTATTCATATTATTATTACTTATATCATGATTTACTAACTTCCAAAATGTAAAAAATGACTTATATATCATATATATTCATTATATATATATATATTAAATAGATAAATGAAATGAAACACACCATTCAAGGAGACGGTAGGTCGTACGTATGAATGAACATTGTTTTTTTATTGAATTGAATGGAATTAAATAGATGAAATATATATATATATATATACACACACAAAAATGAAATAGAATTATTATTTAATATATTTCATTATTACTTTTTATATATACTTTATAATCATTCTTGAATTGTTAACATGGAAAATGAATCTCATCGCATCGTGGAGATGGTAATTTGTATGTACGGACGAGCGATAATATAGTTCACATATCTATTGAATGGATTTGGAGTGGATGATATAATATCTTAGAATTATAATTATGTTATAATAATAATATGTAGTTATTATTTAAAACATTATACCCATCCAAGTAAGGTGGTGGTGGAAAAACTGATTACACTACGGCGTGGAGACGGTATTTCGTACGTATGCACCCCTGGTGATTTCGTTTTCTGTAGGATGGATAGAATGTGAAATAGGGTTGTTTAATATTTATAATAACATAAAATTATATAATTAATACTTATTGTATTACTTTATAATTAAACAACTAAATAATAGGAAGTAGAAGAAGAAAGAAACGTGAAAGTGTCGGTAGAAGAGATTACCTCTTCCTCAACGCACCTCCTTTAATCTTCTTCATGGGGCACTAGAGTTGGACTTTTGAGAAGTACAGAACCTCTATGTTATGACTATAGAGGTTTATAAGAGTAATTAGCAGGGTTTGGCCGATCATCATGGCTTAAAGGGTTTGAAGAGGAGAGGGAAGGGGTGCCCTTTTTATAAGGGAGGAGAGGGGAACATTTGAAAAAACATAAAATATTATTTTATAATAAAGTTATATTCGATTTATAATAGCTCAAAATTGATTTATTTCAAATATAAAGTTGTTATGGGTCTAAATCCACTCAACCAATAGGTTTTAGACAAGTTTAGGTTTATATTGTAACCTTATCATTTAGATTTAACTCTATGTTCAATAATTTAACTTTTACCTTGTCTTCTTGTTTTCATACACTATATGGTTTATAAACTTACTATAACAAGACAAACGAACCCCAAGTGGTTCATTATTTATATATATATCCTTATCTAATTCATGTTTCAAAATCATATATTGTAATTAATATAATAACAATTAATAATATAATATTTGTTTTAAAAACTATTTTATGTCAATTTTGACACTATTTTGTAATTGATTTTTGTGAAACTCATAATAACATGTTTAGTTCGAAAAAAGTTAATTGAATCAATACTAAATTGTCATATTAACCTATAAAATTAGTTTAATTAATAAAAAGTCTCAAATTACATTTCTTTGGGTATTTATAAAATCAATAATGTTAATATTTTATTAATAAGGTAATTACTTCATCATCATTGTGTCATAAATAAATGAAATTATTTAATGTCAAAGAAGTATAAATAAAATTTATTTATGTATTAAATCTTCTTATATTTCTAATGAATATTTATAGTCAAATTTATCTTATGGATAACCCTATATTAAAAGTGTTTTAATTATTAAACATTGATTTTAACTATTTTAACTCTTCTTTAAATAAAATAATAATAATTGTCCTAATCTAATCCAAGTGGACCTAAAGGGTATTATTTTATTCCAAAGGTTTTTTTTGGTAGAATTACACTTATCCAATAAAATTGTGACATGCGTTCGGGTAATAATAATATCATTTCTACCCTTAATTACCGTATTTACTTTTAACAGTGGTAAATAAAATTAAAAAGATAATATTCACCAAAAATTATTTTTATCTTATTGAACCACATTTTACTCCTTGATATTAACCGTTTCTCTCAGATTTTAGAAATTCCACTCACTGAAGCGGTAAAATTATGTTTTACATACATTTTAAAATTCTCTTAGGAGGTGGTTAAAAGACGGTGAAGCGTTCAATAAAATTATTATATATCTAAAATTATTATAAAATGACTCAAATGAATTACATTGAATATATATATGTATTATGTATCAATTTATACTTAAAATAAATTTAAATATAATAAATAATTATTCAAATAAAAAGTCGGTGTTAAAATAGTAACCCAGTGTTTTCATTATTCATAAAAAATTGAATGTTTTCAGAAAAATACCAAAAATTCACCCTAGGCTTATTTCAACATTCTGAATCCAAAAATGAAGTCTATTTTGAAAGATAAATTTATAAAATTTCAAAAAGTGTGTATTTCTATTCATAATGGATAGTTCATAATAATATTATAATAATATCTCGTTTATTGAATCTTGGTATTGCATACTACACATGCTATTGAAGAACGTCTTGATTACGTGTAATGTAAGCCAAGGCAGGGATGCGTGTAGTGAAAACTATGTTTTGTGTTGTGTATAACATAATCAAAATTATTTCATTTATATATTAAACAAAATCTATAATTAATGTTGCGTAGAATAATTTCCACAAAACGAACTTCAATTTATCCGTAACACGAGCCAAGAATATTGTTGTGTATACTGTAAGCTAATACGGTGTTGCATAGAGTAAAATCTAATCTTGGTCTAGTGTATAATAGAATACATCAATGAAATTAAAAATAATATATCTCATAAAATCTCAGGGTGTTACATTCTACCCGCCTTAAAATGAATTTTCCCTAGAAATTCATCGGGGATATAAAGCGTTTACTACTTGAAAATTTCATTCACAGAAACATATATCGTAAAAAGGAACACTAAATCATTATTTTAAAAAGGAGCGTTATAAACAAAATGGATACCCAAAGTAACTCATCACTGGGTTTCCACATAGGAAAATATAGGTGAAAATATTGATATGAATGTTAAATCTTACCATCATGTTTAGATGAAGAGTGGTAGAGAACATTGCTATCAAAAAGACAGCAATCATAAATCCATAAATTTGTGATGATCTAAGGTACCATCTGATTCATTAGATATGAGGGCACTAGGACAACATTTTTGGTTTTCAAGATCATTTCCCTAATGTTGAAATTTATTTTAATTAAAATAAATACTTCCTTGATTTTGGTACAATTTTACTATTTTTTGTGCCTCAAACAATTTCCACTTCATCTATTAATGAAATGAAGATGAATTTGTCTTCCGAGAAGTATTAGAAGATAATGAGATAGAATGATAGGTTATTTCATCTATCTCAAACATAAGGTTAACAAAAGTTATAAGTCCATATTATGTTGAGATTAATCGCTTATGGTTCCAAAAATGGACTTATACTTCATCTATCATAGCACTTAATAAAAAAGAATTAGTTTCTACTAACCAGGGACTTCATGTAGGCAAGTGGTAGGTGATAAAGTCCTATCACACTTCGGTTGTGAGTTCGATGCCCGCATCCTTTTCCGACGCGACGGGTTGTCGGCCGTCCAATGGGCTTTCCTTTTTCTAAAACTACATTATTATATCATTCCATAAATATTATCAAAAAAAGTTCTAGGCTTAAAGAATAATGGATTATGTACAACATAATCCATTCCAATATTTATGCTCAACCAAAATACTTCTATCCAAACTCATAGTATAAAGAAAACAATTACTAGAAATGTCATATGTCGAGCATTTGAATACCATCATTTATCCCCCATATATCATACGATATATCTTGTTGGTAAAATTACAAACATGTGAATAACTTAATCATGTATTCTCTTGGAAAATGAATACCCATTGACTCTTAGTGAAAACATGAATGCTTTCAAAATTTAACACTTTCCACATACCAAAATCCCAAATTTTCTATATACTCAAACCATGATATAGCTTTGTCCTTATATCATTTATTAGCTCATTTCATTATTTCTTTTTTGCTTCATTATGCGCATATCATCTTCTTTCCAAAAATATTTCAATCACTTTTCATGGTTACCAGTACCATATATTTATTGAAAACCAATGCATAGATATTCCAAAATTCCACGATGACATAAATGAGATTCTATGATACTATTTTGAAATCCCATTACATAAATACTTACTCATTACACAACATCATTATCATACTCAACATCACAAATAGTGATCACATGTGACATCCCTTTATCCTTTTCCTTAATAGGTTTCTCACGTTGATCATCTTTAACCCTTGGATTAGGGAATTGATTAGCATAATGCACCATTTCCTTGCACTTTAAGCATTGAAGTGTTGGTGGTGTGTTCTCTGTAGTCTTTTTATTATTCACATCATTAGAAACCCTTTTTCCATTTCTTCGACACTCAGATTCTCAATGACCATCTTTTCTATACTTAAAACATTTTTGAGTCCCTTTAAGACAATCTCTTCCATGCTTCGTTCAACACATTGTGCATAAAGAAACTTTCATATTCTTTTCACCATTATTCTGAGATTTCTCCTTGAACTCCATCATCCATTTCTTTTCAAAACCATGAGATGGATATGTAACAACAACTTCCATTTTTACCTTCATAGAACAACACACAATTTCTTCATAGATACTGATGTCTCTTATAGATAATTCCATTCAAAAACTTGGTTTTAAGCCACTAAAGATTCGATCAACTTTACTTTCATGTTGGATGATAATGCCAGATGCATACCTTGCAAGCCTTGTAAAATTCTCTTTCAATATACCACCAGATTCATCATCCTTTTTCTTAAGCTAAAGGAAATACCATTCTATCATTGTTCGAAGAATACGAGGGAAGTACTTATTGAAAAATAAGTTTTTGAACTCATCAAATTCCATGGATTCAATTTCATCTCGGGGCCACGTATTCTTAGTTATAGTACAACATTGATCTGCTTCACCTTCTAAATAGTAAATATCCAGAAAGAATTTTTCATGTTCCGCACAACTAAGTATGGAAAATATCTTTTAAATGGTACTAATCCATTGTTTAGAAACAAATGGATCAGAAGACCCACTGATTAAAGGTGGATGTTTCCTAATGAAGGAATCAATTTAATATTGTTCCCTTCTCTGCTCATTTGGAAGTCCAGAATGATTCATAGCTTGTGTAAGTATAGAAATAATATTTTTCACTCCATCTCCCAAAACATTGGATTGTTAAGGAGGAAAATAATTGCATTGTCCAGTACATTGATCAACACGGTTCCTTCTGGTTCCAGCCATCATCTAAAACCCAAAAATAATAGTGTGGTAGGAAAAAATCATTCTAGGGAAAACAACATAATAAAGGGGTATTACCTTCAATATATAACATCCTAGGTTTAATTCTAATATTTTGACCGTAATTATAGGACTATAAACTATACTTATACTTAACCGTATGGACATCCCTAGACATACCTTTGAAATATATCTATTGATCTCACTAATCTCTTAGCATCCTAGTTTCCAAAGGTTAACTAATCCTTTCCTCTAATACCAAATGTAGAGACCCAAAGCATGACGTACATAAACATTACATTACTTTTGCAGAATACTTAATACATAAAAAATACACACATGGATAATAATATTTTAGTGTATTTGAAAACTCAGAACATAATATTCTAATCGTGGTGATAAATCTTCAACATCTCTCATAAAGATCTTCCCCATTTGTTTTCTTACCTAAAACCATTATTTTTATCCTGGGGAAAAGAAAAAATATAAAGGGTGAGCTCAAATGCTCAGTAAGGGTATGCATGGAGAAAATAAAACAAACCATATACATTTGAACTTCAAAACATGAACATAAGGTTTACACATCAAAATCGTGAGATGTGAAATAAATCTTTGAAATACATAAGGCATAGTTCATAAAGGAACATTAATCATTATAAAATAGCATGGGAATAGAACATTTAATTGTGAAAACCATTAATCACATGATATGATTTCCATAGTCGCCAAGGAATTGCTGCCAAGACCATCTTAGTGGATTAAGTCCCTTTCTGAATCGAGTTCACTCCTCGTTTCAGTCCTGTAAAACTAAACCTGATTAACTTTCTGTTCTAGCCATGTATATGTCATGAGATATAAATCTTTACCCAATTAATTGGAGGAATATATATGTGTCACCCATCTTATAATGAAATCATTATTACTTGTGCTTCAACCTAAACAGAAATCATTCATCATAACCCAGAGAATAAAAATGGGTTTCATAAACATCATCCCATCATAACATAATACATATAAAACAAATAGATATCATTTCATCATAAGAAAAGTGAAACTATGTAAATCATAGAGATATTATACTTGAAACAAACACATATGAGATAATGTCATCTTATATGGAAAATGGTTTTGATAAAACACTTGAAAATAATTCTTGAAGAAAATATCCCTTCTTCTTAAAAATCATTTTATTTTCCCAAAATTCCATGCAATTTTAAAAGAAAATAATTTTATTTAAAATAACCATGAAATCTTGTAGGGTAAACTTCATGAAAATTAGGCATTATGAAACTGTAAAAATCAGATCATTCCGTATAAGTTAAATAAAACTTTCTCCTCGTATTTTTGTCAGAAAAGTCCAAAAAAGTTCATCATGTGGTAAACAAAAGTAAGATTCCTTTCATAACATGTGATAAATTTAATAAATGGGTAAAAAGGACTTTAAACATACATGAAAACATTTTTAGAAAACATGGGCATGGATGATAACAATAACCCCAGTAAATACATACTAATAAATAATCTCGGATAAAAATGAGATTGGAAAAGTTATCCCATAACTTATATCCGATATGCTTTGTATGTATATGAACCTCCTTTATAATTATTTAAATAATTTCATTGACTTATTAAAAAATCATATTCATTTTTATGATATCATATATGGTTCACTTATGACTTTATATTACCTGTTCTTTTGTAAATTCAATGTTAAAGGAGCATTTTCGATAAATCATTTCATTAATCGTACATTTTTGGACTTCTTGTTCTTGATATTAATAATACATATATCATGATTTAATAACATCCAGAATGTAAAACATGACTTATATATCATATATATTCAATATATATATATATAATAGATAGATAAATGAAATGAAACACACCGTTCATGGAGACTGTAGGCCGTACGTACACATAAATGATGTTTTTCATTTGCCTATTGAATAGAATGTAATTAAGTAGATGAAATACATTTATATATATATACAAAAATATAGTAGCATAATTATGTCATATATTTCATGATTACTTATTTTATATACATTATAATCATTATTGAATTGTTTACTTTGAAAATGAATCTTATCGCGCCGTAGAGATGGTAATCTGTACGTACGCACGAGTGATGATATCTTTCCAATATCTATTGAATGGAATTGTATTGGATGATATAACATCATAGAATAATTATGATGTTATAATAATCATATATAGTTATTATTTACACCATTATACCCATCCATGTTAGGTGGTGGTGGAAAAGCTGATTACACCACGGCGTGGAAAGGGTATTCAATACGTACGCACGCGCGATGATTTCGTTTTTCGTAGGATGGGTAGAAGGTGAAATAGGGTTGTTTCATATATATAATAACATATCAGTATATAATTAATACTGATGTTATTACTTTATAATGAAATAACTCATGAATAGGATGTAGAAGAAGAAATAAAATTAAAAGATTCGGTAGAACTCGATGCACCTCGTTTAAACTTCATCATAGTGCACTAGAGTTGGTATTTTGAGAAGACCAGAACCTATATGATAAAACTAGGGAGGTGTAGAAGAAGAATTGGTAGGGGTAGGCCGATCTTCAGGGATCAAAAGGTTGTTAAGAGAAGAAGTAAGTGGTACTCTTTTTATAAGGGAGGAGAGGGGCACCTTTAGAAAAACATAAAATATTATTTTATAATAAAGTCATATTCTGTTTATAATAGCTCCAATTTGATTTATTTCAAATATAAAGTGAGTATGGGTAGAACTATTTTCATCAAATATGTTTTTACTAGTTAGGTTACTATTTTAACCTTATCATTTAGATTTAATTCTAAGTTAAATAATTTAACTTTTACGGTGTCATCTTGTTTTCTTACACTATATGGTTAATAAACATTAAATAAAAAGCCAAAAGAACACCAAGTGGTTCATTATTAATATATAGAAACTTATATATGTAATTTGGTCGAGCCTCAGATTTTTTGAAATATAATAACAATTTATAATATTATATTTGTTTTAAAAACTATTTTATGCCAATTTTGACACTATTTGTTAATTGATTTTTGTGAAAATCATAACAACATGATTAGTTAGAAAAACGTTAATTTAATAAATTATAACATGTCATATTAACCTATAAAATATGTGGAATTCATAAAAAGTCTCAAATTACAATTATTTGGGTATTTATAACATCAATTTTATTAATATTTCATTAATAATGTAATTACTTAATCATCATTGTGTCATAAATAAATTAAATTATTTAATTTCTAAAAAATATAAATAAAATACTATTATGTAGGAATTTTTTTATGTTTCTAATGAATATTTATAGTCAAATTTATCTTATGTATAACCCTATATTAAAAAACTTTTAGTTATTAAACTTTGATTTTAACTATTTTAACTCCTCTTTAAATAAAATAATAATAAGAGTCCTAATCTAATCCAAGTTGACCTAAAGGGTAATATTTTATTCCTAAGGTTGATTTTGGTCGAATTAAACTTATCCAATAAAATTAGTACTTGCTTTATGGTAATAACAATATCATTTTCACCCTTAATTACACGATTTACTTTTAACCGTGGTAAATTAAAGTAAAAAGTTACTATTCACCAAAAATTATTTTTATCTTATTGAACCACATTTTACTCCTTGATATTAACCATGTGTCTATAATTTTCTAAATTCCACTCACATAAGTTGTAATATTATTTTTTAAAAAAATAATCAAATTCTCCTAGGAGGAGGGTAAAAGACAGTGACAAGTTCAATAAAATTTTTATATATCTAAAATTATTATAAAATTACTAAAATGAATTACATTTAACTTATATAGGTATTATGTATCAATTTTGACCTAAAATAAATTTAAATAAAATAACTAATTTTTTAAACAAAAAGTCAGTTTTTAAATAGTAACCCAGTGTTTTCACTATTCATTAAAAATTGAAAGTTTTCATAAAAATAAAAAAAATTCACCGTAGGATAATTTTGATATTCAGAATCCAAAAATGAAGTCCATTTTGAACGATAAAAATAATAAAATATAAAAAATTTTGTATTACTATTCTAAACGGCTAGTTCATAATAATATTATAATAATATATCGTTTAGTGAAACATGGTATTTCGTACTACACACGCTTTCGAAGAAGGACTTGATTCCGTGTAATGCAAGCCAATCCAGGGCTGCGTGTAGTGAAATCTCTGTTTGGTGTTGCGTATACCATAATCAAAACGTATTTCATTTATACATTAAACAAAATCTATACTTAATGTTGCGTAGAATAATTTCAACAAAATGAACTTGAATCTTTGTGTAACATGATCCATGAATAGTTTTGCGTATACTGCAAGCTAATATGGTGTTTCATATAGTATAAGATAATCTTGGTGTAGTGTATAATAGAATACATCAAAGAAATTAAAAATAATATATCTCATAAAATCTCAGGGTGTTACATCGTTGCATCTGAAGGTCCCCCTAGAAGAAGTGAAAGGAATTCCAGCAGGGAAGGGTGAATGCAATTTAGTGTTATCTGGTATAACTAATCATTGAATGGTTCGTAGTGCTTTCATAGACATCAAGGGTCATGTTTTTTGATGTCTCGCAATGTGAGTTCTCTTTGAAGAGCAATGGTGGATTTGGTAGAATCCTTTGGGAATCCCTCTTTTCATAAGAGTGTTTCCTCTTAGGGATCTCCAATTTATCTGATCATAGGCGATCGGTTGTCAGGTGTCTTTACTTTTGATTCTCACTTAATGTTAAGGGATCATGCTTGTGAATCATCTAAACCCCTGTTTTGGTGGATGTTCCATGAGGGAGTAGTAGGCTGTCGTGGTGTGTTGTGTTTTTTGGTTTTCTATTAGTTGTGGTGTAGTTGTGTGTGGAACCAAAAATGGTAAGGTTCATTTGGAATCTTTTGAAACCTGAATACAAGGTAGAAGATGCTTAAAACATTAGGGCTCCACCCATAGGCCTCAAAGTTAAGCTGGCACATGGTCCAGATCCCTGGTAGTGTATGGGTCCCTAACCTTGTTTATGTCATCTGTATTGAGAGTGAAGCCAATTTAAATTGGATTTGTGGTTGTTTCGTTCCGAATGACCCTATTTTGGCGAATAAGGATTCCCCTAGCTATGAGGAGGTGTGCTCACCTCTTTACATTAATGTTCTGGGGGTTGCGTCTAATTGGATTTAACCTTTTTGAGGAGTCCATATGGAGTCCATTTGGGAGAATTTAACTCAAATTGTAAGGTCTCTAATTCTATGATGTGGAGAGGTTGGTTTGTCTAGGGTCATGGTTTTTGACACCCTGTAGTTAGGCCCTCCCTATCCATCCCTTGTGGTGGGGGGTTTTTTCAAAAATAAAAAATTCGAAGTTTATGTAACTTGTAGAAGTTCTAATGGTGGGGACACCCTCATTGGATCTCACCTAGATGTCTTTGGAATGAGTCAGTTTTGGCCTTTTCATAATGGTGGGGAGTCCACTCAGGCCTTCTCGTGTTGGGTTTTCAGTCTCGTCTTGCGAGTTGGTGGGTTTCTAATGGTGGGGATCCCCTTAATACATTCCCTCATGTTTTCATTTTCGTAATATTCCATGAGATATCTTGGTGGTATGTATTAAGATAGTTCATTGTATGTTTTTTGGTCTTGTTCATTCCTTCCAAAAAATAGTGTGGTTTCTATTTAGTAGTATGTGAGGTGTTCGGTTGTGAAGTTGGTTTCTGTGGGTGAGAGAGTTCATTTCCTTGATTGACCAATTGGAGGTGTCCTAGCTATTTGGGATTGGTGACACATAGCAATAAGTCTTTTTTATGGGCTTCTTGAGGTTTTCTTATAAGTCACTTTCCTTAACCACATTGTGTTGTCCTATTTTCTCTTTCTTTTCTTATGGATCCTCTTTGTACCTCAAGAGGGTATCATGTGCTACACTGGGCATCATTCTTATTATGGATTTCTGGGGGAGGAATGATTTATGGTGGGGAGAATTTTCACACCTACCATATTTTGAATTATTGTTTATATTAATTTTTTTTGAATCATATAATTAATGATGAATCCCAAAATAGCATTTTTGAGTACTTATTTTAAAAGACTTATATTGGCCTTGACTGTTTCCAACGCACCGCGGTCGAAGTAGCACAACCTCGCCTGAGTCGCTGCGTGACGTCGCTCGATTCTCAGTATGGACTGCTCGATTTCCAAACCAAATAAATAACGTAAAATGAATTAAATTAATGTTTATGGTTTGACAGTGTCATAGGCAGGGCATGGTTGAAGCCATATGGCTTATTCAAAACACCATGCAGCATGTCCGGTGCTGGGTTAATTTATTATTTAACGAGATGAATAAGTAAGTTAATGCATATTGAAATGGTAAGAATAAAATGATTTAAAGGTTATTCTAATAATTATAATAATAATAATATAAATATTGATGTTGTTGTTATTATTGTCATTTTTGTTATTGTTTTAAATAAGTTATTAGTAATATTTTTAAATTTATTAATATATTTATTATTTTATTATGTTATCATTATTTTTTTATAATTATTCTTAATAGTTATCAATAGTTATTATTTTGATTAATTAATTAATTAATTAATTTTCGTCTTTCTATGTTATGGTTTCGGTGTCACCCTTACTCTTGCTCCCACCCTTAGGTCGCGCCTCCCTGGTTTTTCCATCAAACAATCGAGCCGCTGGTCTATCCTTCCCCTCTCATACCTGGTGTTTACCCTCGCTCCATATCATGCTCATGTCGTGCCCTTCTACCCCTCTCTAACCAACCTCCCTGCCTCCTCATTGCGACCCCTGCTTCCCCTCATACCCGTCGCAACACGCCCCTACCTCTTCAATGGACACACCTGGTCGCACCACACCTAGGGTCAGCCAACACCCCCCCCCCCTCATCGGCCAACGTCGAACCTGTTATCTCCATCCCGGACACCCATTCTGTCGCCCTGATGGCCGACCTATGTTCGTCTTCCACCAGGCCATCACCCTACCTTTCCCGCCTAGACCCGTGCTCTCTCCATTGACAAACTGACTCCCCCATTTCTCCATTGTTCATCTTAAATATAACAAACCTTCTCCATGCCCTTCGTCTATCATAAAAACCATTTCTGGCTACCCCCTACTGGTCATGGCTGGATGGGTGTGCCACCTCCTGGCGGGCGCTCTCTTTTCCCTCATTCAGACAGTTTTTCTGGCATGCCACACCTCCCTTTGGAAACATATCTCATCTATTCCCCTTGAGGGGCCTCGCACTTCCTTACGCTGCTTCACAAAATTGTGAACCACTTTTTTCATGTTCATGTCACCTATAGAAAATCCCTTTTTCACTCAGAAAGCCTCTTGAACCCTCACAACAACCTACCACTTCCTTCGATGAATGTATAGAACACTCAGGTAACCTCCATTACCCCTCCATAAGGTTTTTCGTTAGGCTCTCTTCTGTTTGGGGTTCAATTATCATGGTTTTTTTCCGAATTCATGTTTTAGGGTCTGCTTGGTTTTTGTTGAGATGTGTTTTCCGGAAATTTGAGTTGCGCACAATATAGTCGGAGGTTTATTCACATGAGGTAGGAGGTTCCTTGTTTAAACATTATTTAATAAATTAGTTTTCTTTATTAGTTAATTTTTAATGTTCTTTGATTAATTATTTTTTGGGACAGATTTGGTTTTCTTAAAGTTGTCCATTTGTTTTATTGGGTAGGTAGTATGTTCATGTGGTGTGGGTGGCTTCATTGGTTGAAAACATGTATTTAGTCAATTGTTTGTGTTTTTAAAAATGTGTAGTTAGTTTTTCATTTGTGCAAGTGCTTTTAGTCATGTTTTCGACCTGGTGTTGCATGTGCTTGGTAATATGTTAAGCTGTTTTGTGGGTTAAGTAGGTTGTTGCTATGAAAACAAATGTTTAACTATATTCTTGTGTTTTATAAATTTAGCATTTATTTTTTAAAAGTGTGAAAAGTGTGCAGTTTATGGTTTGGTGTAGCGTTCATATGCTTCTTTCCATAAAATAGTGTTCGAGTGGGAGTTTCGGGCTTAATGTCTGGTTTTATAATATGAAATTACTTAATAAAATTTCTATGTGTTTTTTTAATTGAGGAAAATGGTCTTTTAATAGTACGGCTAGGTTTGTATTTTAACTTAAGCCATGTTATGTCTCTTTTTATAGAATTTGTTTACAAAAATTTATGATGTTTTAATAAATAATTATTAACGGTGAAAAATGGTATTTGTTGAGTTATTTAATTCCTTTTTATCTGTGGACTATTTCAATTGAATTTTGTTTGTGTGCATGTGTGGCATTGGGTTTAGGTAACACCCAGTTTGTTTTCTTCATTTGAGGTTGACACAAAATGTGAAATTTGAACATCTTGAGAACAAAAGGGGGAAGCCAGGGTACTTGGTGGGAGGAATAGATCTAGTGTTCTAGTGATACATATAGAGCTCTAGCCAAGTTTCACATAGATGGATTGACGATTACGACACTAACTAAACATGGTATGATTATTGGAAACCTCTAGGATAACAATGTGTTTCCCTACTAGTGTATCTTGCACGAGAACATATATTTTTGTGATTCCTATACTGCTATTCACTGAGACATGATGTTCTAGGGTCCCATTATTTTGCTAGTACCTATAGGGCCTCCCCCACCTTTTGTGCTCCTAGACTACAATACACTCTCCTTCAGCATATGGTGTCACATTTTGGTTTTCATTAGGGTTGGATTTTCATAAATGCAGGGATGTTTTTTATAATTTATGTTGGATACTATAAAAATTGATTTCTTTATTGAAACATTAAAGACTGGGAATATCAATGGAATTTTTTTTCTTAAATACATGGGAAATTTACGAGTCCACGAAATTTGATGGAACATGATTCTGAGGTCTGGTGTGCCCGTAATAAATTTCTGATGTTTTGTTCAGGTACGTTCAGTAAACATACGAGCGGGTTTTTATAACTATTGAACCGGTGCTCAGAATTGAAATCTAAGGGAACACTTTAACTCACAATGCTAGTATTCCCTTAAGAATAGTTTCTCCTCGACGATAGTTCGTAGAGAATAATAGTTACTTTTGTGGGTTTTTAGTGAATTAATTAAATAAAAATAATGTTGTGTAGCATTATTTTTTATTTATCGGTTAAATCCTCCACTTGGAAGTTGGAAGTTGGAAGTGTGGGAACCACTCAACCATAAAATCCCATGAGATGTTATGGTGGTGGGGATCACCCAATCCTAACCTCCCATGAGAGGTTACTATGTGGGGACCACCTGGGACTAAACCCCCCTAATAATGGTAAGAGAGGAAATCCTCTCAACTCCACTCATTAATGAGGGAGAGTCTCTCATTCACCCATCCTTTAATGTGCCAAATTCTCCTCTTTAATTTATTTTCCCAACCTCATGAATTAATTAATTGGAGCCAACTTAATTAATTCACACTTTTTTTTATTTCTAATACATATGATAGATTTTATAATCTCTTACCTTTACTTTCATTTATTTTGGTAGGAAAATGGTTGGAAAAGTAGGATTAGAGCTTTTTAGGGAAATGCTCTCGCTAACGAAGAACGATGAACACCATCGACTACGAAGAATGATCTGCTTTGATCTTCATCCACAGACTCCTACCGACATGGGAAGTCATCAACCGAACTTCACTCAACATTGTCATCAATGAACCGACAAACATGCTCGAGATTGGAAGAGTTCAGTGGAGGTGATGAACGACGACCACTCTGTCTTCTTCCCCAAGACACTGTCAATGAACACAGTTCAAGGTATGGGTTTACTTTCATGTTAATGATTTCCATGTTCTTTCTTTTTCAGATTGGGAATGACTCATTGTGGAGGCTATAGAATTTGAAGTTCATCATTATCTTTCCTTGATGGGTTGATTGCTATTACCCTAAATGTAGAGGGTGCCAAACTAACTTGGCACGACTCCCTCCGTCGATCTCTTTTGTGATATTTTTCGACATGGTGAAGAAACGATGAGGAGATGAAGGTGACCGGAAATGACCATGATAAGGTGGTCCCCGTGACCCACGCTTCCTGCCAGCCTCACCCTCTGCTAGCCGAACCAGTCCACACTATGCCGCGCGCGGGCTGCTCTAGCTTCGGTCATGATGCGCCCCGGTAGTGCCACTCTGGATGCACTCTCCATCTAACCGAACCGATCGTCGTTGCCCCGTTAGCCGGCCGAACCGGCTCTACCTCCCTGGGCCAAACCACGATGAACTCCTAGCTGTCGGCGCCTCCCGAAAACCCGTGCTTATCGGCCGCACGTGCCTCCCGGCTGCCCGTGCCTCCTTGTCGCACTGTGCATCCAGGCCGCCACTGGCCTCCCGTGTGCCCTGGCCAAATCGTGCTCGCCTGCGTTCCCCAAGCCACTGTGGGCCGAAATGGTCTCAACCATTTAGGTCGACCCGCCCGAGCCGTGCCCCTCACGGCATTGTCTGAACTTGCATCAGCCATCCGGGTTGAGCCGCTCGAGTCATGCCTCTCACAGCGCTTGTCGAACCAGCCTTGGCCATCCTGGACGAGCCATTGAGCTATGCACCACGTGCGCCTAGCCAAGACGGCCTTCCTCGCCCCTTGCGGTGCCTTTGGGCCGAACTTCCCTTACACAGACCCGCGGCCAGTCTACGCCCTTACGACCGGTCGGTGCCCTTGCGCTACTCGCGGCCTTCAAGGCCTGTTGGGCTGGGCCCAGCAGGACGGGCCGAACCCAATGGGTCTGGCTGGGCCGAACACAAACCGGATCAGACTTGACTTGGCCCACTACGACCCTTTGCTTTTTTGGTCATTTTTTTATCACCATACATCTATTTGAATAACCATCAGTGGCACTAGTATTCTTGGAGCGCGATGGTCCCTTAGTGTATACCCCACGGGAGTTTTGGGTATAGTTGAGATACGGTTAGGTCTGATTGAGCACGATTCCAACGGGGCTTCCGAGGCAAAAAGGATAAAAACTCACAGATCGGGCATCCGATTGACGCACTATATTTTGTGTTGAGACCCCTATGATGTGGCGTAGCTTTGGGATACTTCTTCGTGGGACTTTGTTGTATTTGATATATCAAAACATGGCTTGAGGAGCGAACCCTCCCGAAATCAAGCGTGCTTTGTGCGGGAACCCTATGATTGGATGCTTTGTGATAATGGGATCCTACTAGGGTTCGACAACTCTGAATACTATTCCATGATCCTAGGTGGGTTCGACAGCTCTGATTATTGTTCTAGGATCCTATGTGGGTATGAATACTCTGATAACTATTCTAGGATCCTACGTGGGATCGACAACTCTGATTACTATACCAGGATCCTACGTTGGTTCGACAGAGTAGAAGATTCAATGGATACATCTAATCATCTCTATCTCTCTACATAATATGTATACTTGTGTGAGGTCAGTTAGTAACTTTTGTGTTTACCTCATGATTGAGATGGATTACTTGATAACTTAGGTATATGTATGGGCATATACCTATGTGGTGTTATCTGTTGATTTCAGACTTTGTGGTATATCATTGTTGTATTTTATGAAACCTTGGGGGTTTTGGGGTCCTTTCTGAGTATCTTTATACTCACCCCTTCATGGGATATGCCTACACCACATTTTGTTTGTTGCAGACGACTGACAGTGCTGATTGAGGCTAGGTGTGTTCAGACTGGATGGTACCCAGAGGTGGACCATGCAGCGTGATGGTACAAGAAGGAGACAGATAGACATGGAGTGGTGGGGAGGCTATCTGTACCTACCCATCAATTATGAATCCCGAAGGACGATCCATAAACTAGTATCCTTTCTTCAGTTGTACTTGTTTTTCCAGTTCCTTGTACTTTCGGTTGGGATTGTATTTTCAGCTGCTTTACTTTTCACCAGTCTTTTGTTATATAGTTTACATAGTGTTTTGTTTCCAGCTGCGTGATTTGTTGTGTGCATTTACATGTTTTAAAGAAAATTCCTCCCAGATTTAGGGAATTGCGCCTTTGGTGGTAGTCGCTAGCCCCTATCCTATGGAAGACGGGCTTGGGGTAGTCCGGGCATGAACCCTAGGCGACGGGTCGTGATAAATTGGTATCATATGAGTCAGTTCTACCATAGAACACATGACTCCCATATTTTTTGTGAATTAATAGTGTTAAGTGTATTGAGTGCAGTTTTCAGTTCAGGGAGTCCAGTGTTTTTGCGGTGGCTGACGTATCCATACATCAGGACCCTGACTTCTGATTTTCAACTCAGTGTACGAAAACACTAATTGCGTGTGTGATTATTTTGGAACGTTTTCTTAGTAATCTCTTTGAGTCAGCTCACAAGGTATAAATTATTAACCATGGCACACCTTCTTCTTTTTAGGATGGACCCACATAGCCATCCAGCCAGGATTCCAGGCATTGTACGAGATGACAGCCCACCGAGTGATGAGGCCTTGGTGTGGGGCCCTATCACAGCGGAGCCTGAGTGGTACCACTAACAGTTCGGCCACCGATGCCACTAGCACTATAAGACACCAAGATTTTATGAGAATTATTATTTTTAATTTAATTGACGTCTTTTGTTATATGATTCACCAAGATTAGCTTGACCTATACATAACACCGTATTAGCTTGCAGTATGTGCAACACATTTCTTGAATTATAATGCACACAATTTCAAGTTATTCCGAATAAAATGCATTTTACACAATAGAAAGTATAGATTTTGATCAATGTATAACTAAAATATATTTTTAGAATGTTATACGCAACAAAAAAATAATATTTCCCTACAAGAAACCCTGACTAGGATTTCATTACACGCAAGAGCGACCTTCCTCAATAGCGTGTGTTGTACGCAATACTGAGATTCACTAAACAATGATATATTGTAATAATATTGTTATGAAATGGATTTTATGAATATTATTAACTAAATTCTGAATTTTATTACATAATAATTCATCTTACACATATTCTAGAACAAGATATGAGAACAAAATAAAATTTTCAGGTAAAATATTTATTTTTTAAAAAATGCCGTTTTGCCGCCTTTTGAAGGCACACCCATTTTAAATCTGATTTTTAACAAGTTTATAAGTTCAATATTACAAAATAATCTTCTTATTTTGAATGAGGATATAAAAATTTACGTTGGATAATGTTTTGTTATTTTTCTGATAACATTCATATTTTGATGAATAGTAAAAACACGCTAAATTTTATTAAAAAACAACTTTTTTAATTAAGATAGTATATATGATTAAATTATAATGTTGAATGGTTTTAAATTATAAATATTATATATTTTTACCATTTAATATAATTTATGTCATTAGAATTAATTTTACATTGAATTCATAGGTAAAATCATTTCAATCTTTTGCAATGTTTAAAAAACCTTTTTTTCGACAACGAGATTAATTTTGAATTAATTTCTGCATCTTCTGTTTTTTAAAATTTGGAAAATTGATTACATATTTATAATTAGTAGTTCAATATTATGTTAATAGGCTTCTTTTTATTTTTGGGGATTATTAATAGTAACTACGGTAAATTTTATTTACCACTGTTAACGGTTAATTAGGTAATTAAGGGTAAAAATAATATTATAAAATTACCCTAATACTTGTCGTAATATAATTGGATGATTATATTTCATTCTAAAATATTCCTGGGTCGAAATGATATTTATTAGAAACCAATTTTATGTGATTAAGACCTTTAATTTATTTTATTTAAATGAATGTGAAATATGTCTCACTAAAAATTTTATAATTAAATTATTTTTAATATAAGGTTATACAGAATATAAATTCGGTTATAGATACTAATTTGAAACATAAAATTTATTTATTTATCATGGAAATTTATTTTTAATTTTTTAAAAATATATAATTACCTTAATATCTTTTAAATCAATGATATAGAAATTATTTATTTAGTGAAAAACCAATAATATAGTTTTTATTAAACTAATAATACACATTAAAGGCCCAAAAACTAGACCAAAACTTATTGGTCGTGTACATGTAATCCATAAGCATCCAATGGTCTAATATTTGACCATTTGGAGCCCTATAAATGCGATTATGACACTTATATTATTTTATTTTAAATGATGTCAAAGTTTTCATCTTTATAATTTAATTAATATAAGATTTTAAATGTTGTGATTTTTAGATAATAAATTCGAGTAAAAGTATTATTATTTAATATATTATATTTATTTGGATCATAGTATTTTATTTTATATATCTATCCACCGAATGAGTATGTTAAATAATTATCCAAAAATGTTGTATTAATTATTTTATTAAGGGAAACATCAAATAATTGGTTTTAAAAATATTAAAATAAATGTTATATGAACAAATTAATGTTCACCATGAATTTTTTAGATTACTATGACATTTTTGGAATATATTAAATATTTATTTCGAATATATCCTCTTTGTGGATTTTAGTTAAATTCAGATAAATGAATAGTGTCAAAATTAACACTATTGTTATTTTATAAAAATAACATATTATTAAATTGTTTAAAAATCTCAAAAATATTTAAAAATTATAAATTAAAACATATATTGTCTAAAATTTAATAACGTAACCAAATATAGAGAATTTAAAACACATAAATAATTATTTATAACCATTTAAAATTTAGAATATTATTACCACAAATAAAATTAAATAGATAAATCAAGTTGATAAGGTTGAAAAAAAATTAAAACGTATATAAATATTATTGGTTGATGAGATTACAACCATATATCATCTAATATTATAATTTGAGTCATTTTTGGAGGTTTTTAAGTGGGGTTTGAGTTTATTATAAATCAATATTTTAGAGGTTTCCAAAATTGCACCTCTCCTCTCCTATAAAAGGGAACCTCCTCCCTCTCCTCCTCACACCACTTTGAGCCTTAAAGCTCAGACAACCACTGCCCAGTTCTCTTCTCCACTTAAACACATAGCAGTGGTCCTGGTCTTCTTCAAAGATAAAAGTTAGTGCCCTAAAAGGAGGTTTAGAAGAGGCGCGTCGAAGAAGAGGTAATATCCATTACTGATTTTTCAAATTCATTTCTTCTTCTACTTCCTATAATTTTTTTTGTTTCATAATAAAGTAATAACATCAGTATAATTCATATACTGATATGTTATTATAAATATGAACCAAACCTATTTCACCTTCTACCCATCCTTTATAAAACGAAATCACTGCTTGTGCGTACATACGAAATACCGACTCCACGTCATGGTGTTATATGTTTTTTCACCACCACCTTACATGGATAGGTATAGTGTTGTAAAGAATAACTATATATGGTTATTATAACATGATACTAATTCTGAGATATTCTATCATACACTTTAATTCCATTCAATAATTATGGGAATGATATCATCACTCGTTCGTACGTATGGATTACCGTGTCCACGACGCGATGAGATTCATTTTCCAAGTTAACCATTGAAGAATTATTATAAAGTATATATAATAAATAATCAAGAAATATATAAAATATTAATGATACTGGATTTATTTATATGTTATTTACTTACTTTCATTCAATTTAATAAGGAAAAGAAAACATCTTTCATGAGTACGTATGACCTACCGTCTTCATGAACGGTGCATTCCATTCCATTTATTATTCTATTATATATATGCATATTCTGAATATATATTATATATAAATCACGTTTTACATTCTGGAATTTATTAATCTTGATATATGTAATCATATGAATAATTACAAGTCAAAACATAGACGATAAATGAAACGATTTTACCCAAAACGCTGCTTTATCATGGAATTGACAAATGAACGGGTAATATAAAGTCGTAAGTGAATCATATATGATATCATAACTATTATTATAGTTCTTTTGCATGTTAATAATATGTTCAAACGCACTATAAAAGAGTCTTGGACACATACAGAAGAAATTGAACATAAGGTAAGGGATTATTTCGTCTAACTTTTATTTCTGTGAGACATATGCCTTAATCACCATATATTTCTTTTGTATGGTGTTTATGATTCCTGTTAATGTTTCATGATATTTATTATAAAGAATATTATATTTATAAATGCATATAATTTTATTTAATTTATGACCTGTATGATTCCACTGATCAAAAAAGGGAAGGGATAATTTTAGAAATCTCATTTTTATCCTAGATTTCTTATACAAAAGTATTTACTAGGGTTATATTTTTCATCCATGTCCATAATAATTTTTTTCATAAATAGTTTAATTTTCTTCCATATATTTTTAAATACATGGTTACCCCTATTTTAATTTCACATTGTGTTATGGAAGGAATATTTCTTTTGTTTACCATATGATGAACTTTTGGATTTTTCCTATAAAAGTACGAGGAGAATGTCTTTTTTAACTTATACGGCTTGAATGGATTTTTATGGTTTCATAAAACATTATCATTATGAAGATTACTCTACATTATTTCATGATTATTTTCGATAAAATTATTCTATTTTAAAATTGCGTGGCATTTTGTGAATATAAATTGATTTTGAAAAAGAAAGGATATTTTCCTCAAGAAATTATTTTAAGTGTTTTATCAAAACTGTTTTCCATCCATGATGACATTTTTAGTATGTTTATGTTTCAAGTATAATGTCTCTATTATTTACATGGTTTTATTTTTATTATGATGAAATGATATCCATTTTTTTATATGGATTATGGAATGATGGGATGATGTTTATGAAACCCATTTTATTCTCTGGGTTATGATGAATGATTTATAATTTTTTTGTGATACATGTAAGAATTATTTCAATATGATATGGGTGAGACCTATATATCCCTCTAATTCATTGGGTAATGATTTATATCTCATGACATATACATGACTGGAACATCAAGTGAATCCGGTTGAGTAATACAGGGCTGGAACGGAAAGTAAACACTGTTCAGTAATTGACTTTTCCCACTATGATGGTCTTGGTAGCAATGCCTTGGCTACTATGGAAATAATAACATGTGCTTAATGGATTCCACAATTATATGTTTTGTTCCCATGTTATGTTATCCTGGTTAATGTTCCTTTATGATCTATGCCTTATGTACTTCCAAGATCTATGTCATTGCTTAATATTTTGATGTTTTATGTTCATATTTTTTTGTTAAAATGTATATAGATTGTTTTTTTGTTCCCAATGTTTACCCTTACTGAGCATTTGACCTCAGCCCTGTTTACGTTTTCTTTTCCCAAGGATATAAAGAATGGTTTTAGGTAATAAAAAAAGGATAAGACCATTATGGGAGATGTTGAAGATCATTCCACATGATTACAAGTGTATGTTCTATGTTTACAAAGACACTAAAATAATACAGTCATTGGGCATCTTTTTGTGTCATGTATTATGTTTTACACTTAAGTAATTTAATGTCAATGTACATCATGCTTTTGGTCTTTACAGTTGGTATCAGATCAATGGTTTAGTTAACCTTTGGAAACTAGGATGCTAAAACTTTTGTGAGATCCATATGGATTTTTCTAAGGTATGTCTTGGGATATCCCAACGGTTTAGTATAAATATAGGTTACAGTCCTAGAATAATGTTGAAAATCATGAACAATGTAGGGTAAACCTAACGTGTCATGGATTAAAGTATGTGTGATAAGTTAGACATCCCATAATTGAATTTTTATGATTATGTGTTTCCTCGTTATTTGAACTGTTTCTTACAAAATGGTTTTAAGTTTTAGTCAATGAAGGGAACTAGAAAGAATTAGGTCAACATTGAATCCACTAGACATATTGGTGACTATGGGAAATGAAATTTCATAATTCCTAGAAAGAAAGACATTGTGATTATGCCAAACCAGTCATCACAATATATGATTAACAGGGTGAACTTTAGTTGAATTCAAAATTCATAAAATAATAGGATGATGGAATTTTATGCATGTTCACATGGTGAGGAGCATAGAGAAAGGAATATTGAGATTTCAAATGAAGGGAAGAAGAACCTTTATGAATTCATCAAATTGAGGGGAATATGTTATCTGTGTGGGGAGAAGGGTCATAGAGTAACAGACTATTATGGAGTTCAATTCCTTATCTATAGAGAACATGGGAATTACCCAACACAATTCTCTGACCTAAGAGGTTACTTCAAAATTGAGGAAGGACTTATTCCATGAAAATAATTAAAGGGTGTGGATTAAAGTGTTTATGTATTGTTATTAAATAATAACGTTTTCAAGGTAATTTTATGTTATATAAGAATATCTATGTATTGGTCAATTGTGGTTTTCCATAAGAATATGGTAACAGTAACCATGAAAAGTGATTGAAATATTTTGGGAAACCAGATGATATGCACATAATGATGGGATAAGAAGAAAATAATATCTTCGATGTTATTAATGAGATCATTACTGATATAAGGACAAAGTTATATCATGGTTTTAGTATATAGAATTTTTGGGATATTTGTTTTTGGAACGAGTTAATTTTTGATAGCATTCATGTTTTCAGTAATGTTCTATTGTAATTCATGTTTCAAGATAATACATTATTAAGGTATTCACATGTTTGGAATGTGACCAACAAAATATATCGTATGATATATGGGGGTTAGATGATTGTATTCACATCCTCGGTTGATGAAATTTATAATAATCATTTTCTTTATTCTATGATATTGGACAGAAGTATTTTCGATAAGCCTAAATATTGGAATGGATTAAGATAGACATCAGATAGTTTTGTTTAAGGCTATAATTTTTTGATATTATTTGTGAAATGTTATAATAGTAATTTTTTGAAAAACTACAACCCGTAGGACGGGCGACAACCCGTCTTGTCGGAAAAGGATGCTGGAATCGAACCCACAATCGAAGTGTGATATGCCTTTATCGCCAACCACTGGCCTACATGAAGTCCCTGGTTCATATAAATTAATTTTAATTTATTAAGCGGTATGATAGATGAAGTATAAGTCAATTTTAGGATACATATATGATAAATCTCAGTATAGATGGACTTATGTATATTTAATAACTTGGGATAACATTTTTGTGATGGAGACAGATGGAATGATATATCATTCTATTTCAGGATCTACTGACACTTCAAGAATGACAAATTCAACTTCTTTTCTTTAAATAAGAGATGAAGTGTAAATTCATCATGGAATGACCAAAAATGATATTAAACTGAAATCATGTAAGTATTTCTCCTTATGAAAAAATACATCATCTTTAGGGAAATGATCTTGAAAAAATAAAAATGGTTTCCTTGTACTCTAATATCCGATAAATCAAATGGTACCTTAGATAATAAAAAATTCATGGCTTTGTGATAGTTGGCTTTTTCATATCCATGTTCTCTACCACTCTTCATTAGAACATGATGGTTATATTTCTATTCCATATCCATGTTTTCAACCATATTCACTTATGTGGAAACCCAGTGTTGAGTTTCTTTAGGTGACTGTTATGTTTTTAACATCCCTTTTTTAAATTAAATTTTAGTATTCCTTTTTATGATTTGGTTTTCTCTGAAAAAAAAAGTTCATGTAGAAAACCATTTATATCCCCCACGAATTTCGAAGGTGAAATTCATTTTATGGGGGGTAGAATGTAACACCCAGATATTTTTTGAGAATTATTATTTTTAATTTCTTTGATTTCTTTTTTTTGTATGCTTCACAATGATTATCATGAGGCATACGCAACACTGTATTAGCTTTCAGTATACACATCACTATTCTTGTCTTTTGATGCACACAATTTCAAGTTCTTTCGAATAAAATTCATTTTACACAACAGAAAGTATTGATTTTGATCAATTTATAACTGAAATATATTTTTAGTATGTTATACTCAACACCAAACGATTCTTTCCCTACAAGAAACCCTGACTTGGCTTACATTACACACAAGAGCGACCTTCCTCAATATCGTGTGTTGTACCCAATACCCAATTTCACTAAAGAATGATATATTGTTATAATATTATTATAAACTATCCGTTATGAATATTATTAACTACATTTGGAATTTTTTTACATAATAATTCATCATACACATATTCTATAAGATGGTATGAGAACAAAATAAAATTTTCAGGTAAAATAAGTATTTTTCAATAAATGCAGTTTTGCCGCCTTTTGACGGCACACCCATTTTAAATATAATTTTTAACAAGTTTATTAGATCCAATTTACAAAATAATATTCTTATTTTGAATCATGATATAAAAATTTACGTTGGACAAATTTTTGTTATTTTTATGATAACGTTCATATTTTGATGAATAGTAATAACACGCTAAATTTTATTTAAAAACAAATTTTTTCATTAAGATAATTTATATAGTTAAATTATAATGTTGAATGGTTTTAAAGAATAAATAGAATATATTTTTACCATTTAATTTAATGTATGTCATTATCATTAACTTTACATTGAATTCATAGGTAAAATCATTTCAATCTTTTGCAATGTTTTAAACAAAAAAACCGTTTTTTCGACAAAGGGATAAATTTAAAATTAATTTCTGCAACTTCTTTTTTTTTGAATTTGAGAAAATAGATTCCATATTTGTAATCATTAATCCAAATTATGTTAATAGGATTATTTTTATTTTTGCGCATTATGAATGATAACTACGGTAAATGTTTTTAACCACGGTTAAAGGTTAATTACGTAATTAAGGGTAAAAATAATATCTTAAAATTACTCTAACACTTGTATGAATATAATTGGATGATTATATTTCATCCTAAAATATACCTTGGTCGAAATGATATTTATTAGATCTCACTTGTACGTGATTACAACCTTTAATTCATTTTATTTAAATGAAAGTGAAATATGTCTCACTCAAACATTAATAATTAAATTATTTATAATATAAGGTTATACAGAATATAAATTTGGTTATAAATAATCATTAGAAATATAAAATGTTTTATTTATCATGGTCATTTATTTTTAATTTTTAATAAATATATATTTACCTTAATAGCTTATACATTAATGATGCAGAAATTGTTTATTTCGTGAAAAATCAATAATATAGTTTTTATTAAACTAATGATACCCATTAAAGTTGAAACAACCTGACAAAAACTTATTGGGAATGTACATGTAATCCATAAGAATACAATGGTTAATTATTTTAACATTTCTAGCCTTATAAATGTGATTAGGACACTTATATTATTTTATTTTAAATGATGTCATAGTTGTCACCTTCATAATTTAATAAATATAACAATTAATATGTTGTGATTTTAAGATGATAAATTTGAGTAAAAGTATTATTATTTATGATATTAGATTTATATGGATTATATTAATTTTTCTGTAATTTTTCTGCAACATATATGTATGTTAAATAATTTACAAAAATATTGTAGTAATTATTTTATTAAGGGAAATATCAAATAATTGGTATTAAAAATATTAAAATAAATCTAATATGAACAAATTAATGTTATCAATGAAATTTTTAGATGGATATAAAATTTTAGGAATCTATTAAATATTTTTTTCGAATATATCCTCTGTGTGTATTTTATTTAAATTCAAATAATTGAATTGTGCCAAAATTGAATCAATTGTTATTTTTTAAAAATAACATATTATTAAATTGTTTTAAAATAAAATAAATAGTTAAAAATTAAAAATTAAAAATTTTATAGTCTAAAATGTCATAAGGTATCCAATTATGGACAACTCACAACAAATAAGTACTTATTTATAACAATTTAATATTTTGAATATTATTACCCCAAGTAATATTAAATAGATAAATCATGTTGATAATGATTAAAATAAATTAAAAAAATGTCTGAATCTTAATGGTTGATGAGATTACAACCCTATCAAATCTAATAGTTGGATTTGAGTAATTTTTTAAGGTTTTCAAGTGGGGTATGCATTTATTATAAATTAATATATTAGAGGTTTCCAAAAGTGCCCCTCTCATCTCTTATAAAAGGGAACCTCCTCACTCTCCTCCTCAAACCACATTTAGCCTTAAAGATCGGCCAAACTCTTCCTATTTCTCTTCAAAACGTCCCTAGAAACATACTAGAGGTTTTGGTCTTCTTCAATGTCCAACTTTAGTGCCCTAAGAGGAGGTTTAGAAGTGGCGCATCGAAGAAGAGGTAATATCCATTAACAATTCTTTCAAATTCATTCCTTTTTCTAATTTATATTATTATGTTGTTTCATAAAAACGTAATAACATCAGTATAATTAATATACTGATTTGTTATTATAAATATGAACCAAACCTATTTCACCTTCTATCGATCCTATGGAAAACGAAATCACCGCGTGTGCTTACGTACAGAATACCATCTCCACGTCGTGGTGTAATCTATTTTTCCACCGCCACCTTACATGGATTGGTATAATGGTGTAAATAATAACTAAATATGGTTATTATATCATGATACTAATTCTGAGATATTATATCATTCACATTAATTCCATTCAATAATTATAGAAATGATATCATCGCTCGAACGTACGTACTGATTACCGTTTCCACAACGCGATGAGATTAATTTTTCAAGTTAACCAATAAAAAATGATTATAAATAATAAATAATAAATAATAATGAAATATATAAAATATTAATGATTCAATATTTATGTATATGTTATTTACTTATATCTATTCAATTTAATAAGTAAACGAAAAAACTGTTCATGCGTACGTACAACCTACCGTCTCCATGAATGTTGTATTTAATTCCATTTATCGATCTATTATATATATGTATATTCTGAATATATATTAAAATAAAGCATGTTTTACATTCTGGAAGTAATTAATCATGATATATGTAATCATATGAATAATTACATGTCAAAACACGAACGATAAATGAAACGATTTTACCAAAAATGTTGCATTATCATGGAATTGACAAATGAACAGGTAATATAAAGTCGTAAGTGAATCATATATGATATCATAAATATTATTATAGTTCTATTACAATTTAATAATATGTTTAATACCACAATACAAGAGTCTTGGATACATACCGATGAAATTGGACATAAGGTAAGGCATTATTTCATCTCACTTTTATTTTTGTGAGACATATGCCTTAATCAACATCTATTTATTTTGTATGGTGTTTATGATTACCATGAAAGTTTTATGATTTTTATTATGAAATATATTATATTTACATATATATATAATTTAATTTAATTTATGACGTGTATGATTCCACAGATCATAAAAGGTAAGGGAAAATTTTCTAAATCACATTTTTATCCGAGATTTCTTATACGTAAGTATTTACTAGGGTTATATTTTTCATCCATGTCCATAAAAATATTTTTCATAAAGTGTTTAATATTATTCCATGTATGTTTAAATTCATGTTTACCCCTATTTGAATTTTACATTTTGTTGTGGAAGGAATCATTCTTTTGTTTACCATAGGAGGAACTTTTGGACTTTTCAGGAAAAAGTACATGGAGAATGTTTTCATAACATATATGGAATGAACAGATTTTTACAGTTTCATTAAACATTTTATTTATGAATCTTACTCTACAATATTTCCTGATTATTTTCAATAATATTATTTTCTTTTCAGACTGTGTAGCATTTTGTGAAAAGAAAATTATTTTGAAGATGAAAGGCTATTTTCCTCAACAATTCATTTCAAGTGTTTAATCAAAAATATTTTCCATCTAAGATGACAATATTTAGTATGTTTATGTTTCAAGTATAATGTCTCTATTACTTACATGGTTTCATTTTTATTATGATGAAATGATATCCATTTTTTTAATATGGATTATGGCATTATGAGATAATGTTTCTGAAACCCATTTTATTCATTGAGTTATGAGGAATGATTTATGATTGATTTTTGGAACACGTAAGAATGATTTCAATATGAGATGGTCATGACCTATATCTCCCAACAATTCATTGGGTAATGATTTATATCTCATGAGATAGGCATGGATGGAACATCAAGTGAATCCGGTTTAGTAATGTAGGTCTGGAACGACAAGTAATCTTGGTTCAGTAATGGACTTTGTCCACAATGATGGTCTTGGAAGAAATGCCTTGTCTACTATGGAAATCATCACATGTGCTTAATGAATGCCAGAATTACAGGTTTTATTCCCATTCTATTTTATCATGGTTAATGTTCCTTTATGATCAATGATTTATGTACTACAAATATTTATGTCATTTCTCAAGATTTTGATGTTTTATGTTCATGTTTTTACATTCAAATGTTTATGGATTATTTTTAAGTTATC